>JAECWK010000128.1:0-1200000 GCA_018150405.1 Drosophila varians
ATTTTTTTTGTTTTGCCATTTTTTAATTTTTTGATTTAAATTTTTATATTTGTATTTAGTTTTTTTAATTATTATTTTTTTTTTTAAATAATTATATATTTTTTAATCATATATTAGTTATATTTTTAAAATTCATTATTTTTTTATTTAAATAATTATTTATTGTTTAATCATATATTAGCTATATTTTAATAATAATTAATTTTTATTTTGTTTAGTTGCGACATTGAAAAAATTTTAGGGTTCTTAATCGAGAAGCATTTTGTAATCAATTTATAAATTGCAATATTTTAAATAGCAATATTTTTTAATCAAATATTAATTTTGATATTTTGATTTTTTTTAATTTTTGATATTTTGATATTAGTTTTTTTTTATATTATTGTTTTTCTATATTAATAATTATATATTTTTAAATCTAATATTAGTTAAATTTGCTTTAAATTATTTTTACTTTTCCATTTTTTTTAATTTTTTCGAATTTTTTTTATTTAAATTTGTTATATTTTGGTATTAGTTTTTTTTTAAATTATTTTTTTTGTAATTAAATAATTATTTGTTTTTTAATCATATATTAGTTATATTTTTTAAAAATATATTAATTTTTAATTTTTATTTTGTTTAGTTGCCACTTTGAAAAATTTTTAAGTTTGCTAAATCGAGAAGCATTTTGTTCAATTTATAAATTGCAATATTTTAAATAGCAATATTTTTTAATCAAATAGTTTAATTATGATGTAATTTATTTTTTATGTTGATTTTTTTAATTTTTTATATTTTGATATTAGTCTGTTTTTTATATTATTGTTTTTCAATTTTAATATTTATTTTTTTTTTAAATCTAATATTATTTTAATTTTGATTTTAATTGTTTTTATTTTACCATTTATTTTTTCAAATTTTTTTTATTTACTTTTTTTATATTTTGTTATTAGTTTTTTTAAATTATTTTTTTAATTTAAATAATTATTTATTTTTTAATCATTTATTAGTTTTTAGTTAGTTATCGGACTTCTTTTGCCTTTCAAAGCGAACGGACGTGTTTTTTTTGTGCGCTCTGCGTTTATATCTTTGTTTTGCCTACCTTGCGATCAAACCGGCGTTTGATTTAAATATTTTAAAATTTTATTAACAATTTTAAATCACTTTCATAACTTCCGTCTCGCTTACGCGTGTGCAGTGATATATTTGGTGAGAATTAATATTTATTAATTTAAATCCAAGCATAGCTCTGCTTTGCTTTACTATTTGTTGTTGCTCTTTTCGCTATTCCCCTTTGAGTTGCTTATCTCTACCTCTAAGCCTAACCTCTAACTCTTATACTAACTTACAAACTGTTCTCTTGTTCTAATTTTCTTTTGGTACAGTGGTTCAAGGTATAATATAATTGAAATAAAAATAAATATAATATTTAATAAAAATGGAATTTAAAGTAGTCTGCGCAATTAAGTCTTGCAATAAGACAATAACTGCATCCCAGCCAAGCCTCCCTGTTGGCTGTGTGACAACATGGTATATGCCAAATGTGCCGGTTTCACAGCCTCAGTGTCGGACGGAGTGTCCCGGAGCTCTGGCTTGCACTTTTGTTGCAGCGACTGTCGTGCCGTGCAGAGCGAGATGAGAGCGTTCATGCGGCACACAAGGAATTGATTTAACGAATTGAAAGCTGCCTTTCGCAAAATCAGCGATCAATTCAATGCGCTTGATTCTCAATTTAGTAACCTTCAGCTACTAATAGAGTCTCCGAAGCGCAATAAATCCACCCTAGTGGAGCCGTGTGCACCAGCTAATCCTCTGCCCGCACTGCCGACTATCACTCAACCCCTGATCACCCTGACAACTCCAAGAGTCAGGACTGATAAAAATTCGGATACCGAATGCGTCAGTGATCGTGTGCAACTTTCTGATTTGTCCCCTATGGCATCACTACCAGTGACGGCACAGCCCCAATTGATCCATACCCCTGTAAAACCCACTGGGAACATTAGGTCCGGACCCCCGGCACCGACTGGTATCGCAGTCCTACAAGCTGCGAGACCAAAGCCCCTAAAGGTTGTTCCTCCAAAGAAACAAATATTTGTTTCACGGCTTGCCCCCTGATACTTCAGAGATCGATATCTCGGCTTATATCAAAGCCAAAACAAAAGCCGAAATTAAGGTGGAGGACATCTCCAAATTTAAATTTGCATTCTCGAGGCGCACATCATCCTTTAAGATATGTGTGCCTTTGTCGATGTTTGAGACGGTATGTTCGCCTGGCTTCTGGCCAGACTACATATTCGTTCAAGAACATCAGCCGAGAAAAGTTAAAAAAAAAAATACCAGGCCTGCGGGAGTCAAACTCCCCAAAGCCACACCAACTGACCAGCCAACTTCTATTTTAAAAAACTAACAAACTTCATTACTCGCTATAGTTTAGGCTATACTCTGATAGCTTTTCCTTTGCATCTCAGGTTATTGTCTTCAGTGAAACCTGGTTAAAGCCGGAGATCCTTAGCTCCGAAGTTTTCCCAGACAGGTACACCACTTTCAGACGCGACCGACCTCTCCAAAGAGGCGGAGGAGTACTAATCTCAGTAGACTCCTCTTTCCATTCTGAAGAGGTCAAGTTGCAAGAGTTTGGTAATTTAGAACTTCTTTGCGTTAAGATCACTTTGTCCGATCAATCGCTGTTTATTACCTGTTCATATATACCACCTTCATCCGAACCGCCTACTTACTGGCATCATTTGTCTGCTATCCAGTCGCTTTTTAATCTTTTGTCCGATAGCGACCAGCTGGTGGTTCTGGGTGACTTTAATATACCAGAACTCACTTGGTCAAATATCGATAACGTTACAGCTTTATCACTTTCTTCACACCATGATTTTACTGCGGGCATGTTTGACATGTCTTTAGGTCAAATTAACCATGTCAGAAATTGTTTAGGTCGGCTTCTAGACTTATGTTTTGTGTCTGATCCAGATGGAATCACCCTTTCCAGAGCCCTGCCTTTGGTGACCCCAGAAGATCCATATCATCCTACGCTTGAGGTTTCAATCGAAACCATTGCCTTAGTTAAACATCATAGCGTAGGTAATAGAATTCGCTGCTTTAGTAAGGCTGATTTTATAAAGCTCAATAACTTAATTCTCTCCTTTGATTGGTCTGATCTTTTTGGCATGCAATGATATAAATCGCCTTAGAATATTGTTAAGGGAGTTTGAATAGTTTTTTGACTCTTGTGGGTCGTGGAAGTATCCGTCCGTTAAAGACAACCCCCTTGGTTTACAAGGAGCCTAAATAATCTTAAACATATTAAAAATAGACTTTTAAACAAATATAAAAGAACCGACTGCAATCTAACTTTTTTTAAGGTACTTAGTAGCTCGGTCGAACTTTACCGTGCATAACGCTGAATGTTATAGAGATTATATTCGCCGTTGTCGGGTTCAGTTTACGCAGGACCCGAAGCAGTTTTATAATTTCGTAAACACAAAGCACACATGTATCTTCTCCTTCCTTGCTCTCGTTTGAAAATTCTTTTGCGAATACAGATCAGGGTATTGCAGATCTATTCGCAAAATTTTTTCAAACAACGTATTCACCTTGTACTACTTCCGATCAGCCCTACACATATGAAATTCATTCAGCCAATCTTATTTTTGGTCCATCTCTCTCCGAGCTTAGTTTGTTATCGGATCTTTTAAAGGTTAAACCGGTACTTTCACCAGGTCCCGATGGAGAACCAGGCTGTGTGCTAAAGAATTGCGCTGAGTCATTGTGCAAACCTCTTTCAAAGCTTTTCACCTTATCTCTGGAAACGTCGATATTTCCCCTTATGTGGAAGGAATCCTTTATAATTCCCCTGCATAAAAAGGGAAAAAATCTGATGCTACCAATTATAGAGGCATCTCTAAATTGTCAGCAATTCCAAAGCTATTTGAAAAAATTATTACTCCTCATCTGCAGCACCTCTGTAGTTCAATCATTTCTCCATGCCAGCATGGTTTTATTAGGCGTCGCTCCACCACCACCAACTTGTTGGAGCTGACATCATTTGTAATTGATGGCTTCCAAAATGGCCTTCAAACAGATGTCATCTACACTGATTTTAGTAAAGCATTTGACTCTGTAAACCACTCACTCCTTTTGAGAAAACTCGATCTTTTGGGATTTCCAACTAACCTTCTTACGTGGATTTCCAGTTATCTTTCTGGAAGAACCCAACGTGTCCTTTTTAATGATGTATTCTCCTGCCTAGTCCGAGCTACATCTGGAGTCCCTTAAGGAAGTCATCTCGGGCCTTTACTTTTTACCATTTTTATAAATGACTTGCCTTTTGCTTTACCAAACTCTCGTGTACTTATGTACGCAGACGACGTTAAGCTGTGTCTTCAGTATAAATCTTCCTCTGCCCAATACAAACTTCAGTCCGATCTGGACAAGTTCCAATATTGGTGTTCTGCTAATGACTTAAAACTCAATGGGTCAAAATGCAAACTTATGTCATTCTATCGCTTAAGCCCCATCCAGGCAACTTATTTTCTCTATGGGACCGCCCTAGAAAAATTAACTCAGGTTAACGACCTAGGTGTCCTATTAGACGTCAAGCTTAAATTTACCGACCATATATCGGCAATGGTTAATAAAGCCAAGGGTGTGCTTGGTTTCATTAAAAGATGGTCAAAGGAATTTAATGACCCTTATATAACCAAAACTCGTTATATATCTTTAGTTCGTCCGATTCTTGAATACGCTGGGTGTCGTTTTCATCAATAACCTTATTAATGGTGAAATCGACAGCCAGAACCTTCGAAGTATGTTAAAATTTAACGTTCCTTTTAGGGCCTCTCGAATTTTCCTCCCCTTATTTCTTAACTTTTATAGGTCAACATATGCCCAGCATGACCCTTTCAGGGTACTATGTTCTGACTACAATAACCTCTATCAAATCATTTCACAGAACTCTTGCATGAAATCCTCGATTCTTTCCCACTTAAGAGAGCAACAATGTAACTCTTCCTCGTAACCTTTTTAAAAAATAATTATTCCTCGTCTCGGATCTATCCCCGCGATTCGAGCCGTACGATAAACGGCAGCGCCCCTCGGTCGGTTGGGCGGGAGGTGGGCTGTACGTATGCAGTGGGAGCCTCGAAAAAAAAATAAAAATAATCAAATATTATTTTAATTTTGATATTATTTTTTTTTTAATTTTACCATTTTTTTTATTTTTTCATATTTTGATTTTTTTAATTTTTAAAATTTTGATATTAGTCTGTTTTTTATATTTTTGTTTTTATTTATTAATAAATATTTATTTTTTAATCAAATTAGTTCAATTTTAATTTTTTTATTTTTAATTTATCATTTTTTTAATTTCTTCAATTTTTTCATTTATTTTTTATATTTTGGTATTAGTTTTTTTAGTTATTTTTTTTATTTAAATAATTATTTTTTTTAAATCATATATTAGTTATATTTTAATAAATATAAATTTTTAATTTTTATTTTGTTTAGTTGCCACTTTAAAAAATTTTTAAGGTTGCTTAATCGAGAAGCATTTTGTAATCAAGTTATAAATAAATATATTTTAAATTGCAATATTTTTTAATCAAATATTAGTTTAATTTTGATATTATTTTTTTTTTATTTGCCATTTTTTTAATACTGTTTTCATATTTTGATTTAAATTTTTTATATTTTGGTATTAGCTTATTTTAATTTTTTTTTTTTTTAAATAATTATCAATTTTTATTATTATTTAGTATTATTTAAATATTTATTAATTTTTAAGTTTATTTTATATTTTGATATTAGTCTGTTTTTTATATTATTGTTTTTCTATTTTAATAATTATTTATATTTTAATCAAATTAGTTCAATTTTAATTTTTTTTATTTTTAATTTACCATTTTTTTAATTTTTATATTTATTTTTTATACTTTGGTATTAGTTTTTTCAGTTATTTTTAATTTAAATAATTATTTATTTTTTAATCGTATATTAGTTTTATTTTAATATATATTAATTTTTAATTTTTATTTTGCTTAGTTGCCTATTTGAAAAATTTTTAAGGTTGGTTAATCGAGAAGCATTTTGTAATCAATTTATAAATTGCAATATTTTAAAAAGCAATATTCTTTAATGAAATATTAGTTTAATTTTGTTATGATTTTATTTTATTTTACCATTTTTTTTTTAATTTTTCATATTTAATTTTTTTTAATTTTTTATATTTTGATATTAGTCTATTTTGTATATTATTGTTTTTATATTCTTATAATTATTTTTTTTTTAATCTAATATTATTTCAATTTTGATTTAAATTATTTTTATTTAACCATTTTTTCATTTTTTTGATTTAAATTTTTTATGTTTTGGTATTAGTTTTTTTTTTAATTATTTATTTTTATTTAAATAAATATTTATTTTTTAATCATATATTAGATATATTTTAATATTTATTCAATTTTACTTTTTATTTTGTTTAATTGCCACTTTTAAAAATTTTTAAGTTTAATATTAGTTTAATTTTGTTATGATTTTATTTTATTTTACCATTTTTTTTAATTTTTTCATATTTTGATTTTTTTTTAATTTTTAAAATTTTTATATTAGTCTGTTTTTTGTATTTTTGTTTTTATAAATTAATAATTATTTAATTTTTAATCAAGTTAGTTCAATTTAATTTTTTTAATTTTTAATTTACCATTTTTTTAATTTCTTCAATTTTTTCATTTATTTATTATATTTTGGTATTAGTTTTTTTTTTTATTTAAATAATTATTTTTTTTAAATTATATTTTAGCTATAATATAAATTTTTAATATTTATTTTGTTTATTTGCCACTTTGAAAAATTTTTAAGTTTGCTTAATCGAGAAGCATTTTGTAATCAATTTATAAATTGCAATATTTTTTAATCAAATATTAGGTTAATTTTGATATTATTTTTTTTAATTTTACCATTTGTTTTTTATTTTTTCATATTTTGATATTTTTAAATTTTTTATTTTTTGATATTAGTCTGATTTTTATATTATTGTTTTTATATTTTAATAATTATTTATTTTTTAATCTAATGTTAGTTCAATTTTGATTTTAATTGTTTTTATTTTACTATTTATTTAATTTTTTGATTAAAGTTTTTTATATTTTGGTATTAGCTTATTTTATTTTTTTTTTTTTTTTTAATAATTATCAATTTTTATTATTATTCAGTATTATTTAAATATTTATTAATTTTTAAGTTTATTTTATATTTTGATATTAATCTGTTTTTTATATTATTGTTTTTCAATTTAATAATTATTTATATTTTAATCAAATTAGTTCAATTTTAATTTTTTTTTTTTAAATTTGCCATTTTTTTAATTTGTTCTAATTTTTATATTTATTTTTTATATTTTGGTATTAGTTTTTTTAAGTTATTTTTTTTTTAATTTAAATAATTATTTTTTTTTTAATCGTATATTAGTTTTATTTTAATATATATTAATTTTTAATTTTTATTTTGCTTAGTTGCCACTTTTAAAAATTTTTAAGGTTGCTTAATCGAGAAGCAACCTTTAGTTTAATTTTGTTATGATTTTATTTTATTTTACCAATTTTTTTTTAATTTTTCATATTTGATTTTTTTTTAATTTTTTATATTGTGATATTAGTCTGTTTTTTATATTATTGTTTTTATATTTTTATAATTATTTATTTTTTAATCTAATTATTTTTATTTAACCATTTTTTTTCATTTTTTTTGATTTAAATTTTTTATGTTTTGGTATTAGTTTTTTTTTAAATTATTTTTTTTATTTAAATAAATATTTATTTTTTAATCATATATTAGATATATTTTAATATTTATTCAATTTTAATTTTTATTTTGTTTAGGTGCCACTTTGAAAAATTTTTAAGGTTGCTTAATCGATAAGCGTTTTGTAATCAAATTATAAATTGTAATATTTTTAAAAAGCAATATTTTATAATCAAATATAATTTTAATTTTGAAATTATTTTTTTTTTACCTTTTTTTTAATTTTTACCATTTTTTTTTATTTTTTTCATTTTTTGATTTTATTATTAATTTTTATATTTTTTTTTTTAATATTTTTTATTTTTAATTTGATTTTAGTATTAATTATTTTTATTTTATTTTTTTTTTTAATATTTTTAAGGTTGCTTACTTAGCATTTTGTAATCAATACTTTAAATTGAAATATTTTAGTGTCAATTTTGATTTATAAAATATTAGTTTATTTTGATATTTTTTTTTATTTCATATTTTTTAATTTTTTATATTTTGATTTTGTATATTTTACATTTTTTATATTTTTTTATATTATTCGTTATTTTTAATAATTATTTTTTTTTAATCTTAAATTATTTTAATTTTGATATTAATTTTATTTTACCATTTTTTTAAATTTTTTTTTTAATATATTTTTATTTATATTTTTAATTTTTAGTATTACTTTATTAAAATTATTTTTTTATTTAAATATTTATTTATTTTTATTGTTATTTTAAAATATTTTTTTATTTGTGTTTAGTTGCCACTTTGAAAAATTTTTAGGGTTGCTTAATCGAGAAGCATTTTGTAATCAATTTATAAATTGCAATATTTTAAATAGCAATTTTTTTAATCAAATATTAGTTTAATTTTGATATATTTTTTTTATTTTACCATTTTTTTTATTTTTTTCATATTTTGATTTTTTTAAATTTTTTATATTTTGATATAAGTCTGTTTTTTTTTTTAATATAATTATTTTTTTTATTTTAATAATTATTTTTTTTTAATTTTTTTTTTTAATATAATTTTTTTCATATTTTGATTTTAATTATTTTTATTTTTATAATTTTTTTTTTTTTTTTGTTTTTTTTATTTTTTTGTTTTAATTCCATTTTCTGTTTTTAATATTTTTAATTTTTTTTAATATTATAATTTTAATAATACATAATTTTGTTTTATTTGAATTTTATTATATATTTTTAATCATATGTTAGTTACATTTTAATAATTATTAATTTTTAATATTTATTTTGTTTAGTTGCCACTTTGAAAAATTTTTAGGGTTGCTTAATCGAAAAGCATTTTGTAGTCAATTTATAAATTGCAACATTTTAAATAGCAATATTTTTTAATCAAATATTAGTTTAATTTTGATATTATTTTTTTTATTTTACCATTTTTTTTTGTTTTTTTCATATTTTGGTTGTTTTAATTGTTTATATTTTGATATTAGTCTTTTTTAATATAATTGTTTTTCTATTTTAATATTTATTTATTTTTTATTTTAATATTAGTTCAATTTTGATTTTAATTATTTTCATTTAATCATTTTTTTAATTTTTTCCGAATTTTTTTTATGTACATTTTTTATATTTTGGTATAAGATTTTTAAATTATTTTTTTTATTTAAATAATTATTTGTTGTTTAATCATATATTAGTTATATTTTAATATTAATTAATTTTTTTTATTTAAATAATTATTGTTTTTTTAATCATATATTAGTTATATTTTAATATATATATAATTTTAACTTTTATTTTGTTTAGTTGCCACTTTAAAAAATTTTTAAGGTTGCTTACTCGAGAAGCATTTTGTAATCAATATATAAATTGTAATATTTTAAATGACAATATTTTTTAATAAAATATTAGTTTAATTTTGATATTTTTTTTTATTTTACCATTTATCTTATTTGTTTCATATTTTGATTTTATTTAATTTTTTATATTTTGATATTAGTCTGTTTTTTATATTATTGTTTTTCTATTTTAATAATTATTTATTTTTCAACCTAATATTATTTCAATTTTTTATATTATAATTTTAATTAATAATTAATTTTTTTTTATTTGAATTATTATTTATTTTTTAATCATATAATAGTTATATTTTAATAATTATTAATTTTTAATTTTTATTTTGTTTAGTTGCCACTTTGAAAAATTTTTAGGGTTGCTTACTCGAGAAGCATTTTGTAATCAATATATAAATTGTAATATTTGAAATGGCAATAATTTTAATAAAATATTAGTTTAATTTTGGTATTATTATTTTTATTTACATTTTTTTTTTCATTTTTTTTGATTTTTTTTTATATTTTTTATTTTTTCATATATATCTGTTTTTAAAATTAATTTTTTTTTTATTTAAATAATTATTTTTTTTTAATCATATATTAGTTATATTTTAATATATATATATATTTAAATTTTATTTTGTTAAGTTGCCACTTTAAAAATTTTAAAGGTTGCTTAATCGAGAAGCATTTTGTAATTTTTGTTAATTATATTTTTTTATTTAAATAATTATTTGTTTTTTTAATTATATATAAGTTATATTTTAATAATAATTAATTTTTAATTTTTATTTTGTTTAGTTGCCTTTGAAAAATGTTTAGGGCTGCTTATTCGAGAAGCATTTTCTAGTCAATTTATAAATTGCAACATTTTAAATAGCAATATTTTTTAATCAAATATTAGTTTAATTTTAATATTATTTTTTTTATTTTACCATTTTTTTTAAATTTTTCATATTTTGATTTATTTTAATTTTTTATATTTTGAAATTAGTCTGTTTTTTATATTATTGTTTTTCCATTTTAATAATTATTTATTTTTTAATTTAATATTAGTTCAATTTTGATTTTAATTATTTTCATTTTATCATTTTTTTAATTTTTTCCGAATTTTTTTTATGTACATTTTTTATATTTTGGTATAAGTTTTTAAATTATTTTTTTTTATTTAAATAATTATTTGTTTTTTAATCATATATTAGTTATATTTTAATATATATATATTTTTAACTTTTATTTTGTTTAGTGGCCACTCTAAAAAATTTTTAAGGTTGCTTACTCGAAAAGCATTTTGTAATCAATACATAAATTGTAATATTTTAAATGGCAATATTTTTAATAAAATATTAGTTTATTTTGATATTATTTTTTTTTATTTTACAATTTTTTGTTGTTATATTTTGATTTTTTATATTTTTTCATATTGATCTGTTTTTTATATTATTGTTTATTTATTTTAATAATTATTTATTTTTTAATCTAATATTATTTTAATTTTGATTTTAATTATTTTTATTTTACCATTTTTTTAAATTTTTAATATTTTTTGTATTTAAATTTTTTATATTTTGGTATTAACTTTTATTAAAATTATTTCTTTTATTTAAATATTTATTTATTTCTTAATCATGTATAGTTATATTTTAATAATAATTAGTTTTTAAGTTTATTTGTGTTTAGTTGCCACTTTGAAAAATTTTTAGGGTTGCTTCATCGAGAAGCATTTTGTGGTCAATTTATAAATTGCAATATTTTAACTACCAATATTTTTTAATCAAATATAAGTTTAATTTTGATATTTTTTTTTATTTTACCATGTTTTTTAATTTTTTCATATTTTGATTTTATTTAATTTTTTATATTTTGAGATTAGTCTGTTTTTTATATTATTGTTTTTCTATTTTAATAATTATTAATTTTTAAACTTAATATTATTTCAATTTTTTTAATATTATAATTTTAATAATAAATTATTTTGTTTTATTTAAATAGTTATTTATTTTTTAATCATATGTTAGTTATATTTTAATAATAATTAATTTTAAATTTTTATTATGTTTAGCTGCCACTTTGAAAAATTTTTAGGGTTGCTTAATCGAGAAGCATTTTGTAATCAATTTATAAATAGCAATATTTTAAATAGCAATATTTTTTAATCAAATCTTAGTTTAATTTTGATATTTTTTTTATTTCACCATTTTTTTTATTTTTTTCATATATTGATTTTATTTAATTTTTTATATTATGATATAAGTCTGTTTTTTTTGTTTTTATATTATTGTTTTTATGTCTTTATATGTCTTTTCTGTTTTTATATTATTGTTTTTCTATTTTAATAATTATTTATTTTTCAACCTAATATTATTTCAATTTTTTTAATATTATAATTTTAATAATACATAATTTTGTTTTATTTGAATTATTATATATTTTTTAATCATATGTTAGTTACATTTTAATAATTATTAATTTTTAATATTTATTTTGTTTAGTTGCCACTTTGAAAAATTTTTAGGGTTGCTTAATCGAAAAGCATTTTGTAGTCAATTTATAAATTGCAACATTTTAAATAGCAATATTTTTTAATCAAATATTAGTTTAATTTTGATATTATTTTTTTTATTTTACCATTTTTTTTTTTTTTTTCATATTTTGGTTATTTTAATTGTTTATATTTTGATATTAGTCTGTTTTTTAATATAATTGTTTTTCTATTTTAATATTTATTTATTTTTTATTTTAATATTAGTTCAATTTTGATTTTAATTATTTTCATTTTATCATTTTTTTAATTTTTTCCGAATTTTTTTTATGTACATTTTTTATATTTTGGTATAAGATTTTTAAATTATTTTTTTTGATTTAAATAATTATTTGTTGTTTAATCATATATTAGTTATATTTTAATATTAATTAATTTTTTTTTATTTAAATAATTATTGTTTTTTTAATCATATATTAGTTATATTTTAATATATATATATTTTTAACTTTTATTTTTTTTAGTTGCCACTTTAAAAAATTTTTAAGGTTGCTTACTCGAGAAGCATTTTGTAATCAATATATAAATTGTAATATTTTAAATGACAATATTTTTAATAAAATATTAGTTTAATTTTGATATTTTTTTTTATTTTACCATTTATCTTATTTGTTTTATATTTTGATTTTATTTATTTATTTTTTATATTTTGATATTAGTCTGTTTTTTATATTATTGCTTTTCTATTTTAATAATTATTTATTTTTCAACCTAATATTATTTCAATTTTTTATATTATAATTTTAATAATAATTAATTTTGTTTTATTTGAATTATTATTTATTTTTTAATCATATAATAGTTATATTTTAATAATTATTAATTTTTAATTTTTATTTTGTTTAGTTGCCACTTTGAAAAATTTTTAGGGTTGCTTACTCGAGAAGCATTTTGTAATCAATATATAAATTGTAATATTTGAAAAGGCAATAATTTTAATAAAATATTAGTTTAATTTTGGTATTATTATTTTTTATTTACCATTTTTTGTTGTCATATTTTGATTTTTTATATTTTTTCATATTTATCTGTTTTTAAAATTAATTTTTTTTATTTAAATAATTATTGTTTTTTTAATCATATATTAGTTATATTTTAATATATATATATATTTAAATTGTATTTTGTTAAGTTGCCACTTTAAAAATTTTAAAGGTTGCTTAATCGAGAAGCATTTTGTAATTTTTGTTAATTATATTTTTTTTATTTAAATAATTATTTGTTTTTTAATTATATATAAGTTATATTTTAATAATAATTAATTTTTAATTTTTAATTTGTTTAGTTGCCTTTGAAAAATGTTTAGGGCTGCTTATTCGAGAAGCATTTTCTAGTCAATTTATAAATTGCAACATTTTTAATAGCAATATTTTTTAATCAAATATTAGTTTAATTTTAATATTATTTTTTTTATTTTACCATTTTTTTTTTAATTTTTCATATTTTGATTTATTTTAATTTTTTATATTTTGAAATTAGTCTGTTTTTTATATTATTGTTTTTCCATTTTAATAATTATTTATTTTTTAATTTAATATTAGTTCAATTTTGATTTTAATTATTTTCATTTTATCATTTTTTTAATTTTTTCCGAATTTTTTTTATGTACATTTTTTATATTTTGGTATAAGATTTTTAAATTATTTTTTTTATTTAAATAATTATTTGTTTTTTAATCATATATTAGTTATATTTTAATATATATATATTTTTAACTTTTATTTTGTTTAGTTGCCACTCTAAAAAATTTTTAAGGTTGCTTACTCGAAAAGCATTTTGTAATCAATACATAAATTGTAATATTTTAAATGGCAATATTTTTAATAAAATATTAGTTTATTTTGATATTATTTTTTTTATTTACAATTTTTTTTTGTTATATTTTGATTTTGTATATTTTTTCATATTGATCTGTTTTTTATATTATTGTTTATTTATTTTAATAATTATTTATTTTTTAATCTAATATTATTTTAATTTTGATTTTAATTATTTTTATTTTACCATTTTTTTAAATTTTTAATATTTTTTTGTATTAAAATTTTTTATATTTTGGTATTTACTTTTATTAAAATTATTTCTTTTATTTAAATATTTATTTATTTCCTAATCATGTATAGTTATATTTTAATAATAATTAGTTTTAAAGTTTATTTGTGTTTAGTTGCCACTTTGAAAAATTTTTAGGGTTGCTTCATCGAGAAGCATTTTGTGGTCAATTTATAAATTGCAATATTTTAACTACCAATATTTTTTAATCAAATATAAGTTTAATTTTGATATTTTTTTTTATTTTACCATGTTTTTTATTTTTTTCATATTTTGATTTTATTTATTTTTTTATATTTTGAGATTAGTCTGTTTTTTTTATTATTGTTTTTCCATTTTAATAATTATTTATTTTTAAACCTAAAATTATTTAAATTTTTTTAATATTATAATTTTAATAATAAATTATTTTGTTTTATTTAAATAATTATTTATTTTTTAATCATATGTTAGTTATATTTTAATAATAATTAATTTTAAATTTTTATTATGTTTAGTTGCCACTTTGAAAAATTTTTAGGGTTGCTTAATCGAGAAGCATTTTGTAATCAATTTATAAATAGCAATATTTTAAATAGCAATATTTTTAATCAAATCTTAGTTTAATTTTGATATTTTTTTTATTTCACCATTTTTTTTATTTTTTCATATATTGATTTTATTTAATTTTTTATATTTTGATATAAGTCTGTTTTTTTGTTTTTATATTATTGTTTTTATGTCTTTATATGTCTTTCTGTTTTTATATTATTGTTTTTTATATTAATAATTATTTATTTTTCAACCTAATATTATTTCATTTTTTAATATTATAATTTTAATAATAATTAATTTTGTTTTATTTGAATTATTATTTTTTTTTAATCATATATTAGTTATATTTTAATAATTATTAATTTTTAATTTTTATTTTGTTTAGTTGCCACTTTGAAAAATGTTTAGGGTTGCTTACTCGAGAAGCATTTTGTAATCAATATATAAATTGTAATATTTGAAATGGCAATAATTTTAATAAAATATTAGTTTAGTTTTGGTATTATTTTTTTTATTTACCATTTTTTGTTGTCATATTTTGATTTTTTATATTTTTTCATATTTATCTGTTTTTAAAATTATTTTTTTTATTTAAATAATTATTGTTTTTTTAATCATATATTAGTTATATTTTAATATATATATATATTTAAATTTTATTTTGTTAAGTTGCCACTTTAAAAAATTTTAAAGGTTGCTTAATCGAGAAGCATTTTGTAATTTTTGTTAATTATATTTTTTTATTTAAATAATTATTTGTTTTTTAATTATATATAAGTTATATTTTAATAATAATTAATTTTTAATTTTTATTTTGTTTAGTTGCCTTTGAAAAATGTTTAGGGCTGCTTATTCGAGAAGCATTTTCTAGTCAATTTATAAATTGCAACATTTTTAATAGCAATATTTTTTAATCAAATATTAGTTTAATTTTAATATTATTTTTTTTATTTTACCATTTTTTTTTTAATTTTTCATATTTTGATTTATTTTAATTTTTTATATTTTGAAATTAGTCTGTTTTTTTATATTATTGTTTTTCCATTTTAATAATTATTTATTTTTTAATTTAATATTAGTTCAATTTTGATTTTAATTATTTTCATTTTATCATTTTTTTAATTTTTTCCGAATTTTTTTTATGTTCATTTTTTATATTTTGGTATAAGATTTTTAAATTATTTTTTTTATTTAAAAAATTATTTGTTTTTTAATCATATATTAGTTATATTTTAATATATATATATTTTTAACTTTTATTTTGTTTAGTTGCCACTCTAAAAAATTTTTAAGGTTGCTTACTCGAAAAGCATTTTGTAATCAATACATAAATTGTAATATTTTAAATGACAATATTTTTAATAAAATATTAGTTTATTTTGATATTATTTTTTTTTTATTTACAATTTTTTTTTTGTTATATTTTGATTTTGTATATTTTTTCATATTGATCTGTTTTTTATATTATTGTTTATTTATTTTAATAATTATTTATTTTTTAATCTAATATTATTTTAATTTTGATTTTAATTATTTTTATTTTACCATTTTTTTAAATTTTTAATATTTTTTTGTATTAAATTTTTTATATTTTGGTATTAACTTTTATTAAAATTATTTCTTTTATTTAAATATTTATTTATTTCTTAATCATGTATAGTTATATTTTAATAATAATTAGTTTTAAAGTTTATTTGTGTTTAGTTGCCACTTTGAAAAATTTTTAGGGTTGCTTCATCGAGAAGCATTTTGTGGTCAATTTATAAATTGCAATATTTTAACTACCAATATTTTTTAATCAAATATAAGTTTAATTTTGATATTTTTTTTTATTTTACCATGTTTTTTATTTTTTTCATATTTTGATTTTATTTAATTTTTTATATTTTGAGATTAGTCTGTTTTTTTGTTTTTATATTATTGTTTTTATGTCTTTATATGTCTTTTCTGTTTTTATATTATTGTTTTTCCATATTAATAATTATTTATTTTTAAACCTAAAATTATTTAAATTTTTTAATATTATAATTTTAATAATAAATTATTTTGTTTTATTTAAATAATTATTTATTTTTTAATCATATGTTAGTTATATTTTAATAATAATTAATTTTAAATTTTTATTATGCTTAGTTGCCACTTTGAAAAATTTTTAGGGTTGCTTAATCGAGAAGCATTTTGTAATCAATTTATAAATAGCAATATTTTAAATAGCAATATTTTTTAATCAAATCTTAGTTTAATTTTGATATTTTTTTTATTTCAACATTTTTTTTTATTTTTTTCATATATTGATTTTATTTAATTTTTTATATTTTGATATAAGTCTGTTTTTTTTGTTTTTATATTATTGTTTTTATGTCTTTATATGTCTTTTCTGTTTTTATATTATTGTTTTTCTATTTTAATAATTATTTATTTTTCAACCTAATATTATTTCAATTTTTTAATATTATAATTTTAATAATAATTAATTTTGTTTTATTTGAATTATTATATATTTTTTAATCATATGTTAGTTACATTTTAATAATTATTAATTTTTAATATTTATTTTGTTTAGTTGCCACTTTGAAAAATTTTTAGGGTTGCTTAATCGAAAAGCATTTTGTAGTCAATTTATAAATTGCAACATTTTAAATAGCAATATTTTTTAATCAAATATTAGTTTAATTTTGATATTATTTTTTTTATTTTACCATTTTTTTTTGTTTTTTTCATATTTTGGTTCTTTTAATTGTTTATATTTTGATATTAGTCTGTTTTTTAATATAATTGTTTTTCTATTTTAATATTTATTTATTTTTTATTTTAATATTAGTTCAATTTTGATTTTAATTTTTTTTTCATTTTTTAATTTTTTTTTTTATGTACATTTTTTATATTTTGGTATAAGATTTTTAAATTATTTTTTTTTATTTAAATAATTATTTGTTGTTTAATCATATATTAGTTATATTTTAATATTAATTATTTTTTTTTATTTAAATAATTATTATTTTTTTTTAATCATATATTAGATATATTTTAATATATATATATTTTTAACTTTTATTTTTTTTAGTTGCCACTCTAAAAAATTTTTAAGGTTGCTTACTCGAGAAGCATTTTGTAATCAATATATAAATTGTAATATTTTAAATGACAATTTTTTTTAATAAAATATTAGTTTAATTTTGATATTTTTTTTATTTTACCATTTATCTTATTTGTTTCATATTTTGATTTTATTTAATTTTTTATATTTTGATATTAGTCTGTTTTTTATATTATTGCTTTTCTATTTTAATAATTATTTATTTTTCAACCTAATATTATTTCAATTTTTTAATATTATAATTTTAATAATAATTAATTTTGTTTTATTTGAATTATTATTTATTTTTTAATCATATAATAGTTATATTTTAATAATTATTAATTTTTAATTTTTATTTTGTTTAGTTGCCACTTTGAAAAATTTTTAGGGTTGCTTACTCGAGAAGCATTTTGTAATCAATATATAAATTGTAATATTTGAAATGGCAATAATTTTAATAAAATATTAGTTTAATTTTGGTATTATTATTTTTTATGTACCATTTTTTGTTGTCATATTTTGATTTTTTATATTTTTTCATATTTATCTGTTTTTAAAATTAATTTTTTTTTATTTAAATAATTATTGTTTTTTTAATCATATATTAGTTATATTTTAATATATATATATATTTAAATTTTATTTTGTTAAGTTGCCACTTTAAAAAATTTTAAAGGTTGCTTAATCGAGAAGCATTTTGTAATTTTTGTTAATTATATTTTTTTTATTTAAATAATTATTTGTTTTTTAATTATATATAAGTTATATTTTAATAATAATTAATTTTTAATTTTTATTTTGTTTAGTTGCCTTTGAAAAATGTTTAGGGCTGCTTATTCGAGAAGCATTTTCTAGTCAATTTATAAATTGCAACATTTTAAATAGCAATATTTTTTAATCAAATATTAGTTTAATTTTAATATTATTTTTTTTTTATTTTACCATTTTTTTTTTAATTTTTCATATTTTGATTTATTTTAATTTTTTATATTTTGAAATTAGTCTGTTTTTTATATTATTGTTTTTCAATTTTAATAATTATTTATTTTTTAATTTAATATTAGTTCAATTTTGATTTTAATTATTTTCATTTTATCATTTTTTTAATTTTTTCCGAATTTTTTTTATGTACATTTTTTATATTTTGGTATAAGATTTTTAAATTATTTTTTTTATTTAAATAATTATTTGTTTTTTAATCATATATTAGTTATATTTTAATATATATATATTTTTAACTTTTATTTTGTTTAGTTGCCACTCTAAAAAATTTTTAAGGTTGCTTACTCGAAAAGCATTTTGTAATCAATACATAAATTGTAATATTTTAAATGGCAATATTTTTAATAAAATATTAGTTTATTTTGATATTATTTTTTTTTTATTTACAATTTTTTTTTTGTTATATTTTGATTTTGTATATTTTTTCATATTGATCTGTTTTTTATATTATTGTTTATTTATTTTAATAATTATTTATTTTTTAATCTAATATTATTTTAATTTTGATTTTAATTATTTTTATTTTACCATTTTTTTAAATTTTTAATATTTTTTTGTATTAAAATTTTTTATATTTTGGTATTAACTTTTATTAAAATTATTTCTTTTATTTAAATATTTATTTATTTCTTAATCATGTATAGTTATATTTTAATAATAATTAGTTTTAAAGTTTATTTGTGTTTAGTTGCCACTTTGAAAAATTTTTAGGGTTGCTTCATCGAGAAGCATTTTGTGGTCAATTTATAAATTGCAATATTTTAACTACCAATATTTTTTAATCAAATATAAGTTTAATTTTGATATTTTTTTTTATTTTACCATGTTTTTTATTTTTTTCATATTTTGATTTTATTTAATTTTTTATATTTTGAGATTAGTCTGTTTTTTATATTATTGTTTTTCCATATTAATAATTATTTATTTTTAAACCTAAAATTATTTAAATTTTTTTAATATTATAATTTTAATAATAAATTATTTTGTTTTATTTAAATAATTATTTATTTTTTAATCATATGTTAGTTATATTTTAATAATAATTAATTTTAAATTTTTATTATGCTTAGTTGCCACTTTGAAAAATTTTTAGGGTTGCTTAATCGAGAAGCATTTTGTAATCAATTTATAAATAGCAATATTTTAAATAGCAATATTTTTTAATCAAATCTTAGTTTAATTTTGATATTTTTTTTATTTCACCATTTTTTTTATTTTTTTCATATATTGATTTTATTTAATTTTTTATATTTTGATATAAGTCTGTTTTTTTTGTTTTTATATTATTGTTTTTATGTCTTTATATGTCTTTTCTGTTTTTATATTATTGTTTTTCTATTTTAATAATTATTTATTTTTCAACCTAATATTATTTCAATTTTTTAATATTATAATTTTAATAATAATTAATTTTGTTTTATTTGAATTATTATTTATTTTTTAATCATATAATAGTTATATTTTAATAATTATTAATTTTTAATTTTTATTTTGTTTAGTTGCCACTTTGAAAAATTTTTAGGGTTGCTTACTCGAGAAGCATTTTGTAATCAATATATAAATTGTAATATTTGAAATGGCAATAATTTTAATAAAATATTAGTTTAATTTTGGTATTATTTTTTTTATTTACCATTTTTTGTTGTCATATTTTGATTTTTTATATTTTTTCATATTTATCTGTTTTTAAAATTAATTTTTTTTTATTTAAATAATTATTGTTTTTTTAATCATATATTAGTTATATTTTAATATATATATATAATAAAATTTTATTTTGTTAAGTTGCCAATTTAAAAAAATTTTAAAGGTTGCTTAATCGAGAAGCATTTTGTAATTTTTGTTAATTATATTTTTTTTATTTAAATAATTATTTGTTTTTTAATTATATATAAGTTATATTTTAATAATAATTAATTTTTAATTTTTATTTTGTTTAGTTGCCTTTGAAAAATGTTTAGGGCTGCTTATTCAAGAAGCATTTTCTAGTCAATTTATAAATTGCAACATTTTAAATAGCAATATTTTTTAATCAAATATTAGTTTAATTTTAATATTATTTTTTTTTATTTTACCATTTTTTTTTTAATTTTTCATATTTTGATTTATTTTAATTTTTTATATTTTGAAATTAGTCTGTTTTTTATATTATTGTTTTTCCATTTTAATAATTATTTATTTTTTAATTTAATATTAGTTCAATTTTGATTTTAATTATTTTCATTTTATCATTTTTTTAATTTTTTCCGAATTTTTTTTATGTACATTTTTTATATTTTGGTATAAGATTTTTAAATTATTTTTTTTTATTTAAATAATTATTTGTTTTTTAATCATATATTAGTTATATTTTAATATATATATATTTTTAACTTTTATTTTGTTTAGTTGCCACTCTAAAAAATTTTTAAGGTTGCTTACTCGAAAAGCATTTTGTAATCAATACATAAATTGTAATATTTTAAATGGCAATATTTTTAATAAAATATTAGTTTATTTTGATATTATTTTTTTTTATTTACAATTTTTTTTGTTATATTTTGATTTTGTATATTTTTTCATATTGATCTGTTTTTTATATTATTGTTTATTTATTTTAATAATTATTTATTTTTTAAATTATTTTTATTTTTATTTCCACTTTTTTTTAAATTTTTAATATTTTTTTGTATTAAAATTTTTTATATTTTGGTATTAACTTTTATTAAAATTATTTCTTTTATTTAAATATTTATTTATTTCTTAATCATGTATAGTTATATTTTAATAATAATTAGTTTTAAAGTTTATTTGTGTTTAGTTGCCACTTTGAAAAATTTTTAGGGTTGCTTCATCGAGAAGCATTTTGTGGTCAATTTATAAATTGCAATATTTTAACTACCAATATTTTTTAATCAAATATAAGTTTAATTTTGATTTTTTTTTTTATTTTACCATGTTTTTTATTTTTTTCATATTTTGATTTTATTTAATTTTTTATATTTTGAGATTAGTCTGTTTTTTATATTATTGTTTTTCTATTTTAAAAATTATTAATTTTTAAACCTAATATTATTTCAATTTTTTTAATATTATAATTTTAATAATAAATTATTTTGTTTTATTTAAATAATTATTTATTTTTTAATCATATGTTAGTTATATTTTAATAATAATTAATTTTAAATTTTTATTATGCTTAGTTGCCACTTTGAAAAATTTTTAGGGTTGCTTAATCGAGAAGCATTTTGTAATCAATTTATAAATAGCAATATTTTAAATAGCAATATTTTTTAATCAAATCTTAGTTTAATTTTGATATTTTTTTTATTTCACCATTTTTTTTTATTTTTTCATATATTGATTTTATTTAATTTTTTATATTTTGATATAAGTCTGTTTTTTTGTTTTTATATTATTGTTTTTATGTCTTTATATGTCTTTTCTGTTTTTATATTATTGTTTTTCTATTTTAATAATTATTTATTTTTCAACCTAATATTATTTCAATTTTTTAATATTATAATTTTAATAATAATTAATTTTGTTTTATTTGAATTATTATTTATTTTTTAATCATATAATAGTTATATTTTAATAATTATTAATTTTTAATTTTTATTTTGTTTAGTTGCCACTTTGAAAAATTTTTAGGGTTGCTTACTCGAGAAGCATTTTGTAATCAATATATAAATTGTAATATTTGAAATGGCAATAATTTTAATAAAATATTAGTTTAATTTTGGTATTATTTTTTTTATTTACCATTTTTTGTTGTCATATTTTGATTTTTTTATATTTTTTCATATTTATCTGTTTTTAAAATTAATTTTTTTTATTTAAATAATTATTGTTTTTTTAATCATATATTAGTTATATTTTAATATATATATATAATAAAATTTTATTTTGTTAAGTTGCCACTTTAAAAAATTTTAAAGGTTGCTTAATCGAGAAGCATTTTGTAATTTTTGTTAATTATATTTTTTTATTTAAATAATTATTTGTTTTTTAATTATATATAAGTTATATTTTAATAATAATTAATTTTTAATTTTTATTTTGTTTAGTTGCCTTTGAAAAATGTTTAGGGCTGCTTATTCGAGAAGCATTTTCTAGTCAATTTATAAATTGCAACATTTTAAATAGCAATATTTTTTAATCAAATATTAGTTTAATTTTAATATTATTTTTTTTATTTTACCATTTTTTTTTAATTTTTCATATTTTGATTTATTTTAATTTTTTATATTTTGAAATTAGTCTGTTTTTTATATTATTTTTTTTCCATTTTAATAATTATTTATTTTTTAATTTAATATTAGTTCAATTTTGATTTTAATTATTTTCATTTTATCATTTTTTTATTTTTTTCCGAATTTTTTTATGTACATTTTTTATATTTTGGTATAAGATTTTTAAATTATTTTTTTTATTTAAATAATTATTTGTTTTTTAATCATATATTAGTTATATTTTAATATATATATATTTTTAACTTTTATTTTGTTTAGTTGCCACTCTAAAAAATTTTTAAGGTTGCTTACTCGAAAAGCATTTTGTAATCAATACATAAATTGTAATATTTTAAATGGCAATATTTTTAATAAAATATTAGTTTATTTTGATATTATTTTTTTTTTATTTACAATTTTTTTTTGTTATATTTTGATTTTGTATATTTTTTCATATTGATCTGTTTTTTATATTATTGTTTATTTATTTTAATAATTATTTATTTTTTAATCTAATATTATTTTAATTTTGATTTTAATTATTTTTATTTTACCATTTTTTTAAATTTTTAATATTTTTTTGTATTTAAATTTTTTATATTTTGGTATTAACTTTTATTAAAATTATTTCTTTTATTTAAATATTTATTTATTTCTTAATCATTTATAGTTATATTTTAATAATAATTAGTTTTTAAGTTTATTTGTGTTTAGTTGCCACTTTGAAAAATTTTTAGGGTTGCCTTATCGAGAAGCATTTTGTGGTCAATTTTTAAATTGCAATAATTTAACTACCAATATTTTTTAATCAAATATAAGTTTAATTTTGATATTTTTTTTTATTTTACCATGTTTTTTATTTTTTTCATATTTTGATTTTATTTAATTTTTTATATTTTGAGATTAGTCTGTTTTTTATATTATTGTTTTTCCATATTAATAATTATTTATTTTTAAACCTAAAATTATTTAAATTTTTTAATATTATAATTTTAATAATAAATTATTTTGTTTTATTTAAATAATTATTTATTTTTTAATCATATGTTAGTTATATTTTAATAATAATTAATTTTAAATTTTTATTATGCTTAGTTGCCACTTTGAAAAATTTTTAGGGTTGCTTAATCGAGAAGCATTTTGTAATCAATTTATAAATAGCAATATTTTAAATAGCAATATTTTTTAATCAAATCTTAGTTTAATTTTGATATTTTTTTTATTTCAACATTTTTTTTATTTTTTTCATATATTGATTTTATTTAATTTTTTATATTTTGATATAAGTCTGTTTTTTTTGTTTTTATATTATTGTTTTTATGTCTTTATATGTCTTTTCTGTTTTTATATTATTGTTTTTCTATTTTAATAATTATTTATTTTTAAACCTAATATTATTTCAATTTTTTTAATATTATAATTTTAATAATAAATAATTTTGTTTTATTTAAATAACTATTTATTTTGTAATCATATGTTAGTTATATTTTAATAATAATTAATTTTAAATTTTTATTATGCTTAGTTGCCACTTTGAAAAATTTTTAGGGTTGCCTTATCGAGAAGCATTTTGTGGTCAATTTTTAAATTGCAATATTTTAACTACCAATATTTTTTAATCAAATATAAGTTTAATTTTGATATTTTTTTTATTTTACCATGTTTTTTATTTTTTCATATTTTGATTTTATTTAATGTTTTATATTTTGATATTAGTCTGTTTTTTATATTATTGCTTTTCTATTTTAATAATTATTTATTTTTAAACCTAATATTATTTCAATTTTTTTAATATTATAATTTTAATAATAAATAATTTTGTTTTATTTAAATAACTATTTATTTTGTAATCATATATTAGATATATTTTAATATTTATTAATTTTTTATTTTTATTTTGTTTAGTTGCCACTTTGAACAATTTTTAGGGTTGCTTACTCGAGAAGCATTTTGTAATCAATATATAAATTGTAATATTTGAAATGGCAATAATTTTAATAAAATATTAGTTTAATTTTGGTATTATTTTTTTTTATTTACCATTTTTTGTTGTCATATTTTGATTTTTTATATTTTTTCATATTTATCTGTTTTTAAAATTAATTTTTTTTTATTTAAATAATTATTGTTTTTTTAATCATATATTAGTTATATTTTAATATATATATATATTTAAATTTTATTTTGTTAAGTTGCCACTTTAAAAAATTTTAAAGGTTGCTTAATCGAGAAGCATTTTGTAATTTTTGTTAATTATATTTTTTTATTTAAATAATTATTTGTTTTTTAATTATATATAAGTTATATTTTAATAATAATTAATTTTTAATTTTTATTTTGTTTAGTTGCCTTTGAAAAATGTTTAGGGTTGCTTATTTGAGAAGCATTTTCTAGTCAATTTATAAATTGCAACATTTTAAATAGCAATATTTTTTAATCAAATATTAGTTTAATTTTAATATTATTTTTTTTATTTTACCATTTTTTTTAATTTTTCATATTTTGTTGTTTTTTAATTTTTTATATTTTGATATTAGTCTGTTTTTAATATAATTGTTTTTCTATTTTAATAATTATTTATTTTTTAATTTAATATAAGTTCAATTTTGATTTTAATTATTTTCATTTTATCATTTTTTTATTTTTTTCCGAATTTTTTTATGTACATTTTTTATATTTTGGTATAAGATTTTAAATTATTTTTTTTATTTAAATAATTATTTGTTTTTTAATCATATATTAGTTATATTTTAATATTAATAAATTTTTTTTTTAAATAATTATTTTTTTTTTAATCTTATATTAGTTATATTTTATATATATATATATTTTTAACTTTTATTTTGTTTAGTTGCCACTCTAAAAAATTTTTAAGGTTGCTTACTCGAGAAGCATTTTGTAATCAATACATAAATTGTAATATTTTAAATGGCAATATTTTTAATAAAATATTAGTTTATTTTGATATTATTTTTTTTTTATTTACAATTTTTTGTTGTTATATTTTGATTTTGTATATTTTTTCATATTGATCTGTTTTTTATATTATTGTTTATTTATTTTAATAATTATTTATTTTTTAATCTAATATTATTTTAATTTTGATTTTAATTATTTTTATTTTACCATTTTTTTAAATTTTTAATATTTTTTTGTATTTAAATTTTTTATATTTTGGTATTAACTTTTATTAAAATTATTTCTTTTATTTAAATATTTATTTATTTCTTAATCATTTATAGTTATATTTTAATAATAATTAGTTTTTAAGTTTATTTGTGTTAAGTTGCCACTTTGAAAAATTTTTAGGGTTGCCTTATCGAGAAGCATTTTGTGGTCAATTTTTAAATTGCAATATTTTAACTACCAATATTTTTTAATCAAATATAAGTTTAATTTTGATATTTTTTTTATTTTACCATGTTTTTTATTTTTTCATATTTTGATTTTATTTAATTTTTTATATTTTGAGATTAGTCTGTTTTTTATATTATTGTTTTTCTATTTTAAAAATTATTAATTTTTAAACCTAATATTATTTCAATTTTTTTAATATTATAATTTTAATAATAAATTATTTTGTTTTATTTAAATAATTATTTATTTTTTAATCATATGTTAGTTATATTTTAATAATAATTAATTTTAAATTTTTATTATGTTTAGTTGCCACTTTGAAAAATTTTTAGGGTTGCTTAATCGAGAAGCATTTTGTAATCAATTTATAAATAGCAATATTTTTTAATCAAATCTTAGTTTAATTTTGATATTTTTCTTTATTTTACCATTTTTTTTATTTTTTTTCATATATTGATTTTATTTAATTTTTTATATTTTGATATAAGTCTGTTTTTTTTGTTTTTATATTATTGTTTTTATGTCTTTATATGTCTTTTCTGTTTTTATATTATTGCTTTTCTATTTTAATAATTATTTATTTTTCAACCTAATATTATTTCAATTTTTTTAATATTATAATTTTAATAATACATAATTTTGTTTTATTTGAATTATTATATATTTTTTAATCATATGTTAGTTACATTTTAATAATTATTAATTTTTAATATTTATTTTGTTTAGTTGCCACTTTGAAAAATTTTTAGGGTTGCTTAATCGGAAAGCATTTTGTAGTCAATTTATAAATTGCAACATTTTAAATAGCAATATTTTTTAATCAAATATTAGTTTAGTTTTGATATTATTTTTTTTTATTTTACCATTTTTTTTTTGTTTTTTTCATATTTTGGTTGTTTTAATAGTTTATATTTTGATATTAGTCTGTTTTTTAATATAATTGTTTATCTATTTTAATATTTATTTATTTTTTATTTTAATATTAGTTCAATTTTGATTTTAATTTTTTCCGAATTTTTTTTATGTACATTTTTTATATTTTGGTATAAGATTTTTAAATTATTTTTTTTATTTAAATAATTATTTGTTGTTTAATCATATATTAGTTATATTTTAATATTAATTAATTTTTTTTTATTTAAATAATTATTGTTTTTTTAATCATATATTAGTTATATTTATACCCTTGCAGAGGGTATTATAATTTTGGTCAGAAGTGTGCAACGCAGTGAAGGAGACATCCAGGACCCCATAAAGTATATATATTCTGGATCAGGATCACCTCCTGAGTCGATATAAGCATGTCCGTCTGTCCGTCTGTCCGTCGGTCCGTCTGTCCGTCTGTCCACCTGTCTGTTTCTACGGAAACTAGTCTCTCAGTTTTTGAGCTATCGTCTTGAAACTTTGCACACACCCTTCTTTCCTTTGCACGCAGTATATAAGTCGGAACGGCCGGTATCGGCCGACTATATCCTATAGCTGCCATATATCTGATTGATCGGAAATGCTGTAACTTCCACGTTTTTGAAGATAGAAACTTGAATTAATTGCCTCTGAAATTTTAACGCAGTTTTATAGAGGGTAGTTCCACGATTCAGAATCTTGTCTTCTACAAATAATCGGATAAATTTTGACCGAAATATATGCTTCGCAAGGACAGAAAATTCCCTGGGGGTCCATCAGAAAAAGTTGGAAGTCGCTAAAAAATATTCGCTTCTGAGATTTTAATGCAGATTAATGGAATTACGACTCAGAATCTTGTCTTTGACAAAGGATCGAATGAATATTGACCGAAATATATCCTTCCCAAGGACAGAAAATTCTCGGGGTCCATCAGAAAAAGTTGGAAGCAGCGAAAAAATAATTGCCTCTGAGATTTTAACGCAGTTTAATAGAGGATAGTTCCACGATTTAGAATCTTGTCTTCTACAAATAATCGGATAGATATTGACCGAAATATATGCTTCGCAAGGACAGCAAATTCCCTGGGGGTCCATCAGAAAAAGTTGGAAGTCGCTAAAAAATATTCGATGTGCCGTAAGGCACATGCGAGCTGAAGGCGTCACTACTGCGACCGAAATTTATTCTCCTCCCCAGTCACTAACAGAAGCTGTTTTTTTCATATGCATGGCTCCTGTAGTTTTGTTTTTTTTTCCTACATGCGAGCTGAATGCGTCACTATGGCAACAGAAATTTATTCCCCTCCCCACTCACTTCCATAAGCTGTATTTTTCATATTCATGGCTTCTGTAGTTATGTTTTTTTCCCTACATGCGAGCTGAAGGCGTCACTACTGCAACCGAAATTTATTCCCCTTCCTCCCTCACTTCCATAAGCTGTTTTTCTCATACGCGCAACTTCCTTGTTTTGTGCTCTTTACCACTTGCTCCCGTAAGGCACATGCGAGCTGAAGGCGTCACTACTGCGACCGAAATTTATTCCCCTTCCCCCTCACTTCCATAAGCTGTTTTTTTCATATGCATGGCTGCTGTAGTTTTTTTATACCCTTTTTTTATACTACATGCGCGCAGTTGCCTTGTCTTGTGCTCTTTGCCACTTACTCCCTATGCACATGCGAGCTGAAGGCGTCACTACTGAGACCGAAATTTATTTCCCTCCCCCCGCACTACCATAAGCTGTTTTTTTCATATGCATGGCTGCTGGTGTTTTTTTTTTTCCTACATGCGCGCAGCTGCCTTGTCTTGTGCTCTTTCCCACTTACTCCCCTAAGGCACATGCGAGCTAAAGGCGTCACTACTGACGCCTTTGCACAGATTGACTATAACGGGAATTTAGGCCGATCTGGAAAATTTCATACGGATCGGCCGACTATATCCTATAGCTGCCAAATAACTGAACGATCGGAAATGCCACAACTTTCCTGTTTTTGGGCGTAGAAGCGTCGGACTTCTTTTAAAATCCATTTTATACGAATCTAAGGTTGTAATGAATGTTTTTGTAAAGATCGGCCAATTATATCCGATATATACTATGTTTTAAGTCAATAGAAGCCGCTATTTAACTGCAAGGGTATATAAGCTTCGGCTCCGTCCGAAGTTAGCTTTCCATTCTCGTTTAATATATATATATTTTTAACTTTTATTTTGTTTAGTTGCCACTTTAAAAAATTTTTAAGGTTGCTTACTCGAGAAGCATTTTGTAATCAATATATAAATTGTAATATTTGAAATGGCAATATTTTTAATAAAATATTAGTTTAATTTTGATATTTTTTTTATTTTACCATTTATCTTATTTGTTTCATATTTTGATTTTATTTAATTTTTTATATTTTGATATTAGTCTGTTTTTTATATTATTGCTTTTCTATTTTAATAATTATTTATTTTTCAACCTAATATTATTTCAATTTTTTAATATTATAATTTTAATAATAATTAATTTTGTTTTATTTGAATTATTATTTATTTTTTAATCATATAATAGTTATATTTTAATAATTATTAATTTTTAATTTTTATTTTGTTTAGTTGCCACTTTGAAAAATTTTTAGGGTTGCTTACTCGAGAAGCATTTTGTAATCAATATATAAATTGTAATATTTGAAATGGCAATAATTTTAATAAAATATTAGTTTAATTTTGGTATTATTTTTTTTTATTTACTTTTTTTTTGTCATATTTTGATTTTTTATATTTTTTCATATTTATCTGTTTTTAAAATTAATTTTTTTTATTTAAATAATTATTGTTTTTTTAATCATATATTAGTTATATTTTAATATATATATATATTTAAATTTTATTTTGTTAAGTTGCCACTTTAAAAAATTTTAAAGGTTGCTTAATCGAGAAGCATTTTGTAATTTTTGTTAATTATATTTTTTTTTATTTAAATAATTATTTGTTTTTTAATTATATATAAGTTATATTTTAATAATAATTAATTTTTAATTTTTATTTTGTTTAGTTGCCTTTGAAAAATGTTTAGGGCTGCTTATTCGAGAAGCATTTTCTAGTCAATTTATAAATTGCAACATTTTAAATAGCAATATTTTTTAATCAAATATTAGTTTAATTTTAATATTATTTTTTTTATTTTTCCATTATTTTTTTTAATTTTTCATATTTTGATTTATTTTAATTTTTTATATTTTGAAATTAGTCTGTTTTTTATATTATTGTTTTTCCATTTTAATAATTATTTATTTTTAAACCTAAAATTATTTCAATTTTTTTAATATTATAATTTAAAAAATAATTAATTTTGTTTTAATTATTTATTTTTTAATCATATGTTAGTTATATTTTTATAATAATTAATTTTTAATTTTTATTTTGTTTAGTTGTTTAGAAGCATTTTGTAATCAATTTATAAATTGCAATATTTTAAATAGCAATATTTTTTAATCAAATATAAGTTTAATTTTGATATTTTTTTTATTTTACCTTTTTTTAATTTTTTTCATATTTTGATTTTATTAAATTTTTTATATTTTGATATTAGTCTGTTTTTTATATTATTGTTTTTCTATTTTAATAATTATTTATTTTTATACCCTTGCAGAGGGTATTATAATTTTGGTCAGAAGTGTGCAACGCAGTGAAGGAGACATCCAGGACCCCATAAAGTATATATATTCTGGATCAGGATCACCTCCTGAGTCGATATAAGCATGTCCGTCTGTCTGTTTCTACGCAAACTAGTCTCTCAGTAATTGAGCTATCGTCTTGAAACTTTGCACACACCCTTCTTTCCTTTGCACGCAGTATGTAAGTCGGAACGGCCGGGATCGGCCGACTATATCCTATAGCTGCCATATGATTGATCGGAAATGCTATAACTTCCACGTTTTTAAAGATAGAAACTTGAAATTTGCATAAATTCCCTTTTATGGGAATCTAAGCCGACCTGAAAAATTTCATACGGATCAGCCGACTATATCCTATAGCTGCCATATAACTGAACGATCGGAAATGCAACAACTTGCGTGTTTTTGGGCGTAGAAGCGTCGGACTTCTTTTAAAATTCATTTTATACGAATCTAAGCTTGCTATGAATGTTTTTGTAAAGATCGGCTAACTATATCCGATATTTACCATATCTTTAAACAATAGAAGCTTCTATTTAACTGCAAGGGTATATAAGCTTCGGCTCCGTCCGAAGTTAGCTTTCCATTCTCGTTAAACCTAATATTATTTCAATTTTTTTAATATTATAATTTTAATAAAAAATAATTTTGTTTTATTTAAATAATTATTTATTTTTTAATCATATGTTAGTTATATTTTAAAATTAATTAATTTTTAATTTTTTTTTTGTTTAGTTGCCACTTTGAAAAATTTTTAGGGTTACTTAATGGAGAAGAATTTTTTTATCAATTTATAAATTGCAATATTTTAACTACCAATATTTTTTAATCAAATATAAGTTTAATTTTGATATTTTTTTTATTTTACCATGTTTTTTATTTTTTTCATATTTTGATTTTATTTAATGTTTTATATTTTGATATTAGTCTGTTTTTTATATTATTGCTTTTCTATTTTAATAATTATTTATTTTTAAACCTAATATTATTTCAATTTTTTTAATATTATAATTTTAATAATAAATAATTTTGTTTTATTTAAATAACTATTTATTTTGTAATCATATATTAGATATATTTTAATATTTATTAATTTTTTATTTTTATTTTGTTTAGTTTCCACTTTGAACAATTTTTAGGGTTGCTTACTCGAGAAGCATTTTGTAATCAATATATAAATTGTAATATTTGAAATGGCAATAATTTTAATAAAATAATTAATTTTGGTATTATTTTTTTTTATTTACCATTTTTTGTTGTCATATTTTGATTTTTTATATTTTTTCATATTTACCTGTTTTTAAAATTAATTTTTTTTTATTTAAATAATTATTGTTTTTTTAATCATATATTAGTTATATTTTAATATATTTATATATTTAAATTTTATTTTGTTAAGTTGCCACTTTAAAAATTTTAAAGGTTGCTTAATCGAGAAGCATTTTGTAATTTTTGTTAATTATATTTTTTTTATTTAAATAATTATTTGTTTTTTAATTATATATAAGTTATATTTTAATAATAATTAATTTTTAATTTTTATTTTGTTTAGTTGCCTTTGAAAAATGTTTAGGGCTGCTTATTCGAGAAGCATTTTCTAGTCAATTTATAAATTGCAACATTTTAAATAGCAATATTTTTTAATCAAATATTAGTTTAATTTTGATATTATTTTTTTTTTATTTTACCATTTTTTTTTTAATTTTTCATATTTTGATTTATTTTAATTTTTTATATTTTGAAATTAGTCTGTTTTTTATATTATTGTTTTTCCATTTTAATAGTTATTTATTTTTAAACCTAAAATTATTTCAATTTTTTAATATTATAATTTTAAAAATAATTAATTTTGTATATTAGATATATATTATATATATTAGATTTATTTTAATATTTATTAATTTTTTATTTTTTTTTGTTTAGTTGCCACTTTGAACAATTTTTAGGGTTGCTTAATCGAGAAGCATTTTGTAATCAATTTATAAATTGCAATATTTTAAATGGCAATATTTTTTAATCAAATATAAGTTTAATTTTGATATCCTTTTTTTGTATTTTACCATTTGTTTTTTATTTTTTTCATAATTTTTTATTTGTTTTTAATTTTTTATATTCTGATATTAGTCTGATTTTTATATTATTGTTTTTTTATTTTAATAATTATTTATTTTTTAATCTAATATTAGTTCAATTTTAATTTTAATTATTTTTATTTTACCATTTTTTTTTTAATTTTTTCCGAATTTTTTTTATAGACATTTTTAATATTTTGGTATAAGATTTTAAAATTATTTTTTTATTTAAATAATTGTGTATTTTTTATCACATATTAGTTATATTTTAATATTAATTAATTTTTTTTATTTTAATAATTATTTATTTTTTAATCATATATAAGTTATAATTTAATATTTTTAAATTTTTAATTTTTATTTTTTTAGTTACCACTTTGAACAATTTTTTTTAATTAATAATATATATAAATTTTTTTAGTTTTATTTTGTTTAGTTGCCACTTTGAACAATTTTTAGGGTTGCTTAATCGAGAAGCATTTTGTAATCAATTTATGAATTGCAATATTTTAAATGGCAATATTTTTTAATCAAATATTAGTTTAATTTTGATATACTTTTTTTGTATTTTACCATTTTTTTTTTTTCATATTTTTTTATTTGTTTTTAATTTTTTATATTCTGATATTAGTCTGTTTTTAATATAATTGTTTTTCTATTTTAATAATTGTTTATTTTTTAATTAAATATTAGTTCAATTTTGATTTTAATTATTTTCATTTTATCATTTTTTTTAATTTTTTCCGAATTTTTTTTATGTACATTTTTTATATTTTGGTATACGATTTTTAAATTATTTTTTTTATTTAAATAAATTTTTATATCTTAATCATATGTTATATTTTAATAATAATTAGTTTTTAATTGTTATTGAGTTTAGTTGCCACTTTGAAAAATTTTTAAGGTTGCTTAATCGAGAAGCATTTTGTAGTCAATTTTAAATTGCAATATTTTAAATAGCAATATTTTTTAATCAAATATTAGTTTAATTTTGATAATATTTTTTTTTATTTTACCATTTTTATTTGTGTTTTTTTCATATTTTGGTTGTTTTAATTTTTTATATTTTGATATTAGTCTGTTTTTTAATATAATTGTTTTTCTATTTTCATATTTATTTTTTTTTAAATTTTATATTAGTTCAATTTTGATTTTAATTATTTTCATTTTATCATTTTTTTAATTTTTTCCGAATTTTTTTTATGTACATTTTTTATATTTTGGTATAAGATTTTTAAATTATTTTTTTTTATTTAAATAATTATTTGTTGTTTATTCATATATTAGTTATATTTTAATATTAAATAATTTTTTTTATTTAAATAATTATTGTTTTTTTAATCATATTATAGTTATATACCCTTGCAGAGGGTATTATAATTTTGGTCAGAAGTGTGCAACGCAGTGAAGGAGACATCCAGGACCCCATAAAGTATATATATTCTGGATCAGGATCACCTCCTGAGTCGATATAAGCATGTCCGTCTGTCCGTCTGTCCGTCGGTCCGTCTGTCCGTCTGTCTGTTTCTACGCAAACTAGTCTCTCAGTTTTTGAGCTATCGTCTTGAAACTTTGCACACACCCTTCTTTCCTTTGCACGCAGTATATAAGTCGGAACGGCCGGGAAATGCTGTAACTTCCACGTTTTTGAAGATAGAAACTTGAAACTTGCACAGATTGACTATAACGGGAATTTAGGCCGATCTGGAAAATTTCATACGGATCGGCCGACTATATCCTATAGCTGCCATATATCTGATTGATCGGAAATGCTGTAACTTCCACGTTTTTGAAGATAGAAACTTGAAACTTGCACAGATTGACTATAACGGGAATTTAGGCCGATCTGGAAAATTTCATACGGATCGGCCGACTATATCCTATAGCTGCTATATGATTGATCGGAAATGCTATAACTTCCATGTTATTGAAGATAGAAACTTGAAATTAGCACAAATTCCCTTTTATTGGTATCTTAGCCGATCTGGAAAATTTCATACGGATCGGCCGACTATATCCTATAGCTGCCAAATAACTGAACGATCGGAAATGCCACAACTTTCCTGTTTTTGGGCGTAGAAGCGTCGGACTTCTTTTAAAATCCATTTTATACGAATCTAAGGTTGTAATGAATGTTTTTGTAAAGATCGGCCAATTATATCCGATATATACTATGTTTTAAGTCAATAGAAGCCGCTATTTAACTGCAAGGGTATATAAGCTTCGGCTCCGTCCGAAGTTAGCTTTCCATTCTCGTTTAATTTTTATATATTTTTAACTTTTATTTTGTTTAGTTGCCACTTTGAAAAATTTTTAGGGTTGCTTACTCGAAAAGCATTTTGTAATCAATATATAAATTGTAATATTTGAAATGGCAATAATTTTATTTAAATATTAGTTTAATTTTGGTATTATTTTTTTTATTTACCATTTTTTGTTGTCATATTTTGATTTTTTATATTTTTTTCATATTGATCTGTTTTTAAAATTATTTTTTTGTATTTACATAATTATTTGTTTTTTAATCATATATTAGTTATATTTTATATTAAATAATTTTTTTTATTAAAATAATTATTTTGTTTTAATCATATATTAGTAATATTTTAAAAATAATTAATTTTTAATTTTTATTTTGTTTAGTTGCCACTTTAAAAAATTGTAAAGGTTGCTTAATCGAGAAGCATTTTGTAATTTTTTTAAATTATATTTTTTTTTATTTAAATAATTATTTGTTTTTTAATTATATATAAGTTATATTTTAATAATAATTAATTTTTAATTTTTATTTTGTTTAGTTGCCACTTTGAAAAATTTTAGGGTTGCTTAATCGAGAAGCATTTTCTAGTCAATTTATAAATTGCAACATTTTAAATAGCAATATTTTTTAATCAAATATAAGTTAAATTTTGATATTATTTTTTTTATTTTACCATTTTTTTTAATTTTTCATATTTTGATTTTTTTAATTTTTTATATTTTGAAATTAGTCTGTTTTTTATATTATTGTTTTTTCATTTTAATAATTATTTATTTTTAAACCTAATATTATTTCAACTTTTTTAATATTATAATTTTAAAAATAATTAATTTTGTTTTAAATATTTATTTTTTAATCGTATGTTAGTTATATTTTTATAATAATTAATTTTTAATTTTTATTTTGTTTAGTTGCCACTTTGAAACATTTTTAGGGTTGCTTAATCGAGAAGCATTTTTTAAACAATTTATAAATTGCAATATTTTAAATAGCAATATTTTTTAACCGAATATAAGTTTAATTTTGAAATTTTTTTTTTATTCTACCATTTTTTTTATTTTTTCATATATTGATTTTATTAAATTTTTTATACTTTGATTTTAGTCTGTTTTTTATATTATTGTTTTTCTATTTTAATAATTATTTATTTTTAAACATAATATTATTTCAATTTTTTAATATTATAATTTTATTAATAAATAATTTTGATTTATTTAAATAATTATTTATTTTTAAATCATATGTTAGTTATATTTTAATAATAATTAATTTTTAATTTTTGTTTTGTTTAGTTGCCACTTTGAAAAATTTTTAAGGTTGCTTAATCGAGAAGCATTTTGTTATCAATTTATAAATTGCAATATTTTATATAGCAATTTTTTTTATCAAATATTAGTTTAATTTTAATATTATGTTTTTTTTTATCTTACCATTTTTTTTTATTTTTTTCATATTTGTTTTTTTTTTTTAGTTTTTCATATTCTGATATTAGTCTGCTTTTTATATTATTGTTTTTCTATTTTAATAATTATTTATTCTTTAATCTAATATTAGTTCAATTTTAATTTTAATTATTTTTATTTTACCATTTTTTTTATTTAAATTTTTTATATTTTGGTATTTGTTTTTTTTAATTTTTTTTATTTTAATAATTATTTATTTTTTAATCATATATTAATTATATTTTAATATTAATTAATTTTTTTATTTAAAAAATTATTTATTTTTTTATTATATATTAGTTATATTTTAATAATAATTTATTTTTAATTTTTATTTTGTTTAGTTGCCACTTTGAAAAATTTTTAAGGTTGCTTAATCGAGAAGCATTTTGTAATCAATTTAAAAATTTCAATATTTTAAATTGCAATATTTTTTAATCAAATTTTTTTATACCCTTGCAGAGGGTATTATAATTTTGGTCAGAAGTGTGCAACGCAGTGAAGGAGACATCCAGGACCCCATAAAGTATATATATTCTGGATCAGGATCACCTCCTGAGTCGATATAAGCATGTCCGTCTGTCCGTCTGTCCGTCTGTCTGTTTCTACGCAAACTAGTCTCTCAGTTTTTGAGCTATCGTCTTGAAACTTTGCACACACCCATCTTTCCTTTGCATGCAGTATATAAGTCGGAACGGCCGGGATCGGCCGACTATATCCTATAGCTGCCATATATCTGATTGATCGGAAATGCTGTAACTTCCACGTTTTTGAAGATAGAAACTTGAAATTTGCACAGATTGTGAAATGATTTGATAGAGGTTATTGTAGTCAGAACATAGTACCCTGAAAGGGTCATGCTGGGCATATGTTGACCTACAAAAGTTAAGAAATAAGGGGAGGAAAATTCGAGAGGCCCTAAAAGGAACGTTAAATTTTAACATACTTCGAAGGTTCTGGCTGTCGATTTCACCATTAACGAGAATGGAAAGCTAACTTCGAACGGAGCCGAAGCTTATATACCCTTGCAGTTTAATAGCGGCTTCTATTAATTAAAGATATAGTAAATATCGAATATAGTTAGCCGATCTTTACAAAAACATTCTTAACAAGCTTAGATTCGTATAAAATGAATTTTAAAAGAAGTCTGACGCTTCTACGCCCAAAAACACGCAAGTTGGGGCATTGCCGATCGTTCAGTTATATGGCAGCTATAGGATATAGTCGGCCGATCCGTATGAAATTTTCCAGATCGGCTTAGATTCCCATAAAAGGGCATTTGTGCAAATTTCAAGTTTCTATTTTCAAAAACGTGGAAGTTATAGCATTTCCGATCAATCAGATATATGGCAGCTATAGGATATAGTCGGCCGATCCCGGCCTTTCCGACTTATATACTGCGTGCAAAGGAAAGAAGGGTGTGTGCAAAGTTTCAAGACGATAGCTCAAAAACTGAGAGACTAGTTTGCGTAGAAACAGACAGACGGACAGACGGACAGACGGACATGCTTATATCGACTCAGGAGGTGATCCTGATCCAGAATATATATACTTTATGGGGTCCTGGATGTCTCCTTCACTGCGTTGCACGCTTCTGACCAAAATGATAATACCCTCTGCAAGGGTATAATAAGGTTATTGATGAAAACTACACCCAGCATAGTCCTACGGTTTAGTAGGGATGGTAAGTTTATTAAAAGTAGTCTGCTATGATAAGACGGGAGTTGAATACTTGCATCCCAGTTTAGACCCCTAAGAGCAAAAAGGAGAAAGTTCTTCTGTACTGAATCAATACGGTCTTGATGAACCCCATATTGGGGACTCCAGACACATGAACCGTATTCAAGAATCGGACGAACTAACGATATGTAAAGAGTTTTGGTTATATAAGGGTCATTAAATTCCTTTGACCATTTTTTAATGAAACCAAGCACACCCTTGGCTTTATTAACCATTGCCGATATATGGTCGGTAAATTTAAGCTTGACGTCTAATGGGACACCTAGGTCGTTAACCTGAGTTAATCTTTCTAGGGCGGTCCCATAGAGAAAATAAGTTGCCTGGATGGGGCTTAAGCGATAGAATGACATAAGTTTGCATTGTGACCAAATATTATATTTGATATTAGTCTGTTTTTATACCATGCAGAGGGTATTATAATTTTGGTCAGAAGTGTGCAACGCAGTGAAGGAGACATCCAGGACCCCATAAAGTATATATATTCTGGATCAGGATCACCTCCTGAGTCGATATAAGCATGTCCGTCTGTCCGTCTGTCCGTCTGTCTGTTTCTACGCAAACTAGTCTCTCAGTTTTTTTGAGCTATCGTCTTGAAACTTTGCACACACCCTTCTTTCCTTTGCACGCAGTATATAAGTCGGAACGGCCGGGATCGGCCGACTATATTCTATAGCTGCCATATATCTGATTGATCGGAAATGCTGTAACTTCCACGTTTTTGAAGATAGAAACTTGAAATTTGCACAGATTGACTATAAGGGGAATTTAGGCCGATCTGGAAAATTTCATACGGATCGGCCGACTATATCCTATAGCTGCTATATGATTGATCGGAAATGCTGTAACTTCCACGTTTTTGAAGATAGAAACTTGAAATTTGCACAGATTGACTATAAGGGGAATTTAAGCCGATCTGGAAAATATCATACGGATCGGTCGACTATATCCTATAGCTTCTATATAACTGATTGATCGGAAATGCTATAACTTCCATGTTATTGAAGATAGAAGATTGAAATTTGCACAGGTTTACTATAAGGTGAATTTAGGCCGATTTGAAAATTTCATACGGATCGGCCGACTATATCTTATAGCTTCTATATAACTGATTGATCGGAAATGCTATAACTTCCATGTTATTGAAGATAGAAGATTGAAATTTGCACAAATCCCCTTTTATGGGAATTTAAGCCGATCTAAAAAATTTCATACGGATCGGCCGACTATATCCTATAGCTTCTATATAACTGAACGATCGGAAATGCCACAACTTTCGTGTTTTTGGGTGTAGAAGCGTCGGACTTCTTTTAAAATCCATTTTATACGAATCTAAGGTTGTTATGAATGTTTTTGTAAAGATCGGCCAACTATATCCGATATTTACTATATCTTAAGTCAATAGAAGCCGCTATTTAACTGCAAGGGGTATATAAGCTTCGGCTCCGTCCGAAGTTAGCTTTCCATTCTCGTTTGTATTATTATTTTTTTATTTTAATAATAATTTATTTTTTGATTTTAATTATTTTTATGTTACCATTTTTTTTAATTTTTTACAATTTTTTTAATTTAATTTTTTTATATTTTAGTATTAGTTTTTTTTAAATTATATATTTTTTATTTAAATAATCATTTGTTTTTTAATCATATATTAGTTATATTTTAATAATAATTAATTTTTAATTTTTATTTTGTTTAGTTGCCACTTTGAAAAATTTTTAAGGTTGCTTAATCGAGAAGCATTTTGTAATCAATTTATAAATTGCAATATTTTAAATTGCAATATTTTTTAATCAAATTTTTTTTTTTTTTTTTTTTTTTTTTTTTTTGCGGCTCCCACTGCATACGTACAGCCCACCTCCCGCCCAACCGACCGAGGGGGCGCTGCCGTTTATCGTACGGCTCGAATCGCGGGGATAGAACCAAGACAAGGAATAAGTATTTTAAAAAGGTTACGAGGAAGAGTTACATTGTTGCTCTCTTAAGTAGGAAAGAATAGAGGATTTCATGCAAGAGTTCTGTGAAATGATTTGATAGAGGTTGTTGAAGTCAGAACATAGTACCCTGAAAGGGTCATGCTGGGCATATGTTGACCTACAAAAGTTAAGAAATAAGGGGAGGAAAATTCGAGAGGCCCTAAAAGGAACGTTAAATTTTAACATACTTCGAAGGTTCTGGCTGTCGATTTCACCATTAACGAGAATGGAAAGCTAACTTCGAACGGAGCCGAAGCTTATATACCCTTGCAGTTTAATAGCGGCTTCTATTAATTAAAGATATAGTAAATATCGAATATAGTTAGCCGATCTTTACAAAAACATTCTTAACAAGCTTAGATTCGTATAAAATGAATTTTAAAAGAAGTCTGACGCTTCTACGCCCAAAAACACGCAAGTTGGGGCATTGCCGATCGTTCAGTTATATGGCAGCTATAGGATATAGTCGGCCGATCCGTATGAAATTTTCCAGATCGGCTTAGATTCCCATAAAAGGGCATTTGTGCAAATTTCAAGTTTCTATTTTCAAAAACGTGGAAGTTATAGCATTTCCGATCAATCAGATATATGGCAGCTATAGGATATAGCCGGCCGATCCCGGCCTTTCCGACTTATATACTGCGTGCAAAGGAAAGAAGGGTGTGTGCAAAGTTTCAAGACGATAGCTCAAAACTGAGAGACTAGTTTGCGTAGAAACAGACAGACGGAAAGACGGACAGACGGACATGCTTATATCGACTCAGGAGGTGATCCTGATCCAGAATATATATACTTTATGGGGTCCTGGATGTCTCCTTCACTGCGTTGCACACTTCTGACCAAAATTATAATACCCTCTGCAAGGGTCATTTGTGCAAATTTCAAGTTTCTATTTTCAAAAACGTGGAAGTTATAGCATTTCCGATCAATCATATGGCAGCTATAGGATATAGTCGGCCGATCCGTATGAAATTTTCCAGATCGGCTTAGATTCCCATAAAAGGGCATTTGTGCAAATTTCAAGTTTCTATTTTCAAAAACGTGGAAGTTATAGCATTTCCGATCAATCATATGGCAGTATAGGATATAGTCGGCCGATCCGTATGAAATTTTCCAGATCGGCTTAGATTCCCATAAAAGGGCATTTGTGCAAATTTCAAGTTTCTATTTTTCAAAAACGTGGACTTATAAGCATTTCCGATCAATCATATGGCAGCTATAGGATATAGTCAGGCAGATCCGTATGAAATTTTCCAGATCGGCTTGGATTCCCATAAAAGGGCATTTGTGCAAATTTCAAGTTTCTATTTTCAAAACGTGGAAGTTATAGCATTTCCGATCAATCATATGGCAGCTATAGGATATAGTCGGCCGATCCGTATGAAATTTTCCAGATCGGCTTAGATTCCCATAAAAGGGCATTTGTGCAAATTTCAAGTTTCTATTTTCAAAAACGTGGAAGTTATAGCATTTCCGATCAATCAGATATATGGCAGCTATAGGATATAGCCGGCCGATCCCGGCCTTTCCGACTTATATACTGCGTGCAAAGGAAAGAAGGGTGTGTGCAAAGTTTCAAGACGATAGCTCAAAAACTGAGAGACTAGTTTGCGTAGAAACAGACAGACGGAAAGACGGATAGACGGACATGCTTATATCGACTCAGGAGGTGATCCTGATCCAGAATATATATACTTTATGGGGTCCTGGATGTCTCCTTCACTGCGTTGCACACTTCTGACCAAAATTATAATACCCTCTGCAAGGGCATTTGTGCAAATTTCAAGTTTCTATTTTCAAAAACGTGGAAGTTATAGCATTTCCGATCAATCATATGGCAGCTATAGGATATAGTCGGCCGATCCGTATGAAATTTTCCAGATCGGCTTAGATTCCCATAAAAGGGCATTTGTGCAAATTTCAAGTTTCTATTTTCAAAAACGTGGAAGTTATAGCATTTCCGATCAATCATATGGCAGTATAGGATATAGTCGGCCGATCCGTATGAAATTTTCCAGATCGGCTTAGATTCCCATAAAAGGGCATTTGTGCAAATTTCAAGTTTCTATTTTCAAAAACGTGGAAGTTATAGCATTTCCGATCAATCATATGGCAGCTATAGGATATAGTCGGCCGATCCGTATGAAATTTTCCAGATCGGCTTAGATTCCCATAAAAGGGCATTTGTGCAAATTTCAAGTTTCTATTTTCAAAAACGTGGAAGTTATAGCATTTCCGATCAATCATATGGCAGTATAGGATATAGTCGGCCGATCCGTATGAAATTTTCCAGATCGGCTTAGATTCCCATAAAAGGGCATTTGTGCAAATTTCAAGTTTCTATTTTCAAAAACGTGGAAGTTATAGCATTGCCGATCAATCATATGGCAGCTATAGGATATAGTCGGCCGATCCGTATGAAATTTTCCAGATCGGCTTAGATTCCCATAAAAGGGCATTTGTGCAAATTTCAAGTTTCTATTTTCAAAAACGTGGAAGTTATAGCATTGCCGATCAATCATTTGGCAGCTATAGGATATAGTCGGCCGATCCGTATGAAATTTTCCAGATCGGCTTAGATTCCCAGAAAAAGGCATTTGTGTAAATTTCAAGTTTCTATCTTCAATAACATGGAAGTTATAGCATTTCCGATCAATCAGATATATGGCAGCTATAGGATATAGTCGGCCGATCCCGGCCGTTCCGACTTATATACTGCGTGCAAAGGAAAGAAGGGTGTGTGCAAAGTTTCAAGACGATAGCTCAAAAACTGAGAGACTAGTTTGCGTAGAAACAGACAGACGGACAGACGGACATGCTTATATCGACTCAGGAGGTGATCCTGATCCAGAATATATATACTTTATGGGGTCCTGGATGTCTCCTTCACTGCGTTGCACGCTTCTGACCAAAATTATAATACCCTCTGCAAGGGTATAATAAGGTTATTGATGAAAACTACACCCAGCATAGTCCTACGGTTTAGTAGGGATGGTAAGTTTATTAAAAGTAGTCTGCTATGATAAGACGGGAGTTGAATACTTGCATCCCAGTTTAGACCCCTAAGAGCAAAAAGGAGAAAGTTCTTCTGTACTGAATCAATACGGTCTTGATGAACCCCATATTGGGGACTCCAGACACATGAACCGTATTCAAGAATCGGACGAACTAACGATATGTAAAGAGTTTTGGTTATATAAGGGTCATTAAATTCCTTTGACCATTTTTTAATGAAACCAAGCACACCCTTGGCTTTATTAACCATTGCCGATATATGGTCGGTAAATTTAAGCTTGACGTCTAATGGGACACCTAGGTCGTTAACCTGAGTTAATCTTTCTAGGGCGGTCCCATAGAGAAAATAAGTTGCCTGGATGGGGCTTAAGCGATAGAATGACATAAGTTTGCATTTTGACCAAATATTATATTTGATATTAGTCTGTTTTTATACCATGCAGAGGGTATTATAATTTTGGTCAGAAGTGTGCAACGCAGTGAAGGAGACATCCAGGACCCCATAAAGTATATATATTCTGGATCAGGATCACCTCCTGAGTCGATATAAGCATGTCCGTCTGTCCGTCTGTCCGTCTGTCTGTTTCTACGCAAACTAGTCTCTCAGTTTTTGAGCTATCGTCTTGAAACTTTGCACACACCCTTCTTTCCTTTGCACGCAGTATATAAGTCGGAACGGCCGGGATCGGCCGACTATATTCTATAGCTGCCATATATCTGATTGATCGGAAATGCTGTAACTTCCACGTTTTTGAAGATAGAAACTTGAAATTTGCACAGATTGACTATAAGGGGAATTTAGGCCGATCTGGAAAATTTCATACGGATCGGCCGACTATATCCTATAGCTGCTATATGATTGATCGGAAATGCTGTAACTTCCACGTTTTTGAAGATAGAAACTTGAAATTTGCACAGATTGACTATAAGGGGAATTTAAGCCGATCTGGAAAATATCATACGGATCGGTCGACTATATCCTATAGCTTCTATATAACTGATTGATCGGAAATGCTATAACTTCCATGTTATTGAAGATAGAAGATTGAAATTTGCACAGGTTTACTATAAGGTGAATTTAGGCCGATTTGAAAAATTTCATACGGATCGGCCGACTATATCTTATAGCTCCTATATAACTGATTGATCGGAAATGCTATAACTTCCACGTTTTTGAAGATAGAAACTTGAAATTTGCACAGATTCCTTTTTATGGGAATTTAAGCCGATCTAAAAAATTTCATACGGATCGGCCGACTATATCCTATAGCTTCTATATAACTGAACGATCGGAAATGCCACAACTTTCGTGTTTTTGGGTGTAGAAGCGTCGGACTTCTTTTAAAATCCATTTTATACGAATCTAAGGTTGTTATGAATGTTTTTGTAAAGATCGGCCAACTATATCCGATATTTACTATATCTTAAGTCAATAGAAGCCGCTATTTAACTGCAAGGGTATATAAGCTTCGGCTCCGTCCGAAGTTAGCTTTCCATTCTCGTTTGTATTATTATTTTTTTATTTTAATAATAATTTATTTTTTGATTTTAATTATTTTTATGTTACCATTTTTTTTAATTTTTTACAATTTTTTAATTTAATTTTTTTATATTTTAGTATTAGTTTTTTTAAATTATATATTTTTTATTTAAATAATCATTTGTTTTTTAATCATATATTAGTTATATTTTAATAATAATTAATTTTTAATTTTTATTTTGTTTAGTTGCCACTTTGAAAAATTTTTAAGGTTGCTTAATCGAGAAGCATTTTGTAATCAATTTATAAATTGCAATATTTTAAATTGCAATATTTTTTAATCAATTTTTTTTTTTTTTTTTTTTTTTTTTTTTTTGCGGCTCCCACTGCATACGTACAGCCCACCTCCCGCCCAACCGACCGAAGGGGCGCTGCCGTTTATCGTACGGCTCGAATCGCGGGGATAGAACCAAGACAAGGAATAAGTATTTTAAAAAGGTTACGAGGAAGAGTTACATTGTTGCTCTCTTAAGTAGGAAAGAATAGAGGATTTCATGCAAGAGTTCTGTGAAATGATTTGATAGAGGTTGTTGAAGTCAGAACATAGTACCCTGAAAGGGTCATGCTGGGCATATGTTGACCTACAAAAGTTAAGAAATAAGGGGGAGAAAATTCGAGAGGCTTTAAAAGGAACGTTAAATTTTAACATACTTCGAAGGTTCTGGCTGTCGATTTCACCATTAACGAGAATGGAAAGCTAACTTCGAACGGAGCCGAAGCTTATATACCCTTGCAGTTTAATAGCGGCTTCTATTAATTAAAGATATAGTAAATATCGGATATAGTTAGCCGATCTTTACAAAAACATTCATAACAAGCTTAGATTCCTATAAAATGAATTTTAAAAGAAGTCCGACGCTTCTACGCCCAAAAACACGCAAGTTGTTGCATTTCCGATCGTTCAGTTATATGACAGCTATAGGATATAGTCGGCCGCTCAGTATGAAATCTTCCAGATCGGCTTAGATACCCATAAAAGGGAATTTGTGCAAATTCAAAAACGTGGAAGTTATAGCATTTCCGATCAATCATATGGCAGCTATAGGATATAGTCGGCCGATCCGTATGAAATTTTCCAGATCAGCCTAAATTGCCCTAATAGTCAATCTGTGCAAAGATCAAGTTTCTATCTTCAATAATATGGAAGTTATAGCATTTCCGATCAATCAGATATATGGCAGCTAATAGTCAAGCACACCCTTGGCTTTATTAACCATTGCCGATATGTAGTCGGTAAATTTAAGCTTGACGTCTAATGGGACACCTAGGTCGTTAACCTGAGTTAATCTTTCTAGGGCGGTCCCATAGAGAAAATAAGTTGCCTGGATGGGGCTTAAGCGATAGAATGACATAAGTTTGCATTTTGACCAAATATTATATTTGATATTAGTCTGTTTTTTGTATTATTGTTTTTTTATTTTAATAATAATTTATTTTTATACCCTTGCAGAGGGTATTATAATTTTGGTCAGAAGTGTGCAACGCAGTGAAGGAGACATCCAGGACCCCATAAAGTATATATATTCTGGATAAGGATCACCTCCTTAGCCGATATAAGCATGTCCGTCTGTCCGTCGGTCCGTCTGTCTGTTTCTACGCAAACTGGTCTCTCAGTTTTTGAGCTATCGTCTTGAAACTTTGCACACACCCTTCTTTCCTTTGCACGCAGTATATAAGTCGGAACGGCCGGGATCGGCCGACTATATTCTATAGCTGCCATATAACTGATTGATCGGAAATGCTATAACTTCCATGTTATTAAAGATAGAAACTTGAAATTTGCACAGGTTCCCTTATATGGAAATCTAAGCCGATCTGAAAAATTTCATACGGATCGGCCGACTATATCCTATAGCTTCTATATAACTGAACGATCGGAAATGACACATCTTGCGTGTTTTTGGGGGTAGAAGCGTCGGACTTCTTTTAAAATTCATTTTATACGAATCTAAGCTTGTTATGAATGTTTTTGTAAAGATCAGCTAACTATATCCGATATTTACTATATCTTTAATTAATAAAAGCCGCTATTTAACTGCAAGGGTATATAAGCTTCGGCTCTTTAGCTTTCCATTCTCGTTTTTTTTAATTTTCTCATATTTTGATTTTTTTTAAATTTTTTATATTTTGAAATTAGTCGGTTTTTTATAATATTGTTTTTCTATTTTAATATTTATTTATTTTTAAATCTAATGTTATTTCAATTTTGATTTTAATTATTTTTATTTTAAAATTTTTTTAATTTTTCACAATTTTTTGTATTTAAATTTTGTATATTTTGGTATTCGTTTTTTTTAAATTATATTTTTTTATTTTAATAATTATTTGTTTTTTAATCATATATTAGTTATATTTTAATATTAAATAATTTGTTTTTATTTAAATAACTATTTATTTTTTAATCATATAATAGTTATATTTTAATAATAATTAATTTTTAATTTTTATTTTGTTTAGTTGCCACTTTGAAAAATTTTTAGGGCTGCTTAATCGAGAAGCATTTTGTAGTCAACTTATAAATTGCAACATTTTAAATAGCAATATTTTTTTATCAAATTTTAAATTCATTTTTATATTATTTTTTTTATTTTTTTACAATTTTTTTAAATTTTTCATATTTTGATTTTTTTAATTTTTTATATTTTGGCATAAGTTGGGTTTTTATAATATTGTTTTTCTATTTTAATATTTATTTATTTTTAAATCTTATGTTATTTTAATTTTGATTTTAATTATTTTTATTTTTTCAATTTTTTTAATTTTTTATATTTAAATTTTTTATATTTTGGTATTGGTTTTTTTTTTAATTATTTTATTTAAACTACTATTTATTTTTTAATCATATATTATTTATATTTTAATATAAATAAATTTTTTTATTTAAATAATTATTAATTTTTTAATCATATATTAGATATATTTTAATATTTATTAAGTTTTTATTTTTATTTTGTTTAGTTGCCCCTTTGAACAATTTTTAGGGTTGCTTAATCGAGAAGCATGTTGTTCTCAATTTATAAATTGCAATATTTTAAATGGCAATATTATTTAATCAAATATTAATTTTTAGTTTTTTATATTTTGATATTAATTTGTTTTTTATATTTTTGTTTACATACTTTAATAATTATTTGTTTTTTAATCTAATGTTATTTCAATTTTGATTTTAATTATTTTTATTTTAAAATTTTTTTAATTTTTTACAATTTTTTGTATTTAAATTTAATATATTTTGGTATTCGTTTTTTTAATTATATTTATTTTATTTGAATAATTATTTGTTTTTTTTATCATATATTAGTTATTTTAATAATTATTTATTTTTTAATCTAATATTAGTTCAATTTTGATTTTAATTATTTTTATTTTACCATTTTTTTCATTTAAATTTTTTATATTTTGCTATTAGTGTTTTTTTAATTTTTTTTTCGTATTTAAATAATTATTTTTTTTATCATATATTAGTTATATTTTTATAATAATAAATTTTTTTAAATATAAATAATTATTTATTTTTTAATCATATATTAGTTATATTTAAATGTTAATTAATTTTTTTATTTAAATTACTTTTTATTTTTTAAACATATATTAGTTATATTTTAATAATAATTAATTTTTAATTTTTATTTTGTTTAGTTGCCACTTTGAAAAATTTTTAGGGTTGCCTAATCGAAACCTCATAGTCATTTAAACCTCATAGCGTAGGTAATAGAATTCGCTGCTTTAGTAAGGCTGATTTTATAAAGCTCAATAACTTAATTCTTTCCTTTGATTGGTCTGATCTTTTGGCATGCAATGATATAAATATCGCCTTGGAATATTTTTATAGGAGTTTGAATAGTTGTTTCGACTCTTGTGTACCATGGAAGTATCCGTCCGTTAAAGACAACCCCCCTTGGTTTACAAGGAGCCAAAATAATCTTAAACATATTAAAAATAGACTTTTAAACAAATATAAAAGAACCGGCTGCAATCTAACTTTTTCAAGGTACTTAGTAGCTCGGTCGAACTTTACCGTGCATAACGCTAAATGTTATAGAGATTATATTCGCCGTTGTCGGGTTCAGTTTACGCAGGACCCGAAGCAGTTTTATAATTTCGTAAACACAAAGCGGAAACATGTATCTTCTCCTTCCTTGCTCTCGTTTGAAAATTCTTTTGCGAATACAGATCAGGGTATTGCAGATCTATTCGCAAAATTTTTCAAACAACGTATTCACCTTGTACTACTTCCGATCAGCCCTACACATATGAAATTCTTTCAGCCAATCTTATTTTTGGTCCATCTCTCTCCGAGCGTAGTTTGTTATCGGATATTTTAAAGGTTAAACCGGTACTTTCACCAGGTCCCGATGGAGTACCAGGCTGTGTGCTAAAGAATTGCGCTGAGTCATTGTGCAAACCTCTTTCAAAGCTTTTCACCTTATCTCTGGAAACGTCGATATTTCCCCTTATGTGGAAGGAATCCTTTATAATTCCCCTGCATAAAAAGGGAAAAAATCTGATGCTACCAATTATAGAGGCATCTCTAAATTGTCAGCAATTCCAAAGCTATTTGAAAAAATTATTACTCCTCATCTGCAGCACCTCTGTAGTTCAATCATTTCTCCATGCCAGCATGGTTTTATTAGGCGTCGCTCCACCACCACCAACTTGTTGGAGCTGACATCATTTGTAATTGATGGCTTCCAAAATGGCCTTCAAACAGATGTCATCTACACTGATTTTAGTAAAGCATTTGACTCTGTAAACCACTCACTCCTTTTGAGAAAACTCGATCTTTTGGGATTTCCAACTAACCTTCTTACGTGGTTTTCCAGTTATCTTTCTGGAAGAACCCAACGTGTCCTTTTTAATGATGTATTCTCCTGCCTAGTCCGAGCTACATCTGGAGTCCCTTAAGGAAGTCATCTCGGGCCTTTACTTTTTACCATTTTTATAAATGACTTGCCTTTTGCTTTACCGAACTCTCGTGTACTTATGTACGCAGATGACGTTAAGCTGTGTCTTCAGTATAAATCTTCCTCTGCCCAATACAAACTTCAGTCCGATCTGGACAAGTTCCAAAATTGGTGTTCTGCTAATGACATAAAACTCAATGGGTCAAAATGCAAACTTATGTCATTCTATCGCTTAAGCCCCATCCAGGCAACTTATTTTCTCTATGGGACCGCCCTAGAAAAATTAACTCAGGTTAATGACCTAGGTGTCCTATTAGATGTCAAGCTTAAATTTACCGACCATATATCGGCAATGGTTAATAAAGCCAAGGGTGTGCTTGGTTTCATTAAAAGATGGTCAAAGGAATTTAATGACCCATATATAACCAAAAGTCTTTACATATCGTTAGTTCGTCCGATTCTTGAATACGGTTCATGTGTCTGGAGTCCCCAATATGGGGTTCATCAAGACCGTATTGATTCAGTACAGAAGAACTTTCTCCTTTTTGCTCTTAGGGGTCTAAACTGGGATGCAAGTATTCAACTCCCGTCTTATCATAGCAGACTAATTTTAATAAACTTACCATCCCTACTAAACCGTAGGACTATGCTGGGTGTCGTTTTCATCAATAACCTTATTAATGGTGAAATCGACAGCCAGAACCTTCTAAGTATTTTAAAATTTAACGTTCCTTTTAGGGCCTCTCGAATTTGCCTCCCCTTATTTCTTAACTTTTGTAGGTCAACATATGCCCAGCATGACCCTTTCAGGGTACTATGTTCTGACTACAATAACCTCTATCAAATCATTTCACAGAACTCTTGCATGAAATCCTCGATTCTTTCCTACTTAAGAGAGCAACAATGTAACTCTTCCTCGTAATCTTTTAAAAATACTTATTCCTCGTCTCGGATCTATCCCCGCGATTCGCGCCCCTCGGTCGGTTGGGCGGGAGGTGGGCTGTACGTATGCAGTGGGAGCCAAAAAAAAAAAAAAAAAAAAAACATTTTGTAATCAATTTATAAATTGCAATATCTTTTTTAATTTTGTTTTAATTTTGATATTATTTTTTTTTTTTTACCATTTTTTATACCCTTGCAGAGGGTATTATAATTTTGGTCAGAAGTGTGCAACGCAGTGAAGGAGACATCCAGGACCCCATGAAGTATATATATTCTGGATCAGGATCACCTCCTGAGTCGATATAAGCATGTCCGTCTGTCCGTCTGTCCGTCGGTCCGTCTGTCCGTCTGTCTGTTTCTACGCAAACTAGTCTCTCAGTTTTTGAGCTATCGTCTTGAAACTTTGCACACACCCTTCTTTCCTTTGCACGCAGTATATAAGTCGGAACGGCCGGGATCGGCCGGTTATATCCTATAGCTGCCATATATCTGATTGATCGGAAATGCTGTAACTTCCACGTTTTTGAAGATAGAAACTTGAAATTTGCACAGATTGACTATTAGGGGAATTTAGGCCGAACTGGAAAATTTCATACGGATCGGCCGACTATATCCTATAGCTGCTATATGATTGATCGGAAATGCTATAACTTCCACGTTTTTGAAGATAGAAACTTGAAATTTGCACAAATTCTTTTCCTTTTGTGGGAATTTAGGCCGATTTAGAAAATTTCATACGGATCGGCCGACTATATCCTATAGCTTCTATATAACTGATTGATCGGAAATGCTATAACTTCCATGTTATTGAATATAGAAACTTGAAATTTGCACAGATTTTCTTTTGTAGAAATCTAAGCCGATCTAAAAAATTTCATACGGATCGGCCGACTATATCGTATAGCTTCTATATAACTGAACGATCGGAAATGCCACAACTTTCCTGTTTTTGGGCGTAGAAGCGTCGGACTTCTTTTAAAATCCATTTTATACGAATCTAAGGTTGTTATGAATGTTTTTGTAAAGATCGGCCAATTATATCCGATATTTACTATATCTTAAGTCAATAGAAGCCGCTATTTAACTGCAAGGGTATATAAGCTTCGGCTCCGTCCGAAGTTAACTTTCCATTCTCGTTTATATTTTCATTTGTTTTTAATTTTTTATATTTTGATATTAGTCTGATTTTTAAAGTTGCTTAATCGAGAAGCATTTTTTAATCAATTTAGAAATTGCAATATTTTAAATAGCAATATTTTTTAATCAAATATTTGTGTAATTTTGATATTATTTTTTTTATTTTACCATTCTTTTTTTATATTTTGATTTTATTTTAATATTTTATATTTTGATATTAGTCTGTTTTTTATGGTATTGTTTTTCTATATTAATATTTATTTATTTTTTATATTTTCATATTAGGTTGTTTGTTATATTTTTGTTTATATATTTTAATAAATATTTATTTTTTAATCAAATATTAGTTCAATTTTGATTTTAAATCTTTTTAATATACCATTTTTTTAATTTTTACAAAATTTTTTTATTTACATTTTTTATTTTTTTTATTTTTTTTTTTAATTATTTTCTTTTATTTAAATTATTATTTATTTTTTAATCATATATTAGTTATATTTTAATATTAATTAATTTGTAATTTTTATTTTGTTTAGTTGCATCGAGAAGCATTTTGTAATCAATTTATAAATTGCAATATTTTTTTAATCAAATATTAGTTTCATTTTGATATGATTTTTTTATTTTACAATTCTTTTTTTTTATATTTTGATTTTATTTTAATTTTTTTATATTTTGATATTCATCTGTTTTTTATATTATTGTTTTTCTATATTAATAATTATTTATTTTTTATATTTTCATATTAATTTGTTTTTTATATATTTGTTTACATACTTTAATAATTATTTGTTTTTTAATCTTATGTTATTTCAATTTTGATTTTAAAATTTATTAAATTTTTTACAATTTTTTGTATTTAAATTTTTTATATTTTGGTATTCGTTTTTTTAATTATATTTATTTTATTTGAATAATTATTTGTTTTTTTAATCATATATTAGTTATATATTAAATATTTTTTTCCATTTTAATAATTATTTATTTTTTAATCTAATATTAGTTCAATTTTGATTTTAATTATTTTTATTTTACCATTTTTTTCATTTAAATTTTTTATATTTTGCTATTAGTGTTTTTTTAATTTTTTTTCGTATTTAAATAATTATTTTTTTTTATCATATATTAGTTATATTTTAATAATAATAAATTTTTTTAAAAATAAATAATTATTTATTTTTTAATCATATATTAGTTATATTTAAATGTTAATTAATTTTTTTATTTAAATTACTTTTTATTTTTTAAACATATATTAGTTATATTTTAATAATAATTAATTTTTAATTTTTATTTTGTTTAGTTGCCACTTTGAAAAATTTTTAGGGTTGCCTAATCGAAACCTCATAGTCATTTAAACCTCATAGCGTAGGTAATAGAATTCGCTGCTGTAGTAAGGCTGATTTTATAAAGCTCAATAACTTAATTCTTTCCTTTGATTGGTCTGATCTTTTGGCATGCAATGATATAAATATCGCCTTAGAATATTTTTATAGGAGTTTGAATAGTTGTTTTGACTCTTGTGTGCCATGGAAGTATCCGTCTGTTAAAGACAACCCCCTTGGTTTACAAGGAGCCTAAATAATCTTAAACATATTAAAAATAGACTTTTAAAAAAATATAAAAGAACCGGCTGCAATCTAACTTTTTCAAGGTACTTAGTAGCTCGGTCGAACTTTACCGTGCATAACGCTGAATGTTATAGAGATTATATTCGCCGTTGTCGGGTTCAGTTCACGCTGGACCCGAAGCAGTTTTATAATTTCGTAAACACAAACCGGAAACATGTATCTTCTCCTTCCTTGCTCTCGTTTAAAAATTCTTTTGCGAATAGAGATCAGGGTATTGCAGATCTATTCGCAAAATTTTTTCAAACAACGTATTCACCTTGTTCTATTTCCGATCAGCCCTACACATATGAAATTCATTCAGCCAATCTTATTTTTGGTCCATCTCTCTCCGAGCGTAGTTTGTTATCGGATATTTTAAAGGTTAAACCGGTACTTTCACCAGGTCCCGATGGAGTACCAGGCTGTGTGCTAAAGAATTGCGCTGAGTCATTGTGCAAACCTCTTTCAAAGCTTTTCACCTTATCTCTGGAAACGTCGATATTTCCCCTTATGTGGAAGGAATCCTTTATAATTCCCCTGCATAAAAAAGGGAAAAAATCTGATGCTACCAATTATAGAGGCATCTCTAAATTGTCAGCAATTCCAAAGCTATTTGAAAAAATTATTACTCCTCATCTGCAGCACCTCTGTAGTTCAATCATTTCTCCATGCCAGCATGGTTTTATTAGGCGTCGCTCCACCACCACCAACTTGTTGGAGCTGACATCATTTGTAATTGATGGCTTCCAAAATGGCCTTCAAACAGATGTCATCTACACTGATTTTAGTAAAGCATTTGACTCTGTAAACCACTCACTCCTTTTGAGAAAACTCGATCTTTTGGGATTTCCAACTAACCTTCTTACGTGGTTTTCCAGTTATCTTTCTGGAAGAACCCAACGTGTCCTTTTTAATGATGTATTCTCCTGCCTAGTCCGAGCTACATCTGGAGTCCCTTAAGGAAGTCATCTCGGGCCTTTACTTTTTACCATTTTTATAAATGACTTGCCTTTTGCTTTACCGAACTCTCGTGTACTTATGTACGCAGATGACGTTAAGCTGTGTCTTCAGTATAAATCTTCCTCTGCCCAATACAAACTTCAGTCCGATCTGGACAAGTTCCAAAATTGGTGTTCTGCTAATGACATAAAACTCAATGGGTCAAAATGCAAACTTATGTCATTCTATCGCTTAAGCCCCATCCAGGCAACTTATTTTCTCTATGGGACCGCCCTAGAAAAATTAACTCAGGTTAACGACCTAGGTGTCCTATTAGACGTCAAGCTTAAATTTACCGACCATATATCGGCAATGGTTAATAAAGCCAAGGGTGTGCTTGGTTTCATTAAAAGATGGTCAAAGGAATTTAATGACCCATATATAACCAAATCTCTTTACATATCTTTAGTTCGTCCGATTCTTGAATACGGTTCATGTGTCTGGAGTCCCCAATATGGGGTTCATCAAGACCGTATTGAATCAGTACAGAAGAACTTTCTCCTTTTTGCTCTTAGGGGTCTAACCTGGGATGCAAGTATTCAACTCCCGTCTTATCATAGCAGACTACTTTTAATAAACTTACCATCCCTACTAAACCGTAGGACTATGCTGGGTGTAGTTTTCATCAATAACCTTATTAATGGTGAAATCGACAGCCAGAACCTTCTAAGTATGTTAAAATTTAACGTTCCTTTTAGGGCCTCTCGAATTTTCCTCCCCTTATTTCTTAACTTTTGTAGGTCAACATATGCCCAGCATGACCCTTTCAGGGTACTATGTTCTGACTACAATAACCTCTATCAAATCATTTCACAGAACTCTTGCATGAAATCCTCGATTCTTTCCTACTTAAGAGAGCAACAATGTAACTCTTCCTTGTAACCTTTTAAAAATACTTATTCCTCGTCTCGGATCTATCCCCGCGATTCGCGCCCCTCGGTCGGTTGGGCGGGAGGTGGGCTGTACGTATGCAGTGGGAGCCGCAAAAAAAAAAAAAAAAAAAAAAAAGCATTTTGTAATCAATTTATAAATTGCAATATCTTAAATAGCAATATTTATTATCAAATATTAGTTTAATTTTGATATTATTTTTTTTATTTTACCATTTTTTTTTTATTTTTTCATATTTTGATTTTTTTTAAATTTTTTATATTTTGATATTAGTCTGTTTTTTATATTGTGGTTTTTCTATTTTAATAATTATTTATTTTTTAATCTAATGTTATTTCAATTTTGATTTTAATTATTTTTATTTTACCATTTTTTTTATTTAAATTTTTTTTATATTTTGGTATTTGTTTTTTAAAATTTTTTTTTTATTTTAATAATTATTTATTTTTTAATCATATGTTAGTTATATTTTAATAATAATTAATTTTTAATTTTTATTTTGTTTAGTTGCCACTTTGAAAAATTTTTAGGGTTGCTTAATCGAGAAGCATTTTGTAATCAATTTATAAATAGCAATATTTTAAATAGCAATATTTTTTAATCAAATCTTAGTTTATATTTTTTGATATTTTTTTTATTTTACCATTTTTTTTTTTTTCATATTTTGATTTTATTTAGTTTTTTATATTTTGAGATTAGTCTGTTTTTTATATTATTGTTTTTCTATTTTAATAATTATTTATTTTTAAACCTAATATTATTTCAATTTTTTTAATATTATAATTTTAATAATAAATAATTTTGTTTTATTTAAATAATTATTTATTTTTTAATCATATGTTAGTTATATTTTAATAATAATTAATTTTTAATTTTTATTTTGTTTAGTTGCATCGAGAAGCATTTTGTAATCAATTTATAAATTGCAATATTTTAAATAGCAATATTTTTTAATCAAATATTTGTGTAATTTTGATATTAATTTTTTTATTTTACCATTCTTTTTTTTTTATATTTTGATTTTATTTTAATATTTTATATTTTGATATTAGTCTGTTTTTTATGTTATTGTTTTTCTATATTAATATTTATTTATTTTTTATATTTTCATATTAGGTTGTTTGTTATATTTTTGTTTATATATTTTAATAAATATTTATTTTTTAATCAAATATTAGTTCAATTTTGATTTTAAATCTTTTTAATATACCATTTTTTTAATTTTTACAAAATTTTTTTATTTACATTTTTTATTTTTTTTTTTTTTTTTTAATTATTTTCTTTTATTTAAATTATTATTTATTTTTTAATCATATATTAGTTATATTTTAATATTAATTAATTTGTAATTTTTATTTTGTTTAGTTGCATCGAGAAGCATTTTGTAATCAATTTATAAATTGCAATATTTTTTTAATCAAATATTAGTTTCATTTTGATATGATTTTTTTTATTTTACAATTCTTTTTTTTATATTTTGATTTTATTTTAATTTTTTTATATTTTGATATTCATCTGTTTTTTATATTATTGTTTTTCTATATTAATAATTATTTATTTTTTATATTTTCATATTAATTTGTTTTTTATATATTTGTTTACATACTTTAATAATTATTTGGTTTTTAATCTTATGTTATTTCAATTTTGATTTTAAAATTTATTAAATTTTTTACAATTTTTTGTATTTAAATTTTTTATATTTTGGTATTCGTTTTTTTAATTATATTTATTTTATTTGAATAATTATTTGTTTTTTTAATCATATATTAGTTATATATTAAATAATTTTTTCCATTTTAATAATTATTTATTTTTTAATCTAATATTAGTTCAATTTTGATTTTAATTATTTTTATTTTACCATTTTTTTCATTTAAATTTTTTATATTTTGCTATTAGTGTTTTTTTAATTTTTTTTCGTATTTAAATAATTATTTTTTTTATCATATATTAGTTATATTTTAATAATAATAAATTTTTTTAAAAATAAATAATTATTTATTTTTTAATCATATATTAGTTATATTTAAATGTTAATTAATTTTTTTTATTTAAATTACTTTTTATTTTTTAAACATATATTAGTTATATTTTAATAATAATTAATTTTTAATTTTTATTTTGTTTAGTTGCCACTTTGAAAAATTTTTAGGGTTGCCTAATCGAAACCTCATAGTCATTTAAACCTCATAGCGTAGGTAATAGAATTCGCTGCTGTAGTAAGGCTGATTTTATAAAGCTCAATAACTTAATTCTTTCCTTTGATTGGTCTGATCTTTTGGCATGCAATGATATAAATATCGCCTTAGAATATTTTTATAGGAGTTTGAATAGTTGTTTTGACTCTTGTGTGCCATGGAAGTATCCGTCTGTTAAAGACAACCCCCCTTGGTTTACAAGGAGCCTAAATAATCTTAAACTTATTAAAAATAGACTTTTAAACAAATATAAAAGAACCGGCTGCAATCTAACTTTTTCAAGGTACTTAGTAGCTCGGTCGAACTTTACCGTGCATAACGCTGAATGTTATAGAGATTATATTCGCCGTTGTCGGGTTCAGTTCACGCAGGACCCTAAGCAGTTTTATAATTTCGTAAACACAAAGCGGAAACATGTATCTTCTCCTTCCTTGCTCTCGTTTAAAAATTCTTTTGCGAATAGAGATCAGGGTATTGCAGATCTATTCGCAAAATTTTTTCAAACAACGTATTCACCTTGTTCTATTTCCGATCAGCCCTACACATATGAAATTCATTCAGCCAATCTTATTTTTGGTCCATCTCTCTCCGAGCGTAGTTTGTTATCGGATATTTTAAAGGTTAAACCGGTACTTTCACCAGGTCCCGATGGAGTACCAGGCTGTGTGCTAAAGAATTGCGCTAAGTCATTAAGCAAACCTCTTTCAAAGCATTTCACCTTATCTCTGGAAACGTCGATATTTCCCCTTATGTGGAAGGAATCCTTTACAATTCCCCTTCATAAAAAAGGGAAAAAATCTGATGCTACCAATTATAGAGGCATCTCTAAATTGTCAGCAATTCCAAAGCTATTTGAAAAAATTCTCCCCATCTGCAGCACCTCTGTAGTTCAATCATTTCTCCATGCCAGCATGGTTTTATTAGGCGTCGCTCCACCACCACCAACTTGTTGGAGCTGACATCATTTGTAATTGATGGCTTCCAAAATGGCCTTCAAACAGATGTCATCTACACTGATTTTAGTAAAGCATTTGACTCTGTAAACCACTCACTCCTTTTGAGAAAACTCGATCTTTTGGGATTTCCAACTAACCTTCTTACGTGGTTTTCCAGTTATCTTTCTGGAAGAACCCAACGTGTCCTTTTTAATGATGTATTCTCCTGCCTAGTCCGAGCTACATCTGGAGTCCCTTAAGGAAGTCATCTCGGGCCTTTACTTTTTACCATTTTTATAAATGACTTGCCTTTTGCTTTACCGAACTCTCGTGTACTTATGTACGCAGATGACGTTAAGCTGTGTCTTCAGTATAAATCTTCCTCTGCCCAATACAAACTTCAGTCCGATCTGGACAAGTTCCAAAATTGGTGTTCTGCTAATGACATAAAACTCAATGGGTCAAAATGCAAACTTATGTCATTCTATCGCTTAAGCCCCATCCAGGCAACTTATTTTCTCTATGGGACCGCCCTAGAAAAATTAACTCAGGTTAACGACCTAGGTGTCCTATTAGACGTCAAGCTTAAATTTACCGACCATATATCGGCAATGGTTAATAAAGCCAAGGGTGTGCTTGGTTTCATTAAAAGATGGTCAAAGGAATTTAATGACCCATATATAACCAAATCTCTTTACATATCTTTAGTTCGTCCGATTATTGAATACGGTTCATGTGTCTGGAGTCCCCAATATGGGGTTCATCAAGACCGTATTGAATCAGTACAGAAGAACTTTCTCCTTTTTGCTCTTAGGGGTCTAACCTGGGATGCAAGTATTCAACTCCCGTCTTATCATAGCAGACTACTTTTAATAAACTTACCATCCCTACTAAACCGTAGGACTATGCTGGGTGTAGTTTTCATCAATAACCTTATTAATGGTGAAATCGACAGCCAGAACCTTCTAAGTATGTTAAAATTTAACGTTCCTTTTAGGGCCTCTCGAATTTTCCTCCCCTTATTTCTTAACTTTTGTAGGTCAACATATGCCCAGCATGACCCTTTCAGGGTACTATGTTCTGACTACAATAACCTCTATCAAATCATTTCACAGAACTCTTGCATGAAATCCTCGATTCTTTCCTACTTAAGAGAGCAACAATGTAACTCTTCCTTGTAACCTTTTAAAAATACTTATTCCTCGTCTCGGATCTATCCCCGCGATTCGCGCCCCTCGGTCGGTTGGGCGGGAGGTGGGCTGTACGTATGCAGTGGGAGCCGCAAAAAAAAAAAAAAAAAAAAAAGCATTTTGTAATCAATTTATAAATTGCAATATCTTAAATAGCAATATTTATTATCAAATATTAGTTTAATTTTGATATTATTTTTTTTATTTTACCATTTTTTTTTATTTTTTTCATATTTTGATTTTTTTTAAATTTTTTATATTTTGATATTAGTCTGTTTTTTATATTGTGGTTTTTCTATTTTAATAATTATTTATTTTTTAATCTAATGTTATTTCAATTTTGATTTTAATTATTTTTATTTTACCATTTTTTTTATTTAAATTTTTTTTATATTTTGGTATTTGTTTTTTAAAATTTTTTTTTTTTTAATAATTATTTATTTTTTAATCATATGTTAGTTATATTTTAATAATAATTAATTTTTAATTTTTATTTTGTTTAGTTGCCACTTTGAAAAATTTTTAGGGTTGCTTAATCGAGAAGCATTTTGTAATCAATTTATAAATAGCAATATTTTAAATAGCAATATTTTTTAATCAAATCTTAGTTTATATTTTTTGATATTTTTTTTTATTTTACCATTTTTTTTTTTTCATATTTTGATTTTATTTAGTTTTTTATATTTTGAGATTAGTCTGTTTTTTATATTATTGTTTTTCTATTTTAATAATTATTTATTTTTAAACCTAATATTATTTCAATTTTTTAATATTATAATTTTAATAATAAATAATTTTGTTTTATTTAAATAATTATTTATTTTTTAATCATATGTTAGTTATATTTTAATAATAATTAATTTTTAATTTTTATTTTGTTTAGTTGCCACTTTGAAAAATTTTTAGGGTTGCTTAATCGAGAAGCATTTTGTAATCAATTTATAAATAGCAATATTTTAAATAGCAATATTTTTTTATCAAATCTTAGTTTAATTTTGATATTTTTTTAATTTTACCATTTTTTTATTTTTTTCATATTTTGATTTTATTTAATTTTTTATATTTTGATATAAGTCTGTTTTTTAAATTATTGTTTTTCTATTTTAATAATTATTTATTTTTCAACCTAATATTATTTCAACTTTGATTTTAATTATTTTTATTTAACCATTTTTTTATTTTTTTCAAATTTTTTTGATTTAAATTTTTATTTTGGTATTCGTTTTTTTAAATTATTGTTTTTATTTAAATAAATATTTATTTTTTTTATCATATATTAGTTATATTTTAATATGGTCGGTAAATTTAAGCTTGAAGTCTAATAGGACACCTAGGTCGTTAACCTGAGTTAATCTTTCTAGGGCGGTCCCATAGAGACATAATGACATAAGTTTGCATTTTGACCAAATATTAGTTCAATTTTTATATTTTTTTTTATTTTACCATTTTATTTTGTTTTTTTCATATTTTGGTTTTTTTAATTTTTTATATTTTGATATTAGTCTGTTTTTAATACAATTGTTTTTCTATTTTAATAATTATTTATTTTTTAATTTAATATTAGTTTTTTTGATTTTAATTATTTTCATTTTATCATTTTTTTAATTTTTTCCGAATTTTTTTTATGTACATGTTTTATATTTTGGTATAAGATTTTTAAATTATTTTTTTTTATTTAAATAATTATTTGATTTTTAATCATATATTAGTTATATTTTAATATTTATTAATTTTTTTTTATTTAAATAATTATTTTTTTTTAATCATATATTAGTTATATTTTAATATATATATATTTTTAACTTTTATTTTGTTTAGTTGCCACTTTGAAAAATTTTAGGGGCTGCTTAATCGAGAAGCATTTTGTAGTCAACTTATAAATTGCAATATTTTAAATAGCAATATTTTTTAATCAAATATTTGTTTAATTTTGATATTTTTTTTTATTTTAGCATTTTTTTTTAAATTTTTTCATATTTTGATTCTTTTAAATTTTTTATATTTTGAAATTAGTTGGTTTTTTATAATATTGTTTTTCTATTTTAATATTTATTTTATTTTAAATCTAATATTATTTTAATTTTGATTTTAATTATTTTTATTTTTTCTTTTTTTTAATTTTTTTCGAATTTTTTTTATTTAAATTTTTATATTTTGGTATTAGTTTTTTTAAATTATTTTATTTAAATAACTATTAATTTTTTAATCATATATTAGCTATATTTTAATATTAATAAATTTTTTTATTTAAATAATTATTAAGTTTTTAATCATAGATTAGATATATTTTATTATTTATTAAGTTTTTATTAAACCCTTGCAGAGGGTATTATAATTTTGGTCAGAAGTGTGCAACGCAGTGAAGGAGACATCCAGGACCCCATAAAGTATATATATTCTGGATCAGGATCACCTCCTGAGTCGATATAAGCATGTCCGTCTGTCCGTCGGTCCGTCTGTCTGTTTCTACGCAAACTAGTCTCTTAGTTTTTGAGCTATCGTCTTGAAACTTTGCACACACCCTTCTTTCCTTTGCACGCAGTATATAAGTCGGAACGGCCGGGATCGGCCGACTATATCCTATAGCTGCCATATGATTGATCGGAAATGCTCTAACTTTTTTGAAAATAGAAACTTGAAATTTGCACAAATGCCCTTTTATGGGAATCTAAGCCGATCTGGAAAATTTCATACGGATCGACCGACTATATCCTATAGCTGCCATATAACTGAACGATCGGCAATGCCCCAACTTGCGTGTTTTTGGGCTTAGAAGCGTCGGACTTCTTTTAAAATTCATTTTATACGAATCTAAGCTTGTTATGAATGTTTTTGTAAAGATCGGCTAACTATATCCGATATTTACTATATCTTTAATTAATAGAAGCCGCTATTAAACTGCAAGGGTATATAAGATCGGCTCCGTTCGAAGTTAGCTTTCCATTTTCGTTTTTAAATTATTTCTATACCCTTGCAGAGGGTATTATAATTTTGGTCAGAAGTGTGCAACGCAGTGAAGGAGACATCCAGTACCCTATAAAGTATATATATTCTGGATCAGGATCACCTCCTGAGTCGATATAAGCATGTCCGTCTGTCCGTCTGTCTGTTTCTACGCAAACTAGTCTCTCAGTTTTTAAGCTATCGTCTTGAAACTTTGCACACACCCTTCTTTCCTTTGCACGCAGTATATAAGTCGGAACGGCCAGGATCGGCCGACTATATCCTATAGCTGCCATATATCTGATTGATCGGAAATGCTATAACTTTCATGTCATTGAAGATAGAAACTTGAAATTTGCACAGATTGACTATTAGGGGAATTTAGGCTGATTTATAAAATTTCATACGGATCGGCCGACTATATCCTATAGCTGCCATATGATTGATCGGAAATGCTATAACTTCCACGTTTTTGAAAATAGAAACTTGAAATTTGCACAAATGCCCTTTTATGGGAATCTAAGCCGATCTATAAAATTTCATACGGATCGGCCGACTATATCCTATAGCTGCCATATAACTGAACGATTAATTATATATTAGTAAATTTTAATATTTATTAATTTTTAATTTTTATTTTGTTTAGTTGCCACTTTAAAAAAATTTTTAGGGTTGCTTAATCAAGAAGCATTTTGTAATCAATTTATAAATTGCAATATTTAAATTAATACATTTTAATGAAATATTAGTTTAATTTTGATATTATTTTTTTGGAATTGCCATTTTTTTTTATATTTTTTCATATTTTGGTTTTTTTTAATTGTTTATATTTTGATATTAGTCTGTTTTTTATATAATTGTTTTTCAATTTTAATATTTTTTCATTTTTTAATCTATTATTAGTTCCATTTTGATTTAAATTTTTTTATTTTACCATTTTTTCATCCTCAATCAAATATTAGTTTAATTTTGATTAATTTTTTTTTTATTTTACCATTTTTTTTAATTTTTTTATATTTTGATACTAGTCTGTTTTTTATATAATTGTTTTTTAATTTGAATATTTATTCATTTTTTAATCTAGTATTAGTTCAACTTTGATTTAAATGTTTTTTATTTTACCTTTTTGAAGATAGAAGATAGAAACTTGAAATTTGCACAGATTGACTATTAGGGGAATTTAGGCCGATCTATAAAATTTCATACGGATCGGCCGACTATATCCTATAGCTGCCATATGATTGATCGGAAATGCTATAACTTCCACGTTTTTGAAAATAGAAACTTGAATTTGCACAAATGCCCTTTTATGGGAATCTAAGCCGATCTGGAAAATTTCATACGGATCGACCGACTATATCCTATAGCTGCCATATAACTGAACGATCGGCAATGCCCCAACTTGCGTGTTTTTGGGCTTAGAAGCGTCGGACTTCTTTTAAAATTTATTTTATGCGAATCTAAGCTTTTTATGAATGTTTTTGTAAAGATCGGCTAACTATATCCGATATTTAGTATATCTTTAATCAATAGAAGCTGCTATTTAACTGCAAAATCATTCTCGTTTTTAAATTATTTTTTTTATTTAAATAAATATTTATTTTTTTAATCATATATTAGTTATATTTAAATATTTATTAATTTTTAATTTTTATTTTGTTTAGTTGCCCCTTTGAAAAATTTTTAAGGTTGCTTAATCGAGAGCATTTCGTAATCAATTTATAAAATGCAACATTTTTAATAGCAATACTTTTTAATCAAATATTAGTTTAATTTTGATATAAATTAAATTTTATTTTACCATTTTTATACCCTTGCAGAGGGTATTATTATTTTGGTCAGAAGTGTGCAATGCAGTGAAGGAGACATCCAGGACCCCATAAAGTATATATATTCTGGATCAGGATCACCTCCTGAGTTGATATAAGCATGTCCGTCTGTCCGTCTGTCCGTCTGTCTGTTTCTACGCAAACTAGTCTCTCAGTTTTTGAGCTATCGTCTTGAACCCACCCTTTTTTCCTTTGCACGCAGTATATAAGTCGGAACGGCCGGGATCGGCCGACTATATCCTATAGCTGCCATATATCTGATTGATCGGAAATGCTATAACTTTCATGTCATTGAAGATAGAAACTTGAAATTTGCACAGATTGACTATTAGGGGAATCTAAGCCGATCTGTAAAATTTCATACGGATCGGCCGACTATATCCTATAGCTGCCATATAACTGAACGATCGGCAATGCCCCAACTTGCGTGTTTTTGAGCGTAGAAGCGTCGGACTTCTTTTAAAATTCATTTTATACGAATTTAAGCTTGTTATGAATGTTTTTGTAAAGATCGGCTAACTATATCCGATATTTACTATATCTTTAATCAATCGAAGCCGCTATTTAACTGCAAGGGTATATAGGCTTCGGCTCCGTCCGAAGTTAGCTTTCCATTCTCGTTTTTATTTTGTTTAGTTGCCACTTTGAAACATTTTAGGGTTTGTTAATCGAGAAGCATTTTGTAATCAATTTATAAATTGCAATATTTTAAATTGCAATATATTTTAATCAAATATTAGTTTAATTTTGATATTATTTTTTTTTTTTTTTTTTTTTATTTTTTATATTTTGATATTAGTCTGTTTTTTATATAATTGTTTTTCAATTTTAATATTTATTTATTTGTTAATCTAAAATTAGTTAAATTTTGATTTTAATTATTTTTATTTTACCATTTTTTTAATTTTTTAAATTTTTTTTTATTTAAAATTTTTATATTTTGGTAATATTTTTTTTTAAATTATTTTTTTTTATTTAAATAATTATTTATTTTTTAATCATTTATTAGATATCTTTTAATGTTAATTATTATTTTTTATTTAATTAATTCTTTATTTTTTAATTATATATTAGTAATTTTTAATATTTATTAATTTTTAATTTTTATTTTGTTTAGTTGCCCCTTTAAAAAATTTTTAAGGTTTCTTAATCGAGAAGCATTTTGTAATCAATTTATAAAATGCAACATTTTTAATAGCAATACTTTTTAATCAAATATTAGTTTAATTTTAATATTATTTTATTTTACCATTTTTTTTTTAATTTTTCATATTTTGATTTTTTTAATTGTTTATATTTTGAAATTAGTCAGTTTTTTTATAATATTGTTTTTCTATTTTAATATTTATTTATTTTTAAATCTTATATTATATTAATTTTGATTTTAATTATTTTTATTTTACCTTTTTTTTAATTTTTTCGAATTTTTTTTATTTAAATTTTTTATATTTTGGTAATAGTTTTTTTAAATTGTTTTTTTTTTAATTAAATAATTTTTTATTTTTTAATCATTTATTAGTTATCTTTTAATATTAATTATTTTTTTTATTTAATTAATTATTTATTTTTTAATTGTATATTAGTTATTTTTAATATTTATTAATTTTTAATTTTTATTTTGTTACGTTGCCCCTTTAAAAAATTTTTAAGGTTGCTTAATCGAGAAGCATTTTGTAATCAATTTATAAAATGCAACATTTTTAATAGCAATACTTTTTAATCAAATATTGGTTTAATTTTGATATTATTTTTTTTTAATTTACCATTTTTTTTTTAATTTCTCATATTTTGATTTTTTAAAATTTTTTATATTTTGAAATTAGTCAGTTTTTTATAATATTGTTTTTCTATTTTAATATTTATTTATTTTTAAATCTTATATTATATTAATTTTGATTTAAATTATTTTTATTTTACCTTTTTTTTTTTTTTAATTTTTTTCGAATTTTTTTATTTCAATTTTTTATATTTTGGTAATAGTTTTTTTTTTAATTATTTAAATAATTATTTATTTTTTAATCATTTAATAGTTATCTTTTAATATTAATTATTTTTTTTATTTAATTAATTCTTTATTTTTTAATTATATATTAGTAATTTTTAATATTTATTAATTTTTAATTTTTATTTGGTTTAGTTGCCACTTTAAAAAAATTTTTAGGGTTGCTTAATCGAGAAGCATTTTTTAATCAATTTATAAATTGCAATATTTTAAATTGCAATACATTTTAATGAAATATTAGTTTAATTTTGATATTATTTTTTTTGTATTTGCCATTTTTTTTATATTTTTTTCATATTTTGGTTTTTTTTAATTGTTTATATTTTGATATTAGTCTGTTTTTTATATAATTTTTTTCAATTTTAATATTTTTTCATTTTTTAATCTATTATTAGCTCAATTTTGATTTAAATTTTTTTATTTTACCATTTTTTCATCCTCAATCAAATATTAGTTTAATTTTGATTAATTTTTTTTTATTTTACCATTTTTTTTTAATTTTTTATATTTTGATACTAGTCTGTTTTTTATATAATTGTTTTTTAATTTTAATATTTATTTATTTTTTAATCTAGTATTAGTTCAACTTTGATTTAAATGTTTTTTATTTTACCTTTTTTTTAATTTTTTCAATTTTTTTTATTTAAATTTTTTATATTTTGGTATTAGTTTTTTTTATATTATTTTTTTTTTTTTTATTTAAATAAATATTTATTTTTTAATCATATATTATTTGTATTTTAATATTTATTAATTTTTAATTTATTTTTGTTTAGTTGCCGCTTTGAAAAATTTTTAAGGTTTCTTAATCGAGAAGCATTTTGTAATCAATTTATAAAATGCAACATTTTTAATAGAAATACTTTTTAATCAAATATTAGTTTAATTTTGATATTATTTTTTTTTTATTTTACCATTTTTTTTAATTTTTCATATTTTGATTTTTTTTAATTTTTTTTTTATTTTGAAATTAGTCAGTTTTTTTATAATATTGTTTTTCTATTTTAATATTTATTTATTTTTAAATCTTATATTATATTAATTTTGATTTTAATTATTTTTATTTTACCTTTTTTTTAATTTTTTCGAATTTTTTTTATTTAAATTTTTTATATTTTGGTAATAGTTTTTTTTAAGTTATTTTTTTTTATTTAAATAATTATTTATTTTTTAATTATATATTAGTTAGTTTTAATATTTATTAATTTTTAATTTTAATTTAGTTTAGTTGCCCCTTTGAAAAATTTTTAGGGTTGCTTAATCGAGAAGCATTTTGTAATTAATTTATAAAATGCAACATTTTTAATAGCAATATATTTTAATCAAATATTAGTTTAATTTTGATATTATTTTTTTTGTATTTGCCATTTTTTTTTATATTTTTTTATATTTTGATTTTTTTTAATTGTTTATATTTTGATATTAGTCTGTTTTTTATATAACTGTTTTTCAATTTTAATATTTTTTCGTTTTTTAATCTATTATTAGCTCAATTTTGATTTAAATTTTTTTTATTTTACCATTTTTTTCATCCTCAATCAAATATTAGTTTAATTTTGATTAAATTTTTTTTTTTATTTTAACATTTTTTTTTAATTTTTTATATTTTGATTTTAGTCTGTTTTTTATATAATTGTTTTTTAATTTTAATATTTATTCATTTTTTAATCTAGTATTAGTTCAACTTGGATTTAAATTTTTTTTATTTTACCATTTTTTTCATCCTCAATCAAATATTAGATTAATTTTGATTAAATTTTTTTTTCTTTTACCATTTTTTTTAAATTTTTTATATTTTGATTTTAGTCTGTTTTTTATATTATTGTTTTTCTATTTTAATAATTATTTATTTTTAAATCTAATGTTGTTTTAATTTTGATTTTAAGTATTTTTATTTTACAATTTTTTAAATTTTCTACAATTTTTTGTATTTTAATTTTTTATATTTTGGTATTAGTTTTTTTTAAATTATTTTATTTAAACAACTATTTATTTTTCAATCATATATTATTTTTATTTTAATATTAATAAATTTTTTTTTATATAAATAATTATTAATTTTTTAATCATATATTAGATATATTTTAATATTTATTACGTTTTTATTTTTATTTTGTTTAGTTGCCCCTTTGAACAATTTTTAGGGTTGCTTAATCGAGAAGCATTTTGTTATCAATTTATAAATTGCAATATTTTATATGGCAATATTTTTTAATCAAATATTAATTTTTAATTTTTTATATTTTGATATTAGTCTGTTTTTATATTTTTATACTTATTTATTTTTTAATCTAATATTATTTCAATTTGATTTAAATTATTTTTATTTAACCATTTTTTTTTTGTTTAATTTAAATTTTTATATTTTGGTATAAGTTTTTTTTTTAATTATTTTATTTAAACTACTATTTATTTTTTAATCATATATTATTTATATTTTAATATAAATAAATTTGTTTTATTTAAATAATTATTAATTTTTTAATCATTTATTAGATATATTTTAATATTTATTCAATTTTAATTTTTATTTTGTTTAGGTGCCACTTCAAAAAATGTTTAAGGTTGCTTAATCGATAAGCATTTTGTAATCAAATTATAAATTGTAATATTTTCAAATGCAATATTTTTTAATCAAATATAAGTTTAGTTTTCATAATATTTTTTTTATTTTACCATTTTTTTGTTTTTTTTTCATATTTCGATTTTTTAAAATTTTTATATATTTTGAAATTAGTCAGTTTTTTATAATATTGTTTTTCTATTTTAATATTTATTTATTTTTAAATCTAATGTTATTTCAATTTTGATTTTAATTATTTTTATTTTACAATTTTTTTAATTTTTTCAATTTTTTTATTTAAATTTTTTATATTTTGGTATTCGCTTTTTTTTAATTATATTTTTTTTATTTGAATAATTATTTGTTTTTTAATCATATATTAGTTATATTTTAATAATAAAAAGTTTTTTTTTTATTAAATAACTATTTATTTTATTTATATATATTTTATATTTTATATATATTCTATATATTTTTAATAATATTTAATTTTTAATTTTTATTTTGTTTAGTTGCCACTTCGAAAAATTTTTAGGGCTGCTTAATCGAGAAGCATTTTGTTATCAATTTATAAATTGCAATATTTTATATAGCAATTTTTTTTATCAAATATTAGTTTAATTTTAATATTATGTTTTTTTTTTATTTACCATTTTTTTTATTTTTGTCATATTTTGATTTTTGTTTTAATTTTTTATATTTTGATATTAGTCTGTTTTTTATATTATTGTTTTTCTATTTTAAAAATTATTTATTTTTTTAATCTAATGTTATTTCAATTTTGATTTTAATTATTTTTGTTTTTTCAATTCATTTAATTATTTCGAAATTTTTTAATTTAAATTTTTATATTTTTTGGTATTAGTTTATTTTAAATTATTTTATTTAAACAACTATTTATTTTTTAATCTTATATTGGTTATATTTTAATATTAATAAATTTTTTTTTATTTAAATATTTATTAATTTTTTAATCATATGTTAGATATATTTTAATATTTATTAAGTTTTTATTTTTATTTTGTTTAGTTGCCACTTTGAAAAATTTTTAGGGTTGCCTAATTGAGAAGCATTTTGTAGTCAATTTATAAATTGCAACGTTTTAAATATCAATATTTTTTAATCAAATATTAGTTTAATTTTCATAATATTTTTTTTATTTTACCATTTTTTTTTGTTTTTTTCATATTTTGATTTCTTAAAATTTTTTATATTTTGAAATTAGTCAGTTTTTTATAATATTGTTTTTCTATTTTAATATTTATTTATTTTTAAATCTAATATTATTTTAATTTTGATTTTAATTATTTTTATTTTACCTTTTTTTTTAAATTTTTTCGATTTTTTTTATTTAAATTTTTTATATATTGGTATTAGTTTTTTTTAAATTATTTTATTTAAATAATTATTAATTTTTTAATCATATATTAGATATATTTTAATATTTATTAAGTTTTTATTTTTATACCCTTGCAGAGGGTATTATAATTTTGGTCAGAAGTGTGCAACGCAGTGAAGGAGACATCCAGGACCCCATAAAGTATATATATTCTGGATCCGGATCACCTCCTGAGTCGATATAAGCAGGTCCGTCTGTCCGTCTGTCCGTCGTTCCGCCTGTCCGTCTGTCTGTTTCTACGCAAACTAGTCTCTCAGTTTTTGAGCTATCGTCTTGAAACTTTGCACACACCCTTCTTTCCATTGCACGCAGTATATAAGTCGGAACGGCCGGGATCGGCCGACTATATCCTATAGCTGCCATATAACTGATTGATCGGAAATGCTATAACTTCCATGTTATTGAAGATAGAAACTTGAAATTTGCACTTGACATGAATTGCCCTTTTATGGCGACTAATCTATAGCCGATGATTGTGAAAATTTTTATACGGATCAGCCGATCGAAAATTTTATATCAGGCTATATCCTATAGCTGCCATATAACTGAACGATCGGAAATGCACTAACTTGAGTGTTTTTTGGCGTAGAAGCGTCGGACTTCTTTTAAAATTTATTTTATGCGAATCTAAGCTTGTTATGAATGTTTTTGTAAAGATCGGCTAACTATATCCGATATTTACTATATCTTTAATCAATAGAAGCTGCTATTTAACTGCAAGGGTATATAAGCTTCGGCTCCGTCCGAAGTTAGCTTTCCATTTTCGTTTTTATTTAACAATTTTTTTTTATTTGTTTCATTATTTGATTTTTTTTTAATTTTGAAAATTTAGAGATTATTCTGTTTTTTATATTATTGTTTTTCTATTTTAATATATATTTATTTTTAAATCTAATATTATTTTAATTTTGATTTTAATTATTTTTATTTTACCTCTTTTTTTAATTTTTTCGAATTTTTTTATTTAAATTATTTATATTTTGGTATAAATTTTTTTTTAAATTATTTTCTTTAAATAATTATGAATTTTTTAATCATATATTAGATATATTTTAATATTTATTAAGTTTTTATTTTTATACCCTTGCAGAAGGTATTATAATATTGGTCAGAAGTATGCAACACAGTGAAGGAGGCATCCAGGACCCCTTAAAGTATATATACTCTGGATCAGGATCACCTCCTGAGTCGATATAAGCAGGTCCATCTGTCCGTCGGTCCGTCTGTCTGTTTCTACGCAAACTAGTCTCTCAGTTTTTGAGCTATCGTCTTGAAACTTTGCACACACCCTTCTTTCCTCTGCACGCAGTATATAAGTCGGAACGGCCGGGATCGGCCGACTATATCCTATAGCTGCCATATAACTGATTGATCGGAAATGCTATAACTTCCATGTTATTAAAGAAAGAAGCTTGAAATGTGCACAGGTTCTCTTTTATGGGAATCTAAGCCGATCTGGAGATTTTCATACGGATCAGCTGACTATATCCTATAGCTGCCATATAACTGAGCGATCGGAAATGCGTAGAAGCGTCGAAATTCTTTTAAAATCCATTTTATACGAATTTAAGCTTGTTATGAATGTTTTTGTAAGGAGCGGCTAACTATATCCGATATTTACTATATCATTAATCAATCGAAGCCGCTATTTAACTGCAAGGGTAAATAAGCTTCGGCTCCGTCCGTAGTTAGCTTTCCATTCTCGTTTGATTTAAAGTTTTTATATTTTGGTATTCGTTTTTTTTTAGTTTTTATTTTTTATTTAAATAAATATTTATTTTTTAATCATATATTATTTGTATTTTAATATTTATTAATTTTTAATTTTTATTTTGTTTAGTTGCCGGTTTAAAAAAATTTTTAAAGTTTCTTAATCGAGAAGCATTTTGTAATCAATTTATAAAATGCAACATTTTTAATAGCAATACTTTTTAATCAAATATTAGTTTAATTTTGATATAAATTTAATTTTATTTTACCATTTTTTTAATTTTGTTGATATTAGTCTGTTTTTTATTTTATTGTTTTCCTATTTTTATAATTAATTATTTTTTAATCTAATCTTAGGTCAATTTTGATTTTAATTATTTTTATTTAACAATTTTTTTTTTTTTTTTTCATAGTTTGATTTTTTTTCACTTTTTTATATTTAGATATTATTCTGTTTTTTATATTATTGTTTTTCTATTTTAATAAATATTTATTTTTTAATCTAATATTATTTTAATTTTGATTTAAATTATTTTTATTTTACCTTTTTATACACTTGCAGAGGGTATTATAATTTTGGTCAGAAGTGTGCAACGCAGTGAAGGAGACATCCAGGACCCCATAAAGTATATATATTATGGATCAGGATCACCTCCTGAGTCGATATAAGCATGTCCGTCTGTCCGTCGGTCCGTCTGTCTGTTTCTACGCAAACTAGTCTCTCAGTTTTTGAGCTATCGTCTTGAAACTTTGCACACACCCTTCTTTCCTTTGCACGCAGTATATAAGTCGGAACGGCCGGGATCGGCCGACTATATCCTATAGCTGCCATATAACTGATTGATCGGAAATGCTATAACTTCCACGTTATTGAAGATAGGAACTTGAAATTTGCACAAATTCCCTTTTATGGTAATGTAAGCTGATCTAAAAAATTTCATACGGATCGGCCGACTATATCCTATAGCTTCTATATAACTGAGCGATCGGAAATGCGTAGAAGCGTCGAAATTCTTTTAAAATCCATTTTATATGAATGTTTTTGTAAGGATCGGCTAACTATATCCGATATTTACTATATCTTAAATCAATCGAAGCCGCTATATAACTGCAGGGGTATATAAGCTTCGGCTCCGTCCGAAGTTAGCTTTCCATTCTCGTTTGATTTAGATTTTTTATATTTTGGTATTAGTTTTTTTTAATTATTTTTTTTTATTTAAATAATTGTTAATTTTTTAATCATTTATTAGTTATATTTTAATATTCATTAATTTTTTTTTATTTAAATAATTATTCATTTTTTAATCATTTATTAGTTATCTTTTAATATTAATTATTTTTTTTATTTAAAAATTTATATATTTTTTAATCATATATTAGTTAATATTTAATAATTATTAATTTTTAATTTTTATTTTGTTTAGTTGCCACTTTAAAAAATTTTTAGGGTTGCTTAATCAAGAAGCATTTTGTAATCATTTTATAAAATGCAACATTTTTAATAGCAATTCTTTTTAATCAAATATTAGTTCAATTTTTATATAAATTTAATTTTATTTTACCATTTTTTTAATTTTGTTGATATTAGTCTGTTTTTTATTTTATTGTTTTCCTATTTTTATAATTATTTATTATACCCTTGCAGAGGGTATTATAATTTTGGTCAGAAGAGTGCAACGCAGTGAAGGAGACATCCAGGACCCCATAAAGTATATATATTCTGGATCAGGATCACCTCCTGAGTCGATATAAGCATATTCCTCTGTCCGTCTGTCTGTTTCTACGCAAACTAGTCTCTCAGTTTTTGAGCTATCGTCTTGAAACTTTGCACACACCCTTCTTCCCTTGTACGCAGTATATAAGTCGGAACGGCCGAGATCGGCCGACTATATCCTATAGCAGCCATATAACTGATTGATGGGAAATGCTATACTTCCATGTTATTGAAGAAAGAAGCTTGAAATTTGCACAGGTTCTCATTTTTGGAAATCTAAGCCGATCTGGAGATTTTCATGATTTATTTAAATAAATATTTATTTTTATATCATATATTAGTTATATTTTAATATTTATTGATATTTAATTTTCATTTTGTTTAGTTGCCACTTTGAAAAATTTTTAAGGTTGCTTAATCGAGAAGCGTTTTGTAATCAATTTATAAATTGCAATATTTTAAATAGCAATATTTTTTAATCAAATATTAATTTTGATATTTTAATTTTTTTTTAATTTTTTACATTTTGATATTAGTCTATTTTTTAAATTATTGTTTTTCTATTTGAATAATTATTTATTTTTTAATCGAATTTTATTTCAATTTTGATTTTAATTCTTTTTATTTTACCATTTTTTAATTTTTTTTAAATTTTTTTGATTTAAAGTTTTTATATTTTTTTATTGAAATATTTATTTATTTTTTTTATTTAAATAATTATTTATTTTTTAATCATATATTAGATATATTTTAATATTAATTAATTTTTTTTTAATAATTATTTTTTTTTAAATAATTATTTATTTTTTAATCATATATTAGTTATATTTTAATAATAATTAATTTTTATTTTGTTTACTTGCCACTTTGAAAAATTTTTAGGGTTGCTCAATAGAGAAGCATTTTGTAATCAATTTGTAAATTGCAATATTTTTTAATCAAATATTAGTTTAATTTTGATATGATTATACCCTTGCAGAGGGTATTATAATTTTGGTCAGAAGTGTGCCACGCAGTAAAGGAGACATCCAGGTTCCCATAAAGTATATATATTCTTGATCAGGATCACCTCCTGAGTCGATATAAGCATGTCCGTCTGTCCGTCTGTCTGTTTCTACGCAAACTAGTCTCTCAGTTTTTGAGCTATCGTCTTGAAACTTTGCACACACCCTTTTTTCTTTTGCACGCAGTATATAAGTCGGAACGGCCGGGATCGGCCGACTATATCCTATAGCAGCCATATAACTGATTGATGGGAAATGCTATAACTTCCATGTTATTGAAGAAAGAAGCTTGAAATTTGCACATGTTCTCTTTTTGGAAATCTAAGCCGATCTGGAGATTTTCATGATTTATTTAAATAAATATTTATTTTTATATCATATATTAGTTATATTTTAATATTTATTGATTTTTAATTTTTATTTTGTTTAGTTGCCACTTTGAAAATTTTTTAGGGTTGCTTAATCGAGAAGCATTTTGTAATCAATTTATAAAATGCAACATTTTTAATAGCAATACTTTTTAATCAAATATTAGTTTAATTTTTATATAAATTTAATTTTATTTTACCATTTTTTTTTTAATTTTGTTGATATTAGTCTGTTTTTTATTTTATTGTTTTCCTATTTTTATAATTAATTATTTTTTAATCTAATCTTAGGTCAATTTTGATTTTAATTATTTTTATTTAACAATTTTTTTTTTTATTTTTTCATAATTTGATTTTTTTTTACTTTTTTATATTTAGATATTATTCTGTTTTTTATATTATTGTTTTTCTATTTTAATAAATATTTATTTTTTAATCTAATATTATTTTAATTTTGATTTAAATTATTTTTATTTTAATTTTTTTATACCCTGGCAGAGGGTATTATAATTTTGGTCAGAAGTGTGCAACGCAGTGAAGGAGACATCCAGGACCCCATAAAGTATATATATTCTGGATCAGGATCACCTCCTGAGTCGATATAAGCATGTCCGTCTGTCCGTCTGTCTGTTTCTACGCAAACTAGTCTCTCAGTTTTTGAGCTATCGTCTTGAAACTGTGCACACACCCTTCTTCCCTTGTACGCAGTATATAAGTCGGAACGGCCGGGATCGGCCGACTATATCCTATAGCAGCCATATAACTGATTGATGGGAAATGCTATAACTTCCATGTTATTGAAGAAAGAAGCTTGAAATTTGCACAGGTTCTCATTTTTGGAAATCTAAGCCGATCTGGAGATTTTCATGATTTATTTAAATAAATATTTATTTTTATATCATATATTAGTTATATTTTAATATTTATTGATATTTAATTTTCATTTTGTTTAGTTGCCACTTTGAAAAATTTTTAAGGTTGCTTAATCGAGAAGCGTTTTGTAATCAATTTATAAATTGCAATATTTTAAATAGCAATATTTTTTAATCAAATATTAATTTTGATATTTTAATTTTTTTTTAATTTTTTACATTTTGATATTAGTCTATTTTTTAAATTATTGTTTTTCTATTTGAATAATTATTTATTTTTTAATCGAATTTTATTTCAATTTTGATTTTAATTCTTTTTATTTTACCATTTTTTTATTTTTTTTAAATTTTTTTGATTTAAAGTTTTTATATTTTTTATTGAAATATTTATTTATTTTTTTTATTTAAATAATTATTTATTTTTTAATCATTATTAGATATATTTTAATATTAATTATTTTTTTAATAATTTTTTTTTTAAATAATTATTTATTTTTTAATCATATATTAGTTATATTTTAATAATAATTAATTTTTATTTTGTTTACTTGCCACTTTGAAAAATTTTTAGGGTTGCTCAATAGAGAAGCATTTTGTAATCAATTTGTAAATTGCAATATTTTAAATAGCAATATTTTTTAATCAAATATTAGTTTAATTTTGATATTATTATACCCTTGCAGAGGGTATTATAATTTTGGTCAGAAGTGTGCCACGCAGTAAAGGAGACATCCAGGTTCCCATAAAGTATATATATTCTTGATCAGGATCACCTCCTGAGTCGATATAAGCATGTCCGTCTGTCCGTCTGTCTGTTTCTACGCAAACTAGTCTCTCAGTTTTTGAGCTATCGTCTTGAAACTTTGCACACACCCTTTTTCCCTTTGTACGCAGTATATAAGTCGGAACGGCCGGGATCGGCCGACTATATCCTATAGCAGCCATATAACTGATTGATGGGAAATGCTATAACTTCCATGTTATTGAAGAAAGAAGCTTGAAATTTGCACAGGTTCTCATTTTTGGAAATCTAAGCCGATCTGGAGATTTTCATGATTTATTTAAATAAATATTTATTTTTATATCATATATTAGTTATATTTTAATATTTATTGATTTTTAATTTTTATTTTGTTTAGTTGCCACTTTGAAAAATTTTAAGGGTTGCTTAATCGAGAAGCATTTTGTAATCAATTTATAAAATGCAACATTTTTAATAGCAATACTTTTTAATCAAATATTAGTTTAATTTTTATATAAATTTAATTTTATTTTACCATTTTTTTAATTTTGTTGATATTAGTCTGTTTTTTATTTTATTGTTTTCCTATTTTTATAATTATTTTTTTTTATTATACCCTTGCAGAGGGTATTATAATTTTGGTCAGAAGAGTGCAACGCAGTGAAGGAGACATCCAGGACCCCATAAAGTATATATATTCTGGATCAGGATCACCTCCTGAGTCGATATAAGCATATTCCTCTGTCCGTCTGTCTGTTTCTACGCAAACTAGTCTCTCAGTTTTTGAGCTATCGTCTTGAAACTTTGCACACACCCTTCTTCCCTTGTACGCAGTATATAAGTCGGAACGGCCGGGATCGGCCGACTATATCCTATAGCAGCCATATAACTGATTGATGGGAAATGCTATAACTTCCATGTTATTGAAGAAAGAAGCTTGAAATTTGCACAGGTTCTCATTTTTGGAAATCTAAGCCGATCTGGAGATTTTCATGATTTATTTAAATAAATATTTATTTTTATAACATATATTAGTTATATTTTAATATTTATTGATATTTAATTTTCATTTTGTTTAGTTGCCACTTTGAAAAATTTTTAAGGTTGCTTAATCGAGAAGCATTTTGTAATCAATTTATAAATTGCAATATTTTAAATAGCAATATTTTTTAATCAATAATTAGTTAATTTTTTTATTTTTTTTTTATTTTGCCATTTTTTATATTTTGATATTAGTTTGTTTTTTAAATTATTGTTTTTTTATTTGAATAATTATTTATTTTTTAATCGAATTTTATTTCAATTTTGATTTTAATTCTTTTTATTTTACCATTTTAAAAATTTTTTTAAAATTTTTTTGATTTAAAGTTTTTATATTTTTTTATTTTAATATTTATTTATTTGCTTTTATTTAAATAATTTTTTTTATGTTAATATCATATATTAGTTATATTTCAATATATTTATTGATTTTTAATTTTTATTTTGGTTAGTTGCCACTTCGAAAAATTTTTTGGGTTGCTTAATCGAGAAGCATTTTGTAATCAGTTTATAAATTGCAAGATTTTAAATAGCAATATTTTTTAATCAAATATTAGTTTAATTTTGATATATTTTTTTATTTTTACCATTTTTTTTTTTTTTCATATATAGATTTTTTTAAATTTTTTATATTTTGAAATTAGTCGGTTTTTTATAATATTGTTTTTCTATTTTAATATTTATTTATTTTTAAATCTAATGTTATTTCAATTTTGATTTTAATTATTTTTATTTTACAATTTTTTTAATTTTTTCAATTTTTTTATTTAAATTTTTTATATTTTGGTATTAGTTTTTTTTTAATTATTTTTTTTTTTAAATAATTATTTATTTTTTAATCATATATTAGATATAATTTAATATTAATTAATTTTTTTTAAATAAATATTTATTATTTTTATTATTTTTATTTATTATTTTTAATTATTTATATATTAGTTATATTTAAATATTTATTAATTTTTAAATTTTATTTTGTTTAGTTGCCACTTTGAAAAAATTTTAAGATTGCTCAATCGAGAAGCATTTTTTTATCAATTATAAATTGCAATATGTTAAATAGCAATATATTTTAATCAAATATTAGTTTAATTTTGATATTATTATACCCTTGCAAAGGGATTATAATTTTGGTCAGAAGTGTGCCACGCAGTGAAGGAGACATCCAGGTTCCCATAAAGTATATATATTCTGGATCAGGATCACCTCCTGAGTCGATATAAGCATGTCCGTCTGTCCGTCTGTCTGTTTCTACGCAAACTAGTCTCTCAGTTTTTGAGCTATCGTCTTGAAACTGTGCACACACCCTTCTTTCCTTCGCACGCAATATATAAGTTGGAACGGCCGGGATCGGCCGACTATATCCTATAGCTGTCATATAACTGATTGATCGGAAATGCTATAACTTCCATGTTATTGAAGATAGAAGCTTGAAATTTGCACAGGTTCCCTTTTTGGAAATCTAAGCCGATCTGGAGATTTTCATGATTTATTTAAATAAATATTTATTTTTATATCATATATTACTTATAATTTAATATTTATTGATATTTAATTTTCATTTTGTTTAGTTGCCACTTTGAAAAATTTTTAAGGTTGCTTAATCGAGAAGCGTTTTGTAATCAATTTATAAATTGCAATATTTTAAATAGCAATATGTTTTAATCAAATATTAATTTTGATATTTTGATTTTTTTTTAATTTTTTACATTTTGATATTAGTCTGTTTTTTAAATTATTGTTTTTCTATTTGAATAATTATTTATTTTTTAATCGAATTTTATTTTAATTTTGATTTTAATTATTTTTATTTTACCATTTTTTAATTTTTTTAAATTTTTTTGATTTAAAGTTTGTATATTTTTTTGTTTAAATATTTATTTATTTGTTTTTATTTAAATAATTTTTTATTTTTATGTCATATATTAGATATATTTTAATAATAATTAATTTTTAATTTTTATTTTGTTTAGTTGCCACTTCGAAAAATTTGAAGGGTTGCTTAATCTAGAAGCATTTTGTAATCTGTTTATAAATTGCAAGATTTTAAAGAGCAATATTTTTTAATCAAATATTAGTTTAATTTTGATATATTTTTATTTTTACCATTTTTTTTTTCATATTTTATATTTTTTTTTAATTTTTTTGTTTGTTTTTTATAATATTGTTTTTCTATTTTAATAATTATTTATTTTTTATTCTAATATTGGTTCAATTTTGATTTAAATTGTTTTTATTTTACAATTTTTTTAATTTTTTCAATTTTTTTTAAGTTTTTATATTTTGGTATAAGTTTTTTTAATTATTTTTATTTTTAAATAATTATTTATTTTTAATCATATATTAGTTATATTTAAATATTTATTAATTTTTAAATTTTATTTTGTTTAGTTGCCACTTTGAAAAATTTTAAGGTTGCTTAATCGAGAAGCATTTTGTTATCAATTTATAAATTGCATATTTTAAATAGCAATTTTTAATCAAATATCAGTTAATTTTGATATATTTTTTATTTTCCATTTTTTTATTATATTCATATATATATATTTTTTTTTTTAATTTTGTATATTTTGATGTTAGTTTGTTTGTTATATTATTGTTTTTCTATTTTAATAAATATTTATTTTTTAATATTATTTCAATTTTGATTTTAATTATTTTTATTTTACAATTTTTTTAATTTTTTTCGAATTTTTGTATTTAAATTTTTTATATTTTGATATTAGTTTCTTTTAAATTAATTTTTTTTTTAAATAATTTATTATTTTTTTATCATATATTAGTTATATTTTAATATTAATTAATTTTTTTATTTAAATAATTATTTATTTTTTAATCATATCATAAATATCATAATATCATAAATATTTATTATCATAAATAGCAATATTTTTTAATCAAATATTAGTTAAATTTTGATACTATTTTTTTTGTTTTACCATTTTTTTTTTTTAATTTTTTTCATATATTTTTTTTTTTTTTTTAATTTTTTATATTTTGATATTAGTTTGTTTTTATATTATTGTTTTTCTATATTAATAATTATATATTTTTAAATCTAATATTAGTTAAATTTGCTTTAAATTATTTTTACTTTTCCATTTTTTTTAATTTTTTCGAATTTTTTTTATTTAAATTTGTTATATTTTGGTATTAGTTTTTTTTAAATTATTTTTTTTTTTTATTTAAATAAATATTTATTTTTTAATCATATATTAGTTATATTTAAATATTTATTAATTTTTAATTTTTATTTTGTTTAGTTGCCCCTTTGAAAAATTTTTAAGGTTGCTTAATCGAGAAGCATTTTGTTCAATTTATAAATTGCAATATTTTAAATAGCAATATTTTTTAATCAAATAGTTTAATTATGATATAATTTTTTTTATGTTGATTTTTTTTAATTTTTTATATTTTGATATTAGTCTGTTTTTTATATTATTGTTTTTCAATTTTAATATTTATTTTTTTTTAAATCTAATATTATTTTAATTTTGATTTTAATTGTTTTTATTTTACCATTTATTTTTTCAAATTTTTTTTATTTACTTTTTTTATATTTTGTTATTAGTTTTTTTAAATTATTTTTTTAATTTAAATAATTATTTATTTTTTAATCATTTATTAGTTATTAGTTAGTTATCGGACTACTTTTGCCTTTCAAAGCGAACGGACGTGTTTTTTTTGTGCGCTCTGCGTTTATATCTTTGTTTTGCCTACCTTGCGATCAAACCGGCGTTTGATTTAAATATATTTAAAATTTTATTAACAATTTTAAATCACTTTCATAACTTCCGTCTCGCTTACGCGTGTGCAGTGATATATTTGGTGAGAATTAATATTTATTAATTTAAATCCAAGCATAGCTCTGCTTTGCTTTACTATTTGTTGTTGCTCTTTTCGCTATTCCCCTTTGAGTTGCTTATCTCTACCTCTAAGCCTAACCTCTAACTCTTATACTAACTTACAAACTGTTCTCTTGTTCTAATTTTCTTTTGGTACAGTGGTTCAAGGTATAATATAATTGAAATAAAAATAAATATAATATTTAATAAAAATGGAATTTAAAGTAGTCTGCGCAATTAAGTCTTGCAATAAGACAATAACTGCATCCCAGCCAAGCCTCCCCTGTTGGCTGTGTGACAACATGGTATATGCCAAATGTGCCGGTTTCACAGCCTCAGTGTCGGACGGAGTGTCCCGGAGCTCTGGCTTGCACTTTTGTTGCAGCGACTGTCGTGCCGTGCAGAGCGAGATGAGAGCGTTCATGCGGCACACAAGGAATGGATTTAATGAATTGAAAGCTGGTTTTCGCAAAATCAGCGATCAATTCAATGCGCTTGATTCTCAGTTTAGTAACCTTCAGCTACTAATAGAGTCTCCGAAGCGCAATAAATCCACCCTAGTGGAGCCGTGTGCACCAGCTAATCCTCTGCCCGCACTGCCGACTATCACTCAACCCCTGATCACCCTGACAACTCCAAGAGTCAGGACTGATAAAAATTCGGATACCGAATGCGTCAGTGATCGTGTGCAACTTTCTGATTTGTCCCCTATGGCATCACTACCAGTGACGCCACAGCCCCAATTGATGCATACCCCTGTAAAACATACTGGGAACATTGGGTCCGGACCCCCGGCACCGACTGGTATCGCAGTCCTACAAGCTGCGAGACCAAAGCCCCTAAAGGTTGTTCCTCCAACGAAACAAATATTTGTTTCACGGCTTGCCCCTGATACTTCAGAGATCGATATCTCGGCTTATATCAAAGCCAAAACAAAAGCCGAAATTAAGGTGGAGGACATCTCCAAATTTAAATTTGCACTCTCGAGGCGCACATCATCCTTTAAGATATGTGTGCCTTTGTCGATGTTTGAGACGGTGTGTTCGCCTGACTTCTGGCCAGACTACATATTCGTTCAAGAACATCAGCCGAGAAACGTAAAAAAAAAATACCAGGCCTGCGGGAGTCAAACTCCCCAAAGCCACACCAACTGACCAGCCAACTTCTATTTTAAAAAACTAACAACCTTCATTACTCTTACCTATCAGAATACTAGGGGCCTTCGTAGTAAGCTCCCCAGGCTATACTCTGATAGCTTTTCCTTTGCATCTCAGGTTATTGTCTTCAGTGAAACCTGGTTAAAGCCGGAGATCCTTAGCTCCGAAGTTTTCCCAGACAGGTACACCACTTTCAGACGCGACAGACCTCTCCAAAGAGGCGGAGGAGTACTAATCTCAGTAGACTCCTCTTTCCATTCTGAAGAGGTCAAGTTGCAAGAGTTTGGTAATTTAGAATTTCTTTGCGTTAAGATCACTTTGTCCGATCAATCGCTGTTTATTACCTGTTCATATATACCGCCTTCATCCGAACCGCCTACTTACTGGCATCATTTGTCTGCTATCCAGTCGGTTTTTAATCTTTTGTCCAATAGCGACCAGCTGGTGGTTCTGGGTGACTTTAATATACCAGAACTAAGTGAGGTCAAATATCGATAACGTTACAGCATTATCACTTTCTTCACACCATGATTTTACTGCGGGCATGTTTGACATGTCTTTAGGTCAAATTAACCATGTCAGAAATTCTTTAGGTCGGCTTCTAGACTTATGTTTTGTGTCTGATCCAGATGGAATCACCCTTTCCAGAGCCCTGCCTTTGGTGACCCCAGAAGATCCATATCATCCTACGCTTGAGGTTTCAATCGAAACCATTGCCTTAGTTAAGCCTCATAGCGTAGGTAATAGAACTCGCTGCTTTAGTAAGGCTGATTTTATAAAGCTCAATAACTTAATTCTTTCCTTTGATTGGTCGGATCTTTTGGCATGCAATGATATAAATATCGCCTTGGAATATTTTTATAGGAGTTTGAATAGTTGTTTCGACTCTTGTGTGCCATGGAAGTATCCGTCCGTTAAAGGCAACCCCCCTTGGTTTACAAGGAGCCTAAATAATCTTAAACATATTAAAAATAGACTTTTAAACAAATATAAAAAGAACCGGCTGCAATCTAACTTTTTCAAGGTACTTAGTAGCTCGGTCGAACTTTACCGTGCATAACGCTGAATGTTATAGAGATTATATTCGCCGTTGTCGGGTTCAGTTTACGCAGGACCCGAAGCAGTTTTATAATTGCGTAAACACAAAGCGGAAACATGTATCTTCTCCTTCCTTGCTCTCGTTTGAAAATTCTTTTGCGAATACAGATCAGGGTATTGCAGATCTATTCGCAAAATTTTTTCAAACAACGTATTCACCTTGTACTACTTCCGATCAGCCCTACACATATGAAATTCTTTCAGCCAATCTTATTTTTGGTCCATCTCTCTCCGAGCGTAGTTGGTTATCGGATCTTTTAAAGGTTAAACCGGTACTTTCACCAGGTCCCGATGGAGTACCAGGCTGTGTGCTAAAGAATTGCGCTGAGTCATTGTGCAAACCTCTTTCAAAGCTTTTCACCTTATCTCTGGAAACGTCGATATTTCCCCTTATGTGGAAGGAATCCTTTATAATTCCCCTGCATAAAAAAGGGAAAAATCTGATGCTACCAATTATAGAGGCATCTCTAAATTGTCAGCAATTCCAAAGCTATTTGAAAAATTATTACTCCTCATCTGCAGCACCTCTGTAGTTCAATCATTTCTCCATGCCAGCACGGTTTTATTAGGCGTCGCTCCACCACCACCAACTTGTTGGAGCTGACATCATTTGTAATTGATGGCTTCCAAAATGGCCTTCAAACAGATGTCATCTACACTGATTTTAGTAAAGCATTTGACTCTGTAAACCACTCACTCCTTTTGAGAAATCTCGATCTTTTAGGATTTCCAACTAACCTTCTTACGTGGTTTTCCAGTTATCTTTCTGGAAGAACCCAACGTGTTCTTTTTAATGATGTATTCTCCTGCCTAGTCCGAGCTACATATGGAGTCCCTCAAGGAAGTCATCTCGGGCCTTTACTTTTTACCATTTTTATAAATGACTTGCCTTTTGCTTTACCGAACTCTCGAACTCTGCGTACATAAACGCAGATGACGTTAAGCTGTGTCTTCAGTATAAATCTTCCTCTGCCCAATACAAACTTTAGTCCGATCTGGACAAGTTCCAAAATTGGTGTTCTGCTAATGACTTAAAACTCAATGGATCAAAATGCAAACTTATGTCATTCTATCGCTTAAGCCCCATCCAGGCAACTTATTTTCTCTATGGGACCGCCCTAGAAAAATTAACTCAGGTTAATGACCTAGGTGTCCTATTAGATGTCAAGCTTAAATTTACCGACCATATATCGGCAATGGTTAATAAAGCCAAGGGTGTGCTTGGTTTCATTAAAAGATGGTCAAAGGAATTTAATGACCCATATATAACCAAAAGTCTTTACATATCGTTAGTTCGTCCGATTCTTGAATACGGTTCATGTGTCTGGAGTCCCCAATATGGGGTTCATCAAGACCGTATTGATTCAGTACAGAAGAACTTTCTCCTTTTTGCTCTTAGGGGTCTAACCTGGGATGCAAGTATTCAACTCCCGTCTTATCATAGCAGACTACTTTTAATAAACTTACCATCCCTACTAAACCGTAGGACTATGCTGGGTGTAGTTTTCATCAAAAACCTTATTAATGGTGAAATCGACAGCCAGAACCTTCGAAGTATGTTAAAATTTAACGTTCCTTTTAGGGCCTCTCGAATTTTCCTCCCCTTATTTCTTAACTTTTGTAGGTCAACATATGCCCAGCATGACCCTTTCAGGGTACTATGTTCTGACTACAATAACCTCTATCAAATCATTTCACAGAACTCTTGCATGAAATCCTCGATTCTTTCCTACTTAAGAGAGCAACAATGTAACTCCTCCTCGTAATCTTTTAAAAATACTTATTCCTCGTCTCGGATCTATCCCCGCGATTCGCGCCCCTCGGTCGGTTGGGCGGGAGGTGGGCTGTACGTATGCAGTGGGAGCCGCAAAAAAAAAAAAAAAAAAAAAGCATTTTGTAATCAATTTATAAATTGCAATATCTTAAATAGCAATATTTATAATCAAATATTAGTTTACTTTTGATATTATTTTTTTTATTTACCATTTTTTTTTTTTTTCATATTTTGATTTTTTGTAATTTTTTATATTTTGATATAAGTCTGTTTTTTATATTATTGTTTTTCTATTTTAATAATTATTAATTTTTTAGTCTAATGTTATTTCAATTTTGATTTTAATTATTTTTATTTTACCGTTTTTTTTATTTAAATTTTTTATATTTTGCTATTAGTGTTTTTTTAAATTATATTTTTCTTATTTAAATAATAATTTATTTTTTAAGCCTATATTAGTTATATTTTATTATTAATTATTTTTTTTTTATTTAAATAATTATTTATTTTTTAATCATATATTAGTTATATTTTAATATATATATATATTTTAAACTTTTTTTTGTTTAATTGAAACTTTGAAAAATTTTTAGGGCTGCTTAATCGAGAAGCATTTTCTAGTCAATTTATAAATTGCAATATTTTAAAAAGCAATATTTTTTATTCAAATATAAGTTTAATTTTGATATATTTTTTTTATTTTACCATTTTTTTTATTTCTTTCATATTTTGATTTTATTTAATTTTTTATATTTTGAAATTAGTCTGTTTTTATTATATTTTTTAATAAAATATTAGTTTAATGTAAATATTTTTTTTTTATTTTACCATTTTTTTTTATATTTTTAGGTATTAGTTTTTTTAAATTATTTTATTTAAATAACTATTTATTTTTTAATTATGTATTAGTTATATTTTAATATTAATTAATTTTTTTAATTTAAATAATTATTTATTTTTTAATCATATATTAGTTATTTTTTAATATTTATTGATGTTTAATTTTTATTTTGCTTAGTTACCACTTTGAAAAATTTTTAAGGTTGCTTAACCAAGAAGCATTTTGTAGTCAATTTATAAATTATAATATTTTAAATAGCAATATTTTTAATCAAATATTAGTTAAATTTTGATATTATTTTTTTTATTTTACCATTTTTTTTAAATTTTTTTCATTTATTCTTTTTTTTTTTAATTTTTTATATTTTGATATTAGTCTGTTTTTTATATTATTGTTTTTATATTTTAATAATTATTTATTTTTTAATTTAATATTAGTTCAATTTTGATTTTAATTATTTTTATTTTACCATTTTTAAAAATTTGTTGATAAAAATTTTTTATATTTTGGTATTAATTTTTTTAAAATTATTTTTTTTTTATTTTAATAATAATTTATTTTTTAAGCATATATTAGTCATATTTTAATATTAATTAAATTTTTTTTATTTAAATATTTAATTATTTTTTAATCATATATTAGTTATATTTTAATATATATATATTTTTAACTTTTATTTTGTTTAGTTGCCACTTTGAACACTTTTTTAGAGTTGCTTAATCGAGAAGCATTTTGTAATCAATTTATAAACTGCAATATTTTAAAAATTAATATTTTTAATCAAATAATATTTGATCAATTTTGATATTATTTTTTTTTTATTTGCCATTTTTTTTTTGTCATATTTTGATTTTCTTGTATTTCTATTTTAATATTTATTTATTTTTTAATCTAATGTTATTTCAATTTTGATTTTACTTATTTTTATTTTACCATTTTAATTTTTTACAATTTTTTGTATTTAAATTTCTTATATTTTGTTATTCGTTTTTTTTAAATTATATTTTTTGTATTTGAATAATTATTTATTTTTTAATATATGATTAACTTATATTTTAATATGTATATATTTTTAACTTTTATTTTGTTTAGTTGCCACTTTAAATAATTTTTAAGGTTGCTTAATCGAGAAGCATTTTGTAGTCAATTTATAAATTGCAACATTTTAAATAGCAATATTTTTTAATCAAATATTAGTTTAATTTTGATATAATTTTTTTTTTTTCACCATTTTTTTTTTAATTTTTCGTATTTTGATTTTTAATTTTTTATATTTTGATATATTAGTCTGTTTTTTATATTATTGTTTTTCTATTTTAATATTTATTTATTTTTAAATCTAATATTAGCTCAATTTTGATTTTAATTATTTTTATTTTACCATTTTTTTTATTTAAATTTTTTATATTTTGCTAATAGTGTTTTTTTAAATTATATTTTTCTTATTTAAATAATAATTTATTTTTTAAGCATATATTAGTTATATTTTAATAATAATAAATTTTTTATTCTTATTTTGTTTAGTTGCCGCTTTGAAAAATGTTTAAGGTTTCTTAATCAAGAAGCATTTTGTTATCAATTTATAAATTGCAATATTTTAAATAGCAATATTTTTTAATCAAATATTAGTTTAATTTAAATATTTTTTTTTCATTTTACCATTTTTTTTTAATTTTGTAGGTATTAGTTTTTTTTTAATTATTTTATTTAAATAACTATTTATTTTTTAATTATGTATTAGTTATATTTTAATATTAATTAATTTTTTTTAATTTAAATAATTATTTATTTTTTAATCATATATTAGTTATTTTTTAGTATTTATTGATGTTTAATTTTTATTTTGCTTAGTTACCACTTTGAAAAATTTTTAAGGTTGCTTAATCAAGAAGCATTTTTTAGTCAATTTATAATTTGAAATTTTTTAAAAAGCAATATTTTTTAATCAAATATAAGTTTAATTTTGATATATATTTTTTATTTAACCAATTTTTTTAATTTCTTTCATATTTTGATTTTATTTAATTTTTTATATTTTGAAATTAGTCTGTTTTTTATAATATTGTTTTTCTATTTTAATATTTATTTATTTTTTAATCTAATATTATTTTAATTTTGATTTTAATTATTTTTATTTTACCATTTTAATTTTTAAAAAATTTTTGTATTTAAATTTCTTATATTTTGGTATTTGTTTTTTTTTAAATTATATTTTTTGTATTTGAATAGTTACTTATTTTTTAATATATGATTAAGTTAATTTTTAAATATATTTATATTTTTAACTTTTATTGTGTTTAGTTGCCACTTTGAAAAATTTTTAAGGTTGCTTAATCGAAAAGCATTTTGTAGTCAATTTATAAATTGCAACATTTTAAATAGCAATATTTTTTAATCGAATATTAGTTTAATTTTGATATAATTTTTTTTTATTTCACCATTTTTTTTAATTTTTCGTATTTTGATTTTTAATTTTTATATTTTGATATTAGTCTGTTTTTTATATTATTGTTTTTCTATTTTAATATTTATTTATTTTTAAATCTAATATTAGCTCAATTTTGATTTTAATTATTTTTATTTTACCATTTTTTTTATTTAAATTTTTTATATTTTGGTAATAGTGTTTTTTTAAATTATATTTTTCTTATTTAAATAATAATTTATTTTTTAAGCATATATTAGTTATATTTTAATAATAATAAATTTTTTATTTTTATTTTGTTTAGTTGCCGCTTGGAAAAATGTTTAAGGTTTCTTAATCAAGAAGCATTTTGTAATCAATTTATAAATTGCAATATTTTAAATAGCAATATTTTTTAATCAAATATTAGTTTAATTTAAATATTTTTTTTTCATTTTACCATTTTTTTTTAATTTTGTAGGTATTAGTTTTTTTAAATTATTTTATTTAAATAACTATTTATTTTTTAATTATGTATTAGTTATATTTTAATATTAATTAATTTTTTTAATTTAAATAATTTTTTATTTTTTAATCATATATTAGTTATTTTTTAATATTTATTGATGTTTAATTTTTATTTTGCTTAGTTACCACTTTGAAAAATTTTTAAGGTTGCTTAATCAAGAAGCATTTTTTAGTCAATTTATAATTTGAAATTTTTTAAAAAGCAATATTTTTTTAATCAAATATAAGTTTAATTTTGATATATATTTTTTATTTAACCAATTTTTTTAATTTCTTTCATATTTTGATTTTATTTAATTTTTTATATTTTGAAATTAGTCTGTTTTTTATAATATTGTTTTTCTATTTTAATATTTATTTATTTTTTAATCTAATATTATTTTAATTTTGATTTTAATTATTTTTATTTTACCATTTTAATTTTTAAAAAATTTTTGTATTTAAATTTCTTATATTTTGGTATTTGTTTTTTTTAAATTATATTTTTTGTATTTGAATAGTTACTTATTTTTTAATATATGATTAAGTTAATTTTTAAATATATTTATATTTTTAACTTTTATTGTGTTTAGTTGCCACTTTGAAAAATTTTTAAGGTTGCTTAATCGAAAAGCATTTTGTAGTCAATTTATAAATTGCAACATTTTAAATAGCAATATTTTTTAATCGAATATTAGTTTAATTTTGATATAATTTTTTTTATTTCACCATTTTTTTTTAATTTTTCGTATTTTGATTTTTAATTTTTTATATTTTGATATTAGTCTGTTTTTTATATTATTGTTTTTCTATTTTAATATTTATTTATTTTTAAATCTAATATTAGCTCAATTTTGATTTTAATTATTTTTATTTTACCATTTTTTTTATTTAAATTTTTTATATTTTGCTAATAGTGTTTTTTTAAATTATATTTTTCTTATTTAAATAATAATTTATTTTTAAGCATATATTAGTTATATTTTAATAATAATAAATTTTTTATTTTTATTTTGTTTAGTTGCCGCTTGGAAAAATGTTTAAGGTTTCTTAATCAAGAAGCATTTTGTAATCAATTTATAAATTGCAATATTTTAAATAGCAATATTTTTTAATCAAATATTAGTTTAATTTAAATATTTTTTTTCATTTTACCATTTTTTTTTTAATTTTGTAGGTATTAGTTTTTTTTTAATTATTTTATTTAAATAACTATTTATTTTTTAATTATGTATTAGTTATATTTTAATATTAATTAATTTTTTTAATTTAAATAATTATTTATTTTTTAATCATATATTAGTTATTTTTTAATATTTATTGATGTTTAATTTTTATTTTGCTTAGTTACCACTTTGAAAAATTTTTAAGGTTGCTTAATCAAGAAGCATTTTTTAGTCAATTTATAATTTGAAATTTTTTAAAAAACAATATTTTTTAATCAAATATAAGTTTAATTTTGATATATATTTTTATTTAACCAATTTTTTTAATTTCTTTCATATTTTGATTTTATTTAATTTTTTATATTTTGAAATTAGTCTGTTTTTTATAATATTGTTTTTCTATTTTAATATTTATTTATTTTTTAATCTAATATTATTTTAATTTTGATTTTAATTATTTTTATTTTACCATTTTAATTTTTAAAAAATTTTTGTATTTAAATTTCTTATATTTTGGTATTCGTTTTTTTTAAATTATATTTTTGTATTTGAATAGTTACTTATTTTTTAATATATGATTAAGTTAATTTTTAAATATATTTATATTTTTAACTTTTATTGTGTTTTGTTGCCACTTTGAAAAATTTTTAAGGTTGCTTAATCGAAAAGCATTTTGTAGTCAATTTATAAATTGCAACATTTTAAATAGCAATATTTTTTAATAAAATATTAGTTTAATTTTGATATAATTTTTTTTTTATTTTACCATTTTTTTTAGTTTATAGTATTTTGATTTTTTTAAATTTTTTATATTTTGATATAAGTCTGTTTTTTATATTATTGTTTTTCTATTTTAATATTTATTTATTTTTTAATCTAATATTAGCTCAATTTTGATTTTAATTATTTTTATTTTACCATTTTTTTAATTTAAGTTTTTTATATTTTGCTATTAGTGTTTTTTTAAATTATATTTTTCTTATTTAAATAATAATTTATTTTTTATTATATATTAGTTTTGTTTTAATAATAATTAATTTTTTTTAGATAAATAATTATTTATTTTTTAATCATATATTAGTTATTTTTTAATATTTATTGATGTTTATTTTTTATTTTGCTTAGTTGCCACTTTAAACAATTTTTAGGGTTGCTTAATCGAGAAGCATTTTGTAATCAATTTATAAATTGCAATATTTTAAATATCAATATTTTTGAATCAAATATTAGTTAAATTTTGATATTATTTTTTTTTATTTTACCATTTTTTTAAAATTTTTTCATTTATTCTTTTTTTTAATTTTTTATATTTTGATATTAGTCTGTTTTTTAAATTATTGTTTTTATATTTTAATAATTATTTATTTTTTAATTTAATATTAGTTCAATTTTGATTTTAATTATTTTTATTTTACCATTTTTTAAATTTTTTTGATAAAAATTTTTTATATTTTGGTATAAGTTTTTTTAAAATTATTTTTTTTTTATTTAAATAATAATTTATTTTTTAAGCATATATTAGTCATATTTTAATATTAATTAAATTTTTTTATTCAAATATTTAATTATTTTTTAATCATATATTAGTTATATTTTAATATATATATATTTTTAACTTTTATTTTGTTTAGTTGCCACTTTGAACACTTTTTAGGGTTGCTTAATCGAGAAGCATTTTGTAATCAATTTATAAACTGCAATATTTTAAAAATTAATATTTTTAATCAAATATTAGTTCAATTTTGATATTATTTTTTTTTATTTACCATTTTTTTTTGTCATATTTTGATTTTCTTGTATTTCTATTTTAATATTTACTTATTTTTTAATCTAATGTTATTTCAATTTTGATTTTACTTATTTTTATTTTACCATTTTAATTTTGTACAATTTTTTGTATTTAAATTTCTTATATTTTGTTATTCGTTTTTTTAAAATTATATTTTTTGTATTTGAATAATTATTTATTTTTTAATATATGATTAACTTATATTTTAATATGTATATATTTTTAACTTTTATTTTGTTTAGTTGCCACTTTAAATAATTTTTAAGGTTGCTTAATCGAGAAGCATTTTGTAGTCAATTTATAAATTGCAACATTTTAAATAGCAATATTTTTTAATCAAATATTAGTTTAATTTTGATATAATTTTTTTTTATTTCACCATTTTTTTTTAATTTTTCGTATTTTGATTTTTAATTTTTTATATTTTGATATTAGTCTGTTTTTTATATTATTGTTTTTCTATTTTAATATTTATTTATTTTTAAATCTAATATTAGTTCAATTTTGATTTTAATTATTTTTATTTTAATATTTTTTTATTTAAATTTTTAATATTTTGCTAATAGTGTTTTTTTAAATTATATTTTTCTTATTTAAATAATAATTTATTTTTAAGCATATATTAGTTATATTTTAATAATAATAAATTTTGTATTTTTATTTTGTTTAGTTGCCGCTTTGAAAAATGTTTAAGGTTTCTTAATCAAGAAGCATTTTGTAATCAATTTATAAATTGCAATATTTTAAATAGCAATATTTTTTAATCAAATATTAGTTTAATTTAAATATTTTTTTTCATTTTACCATTTTTTTTTTAATTTTGTAGGTATTAGTTTTTTTTTAATTATTTTATTTAAATAACTATTTATTTTTTAATTATGTATTAGTTATATTTTAATATTAATTAATTTTTTTTAATTTAAATAATTATTTATTTTTTAATCATATATTAGTTATTTTTTAATATTTATTGATGTTTAATTTTTATTTTGCTTAGTTACCACTTTGAAAAATTTTTAAGGTTGCTTAATCAAGAAGCATTTTTTAGTCAATTTATAATTTGAAATTTTTTAAAAAGCAATATTTTTTAATCAAATATAAGTTTAATTTTGATATATATTTTTTATTTAACCAATTTTTTTAATTTCTTTCATATTTTGATTTTATTTAATTTTTTATATTTTGAAATTAGTCTGTTTTTATAATATTGTTTTTCTATTTTAATATTTATTTATTTTTTAATCTAATATTATTTTAATTTTGATTTTAATTATTTTTATTTTACCATTTTAATTTTTAAAAAATTTTTGTATTTAAATTTCTTATATTTTGGTATTCGTTTTTTTTAAATTATATTTTTGTATTTGAATAGTTACTTATTTTTTAATATATGATTAAGTTAATTTTTAAATATATTTATATTTTTAACTTTTATTGTGTTTAGTTGCCACTTTAAAAAATTTTTAAGGTTGCTTAATCGAAAAGCATTTTGTAGTCAATTTATAAATTGCAACATTTTAAAAAGCAATATTTTTTAATAAAATATTAGTTTAATTTTGATATAATTTTTTTTTTTTATTTTACCATTTTTTTAGTTTATAGTATTTTGATTTTTTTAAATTCTTAATATTTTGATATTAGTCTGTTTTTTATATTATTGTTTTTCTATTTTAATATTTATTTATTTTTTAATCTAATATTAGCTCAATTTTGATTTTAATTATTTTTATTTTACCGTTTTTTTAATTTAAGTTTTTTATATTTTGCTATTAGTTTTTTTTTAAATTATATTTTTCTTATTTAAATAATAATTTATTTTTTAATTATATATTAGTTATGTTTTAATAATTAATTATTTTTTTAGATAAATAATTATTTATTTTTTAATCATATATTAGTTATTTTTTAATATTTATTGATGTTTATTTTTTATTTTGCTTAGTTGCCACTTTGAACAATTTTTAGGGTTGCTTAATCGAGAAGCATTTTGTAATCAATTTATAAATTGCAATATTTTAAATATCAATATTTTTGAATCAAATATTAGTTAAATTTTGATATTATTTTTTTTATTTTACCATTTTTTTAAAATTTTTTTCATTTATTTTTTTTTTTTTAATTTTTTATATTTTGATATTAGTCTGTTTTTTATATTATTGTTTTTATATTTTAATAATTATTTATTTTTTAATTTAATATTAGTTCAATTTTGATTTAAATTATTTTTATTTTACCATTTTTTAAATTTTTTTGATAAAAATTTTTTATATTTTGGTATTAGTTTTTTTAAAATTATTTTTTTTTTATTTAAATAATAATTTATTTTTTAAGCATATATTAGTCATATTTTAATATTAATTAAATTTTTTGTATTCAAATATTTAATTATTTTTTAATCATATATTAGTTATATTTTAATATATATATAGTTTTAACTTTTATTTTGTTTAGTTGCCACTTTGAACACTTTTTAGGGTTGCTTAATCGAGAAGCATTTTGTAATCAATTTATAAACTGCAATATTTTAAAAATTAATATTTTTAATCAAATATTAGTTCAATTTTGATATTATTTTTTTTTTATTTACCATTTTTTTTGTCATATTTTGATTTTCTTGTATTTCTATTTTAATATTTACTTATTTTTTAATCTAATGTTATTTCAATTTTGATTTTACTTATTTTTATTTTACCATTTTAATTTTGTACAATTTTTTGTATTTAAATTTCTTATATTTTGTTATTCGTTTTTTTAAAATTATATTTTTTGTATTTGAATAATTATTTATTTTTTAATATATGATTAACTTATATTTTAATATGTATATATTTTTAACTTTTATTTTGTTTAGTTGCCACTTTAAATAATTTTTAAGGTTGCTTAATCGAGAAGCATTTTGTAGTCAATTTATAAATTGCAACATTTTAAATAGCAATATTTTTTAATCAAATATTAGTTTAATTTTGATATAATTTTTTTTTATTTCACCATTTTTTTTTAATTTTTCGTATTTTGATTTTTAATTTTTTATATTTTGATATTAGTCTGTTTTTTATATTATTGTTTTTCTATTTTTATTTTTATTTATTTTTAAATCTAATATTAGTTCAATTTTGATTTTAATTATTTTTATTTACCATTTTTTTTATTTAAATTTTTAATATTTTGCTAATAGTGTTTTTTTAAATTATATTTTTCTTATTTAAATAATAATTTATTTTTAAGCATATATTAGTTATATTTTAATAATAATAAATTTTTTATTTTTATTTTGTTTAGTTGCCGCTTTGAAAAATGTTTAAGGTTTCTTAATCAAGAAGCATTTTGTAATCAATTTATAAATTGCAATATTTTAAATAGCAATATTTTTTAATCAAATATTAGTTTAATTTAAATATTTTTTTTCATTTTACCATTTTTTTTTTTTAATTTTGTAGGTATTATTATTTTTTTAAATTATTTTATTTAAATAACTATTTATTTTTTAATTATGTATTAGTTATATTTTAATATTAATTAATTTTTTTTAATTTAAATAATTATTTTTTTTTTAATCATATATTAGTTATTTTTTAATATTTATTGATGTTTAATTTTTATTTTGCTTAGTTACCACTTTGAAAAATTTTTAAGGTTGCTTAATCAAGAAGCATTTTGTAGTCAATTTATAAATTATAATATTTTAAATAGCAATATTTTTAATCAAATATTAGTTAAATTTTGATATTATTTTGTTTTATTTTACCATTTTTTTTAAATTTTTTTCATTTATTCTTTTATTTTTAATTTTTTATATTTTGATATTAGTCTGTTTTTTATATTATTGTTTTTATGTTTTAATAATTATTTATTTTTTAATTTAATATTAGTTCAATTTTGATTTTAATTATTTTTAAAAAATAATTAAATAATTTGGAATTAGTTTTTTTAAATTATTTTTTTTTTATTTAAATAATAATTTATTTTTAAGCATATATTAGTCATATTTTAATATTAATTAAATTTTTTTATTCAAATATTTAATTATTTTTTAATCATATATTAGTTATATTTTAATATATATATATATTTTTAACTTTTATTTTGTTTAGTTGCCACTTTGAAAAATTTTTAATGTTGCTTAATCAAGAAGCATTTTTTAGTCAATTTATAATTTGAAATTTTTAAAAAGCAATATTTTTTAATCAAATATAAGTTTAATTTTGATATATATTTTTTATTTAACCAATTTTTTTAATTTCTTTCATATTTTGATTTTATTTAATTTTTTATATTTTGAAATTAGTCTGTTTTTTAAAATATTGTTTTTCTATTTTAATATTTATTTATTTTTTAATCTAATATTATTTTAATTTTGATTTTAATTATTTTTATTTTACCATTTTAAGTTTTTACAATTTTTTGTATTTAAATTTCTTATATTTTGTTATTCGTTTTTTTTAAATTATATTTTTTGTATTTGAATAATTATTTATTTTTTTAATATATGATTAACTTATATTTTAATATGTATATATTTTTAACTATTATTTTGTTTAGTTGCCACTTTAAATAATTTTTAAGGTTGGTTAATCGAGAAGCATTTTGTAGTCAATTTATAAATTGCAACATTTTAAATAGCAATATTTTTTAATCAAATATAAGTTTAATTTTGATATAATTTTTTTTTATTTCACCATTTTTTTTTTAATTTTTCGTATTTTGATTTTTAATTTTTTATATTTTGATATTAGTCTGTTTTTTATATTATTGTTTTTCTATTTTAATATTTATTTATTTTTAAATCTAATATTAGTTCAATTTTGATTTTAATTATTTTTATTTTAACATTTTTTTTATTTAAATTTTTTATATTTTGCTAATAGTGTTTTTTTAAATTATATTTTTCTTATTTAAATAATAATTTATTTTTTAAGCATATATAAGTTATATTTTAATATTAATTAATTTTTTTTATTTAAATAATTATTTATTTTTTAATTATATATTAGTTATATTTTAATATATATATATATTTTTAACTTTTTTTTGTTTAGTTGCCACTTTGAAAAATTTTTAAGGTTGCTTAATCAAGAAGCATTTTTTAGTCAATTTATAATTTGAAATTTTTTAAAAGCAATATTTTTTAATCAAATATAAGTTTAATTTTGATATATATTTTTTATTTAACCAATTTTTTTTAATTTCTTTCATATTTTGATTTTATTTAATTTTTTATATTTTGAAATTAGTCTGTTTTTTATAATATTGTTTTTCTATTTTAATATTTATTTATTTTTAAATCTAATATTATTTTAATTTTGATTTTAATTATTTTTATTTTACCATTTTAATTTTTAAAAATTTTTTGTATTTAAATTTCTTATATTTTGGTATTCGTTTTTTTAAAATTATATTTTTTGTATTTGAATAATTACTTATTTTTTAATATATGATAAAGTTAATTTTTAAATATATTTATATTTTTAACTTTTATTGTGTTTAGTTGCCACTTTAAAAAATTTTTAAGGTTGCTTAATCGAAAAGCATTTTGTAGTCAATTTATAAATTGCAACATTTTAAATAGCAATATTTTTTAATAAAATATTAGTTTAATTTTGATATAATTTTTTTTTATTTTACCATTTTTTTTTAGTTTATAGTATTTTGATTTTTTTAAATTTTTTATATTTTGATATTAGTCTGTTTTTTATATTATTGTTTTTCTATTTTAATATTTATTTATTTTTAAATCTAATATTAGCTCAATTTTGATTTTAATTATTTTTATTTTACCATTTTAAATTTCTTATATTTTGGTATTCGTTTTTTTTTAAATTATATTTTTTGTATTTGAATAATTACTTATTTTTTAATATATGATTAAGTTAATTTTTAAATATATTTATATTCTTAACTTTTATTGTGCTTAGTTGCCACTTTGAAAAATTTTTAAGGTTGCTTAATCGAAAAGCATTTTGTAGTCAATTTATAAATTGCAACATTTTAAATAGCAATATTTTTTAATAAAATATTAGTTTAATTTTGATATAATTTTTTTTTATTTTACCATTTTTTTTTAGTTTATAGTATATTGATTTTTTTTAAATTTTTTATATTTTGATATTAGTCTGTTTTTTATATTATTGTTTTTCTATTTTAATATTTATTTATTTTTAAATCTAATATTAGCTCAATTTTGATTTTAATTATTTTTATTTTACCATTTTTTTAATTTAAGTTTTTTATATTTTGCTATTATTGTTTTTTTAAATTATATTTTTCTTATTTAAATAATAATTTATTTTTTAATTATATATTAGTTATATTTTAATAATAATTAATTTTTTTTTAGATAAATAATTATTTATTTTTTAATCATATATTAGTTATTTTTTAATATTTATTGATGTTTATTTTTTATTTTGCTTAGTTGCCACTTTAAACAATTTTTAGGGTTGCTTAATCGAGAAGCATTTTGTAATCAATTTTTAAATTGCAATATTTTAAAAGGCAATATTTTTTAATCAAACATTAGTTCAATTTTGATATTATTTTTTTTTATTTACCATTTTTTTTTAAATTTTTTATATTTTGATATTAGTCTGTTTTTTATATTATTGTTTTTCTATTTTAATTTTGATTTTAATTATTTTTATTTTACCATTTTTTTAATATTTTTTATTTAAATTTTTTATATTTTATTTTTTTTAATTATTTTATTTTAATAATTATTTATTTTTTAATCATATATTAGTTATATTTTAATATGAATTATTTTTTTGTATTTAAATAATTATTTATTTTTTAATCACATATTAGATATATTTTAATATTTATTAATTTTTAACTTTTATTTTGTTTAGTTGCCACTTTGAACAATTTTTAGTTGCTTAATCGAGAAGCATTTTTTAGTCAATTTATAATTTGAAATTTTTTAAAAAGCAATATTTTTTTAATCAAACATAAGTTTAATTTTGATATATATTTTTTATTTTACCAATATTTTTAATTTCTTTCATATTTTGATTTTATTTAATTTTTTATATTTTGAAATTAGTCTGTTTTTTATAATATTTTTTTTCTATATTAATATATATTTATTTTTAAATCTAATATTGTTTTAATTTTGATTTTAAATATTTTTATTTTACCATTTTAATTTTTTACAATTTTTCGTATTTAAATTTCTTTTATTTTGGTATTCGTTTTTTTTAAATTATATTTTTTGTATTTGAATAATTATTTATTTTTTAATCAATGATTAAGTTATATTTTAATATATATATATATTTTTATACCCTTGCAGAGAGTATTATAATTTTGGTGAGAAGTGTGCAACGCAGTGAAGGAGACATCCAGGACCCCATAAATTATATATATTCTGGATCAGGATCACCTCCTGAGTCGATATAAGCATGTCCGTCTGTCCGTCGGTCCGTCGGTCCGTCTGTCCGTCTGTCTGTTTCTACGCAAACTAGTCTCTCAGTTTTTGAGCTATCGTCTTGAAACTTTGCACACACCCTTCTTTCCTTTGCACGCAGTATATAAGTCGGAACGGCCGGGACCGGCCGTCTATATCCTATAGCTGCCATATATCTGATTGATCGGAAATGCTATAACTTCCATGTTATTGAAGGTAGAAACTTGAAATTGACACAGATTGACTATTAGGGGAATTTAGGCCGATCTGGAAAACTTCATACGGATCGGCCGACTATATCCTATAGCTGCCATATGATTGATCGGAAATGCTATATGAAATTTGCACAAATTTCCTTTTATGGGAATCTAAGCCGATCTGGAAGTTTTCATACGGATCGGCCGACTATATCCTATAGCTGCCATATAACTGAACGATCGGAAACGCAACAACTTGCGTGTTTTTGGGCGTAGAAGCGTCGGACTTCTTTTGAAATTTATTTTATACGAATCTAAGCTTGTTATGAATGTTTTTGTAAAGATCGGCTCACTATATCCGATATTTACTATATCTTTAATTAATAGAAGCCGCTATTAAACTGCAAGGGTATATAAGCTTCGGCTCCGTTCGAAGTTAGCTTTCCATTCTCGTTAACTTTTATTTTGATTAGTTGTCACTTTGAAAAACTTTTAAGGTTGCTTAATAGAGAAGCATTTTCTAGTCAATTTATAAATTGCAATATTTTAAGAAGCAATATTTTTTAATCAAATATAAGTTTAATTTTGATATATTTTTTTTTATTTTACCTTATTTTTATTTCTTTCATATTTTGATTTTATTTAATTTTTTATATTTTGAAATTAGTCCGTTTTTTATGATATTGTTTTTCTATTTTAATATATATTTATTTTTAAATCTAATATTATTTTAATTTTGATTTTAATTCTTTTTTTTACCATTTTAATTGTTTAAAATTTTTCGTATTTAAATATCTTATATTTTGGTAGTTGTTTTTTTTAAATTATATTTTTGGTATTTGAATAATTATTTATTTTTTAATATATGATTAAGTTATATTTTAATATATATATATTTTTAACTTTTATTTTGATTAGTTGCCACTTTGAAAAATTTTTAAGGTTGCTTAATTGAGAAGCATTTTGTAGTCAATTTATAAATTATAATATTTTAAATAGCAATATTTTTTAATCAAATATTAGTTAAATTTTGATATTATTTTTTTTTTTTTGCCATTTTTTTTAATTTTTTTATTATATATTTTTTTTGTAATTTTTTATATTTTGATATTAGTCTGTTTTTTTATATTATTGTTTTTCTATTTTAATAATTATTTATTTTTTAATCTAATATTATTTCAATTTTGATTTTAATTATTTTTATTTTACCATTTCTTTAATTTTTTCGAATTTTTTTATTGAAATTTTTTATATTTTGGTATTAGTTTCTTTTAAATTATTTTTTTGTATTAAAATAATTATTTTTTTTTAAATCATATATTAGTTATATTTTAATATTAATTTATATTTTTTATTTAAATAATTATTTAATTTTTAATCATATATTAGTTATATTTTAATATATATATATTTTTTATTTTTATTTTGTTAAGTTGAAATTATTAGTCCGTTATTAGTTATTAGAAATTATTAGTTTATATTTTGAAATTAGTTCGTTTTTTATAATATTGTTTTTCTATTTTAATATATATTTATTTTTAAATCTAATATTATTTTAATTTTGATTTTAATTATTTTTATTTACCATTTAAATTGTTTACAATTTTTCGTATTTAAATTTCTTATATTTTGGTAGTCGTTTTTTTTAAATTATATTTTTTGTATTTGAATAATTATTTATTTTTTAATATATGATTAAGTTATATTTTAAGATATATATATTTTTAACTTTTATTTTGATTAGTTGCCACTTTGAAAAATTTGTAGGGTTGCTTAATCGAGAAGCATTTTGTAATCAATTTATAAATTGCAAGATTTTAAATAGCAATATTTTTTAATCAAATATAAGTTTAATTTTGATATTATTTTTTTTATTTTACCATTTGTTTTTTGTTTTTTTCATATTTTTTTTATTTTTTTAATTTTTGTATATTTTTAAATAAGTCTGTTTTTTATATTATTGTTTTTATATTTTAATAATTAATTATTCATTAATCTAATATTAGTTCAATTTTGATTTTAGTTATTTTTACTTTTACCATTTTTAAAATTTTTTTGATTAAAATTTTTTATATTTTGGTATTAGTTTTTTTTTTTAAATAAATAAATAATAAATAATAATTTTTTTAAGCATATATTAGTTATATTTTAATAATAATTAAATTTTTTTATGAAAATAATTATTTATTTTTTAATCATATAATGGTTATACTTGAATATATATATATTTTTAACTTTTATTTTGTTTAGTTGCCACTTTAAATAATTTTTAAGGTTGCTTAATCGAGAAGCATTTTGTAGTCAATTTATAAATTGCAACACTTTAAATAGCAATATTTTTTAATCAAATATTAGTTTAATTTTGATATAATTTTTTTTCTTTTACCATTTTTTTTTAAATTTTTCGTATTTTGATTTTTTTAATTTTGTATATTTTGATATTAGTCTGTTTTTTATATTATTGTTTTTCTATTTTAATATATATTTATTTTTAAATCTAATATTAGATCAATTTTGATTTTAATTATTTTTATTTTACCATTTTTTTTATTTAAATTTTTCTACATTTTGCTATTAGTGTTTTTTTTAAATAATTTTTTTTATTTAAATAATAATTTATTGTTTAAGCATATATTAGTTATATTTTAATATTAATTAATTTTTTTTATGTAAATAATTATTTATTTTTTAATCATATATTAGTAACATTTTAATATATTTATATATATTTTTAACTTTTATTTTGTTTAGTTGTCACTTTGAAAAATTTTTAAGGTTGCTTAATCGCGGAAGCATTTTGTAGTCAATTTATAAATTGCAATATTTTAAATAGCAATATTTTTTAATAAAATATTAGTTTAATTTAAATATTTTTTTTTATTTTACCATTTTTTTTATATTTTTTAGGTATTCCTTTTTTTTTAAATTATTTTATTTAAATAACTATTTTTTTTTTAATCATATATTAGTTATATTTTAATATTAATAAATTTTTTTTTATTAAAATAATTATTTATTTTTTAATCATATATTAGTTATATTTTAATATATATATATATTTTTAACTTTTATTTTGTTTAGTTGCCACTTTGAAAAATTTTTAGGGCTGCTTAATCGAGAAGCATTTTCTAGTCAATTTATAAATTGCAATATTTTAAAAAGCAATATTTTTTAATCAAATATTAGTTTAATTTTGATATAATTTTTTTTTTATTTTACATTTTTTTTAAATTTTTCGTATTTTGATTTTTTTTAATTTTTTATATTTTGATATAAGTCTGTTTTTTATATTATTGTTTTTCTATTTTAATAATTATTAATTTTTTAGTCTAATGTTATTTCAATTTTGATTTTAATTATTTTTATTTTACCATTTTTTTTATTTAAATTTTTTATATTTTGCTATTAGTGTTTTTTTAAATTATATTTTTCTTATTTAAATAATAATTTATTTTTTAAGCCTATATTAGTTATATTTTATTATTAATTATTTTTTTTTATTTAAATAATTATTTATTTTTTAATCATATATTAGTTATATTTTAATATATATATATATTTTTAACTTTTATTTTGTTTAATTGAAACTTTGAAAAATTTTTAGGGCTGCTTAATCGAGAAGCATTTTCTAGTCAATTTATAAATTGCAATATTTTAAAAAGCAATATTTTTTATTCAAATATAAGTTTAATTTTGATATATTTTTTTTTATTTTACCATTTTTTTTTAAATTTTTCGTATTTTGATTTTTTTAATTTTGTATATTTTGATATTAGTCTGTTTTTTATATTATTGTTTTTCTATTTTAATATATATTTATTTTTAAATCTAATATTAGATCAATTTTGATTTTAATTATTTTTATTTTACCATTTTTTTATTTAAATTTTTCTACATTTTGCTATTAGTGTTTTTTTAAATAATTTTCTTATTTAAATAATAATTTATTTTTTAAGCATATATTAGTTATATTTTAATATTAATTAATTTTTTTATGTAAATAATTATTTATTTTTTAATCATATATTAGTAACATTTTAATATATTTATATATATTTTTAACTTTTATTTTGTTTAGTTGTCACTTTGAAAAATTTTTAAGGTTGCTTAATCGAGAAGCATTTTGTAGTCAATTTATAAATTGCAATATTTTAAAAAGCAATATTTTTTAATCAAATATAAGTTTAATTTTGATATATTTTTTTTTATTTTACCTTTTTTTATTTCTTTCATATTTTGATTTTATTTAATTTTTTATATTTTGAAATTAGTCTGTTTTTATATTTTTTTGCTATTTTAATATTTATTTATTTTTAAATCTAATATTATTTTAATTTTGATTTTAATTATTTTTATTTTACCATTTTAATTTTTTACAATCTTTTGTATTTAAATTTCTTATATTTTGGTATTCGTTTTTTTTAAATTATATTTTTTGTATTTGAATAATTATTTATTTTTTAATATATGATTAAGTTATATTTTAATATATATATATTTTTAACTTTTATTTTGATTAGTTGCCAGTTGGAAAAATTTTTAAGGTTGCTTAATCGAGAAGCATTTTGTAGTCAATTTATAAATTGCAATATTTTAAATAGCAATATTTTTTAATAAAAAATTAGTTTAATTTATATATTTTTTTTTTATTTTACCATTTTTTTTTATATTTTTAGGTATTCGTTTTTTTTAAATTATTTTATTTACATAACTATTTTTTTTTAATCATATATTAGTTATATTTTAATATTAATAAATTTTTTTTAATAAAATAATTATTTATTTTTTAATCATATATTAGTTATATTTTAATATATATATATATTTTTAACTTTTATTTTGTTTAGTTGCCACTTTGAAAAATTTTTAGGGCTGCTTAATCGAGAAGCATTTTCTAGTCAATTTATAAATTGCAATATTTTAAAAAGCAATATTTTTTAATCAAATATTAGTTTAATTTTGATATATTTTTTTTTATTTTACATTTTTTTAAATTTTTCGTATTTTGATTTTTTTTAATTTTTTATATTTTGATATAAGTCTGTTTTTTTATATTATTGTTTTTCTATTTTAATAATTATTAATTTTTTAGTCTAATGTTATTTCAATTTTGATTTTAATTATTTTTATTTTACCATTTTTTTTATTTAAATTTTTTATATTTTGCTATTAGTGTTTTTTTTAAATTATATTTTTCTTATTTAAATAATAATTTATTTTTTAAGCCTATATTAGTTATATTTTATTATTAATTATTTTTTTTATTTAAATAATTATTTATTTTTTAATCATATATTAGTTATATTTTAATATATATATATATTTTTAAATTTTTTTTGTTTAATTGAAACTTTGAAAAATTTTTAGGGCTGCTGAATCGAGAAGCATTTACTAGTCAATTTATAAATTGCAATATTTTAAAAAGCAATATTTTTTATTCAAATATAAGTTTAATTTTGATATATTTTTTTTATTTTACCATTTTTTTATTTCTTTCATATTTTGATTTTATTTAATTTTTTATATTTTGAAATTAGTCTGTTTTTATTATATTTTTTAATAAAATATTAGTTTAATTTAAATATTTTTTTTCATTTTACCATTTTTTTTAATTTTGTAGGTATTAGTTTTTTTTAAATTATTTTATTTAAATAACTATTTATTTTTTAATTATGTATTAGTTATATTTTAATATTAATTAATTTTTTTAATTTAAATAATTATTTATTTTTTAATCATATATTAGTTATTTTTTAATATTTATTGATGTTTAATTTTTATTTTGCTTAGTTACCACTTTGAAAAATTTTTAAGGTTGCTTAATCAAGAAGCATTTTTTAGTCAATTTATAATTTGAAATTTTTTAAAAAGCAATATTTTTTAATCAAATATAAGTTTAATTTTGATATATATTTTTTATTTAACCAATTTTTTTAATTTCTTTCATATTTTGATTTTATTTAATTTTTTATATTTTGAAATTAGTCTGTTTTTTATAATATTGTTTTTCTATTTTAATATTTATTTATTTTTTAATCTAATATTATTTTAATTTTGATTTTAATTATTTTTATTTTACCATTTTAATTTTTAAAAAATTTTTGTATTTAAATTTCTTATATTTTGGTATTCGTTTTTTTTAAATTATATTTTTTGTATTTGAATAGTTACTTATTTTTTAATATATGATTAATTTAATTTTTAAATATATTTATATTTTTAACTTTTATTGTGTTTAGTTGCCACTTTGAAAAATTTTTAAGGTTGCTTAATCGAAAAGCATTTTGTAGTCAATTTATAAATTGCAACATTTTAAATAGCAATATTTTTTAATCGAATATTAGTTTAATTTTGATATAAAATTTTTTTTATTTCACCATTTTTTTTTTAATTTTTCGTATTTTGATTTTTAATTTTTTATATTTTGATATTAGTCTGTTTTTTATATTATTGTTTTTCTATTTTAATATTTATTTATTTTTAAATCTAATATTAGCTCAATTTTGATTTTAATTATTTTTATTTTACCATTTTTTTTATTTAAATTTTTTATATTTTGCTAATAGTGTTTTTTTTAAATTATATTTTTCTTATTTAAATAATAATTTATTTTTTAAGCATATATTAGTTATATTTTAATAATAATAAATTTTTTATTTTTATTTTGTTTAGTTGCCGCTTGGAAAAATGTTTAAGGTTTCTTAATCAAGAAGCATTTTGTAATCAATTTATAAATTGCAATATTTTAAATAGCAATATTTTTTAATCAAATATTAGTTTAATTTAAATATTTTTTTTCATTTTACCATTTTTTTTTAAATTTTGTAGGTATTAGTTTTTTTTTTAATTATTTTATTTAAATAACTATTTATTTTTTAATTATGTATTAGTTATATTTTAATATTAATTAATTTTTTTAATTTAAATAATTATTTATTTTTTAATCATATATTAGTTATTTTTTAATATTTATTGATGTTTAATTTTTATTTTGCTTAGTTACCACTTTGAAAAATTTTTAAGGTTGCTTAATCAAGAAGCATTTTTTAGTCAATTTATAATTTGAAATTTTTTAAAAAGCAATATTTTTTAATCAAATATAAGTTTAATTTTGATATATATTTTTATTTAACCAATTTTTTTAATTTCTTTCATATTTTGATTTTATTTAATTTTTTATATTTTGAAATTAGTCTGTTTTTTATAATATTGTTTTTCTATTTTAATATTTATTTATTTTTTAATCTAATATTATTTTAATTTTGATTTTAATTATTTTTATTTTACCATTTTAATTTTTAAAAAATTTTTGTATTTAAATTTCTTATATTTTGGTATTCGTTTTTTTTAAATTATATTTTTTGTATTTGAATAGTTACTTATTTTTTAATATATGATTAAGTTAATTTTTAAATATATTTATATTTTTAACTTTTATTGTGTTTTGTTGCCACTTTGAAAAATTTTTAAGGTTGCTTAATCGAAAAGCATTTTGTAGTCAATTTATAAATTGCAACATTTTAAATAGCAATATTTTTTAATAAAATATTAGTTTAATTTTGATATAATTTTTTTTGTTTTACCATTTTTTTTAGTTTATAGTATTTTGATTTTTTTAAATTTTTTATATTTTGATATTAGTCTGTTTTTTATATTATTGTTTTTCTATTTTAATATTTATTTATTTTTTAATCTAATATTAGCTCAATTTTGATTTTAATTATTTTTATTTTACCATTTTTTTAATTTAAGTTTTTTATATTTTGCTATTAGTGTTTTTTTTAATTATATTTTTCTTATTTAAATAATAATTTATTTTTAATTATATATTAGTTTTGTTTTAATAATAATTAATTTTTTTTAGATAAATAATTATTTATTTTTTAATCATATATTAGTTATTTTTTAATATTTATTGATGTTTATTTTTTATTTTGCTTAGTTGCCACTTTGAACAATTTTTAGGGTTGCTTAATCGAGAAGCATTTTGTAATCAATTTATAAATTGCAATATTTTAAATATCAATATTTTTGAATCAAATATTAGTTAAATTTTGATATTATTTTTTTTTATTTTACCATTTTTTTTAAATTTTTTTCATTTATTTTTTTTTTTTTAATTTTTTATATTTTGATATTAGTCTGTTTTTTATATTATTGTTTTTATATTTTAATAATTATTTATTTTTTAATTTAATATTAGTTCAATTTTGATTTTAATTATTTTTATTTTACCATTTTTTAAATTTTTTTGATAAAAATTTTTTATATTTTGGTATTAGTTTTTTTAAAATTATTTTTTTTTATTTAAATAATAATTTATTTTTAAAGCATATATTAGTCATATTTTAATATTAATTAAATTTTTTTTATTCAAATATTTAATTATTTTTTAATCATATATTAGTTATATTTTAATATATATATATTTTTAACTTTTATTTTGTTTAGTTGCCACTTTGAACACTTTTTAGGGTTGCTTAATCGAGAAGCATTTTGTAATCAATTTATAAACTGCAATATTTTAAAAATTAATATTTTTAATCAAATATTAGTTCAATTTTGATATTATTTTTTTTTATTTACCATTTTTTTTTGTCATATTTTGATTTTCTTGTATTTCTATTTTAATATTTACTTATTTTTTAATCTAATGTTATTTCAATTTTGATTTTACTTATTTTTATTTTACCATTTTAATTTTGTACAATTTTTTGTATTTAAATTTCTTATATTTTGTTATTCGTTTTTTTAAAATTATATTTTTTGTATTTAAATAATTATTTATTTTTTAATATATGATTAACTTATATTTTAATATGTATATATTTTTAACTTTTATTTTGTTTAGTTGCCACTTTAAATAATTTTTAAGGTTGCTTAATCGAGAAGCATTTTGTAGTCAATTAATAAATTGCAACATTTTAAATAGCAATATTTTTTAATCAAATATTAGTTTAATTTTGATATAATTTTTTTTTTATTTCACCATTTTTTTTTTAATTTTTCGTATTTTGATTTTTAATTTTTTATATTTTGATATTAGTCTGTTTTTTATATTATTGTTTTTCTATTTTAATATTTATTTATTTTTAAATCTAATATTAGTTCAATTTTGATTTTAATTATTTTTTATTTTACCATTTTTTTTATTTAAATTTTTAATATTTTGCTAATAGTGTTTTTTTTAAATTATATTTTTCTTATTTAAATAATAATTTATTTTTAAGCATATATTAGTTATATTTTAATAATAATAAATTTTTTATTTTTATTTTGTTTAGTTGCCGCTTTGAAAAATGTTTAAGGTTTCTTAATCAAGAAGCATTTTGTAATCAATTTATAAATTGCAATATTTTAAATAGCAATATTTTTTAATCAAATATTAGTTTAATTTAAATATTTTTTTTCATTTTACCATTTTTTTTTTAATTTTGTAGGTATTAGTTTTTTTTTAATTATTTTATTTAAATAACTATTTATTTTTTAATTATGTATTAGTTATATTTTAATATTAATTAATTTTTTTAATTTAAATAATTATTTATTTTTTAATCATATATTAGTTATTTTTTAATATTTATTGATGTTTAATTTTTATTTTGCTTAGTTACCACTTTGAAAAATTTTTAAGGTTGCTTAATCAAGAAGCATTTTTTAGTCAATTTATAATTTGAAATTTTTTAAAAAGCAATATTTTTTAATCAAATATAAGTTTAATTTTGATATATATTTTTTATTTAACCAATTTTTTTAATTTCTTTCATATTTTGATTTTATTTAATTTTTTATATTTTGAAATTGGTCTGTTTTTTATAATATTGTTTTTCTATTTTAATATTTATTTATTTTTTAATCTAATATTATTTTAATTTTGATTTTAATTATTTTTATTTTACCATTTTAATTTTTAAAAAATTTTTGTATTTAAATTTCTTATATTTTGGTATTCGTTTTTTTTAAATTATATTTTTTGTATTTGAATAGTTACTTATTTTTTAATATATGATTAAGTTAATTTTTAAATATATTTATATTTTTAACTTTTATTGTGTTTAGTTGCCACTTTAAAAAATTTTTAAGGTTGCTTAATCGAAAAGCATTTTGTAGTCAATTTATAAATTGCAACATTTTAAATAGCAATATTTTTTAATAAAATATTAGTTTAATTTTGATATAATTTTTTTTTTATTTTACCATTTTTTTTTAGTTTATAGTATTTTGATTTTTTTAAATTTTTTATATTTTGATATTAGTCTGTTTTTTATATTATTGTTTTTCTATTTTAATATTTATTTATTTTTTAATCTAATATTAGCTCAATTTTGATTTTAATTATTTTTATTTTACCATTTTTTTAATTTAAGTTTTTATATATTTTGCTATTAGTGTTTTTTTAAATTATATTTTTCTTATTTAAATAATAATTTATTTTTAATTATATATTAGTTTTGTTTTAATAATAATTAATTTTTTTTTAGATAAATAATTATTTATTTTTTAATCATATATTAGTTATTTTTTAATATTTATTGATGTTTATTTTTTATTTTGCTTAGTTGCCACTTTAAACAATTTTTAGGGTTGCTTAATCGAGAAGCATTTTGTAATCAATTTATAAACTGCAATATTTTAAAAATTAATATTTTTAATCAAATATTAGTTCAATTTTGATATTATTTTTTTTTTTATTTACCTTTTTTTTTTTGTCATATTTTGATTTTCTTGTATTTCTATTTTAATATTTATTTAGTTTTTAATCCAATGTTATTTCAATTTTGATTTTACTTATTTTTATTTTACCATTTTAATTTTTTACAATTTTTTGTATTTAAATTTCTTATATTTTGTTATTCGTTTTTTTAAAATTATATTTTTTGTATTTGAATAATTATTTATTTTTTAATATATGATTAACTTATATTTTAATATGTATATATTTTTAACTTTTATTTTGTTTAGTTGCCACTTTAAATAATTTTTAAGGTTGGTTAATCGAGAAGCATTTTGTAGTCAATTTATAAATTGCAACATTTTAAATAGCAATATTTTTTAATCAAATATTAGTTTAATTTTTTTTATATTTTGATATTAGTCTGTTTTTTATATATTTGTTTTTCTATTTTAATATTTATTTATTTTTTAATCTAATATTAGCTCAATTTTGATTTTAATTATTTTTATTTTACCATTTTTTTAATTTAAGTTTTTTATATTTTGCTATTAGTGTTTTTTTAAATTATATTTTTCTTATTTAAATAATAATTTATATTTTAATTATATATTAGTTATGTTTTAATAATAATTAATTTTTTTTTAGATAAATAATTATTTATTTTTTAATCATATATTAGTTAGTTTTTAATATTTATTGATGTTTATTTTTTATTTTGCTTAGTTGCCACTTTGAACAATTTTTAGAGTTGCTTAATCGAGAAGCATTTTGTAATCAATTTATAAATTGCAACATTTTAAATAGCAATATTTTTTAATCAAATATTAGTTTAATTTTGATATAATTTTTTTTTATTTCACCATTTTTTTTTTAATTTTTCGTATTTTGATTTTTAATTTTTTATATTTTGATATTAGTCTGTTTTTTATATTATTGTTTTTCTATTTTAATATTTATTTATTTTTAAATCTAATATTAGTTCAATTTTGATTTTAATTATTTTTATTTACCATTTTTTTTATTTAAATTTTTAATATTTTGCTAATAGTGTTTTTTTAAATTATATTTTTCTTATTTAAATAATAATTTATTTTTAAGCATATATTAGTTATATTTTAATAATAATAAATTTTTTTATTCAAATATTTAATTATTTTTTAATCATATATTAGTTATATTTTAATATATATATATATTTTTAACTTTTATTTTGTTTAGTTGCCGCTTTGAAAAATGTTTAAGGTTTCTTAATCAAGAAGCATTTTGTAATCAATTTATAAATTGCAATATTTTAAATAGCAATATTTTTTAATCAAATATTAGTTTAATTTAAATATTTTTTTTCATTTTACCATTTTTTTTTTTAATTTTGTAGGTATTATTATTTTTTTAAATTATTTTATTTAAATAACTATTTATTTTTTAATTATGTATTAGTTATATTTTAATATTAATTAATTTTTTTAATTTAAATAATTATTTATTTTTTAATCATATATTAGTTATTTTTTAATATTTATTGATGTTTAATTTTTATTTTGCTTAGTTACCACTTTGAAAAATTTTTAAGGTTGCTTAATCAAGAAGCATTTTGTAGTCAATTTATAAATTATAATATTTTAAATAGCAATATTTTTAATCAAATATTAGTTAAATTTTGATATTATTTTGTTTTATTTTACCATTTTTTTTAAATTTTTTTCATTTATTCTTTTATTTTTAATTTTTTATATTTTGATATTAGTCTGTTTTTTATATTATTGTTTTTATGTTTTAATAATAATTTATTTTTTAATTTAATATTAGTTCAATTTTGATTTTAATTATTTTTAAAAAATAATTAAATAATTTGGAATTAGTTTTTTTAAAATTATTTTTTTTTTATTTAAATAATAATTTATTTTTTGAGCATATATAAGTCATATTTTAATATTAATTAAATTTTTTTATTCAAATATTTAATTATTTTTTAATCATATATTAGTTATATTTTAATATATATATATATTTTTAACTTTTATTTTGTTTAGTTGCCACTTTGAAAAATGTTTAATGTTGCTTAATCAAGAAGCATTTTTTAGTCAATTTATAATTTGAAATTTTTTAAAAAGCAATATTTTTTAATCAAATATAAGTTTAATTTTGATATATATTTTTTATTTAACCAATTTTTTTAATTTCTTTCATATTTTGATTTTATTTAATTTTTTATATTTTGAAATTAGTCTGTTTTTTATAATATTGTTTTTCTATTTTAATATTTATTTATTTTTTAATCTAATATTATTTTAATTTTGATTTTAATTATTTTTATTTTACCATTTTAAATTTCTTATATTTTGGTATTCGTTTTTTTTAAATTATATTTTTTGTATTTGAATAATTACTTATTTTTTAATATATGATTAAGTTAATTTTTAAATATATTTATATTCTTAACTTTTATTGTGCTTAGTTGCCACTTTGAAAAATTTTTAAGGTTGCTTAATCGAAAAGCATTTTGTAGTCAATTTATAAATTGCAACATTTTAAATAGCAATATTTTTTAATAAAATATTAGTTTAATTTTGATATAATTTTTTTTTATTTACCATTTTTTTTTATTTTTTTATATTTTGATATTAGTCTGTTTTTTATATTATTGTTTTTCTATTTTAATAATTATTAATTTTAAATCTAATATTATTTTAATTTTGATTTTAATTATTTTTATTTTACCATTTTTTTAAATATTTTTTATTTAAATTTTTTATATTTAGGTATAAGTTTTTTTTTTATTATTTTATTTTAATAATTATTTATTTTTTAATCATATATTAGTTATATTTTAATATGAATTATTTTTTTTGTATTTAAATAATTATTTATTTTTTAATCACATATTAGATATATTTTAATATTTATTAATTTTTAACTTTTATTTTGTTATTTGCCACTTTGAACAATTTTTAGGGTTGCTTAATCGAGAAGCAATTTGTAATCAATTTATAAATTGCAATATTTTAAATAGCAATATTTTTTAATCAAATATTAGTTTAATTTTGATATTATTTTTTTTTTCTATTTTACCATTTTTTTAAATTTTTTTCATGCATTGTTTTTTTTTTAAATTTTTTTATATTTTTATATTAGTCTGTTTTTTATATTATTGTTTTTCAATTTTAATAATTATTTATTTTTAATCTTATATTAGTTCAATTTTGATTTTAATTATTTTTATTTTACCATTTTTTTTAATTTTTTCGAATTTTTTTATTTATATTTTTAATATTTTGGTATTAGTTTCTTTTAAATAAATTTTTTTATTTAAATAATTTATTATTTTTATATTATATATTAGTTATATATTAATATTAATTATTTTTTTATTAAAATAATTTTTTGGTTTTTAATCATATATTAGTTATTTTTTAATATTTATTGATTTTTAATTTTTATTTTGCTTAGTTATTACTTTGAAAAAATTTTAAGGTTGCTTAATCAAGAAGCATTTTGTAGTCAATTTATAAATTTTAATATTTTAAATAGCAATATTTTTTAATCAAATATTAGTTAAATTTTGATATTATTTTTTTTGTATTTTACCATTTTTTTTAAAATTTTTTTCATATATTCTTTTTTTTTTTTAATTTTTTATATTTTTATATTAGTTTGTTTTTTATATAATTGTTTTTTTATATTAATAATTATATATTTTTAAATCTAATATTAGTTAAATTTTGCTTTAAAATATTTGTACTTTTCCATTTTTTTTAATTATTTCGAATTTTTTTTATTTAAATTTGTTATATTTTGGTATTAGTTTTTTTTTTAATTATTTTTTTTGGAATTAAATAATTATTTGTTTTTTAATCATATATTAGTTATATTTTCTTATATATTAATTTTTAATTTTTATTTTGTTTAGTTGCCACTTTGAATAATTTTTAGGGTTGCTAAATCGAGAAGCATTTTGTAATCAATTTATAAATTATAATATTTTAAATAGCAATATTTTTATACCCTTGCAGAGGGTATTATATTTTTGTTCAGAAGTGTGCAACGCAGTGAAGGAGACATCCAGGACCCCATATAGTATATATATTCTGGATCAGGATCACCTCCTGAGTCGATATACGCATGTCCGTCTGTCCGTCTGTCCGTCTGTCTGTTTCTACGCATACTAGTCTTTCAGTTTTTGAGCTATCGTCTTGAAACGTTGCACACACCCTTCTTTCCTTTGCACGCAGTATATAAGTCGGAACGGCCAGGATCGGCCGACTATATCCTATAGCTGCCATATGATTGATCGGAAATGCTATAACTTCCATGTTATTGAAGATAGAAACTTGAAAGTTGCACAAATTTCCTTTTAAGGGAATCTAAGCCGATCTGGAAAATTATTAGTATTTAGTAGTCTGTTTTTTATATTATTGTTTTTATGTTTTAATAATTATTTATTTTTTAATCTAATATTAGTTCAATTTTGATTTTAATTATTTTTATTTACCCATTTTTTTAATTTTTTTGATAAAAATTTTTTTTTTTTGGTATTAGTTTTTTTAAAATTATTTTTTTTTAAATTAAAATAATAATTTATTTTTTAAGCATATATTAGTCATATTTTAATATTAATTAAATTTTTTTTATTCAAATATTTATTTATTTTTTAATCATATATTAGTTATATTTTAATATATATATATTTTTCCTAGTATTTCTATTTTAATAATTATTTATTTTTTAATCTAATGTTATTTCAATTTTGATTTTACTATTTTTTATTTTACCATTTTTTTTAATTAAATTTTTTATATTTTGCTATTAGTGTTTTTTTAAATTATATTTTTCTTATTTAAATAATAAATTATTTTTTAAGCATATATTAGTTATATTTTAATATTAATTAATTTTTTTTTTAAATAATTATTTATATTTTAATCATATATTAGTTATATTATAATATATATATATATTTTTAACTTTTATTTTGTTTAGTTGCCACTTTGAACAATTTTTAAGGTTGCTTAATCGAGAAGCATTTTGTAGTCAATTTATAATTTGCAATATTTTAAAAAGCAATATTTTTTAATTAAATATAATTTTATTTTTGATATATTATTTTTATTTTACCATTTTTTTATTTCTTTCATATTTTGATTTTATTTAAATTTTTATTTTTCGAAATTAGTCTGTTTTTTATAATATTGTTTTTCTATTTAAATATTTATTTATTTTTTAATCTAATATTATTTTAATTTTGATTTTAATTATTTTTATTTTATACTTTTTTTAATTTTTTTTATTTAAATTTTTTATATTTTGGTATTAGTTTTTTTAAAATCATTTTATTAAAATAACTATTTATTTTTTAATCATATCTTAGTTATATTTTAATATTAATAAATTTTTTTTATTTATATAATTATTAATTTTTTAATCATATACTATTTATATTTTAATAAAAATAAATTTTTTATTTTTATTTTGTTTAGTTGCCGCTTTGAAAAATGTTTAAGGTTTCTTAATCGAGAAGCAGTTTGTAATCAAATTATAAATTGCAATATTTTAAAAAGCAATATTTATAATCAAATATTAGTTTTTTTTTTATATATTTTTTTATTTTACCATTTTTTTATTTCTTTCATATTTTGATTTTATTTAATTTTTTATATTTCGAAATTAGTCTGTTTTTTATAATATTGTTTTTCTATTTAAATATTTATTTATTTTTAAATCTAATATTATTTTAATTCTGATTTTAATTATTTTTATTTTACCATTTTTTTAATTTAAGTTTTTATATTTTACTATTAGTGTTTTTTTAAATTATATTTTTCTTATTTAAATAATAATTTATTTTTTAATTATATATTAGTTATTTTTTAATATTTATTGATGTTTTATTTTTATTTTGCTTAGATGCCACTTTGAACAATTTTTAGGGTTGCTTAATCGACAAGCATTTTGTAATCAATTTATAAATTGCAATATTTTAAAAGGCAATATATTTTAATCAAATATTAGTATAATTTTGATATTATTTTTTTTATTTTACCATTTTTTTTTTATATTTTTTAGGTATTAGTTTTTTTTTTATTATTTTATTTAAATAACTATTTATTTTTTTAAGTATATATTAGTTATATTTTAATATAAATTAATTTTTTTTTATGTAAATAATTATTTATTTTTTAATCATATATTAGTTACATTTTAATATATTTATATATATTTTTAACTTTTATTTTGTTTAGTTGTCACTTTGAAAAATTTTTAAGGTTGCTTAATCGAGAAGCATTTTGTAGTCAATTTATAAATTGCAATATTTTAAAAAGCAATATTTTTTAATCAAATATAAGTTTAATTTTGATATATTTTTTTATTTTACCTTTTTTTTGTTTCTTTCATATTTTGATTTTATTTAATTTTTTATATTTTGAAGTTAGTCTGTTTTTTATAATATTTTTTTTCTATATTAATATATATTTATTTTTAAATCTAATATTGTTTTAATTTTGATTTTAAATATTTTTATTTTACCATTTTAATTTTTTACAATTTTTCGTATTTAAATTTCTTTTATTTTGGTATTCGTTTTTTTTAAATTATATTTTTTGTATTTGAATAATTATTTATTTTTTAATCAATGATTAAGTTATATTTTAATATATATATATATTTTTATACCCTTGCAGAGGGTATTATAATTTTGGTGAGAAGTGTGCAACGCAGTGAAGGAGACATCCAGGACCCCATAAATTATATATATTCTGGATCAGGATCACCTCCTGAGTCGATATAAGCATGTCCGTCTGTCCGTCGGTCCGTCGGTCCGTCGGTCCGTCTGTCCGTCTGTCTGTTTCTACGCAAACTAGTCTCTCAGTTTTTGAGCTATCGTCTTGAAACTTTGCACACACCCTTCTTTCCTTTGCACGCAGTATATAAGTCGGAACGGCCGGGACCGGCCGTCTATATCCTATAGCTGCCATATATCTGATTGATCGGAAATGCTATAACTTCCATGTTATTGAAGGTAGAAACTTGAAATTGACACAGATTGACTATTAGGGGAATTTAGGCCGATCTGGAAAACTTCATACGGATCGGCCGACTATATCCTATAGCTGCCATATGATTGATCGGAAATGCTATATGAAATTTGCACAAATTTCCTTTTATGGGAATCTAAGCCGATCTGGAAATTTTCATACGGATCGGCCGACTATATCCTATAGCTGCCATATAACTGAACGATCGGAAACGCAACAACTTGCGTGTTTTTGGGCGTAGAAGCGTCAAACTTCTTTTGAAATTTATTTTATACGAATCTAAGCTTGTTATGAATGTTTTTGTAAAGATCGGCTCACTATATCCGATATTTACTATATCTTTAATTAATAGAAGCCGCTATTAAACTGCAAGGGTATATAAGCTTCGGCTCCGTTCGAAGTTAGCTTTCCATTCTCGTTAACTTTTATTTTGATTAGTTGTCACTTTGAAAAACTTTTAAGGTTGCTTAATAGAGAAGCATTTTCTAGTCAATTTATAAATTGCAATATTTTAAGAAGCAATATTTTTTAATCAAATATAAGTTTAATTTTGATATATTTTTTTTATTTTACCTTATTTTTATTTCTTTCATATTTTGATTTTATTTAATTTTTTATATTTTGAAATTAGTCCGTTTTTTATGATATTGTTTTTCTATTTTAATATATATTTATTTTTAAATCTAATATTATTTTAATTTTGATTTTAATTATTTTTATTTACCATTTAAATTGTTTACAATTTTTCGTATTTAAATTTCTTATATTTTGGTAGTCGTTTTTTTTAAATTATATTTTTTGTATTTGAATAATTATTTATTTTTTAATATATGATTAAGTTATATTTTAAGATATATATATTTTTAACTTTTATTTTGATTAGTTGCCACTTTGAAAAATTTGTAGGGTTGCTTAATCGAGAAGCATTTTGTAATCAATTTATAAATTGCAAGATTTTAAATAGCAATATTTTTTAATCAAATATAAGTTTAATTTTGATATTATTTTTTTTTTATTTTACCATTTGTTTTTTGTTTTTTTCATATTTTTTATTTTTTTTTAATTTTTGTATATTTTTAAATAAGTCTGTTTTTTATATTATTGTTTTTATATTTTAATAATTAATTATTCATTAATCTAATATTAGTTCAATTTTGATTTTAATTATTTTTACTTTTACCATTTTTAAAATTTTTTTGATTAAAATTTTTTATATTTTGGTATTAGTTTTTTTTTTAAAAATAAATAAATAATAAATGATAATTTTTTTAAGCATATATTAGTTATATTTTAATAATAATTAAATTTTTTTTATGAAAATAATTATTTATTTTTTAATCATATAATGGTTATACTTGAATATATATATTTTTAACTTTTATTTTGTTTAGTTGCCACTTTAAATAATTTTTAAGGTTGCTTAATCGCGGAAGCATTTTGTAGTCAATTTATAAATTGCAATATTTTAAATAGCAATATTTTTTAATAAAATATTAGTTTAATTTAAATATTTTTTTTATTTTACCATTTTTTTTAATATTTTTTAGGTATTTTTTTTTTTTAAATTATTTTATTTAAATAACTATTTTTTTTTTAATCATATATTAGTTATATTTTAATATTAATAAATTTTTTTATTAAAATAATTATTTATTTTTTAATCATATATTAGTTATATTTTAATATATATATATATTTTTAACTTTTATTTTGTTTAGTTGCCACTTTGAAAAATTTTAGGGCTGCTTAATCGAGAAGCATTTTCTAGTCAATTTATAAATTGCAATATTTTAAAAAGCAATATTTTTTAATCAAATATTAGTTTAATTTTGATATAATTTTTTTTTTATATTACATTTTTTTTAAATTTTTCGTATTTTGATTTTTTTTAATTTTTTATATTTTGATATAAGTCTGTTTTTTATATTATTGTTTTTCTATTTTAATAATTATTAATTTTTTAGTCTAATGTTATTTCAATTTTGATTTTAAATATTTTTATTTTACCATTTTTTTTATTTAAATTTTTTATATTTTGCTATTAGTGTTTTTTTAAATTATATTTTTCTTATTTAAATAATAATTTATTTTTTAAGCCTATATTAGTTATATTTTATTATTAATTATTTTTTTTTATTTAAATAATTATTTATTTTTTAATCATATATTAGTTATATTTTAATATATATATATATTTTTAACTTTTATTTTGTTTAATTGAAACTTTGAAATATTTTTAGGGCTGCTTAATCGAGAAGCATTTTCTAGTCAATTTATAAATTGCAATATTTTAAAAAGCAATATTTTTTATTCAAATATAAGTTTAATTTTGATATATTTTTTTTATTTTACCATTTTTTTAAAAATTTTTCGTATTTTGATTTTTTTAATTTTGTATATTTTGATATTAGTCTGTTTTTTATATTATTGTTTTTCTATTTTAATATATATTTATTTTTAAATCTAATATTAGATCAATTTTGATTTTAATTATTTTTATTTTACCATTTTTTTTATTTAAATTTTTCTACATTTTGCTATTAGTGTTTTTTTAAATAATTTTTTTTATTTAAAAAAAAATTTATTTTTAAGCATATATTAGTTATATTTTAATATTAATTAATTTTTTTTATGTAAATAATTATTTATTTTTTAATCATATATTAGTAACATTTTAATATATTTATATATATTTTTAACTTTTATTTTGTTTAGTTGTCACTTTGAAAAATTTTTAAGGTTGCTTAATCGCGGAAGCATTTTGTAGTCAATTTATAAATTGCAATATTTTAAATAGCAATATTTTTTAATAAAATATTAGTTTAATTTAAATATTTTTTTTATTTTACCATTTTTTTTATATTTTTAGGTATTCGTTTTTTTTAAATTATTTTATTTAAATAACTATTTTTTTTTAATCATATATTAGTTATATTTTAATATTAATAAATTTTTTTTTATTAAAATAATTATTTATTTTTTAATCATATATTAGTTATATTTTAATATATATATATATTTTTAACTTTTATTTTGTTTAGTTGCCACTTTGAAAATTTTTAGGGCTGCTTAATCGAGAAGCATTTTCTAGTCAATTTATAAATTGCAATATTTTAAAAAGCAATATTTTTTAATCAAATATTAGTTTAATTTTGATATAATTTTTTTTTATTTTACATTTTTTTTAAATTTTTCGTATTTTGATTTTTTTTAATTTTTTATATTTTGATATAAGTCTGTTTTTTATATTATTGTTTTTCTATTTTAATAATTATTAATTTTTTAGTCTAATGTTATTTCAATTTTGATTTTAATTATTTTTATTTTACCATTTTTTTTATTTAAATTTTTTATATTTTGCTATTAGTGTTTTTTTAAATTATATTTTTCTTATTTAAATAATAATTTATTTTTTAAGCCTATATTAGTTATATTTTATTATTAATTATTTTTTTTTTATTTAAATAATTATTTATTTTTTAATCATATATTAGTTATATTTTAATATATATATATATTTTTAACTTTTATTTTGTTTAATTGAAACTTTGAAAAATTTTTAGGGCTGCTTAATCGAGAAGCATTTTCTAGTCAATTTATAAATTGCAATATTTTAAAAAGCAATATTTTTTATTCAAATATAAGTTTAATTTTGATATATTTTTTTTTATTTTACCATTTTTTTTAAATTTTTCGTATTTTGATTTTTTTAATTTTGTATATTTTGATATTAGTCTGTTTTTTATATTATTGTTTTTCTATTTTAATATATATTTATTTTTAAATCTAATATTAGATCAATTTTGATTTTAATTATTTTTATTTTACCATTTTTTTTATTTAAATTTTTCTACATTTTGCTATTAGTTTTTTTTTAAATAATTTTCTTATTTAAATAATAATTTATTTTTTAAGCATATATTAGTTATATTTTAATATTAATTAATTTTTTTTATGTAAATAATTATTTATTTTTTAATCATATATTAGTAACATTTTAATATATTTATATATATTTTTAACTTTTATTTTGTTTAGTTGTCACTTTGAAAAATTTTTAAGGTTGCTTAATCGAGAAGCATTTTGTAGTCAATTTATAAATTGCAATATTTTAAAAAGCAATATTTTTTAATCAAATATAAGTTTAATTTTGATATATTTTTTTTATTTTACCTTTTTTTATTTCTTTCATATTTTGATTTTATTAAATTTTTTATATTTTGAAATTAGTCTGTTTTTTATATTTTTTTGCTATTTTAATATTTATTTATTTTTAAATCTAATATTATTTTAATTTTGATTTTAATTATTTTTATTTTACCATTTTAATTTTTTACAATCTTTCGTATTTAAATTTCTTATATTTTGGTATTCGTTTTTTTTAAATTATATTTTTTGTATTTGAATAATTATTTATTTTTTAATATATGATTAAGTTATATTTTAATATATATATATTTTTAACTTTTATTTTGATTAGTTGCCAGTTGGAAAAATTTTTAAGGTTGCTTAATCGAGAAGCATTTTGTAGTCAATTTATAAATTGCAATATTTTAAATAGCAATATTTTTTAATAAAAATTAGTTTAATTTATATATTTTTTTTTATTTTACCATTTTTTTTTATATTTTTAGGTATTCGTTTTTTTTAAAATTATTTTATTTAAATAACTATTTTTTTTAATCATATATTAGTTATATTTTAATATTAATAAATTTTTTTTAATAAAATAATTATTTATTTTTTAATCATATATTAGTTATATTTTAATATATATATATATTTTTAACTTTTATTTTGTTTAGTTGTCACTTTGAAAAATTTTTAAGGTTGCTTAATCGAGAAGCATTTTGTAGTCAATTTATAAATTGCAATATTTTAAAAAGCAATATTTTTTAATCAAATATAAGTTTAATTTTGATATATTTTTTTTATTTTACCTTTTTTTTGTTTCTTTCATATTTTGATTTTATTTAATTTTTTATATTTTGAAGTTAGTCTGTTTTTTATAATATTTTTTTCTATATTAATATATATTTATTTTTAAATCTAATATTGTTTTAATTTTGATTTTAAATATTTTTATTTTACCATTTTAATTTTTTACAATTTTTCGTATTTAAATTTCTTTTATTTTGGTATTCGTTTTTTTTAAATTATATTTTTTGTATTTGAATAATTATTTATTTTTTAATCAATGATTAAGTTATATTTTAATATATATATATATTTTTATACCCTTGCAGAGGGTATTATAAATTTGGTGAGAAGTGTGCAACGCAGTGAAGGAGACATCCAGGACCCCATAAATTATATATATTCTGGATCAGGATCACCTCCTGAGTCGATATAAGCATGTCCGTCTGTCCGTCGGTCCGTCGGTCCGTCTGTCCGTCTGTCTGTTTCTACGCAAACTAGTCTCTCAGTTTTTGAGCTATCGTCTTGAAACTTTGCACACACCCTTCTTTCCTTTGCACGCAGTATATAAGTCGGAACGGCCGGGACCGGCCGTCTATATCCTATAGCTGCCATATATCTGATTGATCGGAAATGCTATAACTTCCACGTTTTTGAAGATAGAAACTTGAAATTGACACAGATTGACTATTAGGGGAATTTAGGCCGATCTGGAAAACTTCATACGGATCGGCCGACTATATCCTATAGCTGCCATATGATTGATCGGAAATGCTATATGAAATTTGCACAAATTTCCTTTTATGGGAATCTAAGCCGATCTGGAAGTTTTCATACGGATCGGCCGACTATATCCTATAGCTGCCATATAACTGAACGATCGGAAACGCAACAACTTGCGTGTTTTTGGGCGTAGAAGCGTCGGACTTCTTTTGAAATTTATTTTATACGAATCTAAGCTTGTTATGAATGTTTTTGTAAAGATCGGCTCACTATATCCGATATTTACTATATCTTTAATTAATAGAAGCCGCTATTAAACTGCAAGGGTATATAAGCTTCGGCTCCGTTCGAAGTTAGCTTTCCATTCTCGTTAACTTTTATTTTGATTAGTTGTCACTTTGAAAAACTTTTAAGGTTGCTTAATAGAGAAGCATTTTCTAGTCAATTTATAAATTGCAATATTTTAAGAAGCAATATTTTTTAATCAAATATAAGTTTAATTTTGATATATTTTTTTTATTTTACCTTATTTTTATTTCTTTCATATTTTGATTTTATTTAATTTTTTATATTTTGAAATTAGTCCGTTTTTTATGATATTGTTTTTCTATTTTAATATATATTTATTTTTAAATCTAATATTATTTTAATTTTGATTTTAATTCTTTTTTTTACCATTTTAATTGTTTAAAATTTTTCGTATTTAAATTTCTTATATTTTGGTAGTTGTTTTTTTTAATTATATTTTTGGTATTTGAATAATTATTTATTTTTTAATATATGATTAAGTTATATTTTAATATATATATATTTTTAACTTTTATTTTGATTAGTTGCCACTTTGAAAAATTTTTAAGGTTGCTTAATTGAGAAGCATTTTGTAGTCAATTTATAAATTATAATATTTTAAATAGCAATTTTTTTTAATCAAATATTAGTTAAATTTTGATATTATTTTTTGCCATTTTTTTAAATTTTTTTATTATATATTTTTTTTGTAATTTTTTATATTTTGATATTAGTCTGTTTTTTTATATTATTGTTTTTCTATTTTAATAATTATTTATTTTTTAATCTAATATTATTTCAATTTTGATTTTAATTATTTTTATTTTACCATTTCTTTAATTTTTTCGAATTTTTTATTGAAATTTTTTATATTTTGGTATTAGTTTCTTTTAAATTATTTTTTTGTATTAAAATAATTATTTTTTTTAAATCATATATTAGTTATATTTTAATATTAATTTATATTTTTTATTTAAATAATTATTTAATTTTTAATCATATATTAGTTATATTTTAATATATATATATTTTTTATTTTTATTTTGTTAAGTTGAAATTATTAGTCCGTTATTAGTTATTAGAAATTATTAGTTTATATTTTGAAATTAGTTCGTTTTTTATAATATTGTTTTTCTATTTTAATATATATTTATTTTTAAATCTAATATTATTTTAATTTTGATTTTAATTATTTTTATTTACCATTTAAATTGTTTACAATTTTTCGTATTTAAATTTCTTATATTTTGGTAGTCGTTTTTTTTAAATTATATTTTTTGTATTTGAATAATTATTTATTTTTTAATATATGATTAAGTTATATTTTAAGATATATATATTTTTAACTTTTATTTTGATTAGTTGCCACTTTGAAAAATTTGTAGGGTTGCTTAATCGAGAAGCATTTTGTAATCAATTTATAAATTGCAAGATTTTAAATAGCAATATTTTTTAATCAAATATAAGTTTAATTTTGATATTATTTTTTTTTTATTTTACCATTTGTTTTTTTTTTTTTCATATTTTTTTATTTTTTTTTAATTTTTGTATATTTTTAAATAAGTCTGTTTTTTATATTATTGTTTTTATATTTTAATAATTAATTATTCATTAATCTAATATTAGTTCAATTTTGATTTTAATTATTTTTACTTTTACCATTTTTAAAATTTTTTTGATTAAAATTTTTTATATTTTGGTATTAGTTTTTTTAAAAAATAAATAAATAATAAATAATAATTTTTTTAAGCATATATTAGTTATATTTTAATAATAATTAAATTTTTTTATGAAAATAATTATTTATTTTTTAATCATATATTAGTTATATTTTAATATATATATATATTTTTAACTTTTATTTTGTTTAATTGAAACTTTGAAAAATTTTTAGGGCTGCTAATCGAGAAGCATTTTCTAGTCAATTTATAAATTGCAATATTTTAAAAAGCAATATTTTTTATTCAAATATAAGTTCAATTTTGATATATTTTTTTTATTTTACCATTTTTTTTAAATTTTTCGTATTTTGATTTTTTTAATTTTGTATATTTTGATATTAGTCTGTTTTTTATATTATTGTTTTTCTATTTTAATATATATTTATTTTTAAATCTAATATTAGATCAATTTTGATTTTAATTATTTTTATTTTACCATTTTTTTTATTTAAATTTTTCTACATTTTGCTATTAGTGTTTTTTTAAATAATTTTCTTATTTAAATAATAATTTATTTTTTAAGCATATATTAGTAACATTTTAATATATTTATATATATTTTAAACTTTTATTTTGTTTAGTTGTCACTTTGAAAAATTTTTAAGGTTGCTTAATCGAGAAGCATTTTGTAGTCAATTTATAAATTGCAATATTTTAAAAAGCAATATTTTTTAATCAAATATAAGTTTAATTTTGATATATTTTTTTTTATTTTACCTTTTTTTATTTCTTTCATATTTTGATTTTATTTAATTTTTTATATTTTGAAATTAGTCTGTTTTTTATATTTTTTTGCTATTTTAATATTTATTTATTTTTAAATCTAATATTATTTTAATTTTGATTTTAATTATTTTTATTTTACCATTTTAATTTTTTACAATCTTTCGTATTTAAATTTCTTATATTTTGGTATTCGTTTTTTTTAAATTATATTTTTTGTATTTGAATAATTATTTATTTTTTAATATATGATTAAGTTATATTTTAATATATATATATTTTTAACTTTTATTTTGATTAGTTGCCAGTTGGAAAAATTTTTAAGGTTGCTTAATCGAGAAGCATTTTGTAGTCAATTTATAAATTGCAATATTTTAAATAGCAATATTTTTTAATAAAAAATTAGTTTAATTTATATATTTTTTTTTTATTTTACCATTTTTTTTTATATTTTTTAGGTATTCGTTTTTTTTAAATTATTTTATTTAAATAACTATTTTTTTTAATCATATATTAGTTATATTTTAATATTAATAAATTTTTTTAATAAAATAATTATTTATTTTTTAATCATATATTAGTTATATTTTAATATATATATATATTTTTAACTTTTATTTTGTTTAGTTGCCACTTTGAAAAATTTTTAGGGCTGCTTAATCGAGAAGCATTTTCTAGTCAATTTATAAATTGCAATATTTTAAAAAGCAATATTTTTTAATCAAATATTAGTTTAATTTTGATATATTTTTTTTTTATTTTACATTTTTTTAAATTTTTCGTATTTTGATTTTTTTTAATTTTTTATATTTTGATATAAGTCTGTTTTTTATATTATTGTTTTTCTATTTTAATAATTATTAATTTTTTAGTCTAATGTTATTTCAATTTTGATTTTAATTATTTTTATTTTACCATTTTTTTTATTTAAATTTTTTATATTTTGCTATTAGTGTTTTTTTAAATTATATTTTTCTTATTTAAATAATAATTTATTTTTTAAGCCTATATTAGTTATATTTTATTATTAATTATTTTTTTTTTATTTAAATAATTATTTATTTTTTAATCATATATTAGTTATATTTTAATATATATATATATTTTTAACTTTTATTTTGTTTAATTGAAACTTTGAAAAATTTTTAGGGCTGCTGAATCGAGAAGCATTTTCTAGTCAATTTATAAATTGCAATATTTTAAAAAGCAATATTTTTTATTCAAATATAAGTTTAATTTTGATATATTTTTTTTATTTTACCATTTTTTTTATTTCTTTTATATTTTGATTTTATTTAATTTTTTATATTTTGAAATTAGTCTGTTTTTATTATATTTTTTAATAAAATATTAGTTTAATGTAAATATTTTTTTTTTTTATTTTACCATTTTTTTTTATATTTTTTAGGTATTAGTTTTTTTTAAATTATTTTATTTAAATAACTATTTATTTTTTAATCATATATTAGTTATATTTTAATATTAATTAATTTTTTTCATTTAAATAATTATTTATTTTTTAATCATATATTAGTTATTTTTTAATATTTATTGATGTTTAATTTTTATTTTGAAAAATTTTTAAGTTTGCTTAATCAAGAAGCATTTTCTAGTCAATTTATAAATTGCAATATTTTAAAAAGCAATATTTTTTAATCAAATATTAGTTAAATTTTGATATTATTTTTTTTTATTTTGCCATTTTTTTAAATTTTTTTCATATATTTTTTTTTTTTTAATTTTTTATATTTTGATATTAGTCTGTTTTTTATATTATTGTTTTTCTATTTTAATAATTATTAATTTTTTAATCTAATATTATTTCAATTTTGATTTTAATTATTTTTATTTACCATTTTAATTGTTTACAATTTTTCGTATTTAAATTTCTTATATTTTGGTGGTCGTTTTTTTAAAATTATATTTTTTGTATTTGAATAATTATTTATTTTTTAATATATGATTAAGTTATATTTTAATATATACATATTTTTAACTTTTATTTTGATTAGTTGCCACTTTGAAAAATTTTTAAGGTTGCTTAATCGAGAAGCATTTTGTAGTCAATTTATAAATTGCTATATTTTAAAAAAGCAATATTTTTTAATCAAATATAAGTTTAATTTTGATATATTTTTTTATTTTACCTTATTTTTATTTCTTTCATATTTTGATTTTATTTAATTTTTTATATTTTGATATTAGTCTGTTGTTTATATACTTGTTTTTTAATTTTAATATTTATTCATTTTTAATCTAGTATTAGTTCAATTTTGATTTTAATTGTTTTTATTTTACCATTTTTTTAATTTTTTCAATTTGTTTTAATTAAAATTTTTTGTATTTTGGTATTAGTTGTTATACCCTTGCAGAGGGTATTATAATTTTGGTCAGAAGTGTGCAACGCAGTGAAGGAGACATCCAGGACCCCATAAAGTATATATATTCTGGATCAGGATCACCTCCTGAGTCGATATAAGCATGTCCGTCTGTCCGCCTGTCCGTCTGTCCGTCTGTCTGTTTCTACGCAAACTAGTCTCTCAGTTTTTGAGCTATCGTCTTGAAACTTTGCACACACCCTTCTTTCTTTTGCACGCAATATATAAGTCGGAACGGCCGGGATCGGCCGACTATATCCTATATCTGCCATATATCTGATTGATCGGAAATGCTGTAACTTCCACGTTTTTGAAGATAGAAACTTGAAATTTGCACAGATTGACTATAACGGGAATTTAGGCCGATCTGGAAAATTTCATACGGATCGGCCGACTATATCCTATAGCTGCCATATAACTGAACGATCGGAAATGCCACAACTTGCGTGTTTTTGGGCGTAGAAGCGTCGGACTTCCTTTAAAATTCATTTTATACGAATCTAAGCTTGTTATGAATGTTTTTGTAAAGATCGGCTAACTATATCCGATACTTACTATATCTTTAATTCATAGAAGCCGCTATTTAACTGCAAGGGTATATAAGCTTCGGCTCCGTCCGAAGTTAGCTTTCCATTCTCGTTTTAATTTATATACCCTTGCAGAGGGTATTATAATTTTGGTCAGAAGTGTGCAACGCAGTGAAGGAGACATCCAGGACCCCATAAAGTATATATACTCTGGATCAGGATCACCTCCTGAGTCGATATAAGCATGTCCGTCTGTCCGTCTGTCTGTTTCTACGCAAAGTAGTCTCTCAGTTTTTGAGCTATCGTCTTGAAACTTTGCACACACCCTTCTTTCTTTTGCACGCAGTATATAAGTCGGAACGGCCGGGATCGGCCGACTATATCCTATAGCTGCCATATATCTGATTGATCGGAAATGCTGTAACTTCCACGTTTTTGAAGATAGAAACTTGAAATTTGCACAGATTGACTATAACGGGAATTTAGGCCGATCTGGAAAATTTCATACGGATCGGCCGACTATATCCTATAGCTGCTATATGATTGATCGGAAATGCTATAACTTCCACGTTTTTGAAGATAGAAACTTGAAATTTGCACAAATTCCCTTTTATGGGAATTTAAGCCGATTTGGAAAATATCATACGGATCGGCCGACTATATCCTATAGCTTTTATATAACTGATTGATCGGAAATGCTATAACTTCCATGTTATTGAAGATAGAAACTTGAAAATTGCACAGATTGACTATAACGGGAATTTAGGCCGATCTGGAAAATTTCATACGGATCGGCCGACTATATCCTATAGCTGTTATATGATTGATCGGAAATGCTGTAACTTCCACGTTTTTGAAGATAGAAACTTGAAATTTGCACAGATTGACTATAACGGGAATTTAGGCCGATCTGGAAAATTTCATACGGATCGGCCGACTATATCCTATAGCTGCTATATGATTGATCGGAAATGCTATAACTTCCACGTTTTTGAAGATAGAAACTTGAAAATTGCACAGATTCCTTTTTATGGGAATTTAAGCCGATCTGGAAAATATCATACGGATCGGTCGACTATATCCTATAGCTTCTATATAACTGATTGATCGGAAATGCTATAACTTCCATGTTATTGAAGATAGAAGATTGAAATTTGCACAGGTTTACTATAAGGTGAATTTAGGCCGATTTGAAAAATTTCATACGGATCGTTCGACTATATCTTATAGCTCCTATATAACTGATTGATCGGAAATGCTATAACTTCCATGTTATTGAAGATAGAAACTTGAAATTTGCACAAATCCCCTTTTATGGGAATTTAAGCCGATCTAAAAAATTTCATACGGATCGGCCGACTATATCCTATAGCTTCTATATAACTGAACGATCGGAAATGCCACAACTTTCCTGTTTTTGGGCGTAGAAGCGTCGGACTTCTTTTAAAATCCATTTTATACGAATCTAAGGTTGTTATGAATGTTTTTGTAAAGATCGGCCAACTATATCCGATATTTACTATATCTTAAGTCAATAGAAGCCGCTATTTAACTGCAAGGGTATATAAGCTTCGGCTCCGTCCGAAGTTAGCTTTCCATTCTCGTTTTTATACCCTTGCAGAGGGTATTATAATTTTGGTCAGAAGTGTGCAACGCAGTGAAGGAGACATCCAGGACCCCATAAAGTATATATATTCTGGATCAGGATCACCTCCTGAGTCGATATAAGCATGTCCGTCTGTCCGTCTGTCCGTCTGTCTGTTTCTACGCAAACTAGTCTCTCAGTTTTTGAGCTATCGTCTTGAAACTTTGCACACACCCTTCTTTCCTTTGCACGCAGTATATAAGTCGGAACGGCCGGGATCGGCCGACTATATCCTATAGCTGCCATATATCTGATTGATCGGAAATGCTGTAACTTCCACGTTTTTGAAGATAGAAACTTGAAATTTGCACAGATTGACTATAAGGGGAATTTAGGCCGATCTGGAAAATTTCATACGGATCGGCCGACTATATCCTATAGCTGCTATATGATTGATCGGAAATGCTATAACTTCCACGTTTTTGAAGATAGAAACTTGAAATTTGCACAAATGCCCTTTTATGAATATCTAAGCCGATCTGGATAATTTCATACGGATCGGCCGACTATATCCTATAGCTGCCATATAACTGAACGATCGGAAATGCCACAACTTGCGTGTTTTTGGGCGTAGAAGCGTCGGACTTCTTTTAAAATTCATTTTATACGAATCTAAGCTTGTTATGAATGTTTTTGTAAAGATCGGCTAACTATATCCGATACTTACTATATCTTTAATTAATAGAAGCCGCTATTTAACTGCAAGGGTATATAAGCTTCGGCTCCGTCCGAAGTTAGCTTTCCATTCTCGTTTTTATACCCTTGCAGAGGGTATTATAATTTTGGTCAGAAGTGTGCAACGCAGTGAAGGAGACATCCAGGACCCCATAAAGTATATATATTCTGGATCAGGATCACCTCCTGAGTCGATATAAGCATGTCCGTCTGTCCGTCTGTCCGTCTGTCTGTTTCTACGCAAACTAGTCTCTCAGTTTTTGAGCTATCGTCTTGAAACTTTGCACACACCCTTCTTTCCTTTGCACGCAGTATATAAGTCGGAACGGCCGGGATCGGCCGACTATATCCTATAGCTGCCATATATCTGATTGATCGGAAATGCTGTAACTTCCACGTTTTTGAAGATAGAAACTTGAAATTTGCACAGATTGACTATAACGGGAATTTAGGCCGATCTGGAAAATTTCATACGGATCGGCCGACTATATCCTATAGCTGCTATATGATTGATCGGAAATGCTATAACTTCCACGTTTTTGAAGATAGAAACTTGAAAATTGCACAGATTCCTTTTTATGGGAATTTAAGCCGATCTGGAAAATATCATACGGATCGGTCGACTATATGCTATAGCTTCTATATAACTGATTGATCGGAAATGCTATAACTTCCATGTTATTGAAGATAGAAGATTGAAATTTGCACAGGTTTACTATAAGGTGAATTTAGGCCGATTTGAAAAATTTCATACGGATCGGCCGACTATATCTTATAGCTCCTATATAACTGATTGATCGGAAATGCTATAACTTCCATGTTATTGAAGATAGAAACTTGAAATTTGCACAAATCCCCTTTTATGGGAATTTAAGCCGATCTAAAAAATTTCATACGGATCGGCCGACTATATCCTATAGCTTCTATATAACTGAACGATCGGAAATGCCACAACTTTCGTGTTTTTGGGTGTAGAAGCGTCGGACTTCTTTTAAAATCCATTTTATACGGATCTATGGTTGTTATGAATGTTTTTGTAAAGATCGGCCAACTATATCCGATATTTACTATATCTTAAGTCAATAGAAGCCGCTATTTAACTGCAAGGGTATATAAGCTTCGGCTCCGTCCGAAGTTAGCTTTCCATTCTCGTTTTTAAATTATTTTTTTTTATTTAAATAATTATTTATTTTTATACCCTTGCAGAGGGTATTATAATTTTGGTCAGAAGTGTGCAACGCAGTGAAGGAGACATCCAGGACCCCATAAAGTATATATACTCTGGATCAGGATCACCTCCTGAGTCGATATAAGCATGTCCGTCTGTCCGTCTGTCTGTTTCTACGCAAAGTAGTCTCTCAGTTTTTGAGCTATCGTCTTGAAACTTTGCACACACCCTTTTTTCTTTTGCACGCAGTATATAAGTCGGAACGGCCGGGATCGGCCGACTATATCCTATAGCTGCCATATATCTGATTGATCGGAAATGCTGTAACTTCCATGTTATTGAAGATTTTTATATTTTTTAATTTTTTTTAATTTTTTATATTTTGATATTAGTCTGTTGTTTATATACTTGTTTTCTAATTTTAATATTTATTCATTTTTTAATCTAGTATTAGTTCAATTTTGATTTTAATTGTTTTTATTTTACCATTTTTTTAATTTTTTCAATTTGTTTTAATTAAAATTTTTTGTATTTTGGTATTAGTTGTTATACCCTTGCAGAGGGTATTATAATTTTGGTCAGAAGTGTGCAACGCAGTGAAGGAGACATCCAGGACCCCATAAAGTATATATATTCTGGATCAGGATCACCTCCTGAGTCGATATAAGCATGTCCGTCTGTCCGTCTGTCCGTCTGTCTGTTTCTACGCAAAGTAGTCTCTCAGTTTTTGAGCTATCGTCTTGAAACTTTGCACACACCCTTCTTTCTTTTGCACGCAGTATATAAGTCGGAACGGCCGGGATCGGCCGACTATATCCTATAGCTGCCATATATCTGATTGATCGGAAATGCTGTAACTTCCACGTTTTTGAAGATAGAAACTTGAAATTTGCACAGATTGACTATAAGGGGAATTTAGGCCGATCTGGAAAATTTCATACGGATCGGCCGACTATATCCTATAGCTGCTATATGATTGATCGGAAATGCTATAACTTCCACGTTTTTGAAGATAGAAACTTGAAAATTGCACAGATTCCTTTTTATGGGAATTTAAGCCGATCTGGAAAATATCATACGGATCGGTCGACTATATCCTATAGCTTCTATATAACTGATTGATCGGAAATGCTATAACTTCCATGTTATTGAAGATAGAAGATTGAAATTTGCACAGGTTTACTATAAGGTGAATTTAGGCCGATTTGAAAAATTTCATACGGATCGGCCGACTATATCTTATAGCTCCTATATAACTGATTGATCGGAAATGCTATAACTTCCATGTTATTGAAGATAGAAACTTGAAATTTGCACAAATCCCCTTTTATGGGAATTTAAGCCGATCTAAAAAATTTCATACGGATCGGCCGACTATATCCTATAGCTTCTATATAACTGAACGATCGGAAATGCCACAACTTTCGTGTTTTTGGGTGTAGAAGCGTCGGACTTCTTTTAAAATCCATTTTATACGGATCTATGGTTGTTATGAATGTTTTTGTAAAGATCGGCCAACTATATCCGATATTTACTATATCTTAAGTCAATAGAAGCCGCTATTTAACTGCAAGGGTATATAAGCTTCGGCTCCGTCCGAAGTTAGCTTTCCATTCTCGTTTTTAAATTATTTTTTTTTATTTAAATAATTATTTATTTTTATACCCTTGCAGAGGGTATTATAATTTTGGTCAGAAGTGTGCAACGCAGTGAAGGAGACATCCAGGACCCCATAAAGTATATATACTCTGGATCAGGATCACCTCCTGAGTCGATATAAGCATGTCCGTCTGTCCGTCTGTCTGTTTCTACGCAAAGTAGTCTCTCAGTTTTTGAGCTATCGTCTTGAAACTTTGCACACACCCTTCTTTCTTTTGCACGCAGTATATAAGTCGGAACGGCCGGGATCGGCCGACTATATCCTATAGCTGCCATATATCTGATTGATCGGAAATGCTGTAACTTCCACGTTTTTGAAGATAGAAACTTGAAATTTGCACAGATTGACTATAACGGGAATTTAGGCCGATCTGGAAAATTTCATACGGATCGGCCGACTATATCCTATAGCTGCTATATGATTGATCGGAAATGCTATAACTTCCACGTTTTTGAAGATAGAAACTTGAAATTTGCACAAATTCCCTCTTATGGGAATTTAAGCCGATTTGGAAAATATCATACGGATCGGCCGACTATATCCTATAGCTTTTATATAACTGATTGATCGGAAATGCTATAACTTCCATGTTATTGAAGATAGAAACTTGAAATTTGCACAGATTGACTATAACGGGAATTTAGGCCGATCTGGAAAATTTCATACGGATCGGCCGACTATATCCTATAGCTGTTATATGATTGATCGGAAATGCTATAACTTCCACGTTTTTGAAGATAGAAACTTGAAATTTGCACAGATTCTCTTTTGTAGAAATCTAAGCCGATCTAAAAAATTTCATACGGATCGGCCGACTATATCGTATAGCTTCTATATAACTGAACGATCGGAAATGCCACAACTTTCCTGTTTTTGGGCGTAGAAGCGTCGGACTTCTTTTAAAATCCATTTTATACGAATCTAAGGTTGTTATGAATGTTTTTGTAAAGATCGGCCAACTATATCCGATATTTACTATATCTTAAGTCAATAGAAGCCGCTATTTAACTGCAAGGGTATATAAGCTTCGGCTCCGTCCGAAGTTAGCTTTCCATTCTCGTTTTTATACCCTTGCAGAGGGTATTATAATTTTGGTCAGAAGTGTGCAACGCAGTGAAGGAGACATCCAGGACCCCATAAAGTATATATATTCTGGATCAGGATCACCTCCTGAGTCGATATAAGCATGTCCGTCTGTCCGTCTGTCCGTCTGTCTGTTTCTACGCAAACTAGTCTCTCAGTTTTTGAGCTATCGTCTTGAAACTTTGCACACACCCTTCTTTCTTTTGCACGCAGTATATAAGTCGGAACGGCCGGGATCGGCCGACTATATCCTATAGCTGCCATATATCTGATTGATCGGAAATGCTGTAACTTCCACGTTTTTGAAGATAGAAACTTGAAATTTGCACAGATTGACTATAAGGGGAATTTAGGCCGATCTGGAAAATTTCATACGGATCGGCCGACTATATCCTATAGCTGCTATATGATTGATCGGAAATGCTATAACTGCCACGTTTTTGAAGATAGAAACTTGAAATTTGCACAGATTCCTTTTTATGGGAATTTAAGCCGATCTGGAAAATATCATACGGATCGGCCGACTATATCCTATAGCTTCTATATAACTGATTGATCGGAAATGCTATAACTTCCATGTTATTGAAGATAGAAGATTGAAATTTGCACAGGTTTACTATAAGGTGAATTTAGGCCGATTTGAAAAATTTCATACGGATCGGCCGACTATATCTTATAGCTCCTATATAACTGATTGATCGGAAATGCTATAACTTCCATGTTATTGAAGATAGAAACTTGAAATTTGCACAAATCCCCTTTTATGGGAATTTAAGCCGATCTAAAAAATTTCATACGGATCGGCCGACTATATCCTATAGCTTCTATATAACTGAACGATCGGAAATGCCACAACTTTCGTGTTTTTGGGTGTAGAAGCGTCGGACTTCTTTTAAAATCCATTTTATACGAATCTAAGGTTGTTATGAATGTTTTTGTAAAGATCGGCCAACTATATCCGATATTTACTATATCTTAAGTCAATAGAAGCCGCTATTTAACTGCAAGGGTATATAAGCTTCGGCTCCGTCCGAAGTTAGCTTTCCATTCTCGTTAAATTATTTTTTTTATTTAAATAATTATTTATTTTTATACCCTTGCAGAGGGTATTATAATTTTGGTCAGAAGTGTGCAACGCAGTGAAGGAGACATCCAGAACCCCATAAAGTATATATATTCTGGATCAGGATCACCTCCTGAGTCGATATAAGCATGTCCGTCTGTCCGTCTGTCTGTTTCTACGCAAACTAGTCTCTCAGTTTTTGAGTTATCGTCTTGAACCCACCCTTCTTTCCTTTGCACGCAGTATATAAGTCGGAACGGCCGGGATCGGCCGACTATATCCTATAGCTGCCATATGATTGATCGGAAATGCTATAACTTCCACGTTTTTGAAGATAGAAACTTGAAATTTGCACAAATTTCGTTTTATGGGAATCTAAGCCGATCTGGAAATTTCATACGGATCGGCCGACTATATCCTATAGCTGCCATATAACTGAACGATCGGAAATGCCACAACTTTCGTGTTTTTGGGCGTAGAAGCGTCGGACTTCTTTTAAAATTTATTTTATACGAATCTAAGCTTGTTATGAATGTTTTTGTAAAGATCGGCTAACTATATCCGATATTTAGTATATCTTTAATCAATAGAAGCTGCTATTTAACTGCAAAATCATTCTCGTTTTTAAATTATTTTTTTTATTTAAATAAATATTTATTTTTTAATCATATATTAGTTATATTTAAATATTTATTAATTTTTAATTTTTATTTTGTTTAGTTGCCCCTTTGAAAAATTTTTAAGGTTGCTTAATCGAGAGCATTTCGTAATCAATTTATAAAATGCAACATTTTTAATAGCAATACTTTTTAATCAAATATTAGTTTAATTTTGATATAAATTAAATTTTATTTTACCATTTTTATACCCTTGCAGAGGGTATTATAATTTTGGTCAGAAGTGTGCAATGCAGTGAAGGAGACATCCAGGACCCCATAAAGTATATATATTCTGGATCAGGATCACCTCCTGAGTTGATATAAGCATGTCCGTCTGTCCGTCTGTCCGTCTGTCTGTTTCTACGCAAACTAGTCTCTCAGTTTTTGAGCTATCGTCTTGAACCCACCCTTTTTTCCTTTGCACGCAGTATATAAGTCGGAACGGCCGGGATCGGCCGACTATATCCTATAGCTGCCATATATCTGATTGATCGGAAATGCTATAACTTCCATGTTATTAAAGATAGAAACTTGAAATTTGCACAGATTGACTATTAGGGGAATTTAGGCCGATCTGGAATATAAGTCGGAACGGCCGGGATCGGCCGACTATATCCTATATCTGCCATATATCTGATTGATCGGAAATGCTGTAACTTCCACGTTTTTGAAGATAAAAACTTGAAATTTGCACAGATTTACTATAACGGGAATTTAGGCCGATCTGGAAAATTTCATACGGATCGGCCGACTATATCCTATAGCTGCTATATGATTGATCGGAAATGCTATAACTTCCACGTTTTTGAAGATAGAAACTTGAAATTTGCACAAATGCCCTTTTATGAATATCTAAGCCGATCTGGATAATTTCATACGGATCGGCTGACTATATCCTATAGCTGCCATATAACTGAACGATCGGAAATGCCACAACTTGCGTGTTTTTTGGGCGTAGAAGCGTCGGACTTCTTTTAAAATTCATTTTATACGAATCTAAGCTTGTTATGAATGTTTTTGTAAAGATCGGCTAACTATATCCGATACTTACTATATCTTTAATTCATAGAAGCCGCTATTTAACTGCAAGGGTATATAAGCTTCGGCTCCGTCCGAAGTTAGCTTTCCATTCTCGTTTTAATTTATATACCCTTGCAGAGGGTATTATAATTTTGGTCAGAAGTGTGCAACGCAGTGAAGGAGACATCCAGGACCCCATAAAGTATATATATTCTGGATCAGGATCACCTCCTGAGTCGATATAAGCATGTCCGTCTGTCCGTCTGTCTGTTTCTACGCAAACTAGTCTCTCAGCTTTTGAGCTATTTCCTTTGTACGCAGTATATAAGTCGGAACGGCCGGGATCGGCCGACTATATCCTATAGCTGCCATATATCTGATTGATCGGAAATGCTATAACTTCCATGTTATTGAAGATTTTTATATTTTTTAATTTTTTTAATTTTTTATATTTTGATATTAGTCTGTTGTTTATATACTTGTTTTCTAATTTTAATATTTATTCATTTTTTAATCTAGTATTAGTTCAATTTTGATTTTAATTGTTTTTATTTTACCATTTTTTTAATTTTTTCAATTTGTTTTAATTAAAATTTTTTGTATTTTGGTATTAGTTGTTTTTAAATTATTTTTTTTTATTTAAATAATTATTTATTTTTATACCCTTGCAGAGGGTATTATAATTTTGGTCAGAAGTGTGCAACGCAGTGAAGGAGACATCCAGGACCCCATAAAGTATATATACTCTGGATCAGGATCACCTCCTGAGTCGATATAAGCATGTCCGTCTGTCCGTCTGTCTGTTTCTACGCAAACTAGTCTCTCAGTTTTTGAGCTATTTCCTTTGCACGCAGTATATAAGTCGGAACGGCCGGGATCGGCCGACTATATCCTATAGCTGCCATATATCTGATTGATCGGAAATGCTGTAACTTCCACGTTTTTGAAGATAGAAACTTGAAATTTGCACAGATTGACTATAAGGGGAATTTAGGCCGATCTGGAAAATTTCATACGGATCGGCCGACTATATCCTATAGCTGCTATATGATTGATCGGAAATGCTATAACTTCCACGTTTTTGAAGATAGAAACTTGAAATTTGCACAGATTCTCTTTTGTAGAAATCTAAGCCGATCTAAAAAATTTCATACGGATCGGCCGACTATATCGTATAGCTTCTATATAACTGAACGATCGGAAATGCCACAACTTTCCTGTTTTTGGGCGTAGAAGCGTCGGACTTCTTTTAAAATCCATTTTATACGAATCTAAGGTTGTTATGAATGTTTTTGTAAAGATCGGCCAACTATATCCGATATTTACTATATCTTAAGTCAATAGAAGCCGCTATTTAACTGCAAGGGTATATAAGCTTCGGCTCCGTCCGAAGTTAGCTTTCCATTCTCGTTTTTATACCCTTGCAGAGGGTATTATAATTTTGGTCAGAAGTGTGCAACGCAGTGAAGGAGACATCCAGGACCCCATAAAGTATATATATTCTGGATCAGGATCACCTCCTGAGTCGATATAAGCATGTCCGTCTGTCCGTCTGTCCGTCTGTCTGTTTCTACGCAAACTAGTCTCTCAGTTTTTGAGCTATCGTCTTGAAACTTTGCACACACCCTTCTTTCCTTTGCACGCAGTATATAAGTCGGAACGGCCGGGATCGGCCGACTATATCCTATAGCTGCCATATATCTGATTGATCGGAAATGCTGTAACTTCCACGTTTTTGAAGATAGAAACTTGAAATTTGCACAGATTGACTATAAGGGGAATTTAGGCCGATCTGGAAAATTTCATACGGATCGGCCGACTATATCCTATAGCTGCTATATGATTGATCGGAAATGCTATAACTTCCACGTTTTTGAAGATAGAAACTTGAAATTTGCACAGATTCCTTTTTATGGGAATTTAAGCCGATCTGGAAAATATCATACGGATCGGCCGACTATATCCTATAGCTTTTATATAACTGATTGATCGGAAATGCTATTACTTCCATGTTATTGAAGATAGAAGATTGAAATTTGCACAGGTTTACTATAAGGTGAATTTAGGCCGATTTGAAAAATTTCATACGGATCGGCCGACTATATCTTATAGCTCCTATATAACTGATTGATCGGAAATGCTATAACTTCCATGTTATTGAAGATAGAAACTTGAAATTTGCACAAATTCCCTTTTATGGGAATTTAAGCCGATCTAAAAAATTTCATACGGATCGGCCGACTATATCCTATAGCTTCTATATAACTGAACGATCGGAAATGCCACAACTTTCGTGTTTTTGGGTGTAGAAGCGTCGGACTTCTTTTAAAATCCATTTTATACGAATCTAAGGTTGTTATGAATGTTTTTGTAAAGATCGGCCAACTATATCCGATATTTACTATATCTTAAGTCAATAGAAGCCGCTATTTAACTGCAAGGGTATATAAGCTTCGGCTCCGTCCGAAGTTAGCTTTCCATTCTCGTTAAATTATTTTTTTTTATTTAAATAATTATTTATTTTTATACCCTTGCAGAGGGTATTATAATTTTGGTCAGAAGTGTGCAACGCAGTGAAGGAGACATCCAGAACCCCATAAAGTATATATATTCTGGATCAGGATCACCTCCTGAGTCGATATAAGCATGTCCGTCTGTCCGTCTGTCTGTTTCTACGCAAACTAGTCTCTCAGTTTTTGAGTTATCGTCTTGAACCCACCCTTCTTTCCTTTGCACGCAGTATATAAGTCGGAACGGCCGGGATCGGCCGACTATATCCTATAGCTGCCATATGATTGATCGGAAATGCTATAACTTCCACGTTTTTGAAGATAGAAACTTGAAATTTGCACAAATTTCGTTTTATGGGAATCTAAGCCGATCTGGAAATTTCATACGGATCGGCCGACTATATCCTATAGCTGCCATATAACTGAACGATCGGAAACGCAACAACTTGCGTGTTTTTGGGCGTAGAAGCGTCGGACTTCTTTTAAAATTTATTTTATGCGAATCTAAGCTTGTTATGAATGTTTTTGTAAAGATCGGCTAACTATATCCGATATTTAGTATATCTTTAATCAATAGAAGCTGCTATTTAACTGCAAAATCATTCTCGTTTTTAAATTATTTTTTTTATTTAAATAAATATTTATTTTTTAATCATATATTAGTTATATTTAAATATTTATTAATTTTTAATTTTTATTTTGTTTAGTTGCCCCTTTGAAAAATTTTTAAGGTTGCTTAATCGAGAGCATTTCGTAATCAATTTATAAAATGCAACATTTTTAATAGCAATACTTTTTAATCAAATATTAGTTTAATTTTGATATAAATTAAATTTTATTTTACCATTTTTATACCCTTGCAGAGGGTATTATAATTTTGGTCAGAAGTGTGCAATGCAGTGAAGGAGACATCCAGGACCCCATAAAGTATATATATTCTGGATCAGGATCACCTCCTGAGTTGATATAAGCATGTCCGTCTGTCCGTCTGTCCGTCTGTCTGTTTCTACGCAAACTAGTCTCTCAGTTTTTGAGCTATCGTCTTGAACCCACCCTTTTTTCCTTTGCACGCAGTATATAAGTCGGAACGGCCGGGATCGGCCGACTATATCCTATAGCTGCCATATATCTGATTGATCGGAAATGCTATAACTTCCATGTTATTAAAGATAGAAACTTGAAATTTGCACAGATTGACTATTAGGGGAATTTAGGCCGATCTGGAAAATTTCATACGGATCGGCCGACTATATCCTATAGCTGCCATATGATTGATCGGAAATGCTATAACTTCCACGTTTTTGAAGATAGAAACTTGAAATTTGCACAAATTTCCTTTTATGAGAATCTAAGCCGATCTGGAAATTTCATACGGATCGGCCGACTATATCCTATAGCTGCCATATAACTGAACGATCGGAAACGCAACAACTTGCGTGTTTTTGGGCGTAGAAGCGTCGGACTTCTTTTAAAATTTATTTTATACGAATCTAAGCTTGTTATGAATGTTTTTGTAAAGATCGGCTAACTATATCCGATATTTACTATATCTTTAATCAATAGAAGCTGCTATTTAACTGCAAAACCATTCTCGTTTTTAAATTTTTTTTTTTATTTAAATAAATATTTATTTTTTAATCATATATTATTTATATTTTAATATTTATTAAATTTTAATTTTAATTTTGTTTAGTTGCTACTTTAAAAAAATTTTTAGGGTTGCTTAATCGAGAAGCATTTTGTAATCAATTTATAAATTGCAATATTTTAAATTGCAAACGTTTTTGAAGATAGAAACTTGAAATTTGCACAAATTTCGTTTTATGGGAATCTAAGCCGATCTGGAAATTTCATACGGATCGGCCGACTATATCCTATAGCTGCCATATAACTGAACGATCGGAAACGCAACAACTTGCGTGTTTTTGGGCGTAGAAGCGTCGGACTTCTTTTAAAATTTATTTTATACGAATCTAAGCTTGTTATGAATGTTTTTGTAAAGATCGGCTAACTATATCCGATATTTACTATATCTTTAATCAATAGAAGCTGCTATTTAACTGCAAAATCATTCTCGTTTTTAAATTATTTTTTTTATTTAAATAAATATTTATTTTTTAATCATATATTAGTTATATTTAAATATTTATTAATTTTTAATTTTTATTTTGTTTAGTTGCCCCTTTGAAAAATTTTTAAGGTTGCTTAATCGAGAAGCACTTCGTAATCAATTTATAAAATGCAACATTTTTAATAGCAATACTTTTTAATCAAATATTAGTTTAATTTTGATATAAATTGAATATTATTTTACCATTTTTATACCCTTGCAGAGGGTATTATAATTTTGGTCAGAAGTGTGCAACATAAAGTATATATATTCTGGATCAGGATCACCTCCTGAGTTGATATAAGCATGTCCGTCTGTGTGTCTGTCCGTCTGTCTGTTTCTACGCAAACTAGTCTCTCAGTTTTTGAGCTATCGTCTTGAAACTTTGCACACACCCTTCTTTCCTTTGCACGCAGTATATATGTCGGAACGGCCGGGATCGGCCGACTATATCCTATAGCTGCCATATATCTGATTGATCGGAAATGCTATAACTTCCATGTTATTGAAGATAGAAACTTGAAATTTGCACAGATTGACTATTAGGGGAATTTAGGCCGATCTGGAAAATTTCATACGGATCGGCCGACTATATCCTATAGCTGCCATATGATTGATCGGAAATGCTATAACTTACACGTTTTTGAAGATAGAAACTTTAAATTTGCACAAATGCCCTTTTATGGAAATCTAAGCCGATCTGGAAAATTTCATACGGATCGGCCGACTATATCCTGAACGATCGGAAATGCCACAACTTGCGTGTTTTTGGGCGTAGAAGCGTCGGACTTCTTTTAAAATCCATTTTATACGAATCTAAGGTTGTTATGAATGTTTTTGTAAAGATCGGCCAACTATATCCGATATTTACTATATCTTAAGTCAATAGAAGCCGCTATTTAACTGCAAGGGTATATAAGCTTCGGCTCCGTCCGAAGTTAGCTTTCCATTCTCGTTTTTATACCCTTGCAGAGGGTATTATAATTTTGGTCAGAAGTGTGCAACGCAGTGAAGGAGACATCCAGGACCCCATAAAGTATATATATTCTGGATCAGGATCACCTCCTGAGTCGATATAAGCATGTCCGTCTGTCCGTCTGTCCGTCTGTCCGTCTGTCTGTTTCTACGCAAAGTAGTCTCTCAGTTTTTGAGCTATCGTCTTGAAACTTTGCACACACCCTTCTTTCCTTTGCACGCAGTATATAAGTCGGAACGGCCGGGATCGGCCGACTATATCCTATAGCTGCCATATATCTGATTGATCGGAAATGCTGTAACTTCCACGTTTTTGAAGATAGAAACTTGAAATTTGCACAGATTGACTATAAGGGGAATTTAGGCCGATCTGGAAAATTTCATACGGATCGGCCGACTATATCCTATAGCTGCTATATGATTGATCGGAAATGCTATAACTTCCACGTTTTTGAAGATAGAAACTTGAAAATTGCACAGATTCCTTTTTATGGGAATTTAAGTCGATCTGGAAAATATCATACGGATCGGTCGACTATATCCTATAGCTTCTATATAACTGATTGATCGGAAATGCTATAACTTCCATGTTATTGAAGATAGAAGATTGAAATTTGCACAGGTTTACTATAAGGTGAATTTAGGCCGATTTGAAAAATTTCATACGGATCGGCCGACTATATCTTATAGCTCCTATATAACTGATTGATCGGAAATGCTATAACTTCCATGTTATTGAAGATAGAAACTTGAAATTTGCACAAATCCCCTTTTATGGGAATTTAAGCCGATCTAAAAAATTTCATACGGATCGGCCGACTATATCCTATAGCTTCTATATAACTGAACGATCGGAAATGCCACAACTTTCGTGTTTTTGGGTGTAGAAGCGTCGGACTTCTTTTAAAATCCATTTTATACGGATCTATGGTTGTTATGAATGTTTTTGTAAAGATCGGCCAACTATATCCGATATTTACTATATCTTAAGTCAATAGAAGCCGCTATTTAACTGCAAGGGTATATAAGCTTCGGCTCCGTCCGAAGTTAGCTTTCCATTCTTGTTTTTTATTTAAATAATTATTTATTTTTATACCCTTGCAGAGGGTATTATAATTTTGGTCAGAAGTGTGCAACGCAGTGAAGGAGACATCCAGGACCCCATAAAGTATATATATTCTGGATCAGGATCACCTCCTGAGTCGATATAAGCATGTCCGTCTGTCCGTCTGTCCGTCTGTCCGTCTGTCCGTCTGTCTGTTTCTACGCAAACTAGTCTCTCAGTTTTTGAGCTATCGTCTTGAAACTTTGCACACACCCTTCTTTCCTTTGCACGCAGTATATAAGTCGGAACGGCTGGGATCGGCCTACTATATCCTATAGCTGCCATTTATCTGATTGATCGAAAATACTGTAACTTCCACGTTTTTGAAGATAGAAACTTGAAATTTGCACAGATTGACTATAACGGGAATTTAGGCCGATCTGGAAAATTTCATACGGATCGGCCGACTATATCCTATAGCTGTTATATGATTGATCGGAAATGCTATAACTTCCACGTTTTTGAAGATAGAAACTTGAAATTTGCACAAATTCCCTTTAGTGGGAATTTAGGCCGATTTGGAAAATTTCATACGGATCGGCCGACTATATCCTATAGCTTCTATATAACTGATTGATCGGAAATGCTATAACTTCCATGTTATTGAAGATAGAAACTTGAAATTTGCACAGATTCTCTTTTGTAGAAATCTAAGCCGATCTAAAAAATTTCATACGGATCGGCCGACTATATCGTATAGCTTCTATATAACTGAACGATCGGAAATGCCACAACTTTCCTGTTTATGGGCGTAGAAGCGTCGGACTTCTTTTAAAATCCATTTTATACGAATCTAAGGTTGTTATGAATGTTTTTGTAAAGATCGGCCAACTATATCCGATATTTACTATATCTTAAGTCAATAGAAGCCGCTATTTAACTGCAAGGGTATATAAGCTTCGGCTCCGTCCGAAGTTAGCTTTCCATTCTCGTTTTTATGTTGTTTAGTTGCCCCTTTGAAAAATTTTTAAGGTTGCTTAATCGAGAAGCATTTCGTAATCAATTTATAAAATGCAACATTTTTAATAGCAATACTTTTTAATCAAATATTAGTTTAATTTTGATATAAATTAAATTTTATTTTACCATTTTTTTAATTTATATACCCTTGCAGAGATTACTATAATTTTGGTCAGAAGTGTGCAACGCAGTGAAGGAGACATCCAGGACCCCATAAAGTATATATATTCTGGATCAGGATCACCTCCTGAGTCGATATAAGCATGTCCGTCTGTCCGTCTGTCTGTTTCTACGCAAACTAGTCTCTCAGTTTTTGAGCTATCGTCTTGAAACTTTGCACACACCCTTCTTTCCTTTGCACGCAGTATATAAGTCGGAACGGCCGGGATCGGCCGACTATATCCTATAGCTGCCATATAACTGCACGATCGGAAATGCAAGAAGTTTCGTGTTTTTGGGCGTAGAAGCGTCGGACTTCTTTTAAAATTCATTTTATACGAATCTAAGCGTGTTATGAATGTTTTTGTAAGGATCGGCTAACTATATCCGATATTTACTATATCTTTAATTAATAGAAGCCGCTATTTAACTGCAAGGGTATATAAGCTTCGGCTCCGTCCGAAGTTAGCCTTCCATTCTCGTTTAATCATATATTAGTTATATTTATACCCTTGCAGAGGATATTATAATTTTGGTCAGAAGTGTGCAACGCAGTGAAGGAGACATCCAGGACCCCATAAAGTATATATATTCTGGATCAGGATCACCTCCTGAGTCGATATAAGCATGTCCGTCTGTCCGTCTGTCCGTCGGTCCGTCTGTCTGTTTCTACGCAAACTAGTCTCTCAGTTTTTGAGCTATCGTCTTGAAACTTTGCACATACCCTTCTTTCCTCTGCACGCAGTATATAAGTCGGAACGGCCGGGATCGGCCGACTATATCCTATAGCTGCCATATATCTGATTAATCGGAAATGCTGTAACTTCCATGTTATTGAAGATAGAAACTTGAAATTTGCACAGATTGACTATTAGGAGAATTTAGGCCGATCTGGAAAACTTCATACGGATCGGCCGACTATATCCTATAGCTGCCATATGATTGATCGGAAATGCTATAACTTCCATGTTATTGAAGATAGAAACTTGAAATTTGCACAGATTCTCTTTTGTAGAAATCTAAGCCGATCTGAAATTTCATACGGATCGGCCGACTATATCATACAGCTTCTATATAACTGATCGATCGGAAATGACACAACTTTCGTGTTTTTGGGCGTAGAAGCGTCGGACTTCTTTTAAAATCCATTTTATACGAATCTAAGCTTGTTATGAATGTTTTTGTAAAGATCGGCTAACTATTTCCGATATTTACTATATCTTTAATTAACAGAAGCCGCTATTTAACTGCAAGGGTATATAAGCTTCGGCTCCGTCCGAAGTTAGCTTTCCATTCTCGTTTTAATCACATATTAGTTTAATTTTGATTTTATTTTTTATTATTTTACCATTTTTTTTAATTTTACATATATTGATTTTTTTAATTTTTTATATTTTATAACAGACTACTATCTGTTTTTTATATTTTTGTTTTTATATATTATTCATTTTTAAATAAACTTAGTTCAAGTTTAATTTTTTATATTTAATCTATCATTTTTTTAATTTCTTCAATTTTTTAATTTATTTATTATATTTTGGTATTATTTTTTTTTAGTTGTTTTTTTATTTAAATATTTATTTTTTTAATCATATATTAGTTATATTTTAATAAATATAAATTTTTAATTTTTATTTTGTTTATTTGCCACTTTGAAAAATTTTTAAGGTTGCTTAATCGAGAAGCATTTTGTAATCAATTTATAAAATGCAATATTTTTTTAATCAAATATTAGTTTAATTTTCACATGATTTTTTTATTTTACCTTTTCTTTTATATTTTGATTTGATTCTAAATTTTTTATATTTTGGTATTAGTCTGTTGCTTATATTATTGTTTTTCTATTTTAATATTTATTTATTTTTAATCTAATATTATTTCAATTTTGATTTTAATTATTTTTATTTTACCATTTTTTATTTTTTCAAATATTTTTGATTTAATTTTTTTATATATTTTGGTATTAGTTTTTTTAAATTATTTTTTTTTATTTAAAAATTATTTATTTTTAATCATATATAAGATATATTTTAATATTAATTAATGTTTTTTATTTATATTTATTTATTTATATTATTTATTTATTTATATTTATTTATTTATTTTTTAATCGTATACTAGTTATATATATATATTTTTTTTTTTTTTCGCGGCTCCCACTGCATACATACAGCTCACCTCCCGCCCAACCGATCGATGGGCGCTGCCGTTTATCGTACGGCTCGAATCGCGGGGATAGATTTGAGACGAGAAGCATTTTGTAATCTATTTATAAATTGCAATATTTTTTTAATCAAATATTAGTTTAATTTTGATATGATTTTTTTTATTTTACCATTTTTTTTATATTTTGATTTTATTTTAAATTTTTTATATTTTGTTTTTTATATTATTGTTTTTCTATATTAATAATTATTTATTTTTTATATTTTCATATTAATTTGCTTTTTATATTTTTGTTAAATATTTTAAAATTCATTTGTTTTTTAATCTAATATTATTTTAATTTTGATTTTAATTATTTTTATTTTACCATTTTTTTAATTTGTTTAAATTTTTTTGATTTAAATTTTTATATTTTGGTATTAGTTTTTTTTTAATTATTTTTTTTTATTTAGAAAATTATTAATTATTTAATCATATATAAGTTATATTTTATTATTAATTAATTTTTTTTTATTTATATTTATTTATTTATTTATTTTTAAATCGTATATTAGTTATATTTTAATATATAAAAATTTTTAATTTTTATTTTGCTTAGTTGCCACTTTGAAAAATTTTAAAGGTTACTAAATCGAGAAGCATTTTGTAATCAATTTATAAATTGCAATATTTTAAATAGCAGTTATTATTTTTTTTATATTTTTTCATATTTTGATATTTGTCTGTTTTTTATATTATTGTTTTTCTATTTGAATATTTATTTATTTTTAATCTAATATAAGTTCAATTTTGATTTTAATTTTTTTATTTTACCATTTTTTAATTTTTTTCATTTTTTTTATTTAAATTTTTTATCTTTTTTGAGTTAGTTTTTTTTTAATTATTTTTTTTTATTAAACAATTATTTATTTTTTTATCATATATTAGTTATATATAATAATAATAACAATTTATTTTTAATTTTTATTTTGTTTAGTTGTCACTTTTTAAAATTTTTAAGGTTGCTTAATCGAGAAGCATTTTGTAATCAATTTATAAATTGCAATATTTTAAATAGCAATATGTTTTAATCACATATTAGTTTAATTTTGATGTTATTTTTTTTATTTTACTTTATTTTATTTTATTTTTTTTACATTTTTTTTATTTTTTCATGTTTTGATTTTTTTTAATTTTTTATATTTTGATATTTTGTCTGTTTTTTATATTATTGGTTATTGTTCGTTTTTTTTTTTTTTTTTTATTTAAATAAATATTAAGTTTTTATACCCTTGCAGAGGGTATTATAATTTTGGTCAGAAGTGTGCAACGCAGTGAAGGAGACATCCAGGACCCCATAAAGTATATATATTCTGGATCAGGATCACCTCCTGAGTCGATATAAGCATGTCCGTCTGTCCGTCGGTCCGTCTGTCCGTCTGTCTGTTTCTACGCAAACTAGTCTCTCAGTTTTTGAGCTATCGTCTTGAAACTTTGCACATACCCTTCTTTTCTCTGCACGCAGTATATAAGTCGGAACGGCCGGGATCGGCCGACTATATCCTATAGCTGCCATATATCTGATTGATCGGAAACGCTATAACTTCCATGTTATGAAAGATAGAAACTTGAAATTTGCACTATTAGGGGAATATAGGCCGATCTGAAAAATTTCATACGGATCGGCCGACTATATCCTATAGCTGCCATATAACTGATTGATCGGAAATGCTATAACTTCCACGTTTTTGAAGATAGAAACTTGACATTTGCACATATTGGCTATAAGGGGAATTTAGGCCGATCTGGTATTATAATTTTGGTCAGAAGTGTGCAACGCAGTGAAGGAGACATCCAGGACCCCATAAAGTATATATATTCTGGATCAGGATCACCTCCTGAGTCGATATAAGCATGTCCGTCTGTCCGTCGGTCCGTCTGTCCGTCTGTCTGTTTCTACGCAAACTAGTCTCTCAGTTTTTGAGCTATCGTCTTGAAACTTTGCACATACCCTTCTTTTCTCTGCACGCAGTATATAAGTCGGAACGGCCGGGATCGGCCGACTATATCCTATAGCTGCCATATATCTGATTAATCAGAAATGCTGTAACTTCCATGTTATTGAAGATAGAAACTTGAAATTTGCACAGATTGGCTATAAGGAGAATTTAGGCCGATCTGGAAAATTTCATACGGATCGGCCGACTATATCCTATAGCTGCCATATGATTGATCGGAAATGCTATAATTCCACGTTTTTGAAAATGAAAAATTGAAATTTGCACAAATTCCCATTTATGGGAATCTAAGCCGATCTACGGATCGGCCGACTATATCTTATAGCTGCCATATAACTGAACGATCGGAAACGCAACAACTTGCGTGTTTTTGGGGGTTGAAGCGTCGGACTTCTTTTAAAATTGTTTTTATACGAATCTAAGCTTGTTATGAATGTTTTTGTAAAGATCGGCTATTATTTTTTTGATAATATTTTTTTTATTTTACCATTTTTTTTATATTTTCATTTGTTTTTAATTTTTTATATTTTGATATTAGTCTGATTTTTAAAGTTGCTTAATCGAGAAGCATTTTTTAATCAATTTATAAATTGCAATATTTTAAATAGCTATATTTTGAATCAAATATTAGTGTAATTTTAATATTATTTTTTTTTATTTTACCATTCTTTTATTATATATTGATTTTATTTTAATATTTTATATTTTGATATTAGTCTGTTTTTTATGTTATTGTTTTTCTATATTAATATTTATTTATTTTTTATATGTTGATATTAGTTTGTTTTTTTTTATATTTTTGTTTATATATTTTAATAAATATTTATTTTTTAATCAAATATTAGTTCAATTTTGATTTTAAATATTTTTAATATACCATTTTTTTAATTTTTACAAAATTTTTTTATATACATTTATTATTTTTTTATTATTTTTTTTTAAATTATTTTTTTTATTTAAATTATTATTTATTTTTTAATCATATTTTAGTTATATTTTAATATTAATTAATTTGTAATTTTTATTTTGTTTATTTGCCACTTTGAAAAATTTTTAAGGTTACTTAATCGAGAAGCATTTTGTAATCAATTTATAAAATGCAATATTTTTTAATCAAATATTAGTTTAATTTTCACATGATTTTTTTTATTTTACCTTTTCTTTGATATTTTGATTTGATTTTAAATTTTTTATATTTTGGTATTAGTCTGTTGTTTATATTATTGTTTTTCTATTTTAATATTTATGTATTTTTAATCTAATATTATTTCAATTTTGATTTTAATTATTTTTATTTTACCATTTTTTAATTTTTTCAAATATTTTTGATTTAATTTTTTTATATTTTGGTATTCGTTTTTTTTTAATTATTTTTTTTTAATTTAGATAATTATTTATTATTTAATCATATATAAGATATATTTTAATATTAATTAATGTTTTTTATTTATATTTATTTATTTATATTATTTATTTATTTATATTTATTTATTTATTTTTTAATCGTATACTAGTTATATATATATATATTTTTTTTTTTCGCGGCTCCCACTGCATACATACAGCCCACCTCCCGCCCAACCGACCGAGGGGCGCTGCCGTTTATCGTACGGCTCGAATCGCGGGGATAGAACCAAGACAAGGAATAAGTATTTTAAAAAGGTTACGAGGAAGAGTTACATTGTTGCTCTCTTAAGTAGGAAAGAATAGAGGATTTCATGCAAGAGTTCTGTGAAATGATTTGATAGAGGTTATTGTAGTCAGAACATAGTACCCTGAAAGGGTCATGCTGGGCATATGTTGACCTACAAAAGTTAAGAAATAAGGGGAGGAAAGTTCGAGAGGCCCTAAAAGGAACGTTAAATTTTAACATACTTAGAAGGTTCTGGCTGTCGATTTCACCATTAATAAGGTGCAACATTTAACATTAAATTTAACATTATTTAGATAATTATTTATTTTTTAATCATATATTAGTTATATTTTAATATTAATTATTTTTTTCTATTGAAATAATAATATATTTTTTAATCATATATTAGTTATATTTTAATATATACTAATTTTTAATTTTTATTTTGTTTAGTTGCCATTTTGAAAAATTTTGAAGTTTGCTTAATCGAGAAGCATTTTGTAATCAATTTATAAATTGCAATATTTTAAATAGCAATATTTTTTAATCACATATTAGTTTAATTTTTATATTATTTTTTTTACATTTTTTCATATTTTGATATTTGTCTGTATTTTATATTATTGATTTTCTATTTTAATATTTATTTATTTTTAATCTAATATTAGTTCAATTTTGATTTTAATTATTTTTATTTTACCAACTTTTTAATTTTTTAAATTTTTTTATTTATTTTGTGTATTAAATAATTATTTTTTTATTTTATCATCTATTAGTTATATTTTGATATTAATTAATTTTTTTTATTTAAATAATTATTTGTTTTTTAATCATATATTAGTTATATATAATAATAATAATAATTAATTTTTAATTTTTATTTCGTTTTGTTGTCACTTTAAAAAATTTTTAAGGTTGCTTAATCGAGAAGCATTTTGTAATCAATTTATAAATTGCAATATTTTAAATAGCAAAATTTTTTAATCACATATTAGTTTAATTTTAATATGATTTTATTTTATTGTACAATTTTTTTTTATATTTTTTCATATTTTGATTTTTTAAATTTTTATATTTTGATATTCGTCTGTTTTTTATATTATTGATTATCTATTTTCATAATTATTTATTTTTAAATCTTACAATTTTTCAATTTTTATTTTAATTATTTTTATTTTACCATTTTTTAATTTTTTCAATTTTTTTTATTTTTGTAATCAATTCATAAATTGCAATATCTAAAATAGCAATATTTTTTAATCACATATTAGTTACATTTTGATATGATTTTATTTTATTTTACCATTTCTTTTTAATTTTTTCATATTTAGATTTTTTTAAATTTTAAAATTTTGATATTAGTCTGTTTTTTATACTATTGTTTTTCTTTTTAATAATTATCTATTTTGTAATCAAATATTAGTTCAGTTTTGATTTTTATATTAACATTTAGCCTTTTTTTTTAATATTTTATATTTTGATATTAGTCTGTTTTTTATATTCTTGTTTTGATATATTAATAATTATTTATTTTCTAATCAAATTAGTTCAATTTTAATTTTTTTATTTTTAATTTACCATTTTTTTAATTTCTTCAATTTTCATATTTATTTTTTATATTTTGGTATTAATTTTTTTTAGTTATTTTTTTGATTTAAATAATTATTTTTTTTTAATCATATATTAGTTATATTTCAATAAATATAAATTTTTAATTTTTATTTTGTTCATTTGCCACTTTGAAAAATTTTTAAGTTTGCTTAATCGAGAAGCATTTTGTAATCAATTTATAAATTGCAATATTTTAAATAGCATTATTTTCAAATCACATATTCGTTTAATTTTGTTATGATTTTATTTTATTTTACCATTTTTTTTATTTTTTCATATGTTGATTTTTTTTTAATTTTTAAAATTTTGATATTAGTCTGTTTTTTATATTTTTATTTTTATATATTAATAATTATTTATTTTTTAATCAAATTAGTTCAATTTTAATTTTTTTATTTTTAATTTACCATTTTTTTAATTTCTAAAATTTTTTCATTTATTTATTATATTTTGGTATTAGTCTTTTTTTTGTTATTTTTTTTATTTAAATAATTATTTTTTTTTAAATCATATATTAGCTATATTTTAATAAATATAAATTTTTAATTTTTATTTTGTTTATTTGCCACTTTGAAAAATTTTTAAGTTTGCTTAATCGAGAAGCATTTTGTAATCAATTTATAAATTGCAATATTTTAAATATCAATATTTTTTAATCACATATTAGTTTAATTTTATTATGATTTTATTTTATTTTACCATTTTATCTTATTTTTCATATTTTGATTTTTTTAAAATTTTTTAAATTTTGATATTAGTCTGTTTTTTATATTATTGATTATCTATTTTCATAATTATTTATTTTTAAATCTTACAATTTTTCAATTTTTATTTTAATTATTTTTATTTTACCATTTTTTAATTTTTTCAATTTTTTTTTATTTTTGTAATCAATTCATAAATTGCAATATCTAAAATAGCAATATTTTTTAATCACATATTAGTTACATTTTGATATGATTTTATTTTATTTTACCATTTCTTTTTAATTTTTTCATATTTAGATTTTTTTAAATTTTAAAATTTTGATATTAGTCTGTTTTTTATACTATTGTTTTTCTTTTTAATAATTATCTATTTTGTAATCAAATATTAGTTCAGTTTTGATTTTTATATTAACATTTAGCCTTTTTTTTTAATATTTTATATTTTGATATTAGTCTGTTTTTTATATTATTGATTATCTATTTTCATAATTATTTATTTTTAAATCTTACAATTTTTCAATTTTTATTTTAATTATTTTTATTTTACCATTTTTTAATTTTTTCAATTTTTTTTATTTTTGTAATCAATTCATAAATTGCAATATCTAAAATAGCAATATTTTTTAATCACATATTAGTTACATTTTGATATGATTTTATTTTATTTTACCATTTCTTTTTAATTTTTTCATATTTAGATTTTTTTAAATTTTAAAATTTTGATATTAGTCTGTTTTTTAGACTATTGTTTTTCTTTTTTAATAATTATCTATTTTGTAATCAAATATTAGTTCAGTTTTGATTTTTATATTAACATTTAGCCTTTTTTTTAATATTTTATATTTTGATATTAGTCTGTTTTTTATATTATTGATTATCTATTTTCATAATTATTTATTTTTAAATCTTACAATTTTTCAATTTTTATTTTAATTATTTTTATTTTACCATTTTTTAATTTTTTCAATTTTTTTTATTTTTGTAATCAATTCATAAATTGCAATATCTAAAATAGCAATATTTTTTAATCACATATTAGTTACATTTTGATATGATTTTATTTTATTTTACCATTTCTTTTTAATTTTTTCATATTTAGATTTTTTTAAATTTTAAAATTTTGATATTAGTCTGTTTTTTATACTATTGTTTTTCTTTTTTAATAATTATCTATTTTGTAATCAAATATTAGTTCAGTTTTGATTTTTATATTAACATTTAGCCTTTTTTTTTAATATTTTATATTTTGATATTAGTCTGTTTTTTATATTCTTGTTTTGATATATTAATAATTATTTATTTTCTAATCAAATTAGTTCAATTTTAATTTTTTTTATTTTTAATTTACCATTTTTTTAATTTCTTCAATTTTCATATTTATTTTTTATATTTTGGTATTATTTTTTTTAGTTATTTTTTTTGATTTAAATAATTATTTTTTTTTAATCATATATTAGTTATATTTCAATAAATATAAATTTTTAATTTTTATTTTGTTCATTTGCCACTTTGAAAAATTTTTAAGTTTGTTTAATCGAGAAGCATTTTGTAATCAATTTATAAATTGCAATATTTTAAATAGCATTATTTTCAAATCACATATTCGTTTAATTTTGTTATGATTTTATTTTATTTTACCATTTTTTTTATTTTTTCATATTTTGATTTTTTTTTAATTTTTAAAATTTTGATATTAGTCTGTTTTTTATATTTTTATTTTTATATATTAATAATTATTTATTTTTTAATCAAATTAGTTCAATTTGAATTTTTTTATTTTTAATTTACCATTTTTTTAATTTCTAAAATTTTTTCATTTATTTATTATATTTTGGTATTCGTCTTTTTTTGTTATTTTTTTTATTTAAATAATTATTTTTTTTTAAATCATATATTAGCTATATTTTAATAAATATAAATTTTTAATTTTTATTTTGTTTATTCGCCACTTTGAAAAATTTTTAAGTTTGCTTAATCGAGAAGCATTTTGTAATCAATTTATAAATTGCAATATTTTAAATATCAATATTTTTTAATCACATATTAGTTTAATTTTGTTATGATTTTATTTTATTTTACCATTTTATCTTATTTTTCATATTTTGATTTTTTTTAATTTTTTAAATTTTGATATTAGTCTGTTTTTTATATTATTGATTATCTATTTTCATAATTATTTATTTTTAAATCTTACAATTTTTCAATTTTTATTTTAATTATTTTTATTTTACCATTTTTTAATTTTTTCAATTTTTTTTTATTTTTGTAATCAATTCATAAATTGCAATATCTAAAATAGCAATATTTTTTAATCACATATTAGTTACATTTTGATATGATTTTATTTTATTTTACCATTTCTTTTTAATTTTTTCATATTTAGATTTTTTTTAATTTTAAAATTTTGATATTAGTCTGTTTTTTATACTATTGTTTTTCTTTTTAATAATTATCTATTTTGTAATCAAATATTAGTTCAGTTTTGATTTTTATATTAACATTTAGCCTTTTTTTTAATATTTTATATTTTGATATTAGTCTGTTTTTTATATTATTGATTATCTATTTTCATAATTATTTATTTTTAAATCTTACAATTTTTCAATTTTTATTTTAATTATTTTTATTTTACCATTTTTTAATTTTTTTCAATTTTTTTTATTTTTGTAATCAATTCATAAATTGCAATATCTAAAATAGCAATATTTTTTAATCACATATTAGTTACATTTTGATATGATTTTATTTTATTTTACCATTTCTTTTTAATTTTTTCATATTTAGATTTTTTTAAATTTTAAAATTTTGATATTAGTCTGTTTTTTATACTATTGTTTTTCTTTTTTAATAATTATCTATTTTGTAATCAAATATTAGTTCAGTTTTGATTTTTATATTAACATTTAGCCTTTTTTTTAATATTTTATATTTTGATATTAGTCTGTTTTTTATATTATTGATTATCTATTTTCATAATTATTTATTTTTAAATCTTACAATTTTTCAATTTTTATTTTAATTATTTTTATTTTACCATTTTTTAATTTTTTCAATTTTTTTTTATTTTTGTAATCAATTCATAAATTGCAATATCTAAAATAGCAATATTTTTTAATCACATATTAGTTACATTTTGATATGATTTTATTTTATTTTACCATTTCTTTTTAATTTTTTCATATTTAGATTTTTTTAAATTTTAAAATTTTGATATTAGTCTGTTTTTTATACTATTGTTTTTCTTTTTTAATAATTATCTATTTTGTAATCAAATATTAGTTCAGTTTTGATTTTTATATTAACATTTAGCCTTTTTTTTTTAATATTTTATATTTTGATATTAGTCTGTTTTTTATATTCTTGTTTTGATATATTAATAATTATTTATTTTCTAATCAAATTAGTTCAATTTTAATTTTTTTATTTTTAATTTACCATTTTTTTAATTTCTTCAATTTTCATATTTATTTTTTATATTTTGATATTAATTTTTTTTAGTTATTTTTTTTTATTTAAATAATTATTTTTTTTTTAATCATATACTAGTTATATTTCAATAAATATAAATTTTTAATTTTTATTTTGTTCATTTGCCACTTTGAAAAATTTTTAAGTTTGCTTAATCGAGAAGCATTTTGTAATCAATTTATAAATTGCAATATTTTAAATAGCATTATTTTCAAATCACATATTCGTTTAATTTTGTTATGATTTTATTTTATTTTACCATTTTTTTTATTTTTTCATATTTTGATTTTTTTTTAATTTTTAAAATTTTGATATTAGTCTGTTTTTTATATTTTTATTTTTATATATTAATAATTATTTATTTTTTAATCAAATTAGTTCAATTTGAATTTTTTTATTTTTAATTTACCATTTTTTTAATTTCTTTAATTTTCATATTTATTTTTTATATTTTGGTATTAATTTTTTTTAGTTATTTTTTTTTATTTAAATAATTATTTTTTTTTAATCATATATTAGTTATATTTCAATAAATATACATTTTTAATTTTTATTTTGTTCATTTGCCACTTTGAAAAATTTTTAAGTTTGCTTAATCGAGAAGCATTTTGTAATCAATTTATAAAATGCAATATTTTAAATAGCATTATTTTTTAATCACATATTAGTTTAATTTTGTTATGATTTTATTTTATTGTACCATTTTTTTTTTATTTTTTCATATTTTGATTTTTTTAATTTTTTATATTTTAATATTCGTCTGTTTTTATATTTTTGTTTTTATATATTAATAATTATTTATTTTTTAATCAAATTAGTTCAATTTTAATTTTTTTATTTTTAATTTACCATTTTTTTAATTTCTTAATTATTTTCATTTATTTATTATATTTTGGTATTAGTCTTTTTTTTGTTATTTTTTTTATTTAAATAATTATTTTTTTTAAATCATATATTAGCTATATTTTAATAAATATAAATTTTTAATTTTTATTTTGTTTATTTGCCATTTTGAAAAATTTTTAAGTTTGCTTAATCGAGAAGCATTTTGTAATCAATTTATAAATTGCAATATTTTAAATATCAATATTTTTTAATCACATATTAGTTTAATTTTGTTATGGTTTTATTTTATTTTACCATTTTATCTTATTTTTCATATTTTGATTTTTTTTTAATTTTTAAAATTTTGATATTAGTTTGTTTTTTATATTATTGATTATCTATTTTCATAATTATTTATTTTTAAATCTTACAATTTTTCAATTTTTATTTTAATTATTTTTATTTTACCATTTTTTAAGTTTTTCAATTTTTTTTTTATTTTTGTAATCAATTCATAAATTGCAATATCTAAAATAGCAATATTTTTTAATCACATATTAGTAACATTTTGATATGATTTTATTTTATTTTACCATTTCTTTTTAATTTTTTCATATTTAGATTTTTTTAAATTTTAAAATTTTGATATTAGTCTGTTTTTTATACTATTGTTTTTCTTTTTTAATAATTATCTATTTTGTAATCAAATATTAGTTCAGTTTTGATTTTTATATTAACATTTAGCCTTTTTTTTTAATATTTTATATTTTGATATTAGTCTGTTTTTTATATTATTGATTATCTATTTTCATAATTATTTATTTTTAAATCTTACAATTTTTCAATTTTTATTTTAATTATTTTTATTTTACCATTTTTTAATTTTTTCAATTATTTTTTATTTTTGTTATCAATTCATAAATTGCAATATCTAAAATAGCAATATTTTTTAATCACATATTAGTTACATTTTGATATGATTTTATTTTATTTTACCATTTCTTTTTAATTTTTTCATATTTAGATTTTTTTAAATTTTAAAATTTTGATATTAGTCTGTTTTTTATACTATTGTTTTTCTTTTTTAATAATTATCTATTTTGTAATCAAATATTAGTTCAGTTTTGATTTTTATATTAACATTTAGCCTTTTATTTTAATATTTTATATTTTGATATTAGTCTGTTTTTTATATTATTGATTATCTATTTTCATAATTATTTATTTTTAAATCTTACAATTTTTCAATTTTTATTTTAATTATTTTTATTTTACCATTTTTTAATTTTTTCAATTATTTTTTACTTTTGTAATCAATTCATAAATTGCAATATCTAAAATAGCATTATTTTTTAATCACATATTAGTTTAATTTTGTTATGATTTTATTTTATTGTACCATTTTTTTTTATATTTTTTTCATATTTTAATTTTTTAAATTTTTTATATTTTGATATTCGTCTGTTTTTATATTTTTGTTTTTATATATTAATAATTATTTATTTTTTAATCAAATTAGTTTAATTTTAATTTTTTTATTTTTAATTTACCATTTTTTTAATTTCTTAAATTTTTTCATTTATTTATTATATTTTGGTATTAGTCTTTTTTTTGTTATTTTTTTTATTTAAATAATTATTTTTTTTTAAATCATATATTAGCTATATTTTAATAAATATAAATTTTTAATTTTTATTTTGCTCATTTGCCACTTTGAAAAATTTTTAAGTTTGCTTAATCGAGAAGCATTTTGTAATCAATTTATAAATTGCAATATTTTAAATAGCATTATTTTCAAATCACATATTCGTTTAATTTTGTTATGATTTTATTTTATTTTACCATTTTTTTTTATTTTTGCATATTTTGATTTTTTTTTTAATTTTTAAAATTTTGATATTAGTCTGTTTTTTATATTTTTATTTTTATATATTAATAATTATTTATTTTTTAATCAAATTAGTTCAATTTGAATTTTTTTTATTTTTAATTTACCATTTTTTTAATTTCTTTAATTTTCATATTTATTTTTTATATTTTGGTATTAATTTTTTTAAATTAATTTTTTTTATTTAAATAAATATTTATTTTTTAATCATATATTATTTATATTTTAATATTTATTAAATTTTAATTTTTATTTTGTTTAGTTGCTACTTTAAAAAAATTTTTAGGGTTGCTTAATCGAGAACCATTTTGTTATCAATTCTTTCCTTTGCACGCAGTATATAAGTCGGAACGGCCGGGATCGGCCGACTATATCCTATAGCTGCCATATATCTGATTGATCGGAAATGCTGTAACTTCCACGTTTTTGAAGATAGAAACTTGAAATTTGCACAGATTGACTATTAGGGGAATTTAGGCCGAAATGGAAAATTTCATAAGGATCGGCCGACTATATCCTATAGCTGCTATATGATTGATCGGAAATGCTATAACTTCCATGTTATTGATGATAGAAGATTGAAATTTGCACAGATTGACTATAACGGGAATTTAGGCCGATCTGGAAAACTTCATACGGATCGGCCGACTATATCCTTTAGCTACCATATGATTGATCGGAAATGCTATAACTTCCATGTTCTTGAAGATAGAAACTTGAAATTTGCACAAATTTCGTTTTATGGGAATCTAAGCCGATCTGGAAAATTTCATACGGATCGGCCGACTATATCCTATAGCTGCCATATAACTGAACGATCGGAAACGCAACAACTTGCGTGTTTTTGGGCGTAGAAGCGTCGGACTGCTTTTAAAATTTATTTTATGCGAATCTAAGCTTGTTATGAATTTTTTTGTAAAGATCGGCTAACTATATCCGATATTTAGTATATCTTTAATCAATAGAAGCTGCTGTTTAACTGCAAAACCATTCTCGTTTTTAAATTATTTTTTTTTTATTTAAATAAATATTTATTTTTTAATCTTATATTATTTATATTTTAATTTTTATTAAATTTTTATTTTTATTTTGTTTAGTTGCTACTTTAAAAAAATTTTTAGGGTTGCTTAATCGAGAAGCATTTTGTAATCAATTTATAAATTGCAATATATTTTAATCAAATATTAGTTTAATTTTGATATTATTTTTTTTGTATTTGCCATTTTTTTAATATTTTTTCATATTTTGATTTTTTTTTAATTTTTTATATTTTGATATTAGTCTGTTGTTTATATACTTGTTTTTTAATTTTAATATTTATTCACTTTATAATCTAGTATTAATCTAGTATAGTTTTAATCTAGTATTTTAATTGTTTTTATTTTACCATTTTTTTAATTTTGTTGATATTAGTCGGTTTTTTATTTTATTGTTTTCCTATTTTTATAATTATTTATTATACCCTTGCAGAGGGTATTATAATTTTGGTCAGAAGTGTGCAACGCAGTGAAGGAGACATCCAGGACCCCATAAAGTATATATATTCTGGATCAGGATCACCTCCTGAGTCGATATAAGCATGTCCGTCTGTCCGTCGGTCCGTCTGTCCGTCTGTCTGTTTCTACGCAAACTAGTCTCTCAGTTTTTGAGCTATCGTCTTGAAACTTTGCACACACCCTTCTTCCTTTGCACGCAGTATATAAGTCGGAACGGCCGAGATCGGCCGACTATATCCTATAGCTGCCATATAACTGAACGATCGGAAATGCAACAACTTGCGTGTTTTTGGGCGTAGAAGCGTCGGACTTCTTTTAAAATTCATTTTATACGAATCTTAGCTTGTTATGAATGTTTTTGTAAAGATCGGCTAACTATTACCGATATTTACTATATCTTTAATCAATCGAAGCCGCTATTTAACTGCCTGGGTATATAGGCTTCGGCTCCGTCCAAAGTTAGCTTTCCATTCTCGTTTTTATTTTGTTTAGTTGCCACTTTGAAACATATTAGGGTTTGTTAATCGAGAAGCATTTTGTAATCAATTTATAAATTGCAATATTTTTAATAGCAATTCTTTTTAATCAAATATTAGTTTAATTTTAATGTTATTTTTTTTTAATTTACCATTTTTTTTTTTAATTTTTCATATTTTGATTTTTTTTTATATAAATAATTATTTATTTTTTAATCATTTATTAGTTATCTTTTAATATTAATTATTTTTTTTATTTAATTAATTTTTTATTTTTTAATTATATATTAGTAATTTTTAATATTTATTAATTTTTAATTTTTATTTTGTTTAGTTGCCACTTTAAATAAATTTTTAGGGTTGCTTAATCGAGAAGCATTTTGTAATCAATTTGTAAATTGCAATATTTTAAATTGCAATACATTTTAATCAAATATTAGTTTAATTTTGATATTATTTTTTTGGATTTGCCATTTTTTTTATATTTTTTCACATTTTGATTTTTTTAATTGTTTATATTTTGATATTAGTCTGTTTTTTATATAACTGTTTTTTAATTTTAATATTTATTCATTTTTTAATCAATTTTGATTTAAATTTTTTTTATTTTACCATTTTTTTTCCTCAATCAAATATTAGTTTAATTTTGATTAAATTTTTTTTTGATTTTACCATTTTCTTTTTAATTTTGTATATTTTGATATTAGTCTGTTTTTAATATAATTGTTTTTTAATTTTAATATTTATTCATTTTTTAATCTAGTATTAGTTCAACTTGGATTTAAATTTTTTTATTTTACCATTTTTTTCATCCTCAATCAAATATTAGATTAATTTTGATTAAATTTTTTTTTCTTTTACTATTTTTTTTTTTTTAATTTTGTATATTTTGATATAAGTCTGTTTTTTTTATATTCTTGTTTCTTAATATTTATTCATTTTTTAATCTAGTATTAGTTGAATTTTGATTTTAATTGTTTTTATTTTACCATTTTTTTTAATTTTTTCAATTTGTTTTAATTAAAATTTTTTGTATTTTGGTATTAGTTTTTTTTTAAATTATTTATTTTATTTAAATAATTATTTATTTTTTAATCATGTATTAGTTATATTTAAATATTTATTAATTTTTAATTTTTATTTTGTTTAGTTGCCTCTTTGAAAAATTTTTAAGATTGCTTAATCGAGAAGCATTTTGTAATCAATTTATAAAATGCAACATTTTTAATAGCAATACTTTTTAATCAAATCTTAGTTTAATTTAAATATTTTTTTTCTATTTTACCACACTTTTTTTATTTTTTATTTTTTAATTTTGATATTAGTCTGCTTTTTATATAATTGTTTTACATTTTTAATATTTATTTATTTTTTAATCTAATATTAGTTCAACTTTGATTTTAATTATTTTTATTTTACCATTTTTTTTTTCAAATTTTTTTGATTTAAATTTTTCATATTTTGGTATTAGTTTTTTTTTTTAATTTTTTTTTATTTAAATAATTATTTATATTTTAATCATATATTAGTTATATTTTAATATGGTCGGTAAATTTAAGCTTGAAGTCTAATAGGACACCTAGGTCGTTAACCTGAGTTAATCTTTCTAGGGCGGTCCCATAGAGAAAATAAGTTGCCTGGATGGGGCTTAAGCGATAGAATGACATAAGTTTGCATTTTGACCAAATATTAGTTCAATTTTGATATTATTTTCTTTTTTTTAACGTTTTTTTTTTATTTTTTTCATATTTTGATTTTTTTAAATTTTTTTATTTTTTCATATTAGTCTGTTTTTTATATTATTGTTTTTTCATTTTAATAATTATTTATTTTTAAATTTAATATTAGTTCAATTTTGATTTTAATTATTTTTATTTTACCATGTTTTTATTTAAATTTTTTATATTTTGCTATTAGTGTTTTTTTTAATTTTTTTTATTTTACCATTTTTTTTATTTTTTTTATATTTTGATTTTATTTAATTTTTTATATTTTGATATTAGTCTGTTTTTTATGTTATTGTTTTTCTATTTTAATAATTATTTATTTTTAAATCTAATGTTATTTCAATTTTGATTTTAAGTATTTTTATTTTACAATTTTTTTAATTTTTTACAATTTTTTGTATTTAAATTTTTTATATTTTGGTATTCGTTTTTTTTAAATTATATTTTTTTTATTTGAATATTTATTTGTTTTTTAATCATATATTAGGTCTATTTTAATAATAAAAAATTTTTTTTTTTTTTAAATAACTATTTATTTTTTAATTATATATTAGTTATATTTTAATAATAATTAATTTTTAATTTTTATTTTGTTTAGTTGCCACTTTGAAAAATTTTTAGGGTTGCTTAATCGAGAAGCATTTTGTAGTCAATTTACATATTGCAACATTTTAAATAGCAATATTTTTTAATCAAATATTAGTTTAATTTTGATATTTTTTTTTATTTTACCATTTTTTTTATTTTTTTATATATTGATTTTATTTAATTTTTTATATTTTGATATTAGTCTGTTTTTTATGTTATTGTTTTTCTATTTTAATAATTATTTATTTTTAAATCTAATGTTATTTCAATTTTGATTTTAAGTATTTTTATTTTACAATTTTTTTAATTTTTTACAATTTTTTGTATTTAAATTTTTTATATTTTGGTATTCGTTTTTTTTAAATTATATTTTTTTATTTGAATATTTATTTGTTTTTTAATCATATATTAGGTCTATTTTAATAATAAAAAATTTTTTTTTTTAAATAACTATTTATTTTTTAATTATATATTAGTTATATTTTAATAATAATTAATTTTTAATTTTTATTTTGTTTAGTTGCCACTTTGAAAAATTTTTAGGGTTGCTTAATCGAGAAGCATTTTGTAGTCAATTTACATATTGCAACATTTTAAATAGCAATATTTTTTAATCAAATATTAGTTTAATTTTGATATTTTTTTTTATTTTACCATTTTTTTTATTTTTTTATATATTGATTTTATTTAATTTTTTATATTTTGATATTAGTCTTTTTTTTATATAATTGTTTTTCAATTTTAATATTTATTTATTTGTTAATCTAAAATTAGTTAAATTTTGATTTTAATTATTTTTATTTTACCATTTCTTTAATTTTTTCAATTTTTTTATTTAAAATTTTTATATTTTGTTATTAGTTTTTTTTTTAATTATTTTTTTTTATTTAAATAAATATTTATTTTTTAATCATATATTATTTGTATTTTACTATTTATTTATTTTTAATTTTTATTTTGTTTAGTTGCCGCTTTGAAAAAATTTTAAAGTTTCTTAATCGAGAAGCATTTTGTAATCAATTTATAAAATGCAACATTTTTAATGGCAATACTTTTTAATCAAATATTAATTTAATTTTGATATTATTTTTTTTAATTTACCATTTTTTTTAATTTTTCATATTTTGATTTTTTTTTTATTTAAATAATTATTTATTTTTTAATCATTTATTAGTTATCTTTTAATATTAATTATTTTTTTTATTTAATTAATTTTTTATTTTTTAATTATATATTAGTAATTTTTAATATTTATTAATTTTTAATTTTTATTTTGTTTAGTTGCCACTTTAAACAAATTTTTAGGGTTGCTTAATCGAGAAGCATTTTGTAATCAATTTGTAAATTGCAATATTTTAAATTGCAATACATTTTAATCAAATATTAGTTTATTTTGATATTATTTTTTTTGTATTTGCCATTTTTTTTATATTTTTTCACATTTTGATTTTTTTTTAATTGTTTATATTTTGATATTAGTCTGTTTTTTATATAACTGTTTTACATTTTTAATATTTATTTTTTTTTAATCTAATATTTGTTAAACTTTAATTTTAATTATTTTTATTTTACCATTTTTTATTCCAAATTTTTTTGATTTAAATTTTTCATATTTTGGTATTAGTTTTTTTTTTTAATTTTTTTTTATTTAAATAATTATTTATATTTTAATCATATATTAGTTATATTTTAATATGGTCGGTAAATTTAAGCTTGAAGTCTAATAGGACACCTAGGTCGTTAACCTGAGTTAATTTTTCTAGGGCGGTCCCATAGAGAAAATAAGTTGCCTGGGTGGGGCTTAAGCGATAGAATGACATAAGTTTGCATTTTGACCAAATATTAGTTCAATTTTGATATTATTTTCTTTTTTAACGTTTTTTTTTATTTTTTCATATTTTGATTTTTTTAAATTTTTTTATTTTTTCATATTAGTCTGTTTTTTATATTATTGTTTTTTCATTTTAATAATTATTTATTTTTAAATTTAATATTAGTTCAATTTTGATTTTAATTATTTTTATTTTACCATGTTTTTATTTAAATTTTTTATATTTTGCTATTAGTGTTTTTTTTTAATTTTTTTTATTTTTTTATATTTTGATTTTATTTAATTTTTTATATTTTGATATTAGTCTGTTTTTTATGTTATTGTTTTTCTATTTTAATAATTATTTATTTTTAAATCTAATGTTATTTCAATTTTGATTTTAAGTATTTTTATTTTACAATTTTTTTAATTTTTTACAATTTTTTGTATTTAAATTTTTTATATTTTGGTATTCGTTTTTTTTAATTATATTTTTTTTATTTGAATATTTATTTGTTTTTTAATCATATATTAGGTCTATTTTAATAATAAAAAATTTTTTTCTTTTTAAATAACTATTTATTTTTTAATTATATATTAGTTATATTTTAATAATAATTAATTTTTAATATTTATTTTGTATAGTTGCCACTTTGAAAAATTTTTAGGGTTGCTTAATCGAGAAGCATTTTGTAGTCAATTTACATATTGCAACATTTTAAATAGCAATATTTTTTAATCAAATATTAGTTTAATTTTGATATTTTTTTTTATTTTACCATTTTTTTTTATTTTTTTATATATTGATTTTATTTAATTTTTTATATTTTGATATTAGTCTGTTTTTTATGTTATTGTTTTTCTATTTTAATAATTATTTATTTTTTAAATCTAATGTTATTTCAATTTTGATTTTAAGTATTTTTATTTTACAATTTTTTTATTTTTTACAATTTTTTGTATTTAAATTTTTTATATTTTGGTATTCGTTTTTTTTAAATTATATTTTTTTATTTGAATATTTATTTGTTTTTTAATCATATATTAGGTCTATTTTAATAATAAAAAAATTTTTTTTTTTTAAATAACTATTTATTTTTTAATTATATATTAGTTATATTTTAATAATAATTAATTTTTAATTTTTATTTTGTTTAGTTGCCACTTTGAAAAATTTTTAGGGTTGCTTAATCGAGAAGCATTTTGTAGTCAATTTACATATTGCAACATTTTAAATAGCAATATTTTTTAATCAAATATTAGTTTAATTTTGATATTTTTTTTTATTTTACCATTTTTTTTATTTTTTTATATATTGATTTTATTTAATTTTTTATATTTTGATATTAGTCTGTTTTTTATATTATTGTTTTTCTATTTAAATGATTATTAATTTTTTAATCTAATGTTATTTCAATTTTGATTTTAATTATTTTTATTTAACAATTTTTTTAATTTTTAAAATTTTTTGTATTTAAATTTTGTATATTTTGGTATTCGTTTTTTTTAAATTATATTTTTTTTATTTGAATAATTATTGGTTTTTTAATCATATATTAGTTATATTTTAATAATAAAAAGTTTTTTTTTATTAAATAACTATTTATTTTTTAATTATATATTAGTTATATTTTAATAATCTTTTATTTTTAATTTTTATATTGTTTAGTTGCCACTTCGAAAAATTTTTAGGGCTGTTTAATCGAGAAGCATTTTGTAATCAAATTATAAATTGTAATATTTTCAAAAGCAATATTTATAATCAAATATTAGTTTAATTTTGATATTATATATTTTTTATTTACCATTTTTTTTTTATTTTTTTCATATTTTGTTTTTTTTTAATTTTTTATATTTTGATATAAGTCTGTTTTTTATATTATTGTTTTTCTATTTTAATAATTATTTATTTTTTAATCATATATTAGTTATATTTTAATATTAATTAATTTTTAATTTTTATTTTGTTTAGTTGACGCTTTGAAAAATTTTTAAAGTTTCTTAATCGAGAAGCATTTTGTAACCAATTTATAAAATGCAACATTTTTAATAGCAATACTTTTTAATCAAATATTAGTTTAATTTTTATATAAATTTAATTTTATTTTACCATTTTTTTAATTTTATTGATATTAGTCTGTTTTTTATTTTATTGTTTTCCTATTTTTATAATTATTTATTTTTTAATCTAATATTATTTTAATTTTGATTTAAATTATTTTTATTTTACCTTTTTATACCCTTGCAGAGGTTATTATAATTTTGGTCAGAAGTGTGCAAGGCAGTGAAGGAGACATCCAGGACCCCATAAAGTATATATATTCTGGATCAGGATCACCTCCTGAGTCGTTATAACCATGTCCGTCTGTCCGTCTGTCTGTTTCTACGCAAACTAGTCTCTCAGTTTTTGAGCTATCGTCTTGAAACTTTGCACACACCCTTCTTTCCTTTGCACGCAGTATATAAGTCGGAGCGGCCGGGATCGGCCGACTATATCATATAGCTGCCATATAACTGATTGATCGGAAAAGCTATAACTTCCACGTTATTGAAGATAGAAACTTGAAATTTGCACCAATTCCCTTTTATGGGAATTTAGGCCGATCTGGAAAATTTCCTTTGCACGCAGTATATAAGTCGGAACGGCCGGGATCGGCCGACTATATCCTATAGCTGCCATATATCTGATTGATCGGAAATGCTATAACTTCCATGTTATTGAAGATAGAAACTTGAAATTTGCACAGATTGACTATTAGGGGAATTTAGGCCGATCTGGAAAACTTCATACGGATCGGCCGACTATATCCTATTGCTGCCATATTATTGATCGGAAATGCTATAACTTCCATGCTATTGAAGAGGGAAACTTGAAATTTGCACAAATTTTCTTTTATGGGAATTTAAGCCGATCTAAAAAATTTCATACGGATCGGCCGACTATATCCTATAGCTGCCATACGATTGATCGGAAGTGCTATAACTTCCATGTTATTGAAGACAGAAACTTGAAATTTGCACAAATTCCGTTTTATAGGAATCTAACCCGATCTGGAAAATTTCATACGGATCGGCCGACTATATCCTATAGCTGCCATATAACTGAACGATCGGTAATGCCACAACTTGCGTGTTTTTGGGCGTAGAAGCGTCGGACTTCTTTCAAAATTCATTTTATACGAATCTAAGCTTGTTATGAATGTTTTTGTAAAGATCAGCTAACTATATCCGATATTTACTATATCTTTAATTAATTGAAGCCGCTATTTAACTGCAAGGGTATATAAGCTTCGGCTCCGTCCGAAGTTAGCTTTCCATTCTTGTTATATTTTGGTATTAGTTTTTTTTAAATTATTTTATTTAAATAATTATTAATTTTTTAGTCAAATATTAGATATATTTTAATATTTATTAAGTTTTTATTTTTATACCCTTGCAGAGGATATTATAATTTTGGTCAGAAGTGTGCAACGCAGTGAAGGAGACATCCAGGACCCCATAAAGTATATATATTCTGGATCAGGATCACCTCCTGAGTCGATATAAGCATGTCCGTCTGTCCGTCTGTCCGTCTGTCCGTCGGTCCGCCTGTCCGTCTGTCTGTTTCTACGCAAACTAGTCTCTCAGTTTTTGAGCTATCGTCTTGAAACTTTGCACACACCCTTCTTTCCTTTGCACGCAGTATATAAGTCGGAACGGCCGGGATCGGCCGACTATATCCTATAGCTGCCATATAACTGATTGATCGGAAATGCTATAACTTCCATGTTATTGAAGAAAGAAGCTTGAAATTTGCACAGGTTCTCTTTTATGGGAATCTTAGCTGATCTGGAGATTTTCATACGGATCAGCTGACTATATCCTATAGCTGCCATATAACTGAGCGATCGGAAATGCGTAGAAGCGTCGAAATTCTTTTAAAATCCATTTTATACGAATTTAAGCTTGTTATGAATGTTTCTGTAAGGATCGGCTAACTATATGCGATATTTACTATATCTTTAATCAATCGAAGCCGCTATTTAACTGCAAGGGTATATAAGCTTCGGCTCCGTCCGAAGTTAGCTTTCCATTCTCGGTGGATTTAAATTTTTTATATTTTGGTATTAGTTTTTTTTTTAATTATTTATTTTTTATTTAAATAAATATTTATTTTTTAATCATATATTAATTGTATTTTAATATTTATTAATTTTTAATTTTTATTTGGTTTAGTTGCCGCTTTGAAAAATTTTTAAAGTTTCTTAATCGAGAAGCATTTTGTAATCAATTTATAAAATGCAACATTTTTAATAGCAATACTTTTTAATCAAATATTAGTTTAATATTTATATAAATTTAATTTTATTTTACCATTTTTTTAATTTTGTTCACATTAGTCGGTTTTTTATTTTATTGTTTTCCTATTTTTATAATTATTTATTATACCCTTGCAGAGGATATTATAATTTTGGTCAGAAGTGTGCAACGCAGTGAAGGAGACATCCAGGACCCCATGAAGTATATATATTCTGGATCCGGATCACCTCCTGAGTCGATATAAGCATGTCCGTCTGTCCGTCGGTCCGTCTGTCCGTCTGTCTGTTTCTACGCAAACTAGTCTCTCAGTTTTTGAGCTATCGTCTTGAAACTTTACACACACCCTTCTTCCCTTGTATGCAGTATATAAGTCGGAACGGCCGGGATCGTCCGACTATATCCTATAGCAGCCATATAACTGATTGATCGGAAATACTATAACTTCCTTGTTATTGAAGATAGAAACTTGAAATTTGCTCAGGATCTCTTTTGTGGAAATCTAAGCCGAAAAATTTCATACGGATCGGTCGACTATATCCTATAGCTGCCATATAACTGAACGATCGGAAATGCAACAACTTGCGTGTTTTTGGGAGTAGAAGCGTCGGACTTCTTTTAAAATCCATTTTATACGAATTTAAACTTGTTATGAATGTTTTTGTAAAGATCGGCTAACTATATCCGATATTTACTATATCTTTAATCAATCGAAGCCGCTATTTAACTGCAAGGGTATATAAGCTTCGGCTCTGTCCGAAGTTAGCTTTCCATTCTCGTTTGATTTAAATTTTTTATATTTTGGTATTAGTTTTTTTTTAATTATTTATTTTTTATTTAAATAAATATTTATTTTTAATCATATATTAATTGTATTTTAATATTTATTAATTTTTAATTTTTATTTGGTTTAGTTGCCGCTTTGAAAAATTTTTAAAGTTCCTTAATCGAGAAGCATTTTGTAATCAATTTATGAAATGCAACATTTTTAATAGCAATACTTTTTTATCAAATATTAGTTTAATTTTTATATAAATTTAATTTTATTTTACCATTTTTTTAATTTTGTTGATATTAGTCGGTTTTTTATTTTATTGTTTTCCTATTTTTATAATTATTTATTATACCCTTGCAGAGGGTATTATAATTTTGGTCAGAAGTGTGCAACGCAGTGAAGGAGACATCCAGGACCCCATAAAGTATATATATTCTGGATCAGGATCAGCTCCTGAGTCGTTATAAGCATGTCCGTCTGTCCGTTTGTCTGTTTCTACGCAAACTAGTCTCTCAGTTTTTGAGCTAACGTCTTGAAACTTTGCACACACCCTTCTGTCCTTTGCACGCAGTATATAAGTCGGAACGGCCGAGACCAATTCTCTTTTATGGGAATATAAGCTGATCTGGAAAATTTCATACGGATCGGCCGACTATATCCTATAGCTTCTATATAACTGAGCCATCGGAAATGCGTAGAAGCGTCGAAATTCTTTTAAAATCCATTTTATATGAATGTTTTTGTAAGGATCGGCTAACTATATCCGATATTTACTATATCTTTAATCAATCGAAGCCGCTCTTTAACTGCAAGGGTATATAAGCTTCGGCTCCGTCCGAAGTTAGCTTTCCATTCTCTTTTTTTAATTTTTTCGAATTTTTTTTATTTAAATTTTTTATATTTTGGTATTAGTTTTTTTTTTAATTATTTTATTTAAATAATTATTAATTTTTTAATCAAATATTAGATATATTTTAATATTTATTAAGTTTTTATTTTTATACCCTTGCAGAGGGTATTATAATTTTGGTCAGAAGTGTGCAACGCAGTGAAGGAGACATCCAGGACCCCATAAAGTATATATATTCTGGATCAGGATCACCTCCTGAGTCGATATAAGCATGTTCGTCTGTCCGTTTGTCTGTTTCTACGCAAACTAGTCTCTCAGTTTTTGAGCTATCGTCTTGAAACTTTGCACACACCCTTCTTTCCTTTGCACGCAGTATATAAGTCAGAACGGCCGAGATCGGCCGACTATATCCTATAGCTGCCATATAACTGAACGATCGGAAATGCAACAACTTGCGTGTTTTTGAGCGTAGAAGCGTCGGACTTCTTTTAAAATCCATTTTTTACGAATCTAAGCTTGTTATGAATGTTTTTGTAAAAATCGGCTAACTATATCCGATATTTACTATATCTTTAATCAATCGAAGCCGCTATTTAACTGCAAGGGTATATAAGCTTCGGCTCCGTCCGAAGTTAGCTTTCCATTCTCGTTTTTATTTTGTTTAGTTGCCACTTTGAAACATTTTTAGGGTTTCTTAATCGAGAAGCATTTTGTAATCAATTTATAAATTGCAATATTTTAAATTGCAATATATTTTAATCAAATATTAGTTTAATTTTGATATTATTTTTTTTTTATTTACCTTTTTTTTTTTATTTTTGTCATATTTTGATTTTCCTTCAATATTTTATATTTTGATATTAGTCTGTTTTTTATATTATTGTTTTTCTATTTTAATAATTATTTATTTTTTAATCTAATGTTATTTCAATTTTGATTTTAATTATTTTTATTTAACAATTTTTTTTAATTTTTTAAAATTTTTTATATTTAAATTTTGTATATTTTGGTATTCGTTTTTTTAAATTATATTTTTTTTATTTGAATAATTATTTGTTTTTATACCCTTGCAGAGGGTATTATAATTTTGGTCAGAAGTGTGCAACGCAGTGAAGGAGACATCCAGGACCCCATAAAGTATATATATTCTGGATCAGGATCACCTCCTGAGTCGATATAAGCATGTCCGTCTGTCCGTCTGTCCGTCGGTCCGTCTGTCCGTCTGTCTGTTTCTACGCAAACTAGTCTCTCAGTTTTTGAGCTATCGTCTTGAAACTTTGCACACACCCTTCTTTCCTTTGCACGCAGTATATAAGTCGGAACGGCCGGGATCGGCCGACTATATCCTATAGCTGCCATATATCTGATTGATCGGAAATGCTGTAACTTCCACGTTTTTGAAGATAGAAACTTGAAATTTGCACAGATTGACTATTAGGGGAATTTAGGCCGAACTGGAAAATTTCATACGGATCGGCCGACTATACCCTATAGCTGCTATATGATTGATCGGAAATGCTATAACTTCTACGTTTTTGAAGATAGAAACTTGAAATTTGCGGCCGACTATATCCTATAGCTTTTATATAACTGATTGATCGGAAATGCTATAACTTCCATGTTATTGATGATAGAAGATTGAAATTTGCACAGATTGACTATAACGGGAATTTAGGCCGATCTGGAACACTTCATACGGATCGGCCGACTATATCCTATAGCTGCCATATGATTGATCGGAAATGCTATAACTTCCATGTTCTTGAAGATAGAAATTGAAATTTGCCAAAATTTCGTTTTATGGGAATCTAAGCCGATCTGGAAATTTCATACGGATCGGCCGACTATATCCTATAGCTTCTATATAACTGAACGATCGGAAACGCAACAACTTGCGTGTTTTTGGGGGTTGAAGCGTCGGACTTCTTTTAAAATTTATTTTATGCGAATCTAAGCTTGTTATGAATTTTTTTGTAAAGATCGGCTAACTATATCCGATATTTAGTATATCTTTAATCAATAGAAGCTGCTGTTTAACTGCAAAACCATTCTCGTTTTTAAATTATTTTTTTTTATTTAAATAAATATTTATTTTTTAATCATATAATATTTATATTTTAATATTTATTAAATTTTAATTTTTATTTTGTTTAGTTGCTACTTTAAAAAAATTTTTAGGGTTGCTTAATCGGGAAGCATTTTGTAATCAATTTATAAATTGCAATATATTTTAATCAAATATTAGTTTAATTTTGATATTATTTTTTTTGTATTTGCCATTTTTTTAATATTTTTTTCATATTTTGATTTTTTTTAATTTTTATATTTTGATATTAGTCTGTTGTTTATATACTTGTTTTTTAATTTTAATATTTATTCACTTTATAATCTAGTATTAATCTAGTATAGTTTTAATCTAGTATTTTAATTGTTTTTATTTTACCATTTTTTTAATTTTTTCAATTTTTTTAAATTAAAATTTTTTGTATTTTGGTATTAGTTGTTTTTAAATTATTTTTTTTATTTAAATAATTATTTATTTTTTAATCATATATTAGTTATATTTAAATATTTATTAATTTTTAATTTTTATTTTGTTTAGTTGCCCCTTTGAAAATTTTTTAAGGTTGCTTAATCGAGAAGCATTTTGTAATCAATTTATAAAATGCGACATTTTTAATAGCAATACTTTTTAATCAAATATTAGTTTAATTTTGATATAAATTCAATTTTATTTTACCATTTTTATACCCTTGCAGAGGGTATTATAATTTTGGTCAGAAGTGTGCAACGCAGTGAAGGAGACATCCAGGACCCCATAAAGTATATATATTCTGGATCCGGATCACCTCCTGAGTCGATATAAGCATGTCCGTCTGTCCGTCTGTCCGTCGGTCCGTCTGTCCGTCTGTCTGTTTCTACGCAAACTAGTCTCTCAGTTTTTGAGCTATCGTCTTGAAACTTTGCACACACCCTTCTTTCCTTTGCACGCAGTATATAAGTCGGAACGGCCGGGATCGGCCGACTATATCCTATAGCTGCCATATATCTGATTGATCGGAAATGCTGTAACTTCCACGTTTTTGAAGATAGAAACTTGAAATTTGCACAGATTGACTATTAAGGGAATTTAGGCCGAACTGGAAAATTTCATACGGATCGGCCGACTATACCCTATAGCTGCTATATGATTGATCGGAAATGCTATAACTTCTACGTTTTTGAAGATAGAAACTTGAAATTTGCGGCCGACTATATCCAAATATTAGTTTAATTTTGATATTATTTTTTTTGTATTTGCCATTTTTTTAATATTTTTTTCATATTTTGATTTTTTTAATTTTTTATATTTTGATATTAGTCTGTTGTTTATATACTTGTTTTTTAATTTTAATATTTATTCACTTTATAATCTAGTATTAATCTAGTATAGTTTTAATCTAGTATTTTAATTGTTTTTATTTTACCATTTTTTTAATTTTTTCAATTTTTTTAAATTAAAATTTTTTGTATTTTGGTATTAGTTGTTTTTAAATTATTTTTTTTATTTAAATAATTATTTATTTTTTAATCATATATTAGTTATATTTAAATATTTATTAATTTTTAATTTTTATTTTGTTTAGTTGCCCCTTTGAAAAATTTTTAAGGTTGCTTAATCGAGAAGCATTTTGTAATCAATTTATAAAATGCAACATTTTTAATAGCAATACTTTTTAATCAAATATTAGTTTAATTTTGATATAAATTAAATTTTATTTTACCATTTTTATACCCTTGCAGAGGGTATTATAATTTTGGTCAGAAGTGTGCAACGCAGTGAAGGAGACATCCAGGACCCCATAAAGTATATATATTCTGGATCAGGATCTCCTCCTGAGTCGATATAAGCATGTCCGTCTGTCCGTCTGTCCGTCTGTCCGTCTGTCTGTTTCTACGCAAACTAGTCTCTCAGTTTTTGAGCTATCGTCTTGAAACTTTGCACACACCCTTCTTTCCTTTGCACGCAGTATATAAGTCGGAACGGCCGGGATCGGCCGACTATATCCTATAGCTGCCATATATCTGATTGATCGGAAATGCTGTAACTTCCACGTTTTTGAAGATAGAAACTTGAAATTTGCACAGATTGACTATTAGGGGAATTTAGGCCGAACTGGAAAATTTCATACGGATCGGCCGACTATACCCTATAGCTGCTATATGATTGATCGGAAATGCTATAACTTCTACGTTTTTGAAGATAGAAACTTGAAATTTGCGGCCGACTATATCCTATAGCTTTTATATAACTGATTGATCGGAAATGCTATAACTTCCATGTTATTGATGATAGAAGATTGAAATTTGCACAGATTGACTATAACGGGAATTTAGGCCGATCTGGAACACTTCATACGGATCGGCCGACTATATCCTATAGCTGCCATATGATTGATCGGAAATGCTATAACTTCCATGTTCTTGAAGATAGAAATTGAAATTTGCCAAAATTTCGTTTTATGGGAATCTAAGCCGATCTGGAAATTTCATACGGATCGGCCGACTATATCCTATAGCTGCCATATAACTGAACGATCGGAAACGCAACAACTTGCGTGTTTTTGGGCGTAGAAGCGTCGGACTTCTTTTAAAATTTTTTTATGCGAATCTAAGCTTGTTATGAATTTTTTTGTAAAGATCGGCTAACTATATCCGATATTTAGTATATCTTTAATCAATAGAAGCTGCTGTTTAACTGCAAAACCATTCTCGTTTTTAAATTATTTTTTTTTATTTAAATAAATATTTATTTTTTAATCATATATTATTTATATTTTAATATTTATTAAATTTTAATTTTTATTTTGTTTAGTTGCTACTTTAAAAAAATTTTTAGGGTTGCTTAATCGAGAAGTATTTTGTAATCAATTTATAAATTGCAATATATTTTAATCAAATATTAGTTTAATTTTGATATTATTTTTTTTGTATTTGCCATTTTTTTAATATTTTTTTCATATTTTGATTTTTTTTAATTTTTTATATTTTGATATTAGTCTGTTGTTTATATACTTGTTTTTTAATTTTAATATTTATTCACTTTATAATCTAGTATTAATCTAGTATAGTTTTAATCTAGTATTTTAATTGTTTTTATTTTACCATTTTTTTAATTTTTTCAATTTTTTTAAATTAAAATTTTTTGTATTTTGGTATTAGTTGTTTTTAAATTATTTTTTTTTATTTAAATAATTATTTATTTTTTAATCATATATTAGTTATATTTAAATATTTATTAATTTTTAATTTTTATTTTGTTTAGTTGCCCCTTTGAAAAATTTTTAAGGTTGCTTAATCGAGAAGCATTTTGTAATCAATTTATAAAATGCAACATTTTTAATAGCAATACTTTTTAATCAAATATTAGTTTAATTTTGATATAAATTAAATTTTATTTTACCATTTTTATACCCTTGCAGAGGGTATTATAATTTTGGTCAGAAGTGTGCAACGCAGTGAAGGGATGTCTCCTTCATACCCCATAAAGTATATATATTCTGGATCAGGATCACCTCCTGAGTCGATATAAGCATGTCCGTCTGTCCGTCTGTCCGTCGGTCCGTCTGTCCGTCTGTCTGTTTCTACGCAAACTAGTCTCTCAGTTTTTGAGCTATCGTCTTGAAACTTTGCACACACCCTTCTTTCCTTTGCACGCAGTATATAAGTCGGAACGGCTGGGATCGGCCGACTATATCCTATAGCTGCCATATATCTGATTGATCGGAAATGCTGTAACTTCCACGTTTTTGAAGATAGAAACTTGAAATTTGCACAGATTGACTATTAGGGGAATTTAGGCCGAACTGGAAAATTTCATACGGATCGGCCGACTATACCCTATAGCTGCTATATGATTGATCGGAAATGCTATAACTTCTACGTTTTTAAAGATAGAAACTTGAAATTTGCGGCCGACTATATCCAAATATTAGTTTAATTTTGATATTATTTTTTTGTATTTGCCATTTTTTTAATATTTTTTTCATATTTTGATTTTTTTTAATTTTTTATATTTTGATATTAGTCTGTTGTTTATATACTTGTTTTTTAATTTTAATATTTATTCACTTTATAATCTAGTATTAATCTAGTATAGTTTTAATCTAGTATTTTAATTGTTTTTATTTTACCATTTTTTTAATTTTTTCAATTTTTTTAAATTAAAATTTTTTGTATTTTGGTATTAGTTGTTTTTAAATTATTTTTTTTATTTAAATAATTATTTATTTTTTAATCATATATTAGTTATATTTAAATATTTATTAATTTTTAATTTTTATTTTGTTTAGTTGCCCCTTTGAAAAATTTTTAAGGTTGCTTAATCGAGAAGCATTTTGTAATCAATTTATAAAATGCAACATTTTTAATAGCAATACTTTTTAATCAAATATTAGTTTAATTTTGATATAAATTAAATTTTATTTTACCATTTTTATACCCTTGCAGAGGGTATTATAATTTTGGTCAGAAGTGTGCAACGCAGTGAAGGAGACATCCAGGACCCCATAAAGTATATATATTCTGGATCAGGATCACCTCCTGAGTCGATATAAGCATGTCCGTCTGTCCGTCTGTCCGTCGGTCCGTCTGTCCGTCTGTCTGTTTCTACGCAAACTAGTCTCTCAGTTTTTGAGCTATCGTCTTGAAACTTTGCACACACCCTTCTTTCCTTTGCACGCAGTATATAAGTCGGAACGGCCGGGATCGGCCGACTATATCCTATAGCTGCCATATATCTGATTGATCGGAAATGCTGTAACTTCCACGTTTTTGAAGATAGAAACTTGAAATTTGCACAGATTGACTATTAGGGGAATTTAGGCCGAACTGGAAAATTTTATACGGATCGGCCGACTATACCCTATAGCTGCTATATGATTGATCGGAAATGCTATAACTTCTACGTTTTTGAAGATAGAAACTTGAAATTTGCGGCCGACTATATCCTATAGCTTTTATATAACTGATTGATCGGAAATGCTATAACTTCCATGTTATTGATGATAGAAGATTAAAATTTGCACAGATTGACTATAACGGGAATTTAGGCCGATCTGGAAAATTTCATACGGATGGGCCGACTATATCCTAAAGCTGCCATATGATTGATCCGAAATGCTATAACTTGCACGTTTTTGAAGATAGAAATTGAAATTTGCACAAATTTCCTTTTAGGGGAATCTAAGCCGATCTGGAAAATTTCATACGGATCGGCCGACTATATCCTATAGCTGCCATATAACTGAACGATCGGAAACGCAACAACTTGCGTGTTTTTGGGCGTAGAAACGTCGGACTTCTTTTAAAATTTATTTTATGCGAATCTAAGCTTGTTATGAATTTTTTTGTAAAGATCGGCTAACTATATCCGATATTTAGTATATCTTTAATCAATAGAAGCTGCTGTTTAACTGCAAAACCATTCTCGTTTTTAAATAATTTTTTTTTATTTAAATAAATATTTATTTTTTAATCATATATTATTTATATTTTAATATTTATTAAATTTTAATTTTTATTTTGTTTAGTTGCTACTTTAAAAAATTTTTAGGGTTGCTTAATCGAGAAGCATTTTGTAATCAATTTATAAATTGCAATATATTTTAATCAAATATTAGTTTAATTTTGATATTATTTTTTTGTATTTGCCATTTTTTTAATATTTTTTTATACCCTTGCAGAGGGTATTATAATTTTGGTCAGAAGTGTGCAACGCAGTGAAGGAGACATCCAGGACCCCATAAAGTATATATATTCTGGATCAGGATCACCTCCTGAGTCGATATAAGCATGTCCGTCTGTCCGTCTGTCCGTCTGTCTGTTTCTACGCAAACTAGTCTCTCAGTTTTTGAGCTATCGTCTTGAAACTTTGCACACACCCTTCTTTCCTTTGCACGCAGTATATAAGTCGGAACGGCCGGGATCGGCCGACTATATCCTATAGCTGCCATATATCTGATTGATCGGAAATGCTGTAACTTCCACGTTTTTGAAGATAGAAACTTGAAATTTGCACAGATTGACTATAAGGGGAATTTAGGCCGATCTGGAAAATTTCATACGGATCGGCCGACTATATCCTATAGCTGCTATATGATTGATCGGAAATGCTATAACTTCCACGTTTTTGAAGATAGAAACTTGAAATTTGCACAGATTCCTTTTTATGGGAATTTAAGCCGATCTGGAAAATATCATACGGATCGGTCGACTATATCCTATAGCTTCTATATAACTGATTGATCGGAAATGCTATAACTTCCATGTTATTGAAGACAGAAGATTGAAATTTGCACAGGTTTACTATAAGGTGAATTTAGGCCGATTTGAAAAATTTCATACGGATCGGCCGACTATATCCTATAGCTTCTATATAACTGAACGATCGGAAATGCCACAACTTTCGTGTTTTTTGGGTGTAGAAGCGTCGGACTTCTTTTAAAATCCATTTTATACGGATCTAAGGTTGTTATGAATGTTTTTGTAAAGATCGGCCAACTATATCCGATATTTACTATATCTTAAGTCAATAGAAGCCGCTATTTAACTGCAAGGGTATATAAGCTTCGGCTCCGTCCGAAGTTAGCTTTCCATTCTCGTTCATATTTTGATTTTTTTAATTTTTTATATTTTGATATTAGTCTGTTGTTTATATACTTGTTTTTTAATTTTAATATTTATTCACTTTATAATCTAGTATTAATCTAGTATAGTTTTAATCTAGTATTTTAATTGTTTTTATTTTACCATTTTTTTAATTTTTTCAATTTTTTTAAATTAAAATTTTTTGTATTTTGGTATTAGTTGTTTTTAAATTATTTTTTTTATTTAAATAATTATTTATTTTTTAATCATATATTAGTTATATTTAAATATTTATTAATTTTTAATTTTTATTTTGTTTAGTTGCCCCTTTGAAAAATTTTTAAGGTTGCTTAATCGAGAAGCATTTTGTAATCAATTTATAAAATGCAACATTTTTAATAGCAATACTTTTTAATCAAATATTAGTTTAATTTTGATATAAATTAAATTTTATTTTACCATTTTTATACCCTTGCAGAGGGTATTATAATTTTGGTCAGAAGTGTGCAACGCAGTGAAGGAGACATCCAGGACCCCATAAAGTATATATATTCTGGATCAGGATCACCTCCTGAGTCGATATAAGCATGTCCGTCTGTCCGTCTGTCCGTCGGTCCGTCTGTCCGTCTGTCTGTTTCTACGCAAACTAGTCTCTCAGTTTTTGAGCTATCGTCTTGAAACTTTGCACACACCCTTCTTTCCTTTGCACGCAGTATATAAGTCGGAACGGCCGGGATCGGCCGACTATATCCTATAGCTGCCATATATCTGATTGATCGGAAATGCTGTAACTTCCACGTTTTTGAAGATAGAAACTTGAAATTTGCACAGATTGACTATTAGGGGAATTTAGGCCGAACTGGAAAATTTCATACGGATCGGCCGACTATATCCTATAGCTGCTATATGATTGATCGGAAATGCTATAACTTCTACGTTTTTGAAGATAGAAACTTGAAATTTGCACAAATTTCCTTTTATGGGAACTTAAGCCGATTTGGAAAATATCATACGGATCGGCCGACTATATCCTATAGCTTTTATATAACTGATTGATCGGAAATGCTATAACTTCCATGTTATTGATGATAGAAGATTGAAATTTGCACAGATTGACTATAACGGGAATTTAGGCCGATCTATAAAATTTCATACGGATCGGCCGACTATATCCTATAGCTGCTATATGATTGATCGGAAATGCTATAACTTCCACGTTTTTGAAGATAGAAACTTGAAATTTGCACAAATTCCCTTTTGTGGGAATTTAGGCCGATTTGGAAAATTTCATACGGATCGGCCGACTATATCCTATAGCTGCTATATGATTGATCGGAAATGCTATAACTTCCATGTTATTGAATATAGAAACTTGAAATTTGCACAGATTCTCTTTTGTAGAAATCTAAGCCGATCTAAAAAATTTCATACGGATCGGCCGACTATATCGTATAGCTTCTATATAACTGAACGATCGGAAATGCCACAACTTTCCTGTTTTTGGGCGTAGAAGCGTCGGACTTCTTTTAAAATCCATTTTATACGAATCTAAGGTTGTTATGAATGTTTTTGTAAAGATCGGCCAATTATATCCGATATTTACTATATCTTAAGTCAATAGAAGCCGCTATTTAACTGCAAGGGTTTATAAGCTTCGGCTCCGTCCGAAGTTAGCTTTCCATTCTCGTTTAATCATATATTAGTTATATTGTAATATTTATTAATTTTTAGTATTTATTTTGTTTAGTTGCCGCTTTAAAAATTTTTTAAGGTTGCTTAATCGAGAAGCATTTTGTTATCAATTTATAAATTGCAATATTTTAAATAGCAATATTTTTTAATCAAATAATAGTTTAATTTTGATATAATTTTTTTTTATTTTACCATTTTTCTTAATTTTTTCATAATTTTTTTTTTATTTTTTATATGTTGATAATAGTTTGTTTTTCATGTTATTATTTTTCAATTTGAATAATTATTTATTTTTTAATATAATAATATTTTAATTTTGATTTGAATTGTTTGTATTTTACCATTTATTTTTTAAAATTTTTTTGATTTAAATTTTGTATATTTTGGTATTAGTTTTTTTAAATTATTTTTTTAATTTAAATAATTATTTATTTTTTAATCATATATTAGTTTTATTGAAATATTTATTAATTTTTAATTTTTATTTTGTTAGTTGGCGCTTTGAAAAATTTTGAAGGTTGCTTAATCGAGAAGCATTTTGTTATCAATTTATAAATTGCAATATTTTAAATAGCAATATTTTTTAATCAAATATCAGTTTAATTTTGATATTTTTTTTTATTTTTCCATTTTTTTTATTATTTTCATATATATATATTTTTTTAATTTTGTATATTTTGATATTAGTTTGTTTTTTATATTATTGTTTTTCTATATTAATAATTATATATTTTTAAATCTAATATTAGTTAAATTTTGCTTTAAATTATTTTTACTTTTCCATTTTTTTTAATTTTTTCGAATTTTTTTTATTTTAAATTTGTTATATTTTGGTATTAGTTTTTTTTAAATTATTTTTTTTTTTGTAATTAAATAATTATTTGTTATTTAATCATATATTAGTTATATTTTTTTAATATATTAATTTTTAATTTTTATTTTGTTTAGTTGCCACTTTGAAAAATTTTTAAGTTTGCTTAATCGAGAAGCATTTTGTAATCAATTTATAAATTGCAATATTTTAAATAGCAATATTTTTTAATCAATAGTTTAATTTTGATATAATTTTTTTTTATTTTGATTTTTTTTAATTTTTTATATTTTGATATTAGTCTGTTTTTTATATTATTGTTTTTCAATTTTATATTTTTTTTTTTTTTTAAATCTAATTTATTTCAATTTTGATTTTAATTGTTTTTATTTTAACATTTATTTTTTCAAATTTTTTTATTTACTTTTTTTATATTTTGTTATTAGTTTTTTTTAAATAATTTTTTTAATTTAAATAATTATTTATATTTTAATTATTTATTAGTTATTAGTTAGTTATCGGACTTCTTTTGCCTTTCAAAGCGAACGGACGTGTTTTTTTTGTGCGCTCTGCGTTTATATCTTTGTTTTGCCTACCTTGCGATCAAACCGGCGTTTGATTTAAATATATTTAAAATTTTATTAACAATTTTAAATCACTTTCATAACTTCCGTCTCGCTTACGCGTGTGCAGTGATATATTTGGTGAGAATTAATATTTATTAAATTAAATCCAAGCATAGCTCTGCTTTGCTTTACTATTTGTTGTTGCTCTTTTCGCTATTCCCCTTTGAGTTGCTTATCTCTACCTCTAAGGCTAACCTCTAACTCTTATACTAACTTACAAACTGTTCTCTTGTTCTAATTTTCTTTTGGTACAGTGGTTTATGGTATAATTTAAGGTATAATTGAAATAAAAAATAAATATAATATTTAATAAAAATGGAATTTAAAGTAGTCTGCGCAATTAAGTCTTGCAATAAGACAATAACTGCATCCCAGCCAAGCCTCCCCTGTTGGCTGTGTGACAACATGGTATATGCCAAATGTGCCGGTTTCACAGCCTCAGTGTCGGACGGAGTGTCCCGGAGCTCTGGCTTGCACTTTTGTTGCAGCGACTGTCGTGCCGTGCAGAGCGAGATGAGAGCGTTCATGCGGCACACAAGGAATGGATTTAACGAATTGAAAGCTGGTTTTCGCAAAATCAGCGATCAATTCAATGCGCTTGATTCTCAATTTAGTAACCTTCAGCTACTAATAGAGTCTCCGAAGCGCAATAAATCCACCCTAGTGGAGCCGTGTGGACCAGGTAATCCTCTGCCCGCACTGCCGACTATCACTCAACCCCTGATCACCCTGACAACTCCAAGAGTCAGGACTGAAAAAAATTCGGATACCGAATGCGTCAGTGATCGTGTGCAACTTTCTGATTTGTCCCCTATGGCATCACTACCAGTGACGCCACAGCCCCAATTGATGCATACCCCTGTAAAACCCACTGGGAACATTGGGTCCGGACCCCCGGCACCGACTGGTATCGCAGTCCTACAAGCTGCGAGACCAAAGCCCCTAAAGGTTGTTCCTCCAACGAAACAAATATTTGTTTCACGGCTTGCCCCTGATACTTCAGAGATCGATATCTCGGCTTATATCAAAGCCAAAACAAAAGCCGAAATTAAGGTGGAGGACATCTCCAAATTTAAATTTGCACTCTCGAGGCGCACATCATCCTTTAAGATATGTGTGCCTTTGTCGATGTTTGAGACGGTATGTTCGCCTGGCTTCTGGCCAGACTACATATTCGTTCAAGAACATCAGCCGAGAAACGTAAAAAAAAAAATACCAGGCCTGCGGAAGTCAAACTCCCCAAAGCCACACCAACTGACCAGCCAACTTCTATTTTAAACGAGAATGGAAAGCTAACTTCGGACGGAGCCGAAGCTTATATACCCTTGCAGTTAAATAGCAGCTTCTATTGATTTAAGATAAAGTAAATATCGGATATAGTTAGCCGATCTTTACAAAAACATTCATAACAAGCTTAGATTCGTATAAAATAAATTTTAAAAGAAGTCCGACGCTTCTACGCCAAAAACACGCAAGTTGTTGTTAGAATTTCTTTGCGTTAAGATCACTTTGTCCGATCAATCGCTGTTTATTACCTGATCATATATACCACCTTCATCCGAACCGCCTACTTACTGGCATCATTTGTCTGCTATCCAGTCGGTTTTTAATCTTTTGTCCGATAGCGACCAGCTGGTGGTTCTGGGTGACTTTAATATACCAGAACTCACTTGGTCAAATATCGATAACGTTACAGCTTTATCACTTTCTTCACACCATGATTTTACTGCGGGTATGTTTGACATGTCTTTAGGTCAAATTAACCATGTCAGAAATTGTTTAGGTCGGCTTCTAGACTTATGTTTTGTGTCTGATCCAGATGGAATCACCCTTTCCAGAGCCCTGCCTTTGGTGACCCCAGAAGATCCATATCATCCTACGCTTGAGCTTTCAATCGAAACCATTGCCTTAGTTAAACCTCGCGTAGGTAATTTCGCTGCTTTAATAAGGCTGATTTTAAAAAGCTCAATAACTTAATTCTTTCCTTTGATTGGTCTGATCTTTTGGCATGCAATGATATAAATATCGCCTTAGAATATTTTTATAGGAGTTCGAATAGTTGTTTTGACTCTTGTGAGCCATGGAAGTATCCGTCCGTTAAAGACAACCCCCCTTGGTTTACAAGGAGCCTAAATAATCTTAAACATATTAAAAATAGACTTTTAAACAAACATAAAAGAACCGGCTGCAATCTAACTTTTTCAAGGTACTTAGTAGCTCGGTCGAACTTTACCGTGCATAACGCTGAATGTTATAAAGATTATATTCGCCGTTGTCGGGTTCAGTTTACGCAGGACCCGAAGCAGTTTTATAATTTCGTAAACACAAAGCGGAAACATGTATCTTCTCCTTCCTTGCTTTCGTTTTAAAATTCTTTTGCGAATACTGATCTGGGTATTGCAGATCTATTCGCAAAATTTTTTCAAACAACGTATTCACCTTGTACTACTTCCGATCAGCCCTACACATATGAAATTCTTTTAGCCAATCTTATTTTTTGTCCATCTCCCTCCGAGCGTAGTTTGTTATCGGATCTTTTAAAGGTTAAGCCGGTTCTTTCACCAGGTCCCGATGGAGTACCAGGCTGTGTGCTAAAGAATTGCGCTGAGTCATTGTGCAAACCTCTTTCAAAGCTTTTCACCTTATCTCTGGAAACGTCGATATTTCCCCTTATGTGGAAGGAATCCTTTATAATTCCCCTGCATAAAAAAGGAAAAAATCTGATGCTACCAATTATAGAGGCATCTCTAAATTGTCAGCAATTCCAAAGCTATTTGACAAAATTATTACTCCTCATCTGCAGCACCTCTGTAGTTCAATCATTTCTCCATGCCAGCATGGTTTTATTAGGCGTCGCTCCACCACCACCAACTTGTTGGAGCTGACATCATTTGTAATTGATGGCTTCCAAAATGGCCTTCAAACAGATGTCATCTACACTGATTTTAGTAAAGCATTTGACTCTGTAAACCACTCACTCCTTTTGAGAAAACTCGATCTTTTGGGATTTCCAACTAACCTTCTTACGTGGTTTTCCAGTTATCTTTCTGGAAGAACCCAACGTGTCCTTTTTAATGATGTATTCTCCTGCCAAGTCCGAGCTACGTCCGGAGTCCCTCAAGGAAGTCATCTCGGGCCTTTACTTTTTACCATTTTTATAAATGACTTGCCTTTTGCGTTACCGAACTCTCGTGTACTTATGTACGCAGACGACGTTAAGCTGTGTCTTCAGTATAAATCATCCTCTGCCCAATACAAACTTCAGTCCGATCTGGACAAGTTCCAAAATTGGTGTTCTGCTAATGACTTAAAACTCAATGGGTCAAAATGCAAACTTATGTCATTCTATCGCTTAAGCCCCATCCAGGCAACTAATTTTCTCTATGGGACCGCCCTAGAAAAATTAACTCAGGTTAATGACCTAGGTGTCCTATTAGATGTCAAGCTTAAATTTACCGACCATATATCGGCAATGGTTAATAAAGCCAAGGGTTTGCTTGGTTTCATTAAAAGATGGTCAAAGGAATTTAATGACCCATATATAACCAAAACTCTTTACATATCGTTAGTTCGTCCGATTCTTGAATACGGTTCATGTGTCTGGAGTCCCCAATATGGGGTTCAGCAAGACCGTATTGAATCAGTACAGAAGAACTTTCTCCTTTTTGCTCTTAGGGGTCTAACCTGGGATGCTAGTATTCAACTCCCCTCTTATCATAGCAGACTACTTTTAATAAACTTACCATCCCTACTAAACCGTAGGGCTATGCTGGGTGTAGTTTTCATCAATAACCTTATTAATGGTGAAATCGAAAGCCAGAACCTTCTCAGTCTGTTAAAATTTAACGTTCCTTTTAGGGTCTCTCGAACTTTCCTCCCCTTATTTCTTAACTTTTGTAGGTCAACATATGCCCAGCATGACCCTTTCAGGGTACTATGTTCTGACAACAATAACCTCTGTCAAATCATTTCACAGAACTCTTGCATGAAATCCTCGATTCTTTCCCACTTAAGAGAGCAACAATGTAACTCTTCCTCGTAACCTTTTAAAAATACTTATTCCTCGTCTCGGATCTATCCCCGCGATTCGAGCCGTACGATAAACGACAGCGCCCCTTGGTCGGTTGGGCGGGAGGTGGGCTGTACGTATGCAGTGGAAGCCGCGAAAAAAAAAAAAAAAAATATTTTAATATTTATTAATATTTATTATTTAAATAATTAATTATTTTTTAATCATATATTAGTTAGATTTAAATATTTATTAATTTTTTAATTTTTATTTTGTTTAGTTGCCGCTTTCAAACATTTTTAAGGTTGCTTAATCTAGAAGCATTTTGTAATCAATTCATAAATTGTAATATTTTAAAAAGCAATATTTTTAATCAAATAATAGTTTAATTTTTATAATATTTTTTTTTTGCCATTTTTTGTCATGTTTTGTTTTTTTTAATTTTTTTATATTAAGATATTAGTCTGTTTTTTATGTTATTGTTTTTCTATTTTAATCATTATATATTTTTAAATCTAATACTTGTTAAATTTTGCTTTAAATTATTTTTACTTTTCCCATTTTTTTTAAATTTTTCGAATTTTTTTTATTTAAATTTTTTATTTTTTAGTATTAGTTTTTTTTAAATTATTTTTTTTTTAATTAAATAATTATTTGTTTTTTAATTATATATATTAGTTATATTTTCATATTGATTATTTTTTTTATTTTAAAATAACTATTTATTTTTTTTATCATATATTAGGTATTTTTTAATATTTTTTGATGTTTAATTTTTATTTTGCTTAGTTACCACTTTGAAAAATTTTTAAGGTTGCTTAATCAAGAAGCATTTTGTAGTCAAATTGAAAATTGCAATATTTTAAATAGCAATATTTTTTAATCAAATATTAGTTTAATTTTGATTTTATTTTTTTTTTATTTTACCAATTTTTTTTTAAATTTTTTTCATATAATTTTTTTTTTGTTTTAATTTTTTATATTTTAATATTAGTCTGTTTTTAAAATTATTGTTTTTCTATTTTAATAATTATTTATTTTTTAATCTAATATTCGTGCAATTTTGATTTTTTATTAATTTTATTTTACCATTTTTTTAATTTTTTCGAATTTTTTTATTTAAATTTTTTATATTTTGGTATTAGTTTCTTTTAAATTAATTTTTTTTATTTAAATAATTATTTATTTTTTAATCATATATTAGTTATATTTTAATATTGATTATTTGTTTTATTTAAATAATTATTTATTTTTTAATCATATATTAGGTATTTTTTAATATTTATTGATGTTTAATTTTTATTTTGCTTAGTTACCACTTTGAAAAATTTTTAAGGTTGCTTAATCAAGAAGCATTTTGTAGTCAAATTATAAATTATAATATTTTAAATAGCAATATTTTTAATCAAATATTAGGTAAATTTTGATATTATTTTTTTTATTTTACCATTTTTTTTTTTTTTCATATATTTTTTTTTTTAATTTTTTATATTTTGATATTAAATAATAATATCTGTTTTTTATATTATTGTTTTTATATTTTAGTAATTATTTATTTTTTAATCTAATATTACTTCAATTTTGATTTTAATTATTTTCATTTGATCATTTTTTTAATTTTTTTGATAAAAATTTTTTATATTTTGGTATTAATTTAAAAAAATTTTTTTTTTAATTTAAATAATAATTTATTTTTTAAGCATATATTAGTCATATTTTAATATTAATTACATTTTTTTTATTCAAATATTTATTTATTTTTTAATCATATATTAGTTATGTTTTAATATATATATATATTTAACTTTTATTTTGTTTAGTTGCCACTTTGAAAAATTTTTAAGATTGCTCAATCGAGAAGCATTTTGTAGTCAATTTATAAATTGCAATATTTTAAATAGCAATATTTTTTAATCAAATATTAGTTTAATTTTGATTTTATTTTTTTTTTATTTTACCATTTTTTTTAAATTTTTTTCATATAATTTTTTTTTGTTTTAATTTTTTATATTTTAATATTAGTCTGTTTTTTAAATTATTGTTTTTCTATTTTAATAATTATTTATTTTTTAATCTAATATTCGTGCAATTTTGATTTTTTATTAATTTTATTTTACCATTTTTTTAATTTTTTCGAATTTTTTTATTTAAATTTTTTTATATTTTGGTATTAGTTTCTTTTAAATTAATTTTTTTATTTAAATAATTATTTATTTTTTAATCATATATTAGTTATATTTTAATATTGATTATTTGTTTTATTTAAATAATTATTTATTTTTTAATCATATATTAGGTATTTTTTAATATTTATTGATGTTTAATTTTTATTTTGCTTAGTTACCACTTTGAAAAATTTTTAAGGTTGCTTAATCAAGAAGCATTTTGTAGTCAAATTATAAATTATAATATTTTAAATAGCAATATTTTTAATCAAATATTAGGTAAATTTTGATATTATTTTTTTTTATTTTACCATTTTTTTTTTTTCATATATTCTTTTTTTTAATTTTTTATATTTTGATATTAAATAATAATATCTGTTTTTTATATTATTGTTTTTATATTTTAATAATTATTTATTTTTTAATCTAATATTACTTCAATTTTGATTTTAATTATTTTCATTTGATCATTTTTTTAATTTTTTTGATAAAAATTTTTTATATTTTGGTATTAATTTAAAAAAATTTTTTTTTAATTTAAATAATAATTTATTTTTTAAGCATATATTAGTCATATTTTAATATTAATTACATTTTTTTTATTCAAATATTTATTTATTTTTTAATCATATATTAGTTATGTTTTAATATATATATATATTTAACTTTTATTTTGTTTAGTTGCCACTTTGAAAAATTTTTAAGATTGCTCAATCGAGAAGCATTTTGTAGTCAATTTATAAATTGCAATATTTTAAATAGCAATATTTTTTAATCAAATATTAGTTTAATTTTGATTTTTTTTTTTTTATTTTACCATTTTTTTTTAAATTTTTTTCATAAAATTTTTTTTTTGTTTTAATTTTTTATATTTTAATATTAGTCTGTTTTTTAAATTATTGTTTTTCTATTTTAATAATTATTTATTTTTTAATCTAATATTCGTGCAATTTTGATTTTTTATTAATTTTATTTTACCATTTTTTTAATTTTTTCGAATTTTTTTATTTAAATTTTTTATATTTTGGTATTAGTTTCTTTTAAATTAATTTTTTTTATTTAAATAATTATTTATTTTTTAATCATATATTAGTTATATTTTAATATTGATTATTTGTTTTATTTAAATAATTATTTATTTTTTAATCATATATTAGGTATTTTTTAATATTTATTGATGTTTAATTTTTATTTTGCTTAGTTACCACTTTGAAAAATTTTTAAGGTTGCTTAAAATGCTTAGAAGCATTTTGTAGTCAAATTATAAATTATAATATTTTAAATAGCAATATTTTTAATCAAATATTAGGTAAATTTTGATATCATTTTTTTTTTATTTTACCATTTTTTTTTTTTCATATATTTTTTTTTTAATTTTTTATATTTTGATATTAAATAATAATATCTGTTTTTTATATTATTGTTTTTATATTTTAATAATTATTTATTTATTATTTATTCATTTGATCATTTTTTTAATTTTTTTGATAAAAATTTTTTATATTTTGGTATTAATTTAAAAAAAATTTTTTTTTTAATTTAAATAATAATATATTTTTAAGCATATATTAGTCATATTTTAATATTAATTAAATTTTTTTATTCAAATATTTAATTATTTTTTAATCATATATTAGTTATATTTTAATATATATATATTTTTAACTTTTATTTTGTTTAGTTGCCACTTTGAACACTTATTAGGGTTGCTTAATCGAGAAGCATTTTGTAATCAATTTATAAATTGCAATATTTTAAAAAGCAATATTTTTAATCAAATATTAGTTCAATTTTGATTTTATTTTTTTTTTATTTACCATTTTTTTTGTCATATTTTGATTTTCTTGTATTTCTATTTTAATAATTATTTATTTTTTAATCTAATGTTATTTCAATTTTGATTTTACTTATTTTTATTTTACCATTTTAATTTTTAAAAATTTTTTGTATTTAAATTTCTTATATTTTGGTATTCGTTTTTTTTAAATTATTTTTTCTGTATTTCAATAATTATTTATTTTTAAATATATGATTAAGTTATATTTTAATATATATATATTTTTTACTTTTATTTTGTTTAGTTGCCACTTAAAAAAATTTTTAAGGTTGCTTAATCGAGAAGCATTTTGTAGTCAATTTATAAATTGCAACATTTTAAATAGCAATATTTTTTAATCAAATATAAGTTTAATTTTGATATATATTTTTATTTTACCAATTTTTTTAATTTCTTCCGTATTTTGATTTTATTTAATTTTTTTATATTTTGAAATTAGTTTGTTTTTTATAATATTGTTTTTCTATTTTAATATTTATTTATTTTTAAATCTTATATTATTTTAATTTTGATTTTAATTATTTTTATTTTACCATTTTAATTTTTTACAATTTTTTGTATTTAAATTTCTTATATTTTGGTATTCGTTTTTTTTAAATTATATTTTTTGTATTTGAATAATTACTTATTTTTTAATATATGATTAAGTTATTATTTAAATATATTTATATTTATATTTTTATTGTGTTTAGTTGCCACTTTAAAAAATTTTTAAGGTTGCTTAATCGAAAGGCATTTTGTAGTCAATTTTTAAATTGCAATATTTTAAATAGCAATATTTTTTAATAAAATATTAGTTTAATTTTGATATAATTTTTTTTTATTTTACCATTTTTTTTAATTTAAAGTATTTTGATTTTTTTAAATTTTTTATATTTCGATATAAGTCTGTTTTTTATATTATTGTTTTTCTATTTTAATATTTATTTATTTTTAGATCTAATATTAGTTCAATTTTGATTTTAATTATTTTTATTTTACCATTTTTTTAATTTAAATTTTTTATATTTTGCTATTAGTGTTTTTTTTAAATTAAATTTTTCTTATTTAAATAATAATTTATTTTTTAAGCATATATTAGTTATATTTTAATATTAATTAATTTTTTTTATTTAAATAATTATTTATTTTTTAATCATATATTAGTTATTTTTTAATATATATATATATTTAACTTTTATTTTGTTTAGTTGCCACTTTGAAAAATTTTTAAGATTGCTCAATCGAGAAGCATTTTGTAGTCAATTTATAAATTGCAATATTTTAAAAAGCAATATTTTTTAATCAAATATAAGTTTAATTTTGATATATTTTTTTATTTTACCCTTTTTTTATTTCTTTCATATTTTGATTTTATTTAATTTTTTATATTTTGAAATTAGTCTGTTTTTTATAATATTGTTTTTCTATTTTAATATTTATTTATTTTTAAATCTAATATTATTTTAATTTTGATTGTAATTATTTTTATTTTATACTATTTTTAATTTTTTTTATTTAAATTTTTTTTATTTTGGTATTAGTTTTTTTTAAATTATTTTATTTAAATAACTATTTATTTTTTAATCATATCTTAGTTATATTTTAATAATAATAAATTTTTTATTTTTATTTTGTTTAGTTGCCGCTTTGAAAAATGTTTAAGGTTTCTTAATTGAGAAGCATTTTGTAACCAATTTATAAATTGCAATATTTTAAATAGCAATATTTTTTTATCAAATATTTGTTTAATTTAATCACCTTGTACTACTTCCGATCAGCCCTACACATATGAAATTCATTCAGCCAATCTTATTTTTGGTCCATCTCTCTCCGAGCGTAGTTTGTTATCGGATCTTTTAAAGGTTAAACCGGTACTTTCACCAGGAGTACCAGGCTGTGTGCTAAAGAATTGCGCTGAGTCATTGTGCAAACCTCTTTCAAAGCTTTTCACCTTATCTCTGAAACGTCGATATTTCCCCTTATGTGGAAGGAATCCTTTATAATTCCCCTGCATAAAAAAGGGAAAAATCTGATGCTACAAATTATAGAGGCATCTCTAAATTGTCAGCAATTCCAAAGCTATTTGAAAAATTATTACTCCTCATCTGCAGCACCTCTGTAGTTCAATCATTTCTCCATGCCAGCATAGTTTTATTAGGCGTCGCTCCACCACCACCAACTTGTTGGAGCTGACATCATTTGTAATTGATGGCTTCCAAAATGGCCTTCAAACAGATGTCATCTACACTGATTTTAGTAAAGCATTTGACTCTGTAAACCACTCACTCCTTTTGAGAAAACTCGATCTTTAGGTATTTCCAACTAACCTTCTTACGTGGATTTCCAGTTATCTTTCTGGAAGAACCCAACGTGTCCTTTTTAATGATGTATTCTCCTGCCTAGTCCGAGCTACATCTGGAGTCCCTCAAGGAAGTCATCTCGGGCCTTTACTTTTACCATTTTTATAAATGACTGGCTTTTTGCGTTACCGAACTTTCGTGTACTTATGTACGCAGATTTTTTTTTTTACAATTTTTTTTTTAATTTATAGTATTTTGATTTTTTTAATTTTTTATATTTTGATATTAGTCTGTTTTTTATATTATTGTTTTTCTATTTTAATATTTATTTATTTTTAAATCTAATATTATTTTAATTTTGATTTTAATTATTTTTATTTTACAATTTTTTTAATATTTTTTATTTAAATTTTTTATATTTAGGTATTAGTTTTTTTTAAATTATTTTATTTTAATAATTATTTATTTTTTAATCATATATTAGTTATATTTTAATAAGAATTATTTTTTTTTGTATTTAAATAATTATTTATTTTTTAATCACATATTAGATATATTTTAATATTTATTAGTTTTTAACTTTTATTTTGTTTAGTTGCCACTTTGAACAATTTTTAGGGTTGCTTAATCAAGAAGCATTTTTTAGTCAATTTATAAATTGCAATATTTTAAATAGCAATATTTTTTAATCAAATATTAGTTTAATTTTAATATTATTTTTTTTTTCTATTTAACCATTTTTTTTAAATTTTTTTCATGCATTGTTTTTATTTTTAATTTTTTATATTTTTATATTAGTCTGTTTTTTATATTATTGTTTTTCTATTTTAATAATTATTTATTTTTAATCTTATATAATTTCAATTTTGATTTTAACTATTTTTATTTCACAATTTTTTTAATTTTTTCGAATTTTTTATTTATATTTTTAATATTTTGGTATTAGTTTCTTTTAAATAAATTTTTTATTTTTTTTTAATAATTATTTATTTTTTAATCATATATTAGTTATTTTTTAATATTTATTAATTTTTATTTTGCTTAGTTACCACTTTGAACAATTTTTAAGGTTGCTAAATCGAGAAGCATTTTGTAATCAATTTATAAATTGCATATTTTAAATAGCAATATTTTTTAATCAAATAGTTTAATTTTGATATAATTTTTTTTTATTTTACCATTTATTTTTTTATTGTTTCGTATTTTGATTTTTTTCAATTTTTTTTTTTGACATTAGTCTGTTTTTTATAATATTGTTTTTCTATTTTAATATTTATTTATTTTTAAATCTAATATTTTTTTATTTTTGATTGTATTTATTTTTATTTTACACATTTTTTAATTTTTTTTATTTAAATTTTTTATATTTTGGTATTAGTTTTTTTTTAAATTATTTTGTTTAAATAACTATTTATTTTTTAATCATATATTATTTAATATTTATAAAATTTTTTTATTTAAATAATTATTAATTATTTAATCATATATTATTTATATTTTAATAATACTAAATTTTTTATTTTTATTTTGTTTAGTTGCCACTTGGAAAATGTTTAAGGTTTCTTAATCGAGAAGCGTTTTGTAATCAATTTATATATTGCAATATTTTAAATAGCAACATTTTTTAATCAAATATTAGTTTAATTTAAATATTTTTTTTTCATTTTACCATTTTTTTTTAATTTTGTAGGTATTAGTTTTTTTTTAAATTATTTTATTTACATTACTATTTTTTTTTAATTATATATTAGTAATATTTTAATATTAATTAATTTTTTTATTTAAATATGATTAAGTTATATTTTAATACATATATATTTTTTACTTTTATTTTGTTTAGTTGCCACTTTAAATAATTTTTAAGTTTTAGTTTTGTTTTAGTTTTGTAGTCAATTTATAAATTGAAACATTTTAAATAGCAATATTTTTTAATCAAATATTAGTTTAATTTTGATATAATTTTTTTTTTTATTTTAGCATTTTTTTTTTTAATTTTTCGTATTTTTTTTTTTTTTAATTTTGTATATTTCGATATTAGTCTGTTTTTTATATTATTGTTTTTCTATTTTAATATTTATTTATTTTTAAATCTAATATTAGATCAATTTTGATTTAAATTAATTTTATTTTACCATTTTTTTAATTAAATTTTTCTATATTTTGCTTTTAGTGTTTTTTTAAATTATAATTTTCTTATTTAAATAATAATTTATTTTTTAAGCATATATTAGTTATATTTTAATATTAATAAATTTTTTTTTTTTAAATAATTATTTATTTTTTACTCATATATTAGTTACATTTTAATATATTTATATATATTTTTAACTTTTATTTTGTTTAGTTGTCACTTTGAAAAATTTTTAAGGTTGCTTAATCGAGAAGCATTTTGTAGTCAATTTATAAATTGCAATATTTTAAAAAGCAATATTTTTTAATCAAATATAAGTTTAATTTTTATATATTTTTTTATTTTACCTTTTTTTTATTTCTTTCATATTTTGATTTTATTTAATTTTTTATATTTTATAATTATATTTAATTTTATTTTTATATTTTATATAAATTAGTCCGTTTTTTATAATATTGTTTTTCTATTTTAATATATATTTATTTTTAAATCTAATATTATTTTATGTTTTTAATATTATATTTTTAATAATAATAAATTTTTTTTTTTTAATAATAATTTATTTTTTTTATCATATATTAGTTATATTTTAATAATAATTAATTTTTAATTTTAATTTTGTTTAGTTACCACTTTGAAAAATTTTTAGGGTTGCTTAATCGAGAAGCATTTTGTAGTCAATTTATAAATTGCAATATTTTAAAAAGCAATATTTTTTAATCAAATATAAGTTTAATTTTGATATAATTTTTTTTTTTTTTACCTTTTTTTTAATTTTTTCATATTTTGATTTTTTATACCCTTGCAGAGGGTATTATAATTTTGGTCAGAAGTGTGCAACGCAGTGAAGGAGACATCCAGGACCCCATAAAGTATATATATTCTGGATCAGATCACCTCCTGAGTTGATATAAGCATGTCCGTCTGTCCGTCTGTCTGTTTCTACACAAACTAGTCTCTCAGTTTTTGAGCTATCGTCTTGAAACTTTGCACACACCCTTCTTTCCTATGCACGCAGTATATAAGTCAGAACGGCCGAATTCGGCCGACTATATTTTATAGCTGCCATATGATTAATCGGAAAGGCTATAACTTCCACGTTTTTGAAGATAGAAACTTGAAATTTGCGCAAATTCGCTTTTATGTGAATTTAAACCGATCTAGAAAATTTCATACGGATCGGCGACTATATCCTTTAGCTTCTATATAACTGATTGATCCGAAATGCTATAACTTCCATGTTATTGAAGATAGAATATTTATATATAGAAGAATATATTATAATTATAGAATATATGAAATTTGCACTGGTTCACTATAAGGGGAATTTAGGCCGATCTAGAAAATTTCATACAGATCGGCGACTATATCCTTTAGCTTCTATATAACTGATTGATATAACTTCCATGTTATTGAAGATAGAAGATTGAAATTTGCACAAGTTTACTATAAGGGGAATTTAGGCCGATTTCTAAAATTTCATACGGATCGGCCGACTATATCCTATAGCTGTCATATAACTGATTCATCGGAAATGCTATAACTTCCATGTTATTGCAGATAGAAGATAGAAATTTGCACAGATTCTCTTTTGTGAAAAGCTAAGCCGATATAAAAAATTTCATACGGATCGGGCGGCTATATCATATAGCTTCTATATAACTGAACGATCGGAAATGACACAACTTGCGTGTTTTTGGGCGTAGAAGCGTCGGACTTCTTTTAAAATTTATTTTATACGAATCTAAGCTTGTTATGAATGTTTTTGTAAAAATCGGCTAACTATATCCGATATTTACTATATATTTCATTAATAGGAGCCGCTATTTAACTGCAAGGGTATATAAGCTTCGGCTCCGTCCGAAGTTAGCCTTCCATTCTCGATTTTTTTAATTTTTGTATATTTTGATATTAGTCTGTATTTTATATTATTGTTTTTATATTTTAATATTTATTTATATTTTAATATTTATTTATTTTTTAATCTTATATTAGTTCAATTTTAATTTTAATTATTTTCATTTTACCATTTTTTTAATTTTTTTATTAAAATTTTTTATATTTTGGTATTAGTTTTTATACCCTTGCAGAGGGTACTATAATTTTGGTCAGAAGTGTGCAACGCAGTGAAGGAGACATCCAGGACCCCATAAAGTATATATATTCTGGATCAGGATCACCTACTGAGTCGATATAAGCATGTCCGTCTGTCCGTCTGTCTGTTTCTACACAAACTAGTCTCTCAGTTTTTGAGCTATCGTCTTGAAACTTTGCACACACCCTTCTTTCCTTAGCACGCAGTATATAAGTTCGAACGGCCGGGATCGGCCGACTACATCTTATAGCTGCCATATAACTGAACGATCGCAAATGCAACAACTTGCGTGTTTTTGGGCGTAGAAGCGTCGGACTTCTTTTAAAATTCATTTTATACGAATCTAAGCTTGATATACATGTTTTTGTAAAGATCGGCTAACTATATCCGATATTTTCTATATCTTTAATTAATAGAAGCCGCTATTTACCTGCAAGGGTATATAAGCTCCGGCTCCGTCCGAATTTAGCCTTCCATTCTCGTTTTTTATACCCTTGCAGAGGGTATTATAATTTTGGTCAGAAGTGTCCAACGCAGGGAAGGAGACATCCAGGACCCCATAAAATATATATATTCTGGATCAGGATCACCTCCTAAGTCGATATAAGCATGTCCGTCTGTCCGTCTGTCCGTCGGTCCGTCTGTCTGTTTCTACGCAGACTTGTCTCTCAGTTTTTGAGCTATCGTCTTGAAACTTTGCACACACCCTTCTTTCCTTTGCACGCAGTATATAAGTCAGAACGGCCGGGATCGGCCGACTATATCTTATAGCTGCCATATAACTGATTGATCGGAAATGCTTTAACTTCCACGTATTTAAAGATAGAAACTTGAAATTTGCACAAATTCGCTTTTATGTGAATTTAAGCCGATCTCAAAAACTTCATACGGATCGGCCGACTATATCCTATAGCTGCCATATAACTGAACGATCGGAAATGCAACAACTTGCGTGTTTTTGGGCGTAGAAGCGTCGGACTTCTTTTAAAATTCATTTTATACGAATCTAAGGTTGTTATGAATGTTTTTGTAAAGATCGGCTAGCTATATCCGATATTTACTATATATTTAATCAATAGAAGCTGCTATTTAACTGCAAAGGGATATAAGCTTCGGCTCCGTCCGAAGTTAGTCTTCCATTCTCGTTTTTTATTTTGTTTAGTTGCCACTTTGAACAATTTTTAGGGTTGCTTAATCGAGAAGCATTTTGTAATCATTTTATAAATTGCAATATTTTTTAATCAAATATTAGTTTAGTTTTGATATTATTTTTTTTCTTTTACCATGTGTTTTTTATTTTTTTTCAAAGTTTTTTTTTTTTTTTTTAATTTTTGTATATTTTGATATTAGTCTGTTTTTTATATTATTGTTTTTATATTTTAATATTTATTTATTTTTTAATCTAATAGTTCAATTTTGATTTTAATTAGTTTTATTTTACCATTTTATTAATTTTTTTGATTAAAATTTTGTATATTTTGGTATTAGTTTTTTTAAGTGATTTTTTTTTTAAATTTAAATAATAATTTATTTTTTGAACCATATATTAGTTATTTTTTAATATAAATTAATTTATTTTTTATTTAAATAATTATTTATTTCTTAATCATATATTAGTTATATTTTAATATATATTGTTAACTTTTATTTTGTTTAGTTGCCACTTTAAAAAACTTTTAAGGTTGCTTAATCGGTAAGCATTTTGTAATCAAATCATACATTGTAATATTTTAAATAGCAATATTTTTAATCAAATATTAGTTTAATTTTGATATCATTTTTTTATTTTATTTTACCATTTTTTTTTTAATTTTTCATATTTTGATTTTTTTTTAGTTTTTTATATTTTGATATTAGTCTGTTTTTTATATTATTGTTTTTCTATTTTAATAATTATTTATTTTTTAATCTAATATTAGTTCAATTTTGATTTTAATTATTTTTCTTTTACCATTTTTTTTATTTAAATTTTTTATATTTTGCTATTAGTGTTTTTTTTATTTTTTTTTTATTTAAATAATTTTTTTTTTATCATATATTAGTTATATTTTAATAAAAATACATTTTTTTTATTTAAATAATTATTTATTTTTTGATCATATATTAGTTATATTTTAATATATATTAATTTTTAATTTTTATTTTGTTTAGTTGCCACTTTGAAAAAATTTTAAGGTTGTTTAATCGACAAGCATTTTGTAATCAATTTATAAATTGCAGTATTTTTTAATCAAATATTAGTTTAATTTTGATATTATTTTTTTTATTTTACCAATTTTTTTATATTTTCATTTGTTTTTAATATTTTATATTTTGATATTAGTCTGATTTTTAAAGTTGCTTAATCGAGAAGCATTTTGTAATCAATTTATAAATTGCAATATTTTAAATAGCAATATTTTTTAATCAAATATTAGTTCAATTTTAATATAATTTTTTTTTAATTTATTTTTTAATTTTTTTATTATTTTTTTAATTTTTAATTTTTTTATTCTTTTTTTAATTTTTAATTTTTTTTATATTTTCATATTAGTCTGTTTTTATATTATTGTTTTTCTATTTAATAATTATATATTTTTAAATCTAATATTAGTTAAATTTGTCTTTTAATTATTTTTATTTTACCTTTTATTTTTTAATTTTTTTCGAATTTTTTTTTATTTTAATTTTTTTATATTTTGGTATTAAATTTTTTTAATTAATATTATTTTTTTTAATATTTATTTATTTTTTAATCATATATTAGTTATATTTTAAGATTTATTAATTTTTAATTTTTATTTTGTTTAGTTGCCACTTTGAAAAATTTTTAGTGTTGCTTAATCGAGAAGCATTTTGTAGTCAATTTATAAATTGCAAGATTTTAAATATCAATAGTTTTTAATCAAATATTAATTTTGATATTATTTTTTTGTATTTTACCATTTTTTTTTTTTTTGCATATTTTGATTTTTTTTATTTTGGTATTAGTCTGTTTTTTATATTATTGTTTTTCTATTTAATAAATATTTATTTTTTTATCTAATATTTTCCAATTTTGATTTTAATTATTTTTATTTTAGCTTTTTTTTATTTTTTTAAATTTTTTCGATTTAAATTTTTTATATTTTGGTATTAGTTTTGTTTAAATTATTTTTTTATTTAAATAATTATCTATTTTTTAATCATATATTAGTTATATTTTAATATTAAATAATTTTTTTTATTTAAACAACTATTTATTTTTTTATCATATATTAGTTACATTTTAATATTTATTAATTTTTAATTTTTATTTTGTTTAGTTGTCGCTTTGAAAAATTTTTAAGGTTGCTTAATCGAGAAGCATTTTGTTATCAATTTATAAATTGCAATATTTTAAATAGCAATATTTTTTAATCAAATATTAATTTTGATTTTATTTTTTTTGTATATTACCATTTTTTTTTTTTTTCATATTTTGATTTTTCTATATTTTGGTATTAGTCTGTTTTTTATATTATTGTTTTTCTATTTAATAATTATTTATTTTTTTATCTAATATTTTCCAATTTTGATTTTAATTATTTTTATTTTAGCTTTTTTTATTTTTTTAAATTTTTTCGATTTAAATTTTTTATATTTTGGTATTAGTTTTGTTTAAATTATTTTTTTATTTAAATAATTATCTTTTTTTTAATCATATATTAGTTATATTTTAATATTAAATAATTTTTTTTATTTAAACAACTATTTATTTTTTTATCATATATTAGTTACATTTTAATATTTATTAATTTTTAATTTTTATTTTATTTAGTTGTCGCTTTGAAAAATTTTTAAGGTTGCTTAATCGAGAAGCATTTTGTTATCAATTTATAAATTGCAATATTTTAAATAGCAATATTTTTTAATCAAATATTAGTTTAATTTTGATATTATTTTTTTTTTATTTTACCATTTTTTTTTTTAAATTTTTTTCATACATTGTTTTTTTTTTAATTTTTTATATTTTAATAATAGTCTGTTTTTTATATTATTGTTTTTTTATTTAAATAATTATTTATTTTTTAATCATATATAAGTTATATTTTTATATTGATTATTTTTTTTATTTAAATAATTATTTATTTTGTATTCATATATTAGTTATTTTTTAACATTTATTGATTTTTAATTTTTATTTTGCTTAGTTACCACTTTGAAAAATTTTTAAGGTTGCTTAATCGAGAAGCATTTTGTTATCAATTTATAAATTGCAATATTAAAAAGCAATATTTTTAATGAAATATTAGTTTAATTTTGATATTTTTTTTGTTTTACCATTTTTTTTTTAATATTTTCATTTGTTTTAAATTTTTTATATTTTGATATTAGTCTGATTTTTAAAGTTGCTTAATCGGGAAGCATTTTTTAATCAATTTATAAATTGCAATATATTAAATAGCAATAATTTTAAGTTAACTATTTGTTTAATTTTGATATTATTTTTTTTATTTTACCATTTTTTTTATATTTTGTTTTTTGTTTATTATTTTATATTTTGATATTAGTCTGTTTTTTATATTATTGATTTTCTATTTTATTATTTATTTATTTTTTAATCAAATATATTATTAAAGTTCACTTTTGATTTTATTTATAATATTTAACCATTTTTGTAACTTTTTCAAAATTTTTTTTATTTAAATTTTTTATATTTTTGTATAAGTTTTTTTTTTAATTATTTAATTATTTTTTTTTGTTTAAATTATTATTTATTTTTTAATCATATATTAATTATATTTTAATATTAATAATTTGTAATTTTTATTTTGTATAGATGCCACTTTGAAAAAAATTAGGGTTGCTTAATCGAGAAGCAATTTGTAATCAATTTATAAATTGCAATATTTAAAAAGCATTATTTTTTAATCAATATTAGTTCAATTTTGATAATAATTTTTTTTATTTTACCATTTTTTTTCGTATTTTTTTTTTTTTTTGAATTTTTTATATTTTTATATTATTTTTTTTTATATTTTTGTTTTTATATTTTAATAATTATTTATTTTAAAATAAAAAATTAGTTCAATTTTGATTTTGAATATTTTTAATTTACCATTTTTTTAATTTTTAATTTTTTTTATTTACATTTTTATTTTTTTTTTATTAGTTTTTTTTAATTATTTTTTTTATTTAAATTATTATTTATTTTTTAATCATATATTAGTTATATTTTAATATTAATAAATTTGTAATTTTATTTTGTTTAGTTGCCACTTTGAAAAAATTTTAAGGTTGCTTAATCGAGAAGCATTTTGTAATCAATTTATAAATTGCAGTATTTTTTTTAATCAAATATTAGTTTAATTTTGATATTATTTTTTTTATTTTACCATTTTTTTTATATATTGATTTTATTTTAAATTTTTTATATTTCGATATTAATCTGTTTTTTATATTATTGTTTTCTATTTTAATAACTATTTATTTTTTATATTTTCATATTAATTTGTTTTTTATATTTTTGTTTATATATTTTAAAATTTATTTGTTTTTTAATCCAATATTATTTCAATTTTGATTTTTATTATTTTTATTTTACTATTTTTTTAATTTGTTCAAATTTTTTTGATTTAAATTTTTTATATTAGTTTTAGTTTTTTTTAAATTATTTTTTTTATTTAGATAATTATTTATTATTTAATCATATATAAGTTATATTTTTATATTAATTAATTTTTCTTTAGTTATATTTATTTATTTATATTATTTATTTATTTATATTTATTTATTTTTTTAATTATTTATTTTAATCGTGTATTAGTTCTATTTTAATATATATTATTTTTAATTTTTATTTTGCTTAGTTGCCACTTTGAAACATTTTTAAGGTTGCTAAATCGAGAGGCAGTTTGTAATCAATTTATAAATTGCAATATTTTAAATAGCAATATTTTTTAATCACATATTAGTTTAATTTTGATATTATTTTTTTTATTTATTTTCATATTTTGATATTTGTCTGTTTTTTATATTATTGTTTTTCAATTTTAATATTTATTTATTTTTAATCTAATATTAGTTCAATTTTGATTTAATTTATTTTTATTTTACCATTTTTAAATTTTTTCAATTTTTTTTATTTAAATTTTTAAAATTTTTTAGTTAGGTTTTTTTAAATTATTTTTTGTATTAAATAATTATTTATTTTTTTTATCATATATTGATTATATTTTAATATTAATAATTTTTTTATTGAAATAATAATTTATTTTTTAATCATATATTAGTTATATATAATAATAATAATAATTAATTTTTAATTTTTATTTTGTTTAGTTGTCTCTTTTAAAAATTTTTAAGGTAGCTTAATCCAGAAGCATTTTGTAATCAATTTATAAATTGCAATATTTTAAATAGCAATATTTTTTAATAACATATTAATTTAATTTTGATATGATTTTATTTTATTTTACCATTTTTTTTATTGTTCTCATATATTAATTTTTTTTTAATTTTTAATATTTTGATATTAGTCTGTTTTTTATATTATTGATTATCTATTTTTATAATTATTTATTTTTTAATCTAATAATTTTTCAATTTTGTTTTAATTTTTTTTATTTTACCATTTTTTTAATTTTTTTTATTTAAATTTTTTATATTTTGGTATTAGTTTTTTTTTTACCCTTGCAGAGGGTATTATAATTTTGGTAAGAAGTGTGCCACGCAGTTAAGGAGACATCCAGGACCCCATAAAGTATATATATTCTGGATCAGGATCACCTCCTGTCCGTCTGTCTGTTTCTAACCAAACTAGTCTCTCAGTTTTTGAGCTATCGTCTTGAAACTTTACACACACTTTCTACTTTTATAACTTTGAAAAATTTTTAAGGTTGATTAAATCGAAAAGCATTTTGCACTCAATTTATAAATTACAATATTTTAAATAGCAATATTTTTTAATCAAATATTAGTTTAATTTTGATATTTTTTTTTTTTACCATTTTTTTTTTATATTTTGATTTTTTTTCAATTCTTTACATATTGATATTAGTCTGTTTTTTATATTATTGTTTTTCATATTTAATAATTATTTATTTTTTAGTCAAATTAGTTCAATTTTAAATTTTTTTTTTATTTTTAATTTACCATTTTTTTTAATGTCTTCAATTTTTTTTGTTATTTTTTATATTTTGGTATTAGTTTTTTTTATACCCTTGCAGAGGGTATTATAATTTTGGTAAGAAGTGTGCCACGCAGTGAAGGAGACATCCAGGACCCCATAAAGTATATATATTCTGGATCAGGATCACCTCCTGAGTCGATATAAGCATGTCCGTCTGTCCGTCTGTCTGTTTCTACGCAAACTAGTCTCTCAGTTTTTGAGCTATCGTCTTGAAACTGTGCACACACCGTTCTTTCCTTTGCACGCAGTATATAAGTCGGAACGGGCGGGATCGGTAGACCATATCCTATAGCCGCCATATATCTGATTGATCGGAAATGCTATAACTTCCATGTTATTGAAGATAGAAATTGCAGATATTGAAGATAGAAAATTTGCACAAGTTCCCTTTTATGGGAATCGAAGCCGATCTGGAAAATTTCATACGGATCGGCCGACTATATCCTATAGCTGACATAGAAGTGAACGATCGGAAATGCCACAACTTGCGTGTTTTTGGGCGTAGAAGCGTCGGACTTCTTTCAAAATTCATTTTATACGAATCTAAGTTTTTTATGAATGTTTTTGTAAAGATCGGCTAACTATATCCGATATTTACTATATCTCTAATCAATAGAAGCTGCTATTTAACTGCAATGGTATATAAGCTTCGGCTCCGTCCGAAGTTAGCTTTCCATTCTCGTTTAGTTATTCTTTTTATTTGGATAATTATTTTTTTTTAATCATATATTAGTTATATTTTAATAAATATAAATTTTTAATTTTTATTTTGTTTATTTGCCACTTTGAAAAAATTTTAAGGGTGCTTAATCGAGAAGCATTTTGTAACAATTTATAATTTGCAATATTTTAAAAAGCAATATTCTTTAATGAAATATTTGTTTAATTTTGAAATTATTTTTTTTTTTTCACCATTTTTTTTATATTTTGGTTTTTTTTTTTTAATTCTTTATATATGGATATTAGTCTGTTTTTTATATTATTGTTTTTCTATTTTAATAAGAATTTATTTTTTAAACTAATATTATTTCAATTTTGATTTTAATTATTATTTTACAATTTTTTTAATGTTTCCATTTTTTTCCATTTAAATTTTATTTTTATTTAAATAATTATTTATTTTTTAATCATATTATAGTTATATTTTAATATTAATTAATTTTTTTATTTAAATAATTATTTATTTTTAATCATATATTAGTTATATATTATAATAAAAATAATTAATTTTTAATTTTTATTTTGTTAGTTTTTAGCTACTTTGAAACATTTTTAGGGTTGCTTAATCGAGAAGCATTTTGTAGTCAATTTATAAATTGCAATATTTTAAATAGCATTTTTTTAACCAAATATTAGTTTAATTTTGATATTTTATTTATTTTACCATTTTTTTAAATTTTTTCAAATTTTTTTATTTTGGTATTAGTTTTTTTTCATAATTTTTGTTTATTTCAATAATTATTTATTTTTTAATCATATATTAGTTATATTATAATATTAATTAATTTTTAATTTTTATTTTGTTTAGTTGCTACTTTAAGAAATTTTTAGTGTTGCTTAATCGAGAAGCATTTTGTAATCAATTTATAAATTGCAATATTTTAAAAGCAATATTTTTTAATCAAATATTAGTTAAATGTTGATATCATTTTTTTATTATACAATTTTTTTATTTTTTCATATTTTGTTTTTTTTAATGTAATTTATAAATTGCAATATTTTAAATAGCAATATTTTTTAATCAAATATTAGTTATATTTTATTTATAATTAATTTTTAATTTTTATTTTGTTTAGATGCTACTTTATAAAATTTTTAGGGTTGCTTAATCGAGAAGCATTTTGTAGTCAATTTATAAATTGCAATATTTTAAATAGCTTTATTTTTTAATCAAATATTAGTTTAATCTTGATGTTATTATTTTACCATTTTTTTATTTTTTCATATTTTGTTTATTTTTAATATTTTATATTTTGATATTAGTTTTTTGTATATTATTGTTTTTCTATTTTAATAAGAATTTATTTTTTAATCTAATATTATTTCAATTTTGATTTTAATTATTTTTATTTAACATTTTTTTAATTTTTTCAATTTGTTTTGATTTAAATTTTTTATCATTTGGTATCAGTTTTTTTTAATATTTATTTTATTTAAGTAATTATTTATTTTTTAATCAAACATTAGTTATATTTTAATATTAATTATTTTTTTTTGAATAATTATTTATTTTTTAATCATATATTAGTTATATTTCATTAATAATTAATTTTTAATTTTTATTTTGTTTAGTTGCTACTTTGAGAAATGTTTGGGGTTGCTTAATCGAGAAGCATTTTGTAGTCAATTAATAAATTGCAATATTTTAAATAGCAATATTTTTTAATCAAATATTAGTTTAATCTTGATATTTATTTTTTTGACAATTTTTTTTTCATATTTTGTTTTTTTTTAATATTTAATATTTTGGTTAGTTCAATTTTGATTTTAATTATTTTTATTTGACCATTTTTTTAATTTTTTCGAATTTTTTGGATTTAAATTTTTTATATTTTGGTATTATTTTTTTTAATAATTTTTTTTTATTTAAATAATTATTTATTTTTTAATCATATATTAGTTATATTTTAATATTATTAGTTATTTTTTAAAATAATTATTTATTTTTTAACCATATATTAGTTATATTTTAATATATACTAATTTTTAATTTTTATTTTGTTTAGTTGCCACTTTGAAAAATATTTAAAGTTGCTTAATCGAGAAGCACTTTGTCATCAATTTATAAATTACAACATTTTAAATAGCAATATTTTTAATCAAATATTAGTTTAATTTTGATATTATTTTTTTTATTATACCTTTTTTTTAATTTTTTCATATTTTGGTTTTTTTCTAAATTTTTATATTTTTATATTAGTCTGTTTTTTATATTATTGTTTTTCTATTTTAATAATTATTTATTTTTTAATCTAATATTATTTCAATTTTGATTTTAATTATTTTTCCTTTACCATTTTTTTTTAATTTTTTTCGAATTTTTTTGATTTAAATTTTTTATATGTTTTTTTTTTTTTCGCGGCTCCCACTGCATACGTACATCCCACCTCCCGCCCAACCGACCGAGGGGCGCTGCCGTTTATCGTACGGCTCGAATCGCGGGGATAGATCCGAGACGAGGAATAAGTATTTTAAAAAGGTTACGAGGAAGAGTTACATTGTTGCTCTCTTAAGTAGGAAAGAATAGAGGATTTCATGCAAGAGTTCTGTGAAATGATTTGATAGAGGTTATTGTAGTCAGAACATAGTACCCTGAAAGGGTCATGCTGGGCATATGTTGACCTACAAAAGTTAAGAAATAAGGGGAGGAAAGTTCGAGAGACCCTAAAAGGAACGTTAAATTTTAACAGACTGAGAAGGTTCTGGCTTTCGATTTCACCATTAATAAGGTTATTGATGAAAACTACACCCAGCATAGCCCTACGGTTTAGTAGGGATGGTAAGTTTATTAAAAACGCTTAAGCGATAGAATGACATAAGTTTGCATTTTGACCCATTGAGTTTTACGTCATTAGCAGAACACCAATTTTAGAACTTGTCCAGATCGGACTGAAGTTTGAAGATTTATACTGAAGACACAGCTTAACCTCATCTGCGTACAAAAGTACTCGAGAGTTCTGTAAAGCAAAAGGCAAGTCATTTATAAAAATGGTAAAAAGTAAAGGCCCGAGATGACTTCCTTGAGGGACTCCAGATGTAGCTCGAACTAGGCAGGAGAATACATCATTAAAAAGGACACGTTGGGTTCTTCCAGAAAGATAACTGGAAATCCACGTAAGAAGGTTAGTTGGAAATCCCAAAAGATCGAGTTTTCTCAAAAGGAGTGAGTGGTTTACAGAGTCAAATGCTTTACTAAAGTCAGTGTAGATGACATCTGTTTGAAGGCCATTTTGGAAGCCATCAATTACAAATGATGTCAGCTCCAACAAGTTGGTGGTGGGGAGCGACGCCTGATAAACCATGCTGGCATGGAGAAATGATTGAACTACAGAGGTGCTGCAGATGAGGAGTAATAATTTTTTCAAATAGCTTTGGAATTGCTGACAATTTAGAGATGCCTCTATAATTGGTAGCATCAGATTTTTTCCTTTTTTATGCAGGGGAATTATAAAGGATTCCTTCCACATAAGGGGAAATATCGACGTTTCCAGAGATAAGGTGAAAAGCTTTGAAAGAGGTTTGCACAATGACTCAGCGCAATTCTTTAGCACACAGCCTGGTACACCATCGGGACCTGGTGAAAGTACCGGTTTAACCTTTAAAAGATCCGATATCAAACTACGCTCGAAGGGAGATGGACCAAAAATAAGATTGGCTGAATGAATTTCATATGTGTAGGGCTGATCAGAAATAGTACAAGGTGAATACGTTGTTAGAAAAAATTTTTCAAATAAATTTGCAATACCCTAATCTGTATTCGCAAAAGAATTTTCAAACGAGAGCAAGGAAGGAGAATTTACATGTTTCCTCTTTGTGTTTACGAAACACAATTTTTTTAATTCTTTTTTTTTATTTAAATAATTATATATTTTTAAACATATATTAGTTTTATTTTAATAGTATTTAATATTTTTTTTTTTTATTTAAATAATTATTTATTTTTTAATCATATATTAGTTATATTCTAATAATAATTAAGTTTTAATTTTTATTTTGTTTAGTTGCTACTTTGAAAAATTTTTAGGGTAGCTTAATCGAGAAGCATTTTGTAGTCAATTAATAAATTTCAATATTTTAAATAGCAATATTTTTTAATCAAATATTAGTTTAATTTTGATATTATTTTTTTTATTTTACCATTTTTATACCCTTGCAGAGGGTATTATAATTCTGGTCAGAAGTGTGCAACGCAGTCAAGGAGACATCTAGGACCCCATAAAGTATACATATTCTGGATCAGGATCACCTCCTGTCCGTCTGTCTGTTTCTAACCAAACTAGTCTCTCAGTTTTTGAGCTATCGTCTTAAAACTTTGCACACACTTTCTACTTTTATAACTTTGAAAAATTTTTAAGGTTGCTTAATCGAGAAGCATTTTGTAATCATATATAAATTGCAATATTTTAAAAAGCAATATTTTTTAATCAAATATTAGTTTAATTTTGATATTATTTTTTTAATTTAACCATTTTTTTTCATATTTTGATTTTTTTTAATTTTTTATATTTTTATATTAGTCTGTTTTTTTTTATTAATTGTTTTTCTATTTTAATAACTGTTTATATTTTAATCTAATATTAGTTCAATTTTGATTTTAATTATTTTTATTTTACCATTTTTTTAATTTTTTCGACTTTTTTGGACTTAAATTTTTTATATTTTGGTATTATTTTTTTTAATTATTTTTTTTTATTTAAATAATTATTTATTTTTTAATCGTATATTTGTTATATTTTAATATTAAATAATTTTTTTATTTAAATAATTATTTATAATAATTATTATAATAATTTATAAATTGCCATATTTTAAATAGCAATATTTTTTATTCAAATATTAGTTTAATTTTGATATTTTTTTTTATTTTACCATTTTTTTCGTATGTTGATTTTTGTAAATTTTGTATATTTTGATATTAGTCTGTTTTTTTTATTAATTGTTTTTCTATTTTAATAATTGTTTATATTTATATCTAATTTTAGTTCAATTTTGATTTTAATTATTTTTATTTTACCATTTTTTAATTTTTTTGATTTAAATTTTTTATATTTTGGTTTTAGTTTTTTTTGAATTTTTTTTTTTTATTTAAATAATTACTTATTTTTGTACATTTTAATATTATTTAATTTTTTTTTTTTAATTTTTCTTTTTTAAATCATATATTATTTTATTAATACTAATTTTAATAATAACTAATAATAACTAATTTTCAATTTTTATTTTGTTTAGTTGCCAATTTGAAAAATTGGAATAATTGCAATATTTTAAATAGCAATATTTTTTAATCAAATATTAGTTTAATTTTGATATTATATCTTTTTAATTGTTTTTTTTTTTTTTTTTTCATATTTTGATTGTTTTTTAATTTTTTATATTTTGATATTAGTTTTTTTTTATATTATTGTTTTTCTGTTTGAATAATTATTTATTTTTTAATCAAATATTAGTTTAATTTTGATTTTAATTATTTTTATCATACCATTTTTTTAATTTTTACGAATTTTTTTGTATTTAAAATTGTTATATTTTGGTATAAGTTTTTTTTAAATAATTTTTTTATATTAATTACTATTTATTTTTTAATCATATATTAGATAAAATATTAGAAATGCTATAACTCCCGTGTTATTGAAGATAGAAGCTTGAAATTTGCACAGGTTTACTATAAGGGGAATTTGGGCCGATTTGGAAAATTTCATATGGCCGACTATATCCTATAGCTGTCATATAACTGAACGATCGGAAATGCCACTACTTCCGTCTTTTAAACGTAGAAACGTCGGACTTCTTTTAAAATCCATTTTATACGTATATAAGCTAGTTATGAATGTTTTTGTAAAGATCGGCTAACTATATCCGATATTTACTATATCTTTAATCAATAGAAAATGCTATTTAACTGCAAGGGTATATAAGCTTCGGCTCCGTCCGAAGTTAGCTTTCCATTCTCGTTATACCCTTGCAGAGGGTAAAGTTCTTCTGTACTGATTCAATACGGTCTTGATGAACCCCATATTGGGGACTCCAGACACATGAACCGTATTCAAGAATTAAAGATATATAAACTAAAGACGAACTAAAGATATATAAAGAGTTTTGGTTATATAAGGGTCATTAAATTCCTTTGACCATCTTTTAATGAAACCAAGCACACCCTTGGCTTTATTAACCATTGCCGATATATGGTCGGTAAATTTAAGCTGGACGTCTAATAGGACACCTAGGTCGTTAACCTTAGTTAATCTTTTAAGGGCGGTCCCATAGAGAAAATAAGTTGCCTGGATGGGGCTTAAGCGATAGAATGACATAAGTTCGTATTTTGACCCATTGAGTTTTAAGTCATTAGCAGAACACCAATATTGGAACTTGTCCAGATCGGACTGAAGTTTGTATTGGGCAGAGGAAGATTTATACTGAAGACACAGCTTAGCGTCATCTGCGTACATAAGTACACGAGAGTTCGGTAACGCAAAAGGCAAGTCATTTATAAAAATGGTAAAAAGTAAAGGCCCGAGATGAATTCCTTGAGGGACTCCAGATGTAGCTCGGACTAGGCAGGAGAATACATCATTAAAAAGGACACGTTGGGTTCTTCCAGAAAGATAACTGGAAATCCACGTAAGAAGGTTAGTTGGAAATCCCAAAAGATCGAGTTTTCTCCAAAGGAGTGAGTGGTTTACAGAGTCAAATGCTTTACTAAAGTCAGTGTAGATGACATCTGTTTGAAGGCCATTTTGGAAGCCATCAATTACAAATGATGTCAGCTCCAACAAGTTGGTGGTGGGGGAGCGACGCCTGATAAACCATGCTGGCATGGAGAAATGATTGAACTACAGAGGTGCTGCAGATGAGGAGTAATAATTTTTTCAAATAGCTTTGGAATTGCTGACAATTTAGAGATGCCTCTATAATTGGTAGCATCAGATTTTTTCCCTTTTTTATGCAGGGGAATTATAAAAGATTCCTTCTACATAAGGGGAAATATCGACGTTTCCAGAGATAAGGTGAAAAGCTTTGAAAGAGGTTTGCACAATGACTCAGCGCAATTCTTTAGCACACAGCCTGGTACCCTGGTACCATCGGGACCTGGTGAAAGTACCGGTTTAACCTTTAAATGATCCGATAACAAACTACGCTCGGAGAGAGATGGACCAAAAATAAGATTGGCTGAATGAATTTCATATGTGTAGGGCTGTTCGGAAGTAGTACAAGGTGAATACGTTGTTTGAAAAAATTTTGCGAATAGATCTGCAATACCCTGATCTGTATTCGCAAAAGAATTTTCAAACGAGAGCAAGGAAGGAGAAGATACATGTTTCCCCTTTGTGTTTACGAAATTATAAAACTGCTCCGGGTCCTGCGTAAACTGAACCCGACAACGGCGAATATAATCTCTATAACATTTAGCGTTATGCACGGTAAAGTTCGACCGAGCTACTAAGTACCTTGAAAAAGTTAGATTGCAGCCGGTTCTTTTATGTTTGTTTAAAAGTCTATTTTTAATATGTTTAAGATTATTTAGGCTCCTTGTAAACCAAGGGGGGTTGTCTTTAACGGAAGGATACTTCCATGGCACACAAGAGTCAAAACAACTATTCAAACTCCTATAAAAATATTCTAAGGCGATATTTATATCGTTGCATGCCAAAAGATCAGACCAATCAAAGGAAAGAATTAAGTTATTGAGCTTTTTAAAATCAGCCTTACTAAAACAGCGAATTCTATTACCTACGCTATGAGGTTTAACTAAGGCAATGGTTTCGATTGAAATTTCATACAGATCGGCCGACTATATCCTACAGCTGCCATATGATTGAACGATCGGAAATGCCACAACTTGCGTGTTTTTGGGCGTAGAAGCGTCGGACTTCTTTCAAAATTCATTTTATACGAATCTAAGCTTGTTATGAATGTTTTTGTAAAGATCGGCTAACTATATCCGATATTTACTATATCTTTGATTAATAGAAGCCGCTATTTAACTGCAAGGGTATATAAGCTTCGGCTCCGTCCGAAGTTAGCTTTCCATTCTTGTTTTTAATTATTTTTTTAATTATTTTTTTTATTTAAATAATTATTTATTTTTTAATCGTATATTTGTTATATTTTAATCTTAATTATTTTTTTTTATTTAAATAATTATTTTTTTTTTATCATATATTAGTTATATTTTAATAATAATTAATTTTTAATTTTTATTTTGTTTAGTTGCCACTTTGAAAAATGTTTAGGGTTGATTAATCGAAAAGCATTTTGCACTCAATTTATAAATTACAATATTTTAAATAGCAATATTTTTTAATCAAATATTAGTTTAATTTTGATTTTTTTTTTATTTTACCATTTTTTTCATATGTTGATTTTTGTAAATTTTGTATATTTTGATATTAGTCTGTTTTTTTTATTAATTGTTTTTCTATTTTAATAATTGTTTATATTTTTATCTAATATTAGTTCAATTTTGATTTTAATTATTTTTATTTTACCATTTTTTAATTTTTTTGATTTAAATTTTTTATATTTTGGTTGTAGTTTTTTTTTTTGAATTATTTTTTTTTTATTTAAATAATTACTTATTTTTGTACATTTTAATATTATTTAATTTTTTTTTTTAATTTTTTTTTTTTAAATCATATATTATTTTATTAATACTAATTTTAATAATAACTAATAATAACTAATTTTCAATTTTTATTTTGTTTAGTTGCCAATTTGAAAAATTGGAATAATTGCAATATTTTGAATAGCAATATTTTTTAATCAAATATTAGTTTAATTTTGATATTATATCTTTTTAATTGTTTTTTTTTTTTTTTTTTTTTCATATTTTGATTTTTTTTTAATTTTTTATATTTTGATATTAGTTTTTTTTATATTATTGTTTTTCTGTTTGAATAATTATTTATTTTTTAATCAAATATTAGTTTAATTTTGATTTTAATTATTTTTATCCTACCATTTTTTTAATTTTTACGAATTTTTTTGTATTTAAAATTGTTATATTTTGGTATAAGTTTTTTTTTAATAATTTTTTTATATTAATTACTATTTATTTTTTAATCATATATTAGATAAAATATTAGAAATGCTATAACTCCCGTGTTATTGAAGATAGAAGCTTGAAATTTGCACAGGTTTACTATAAGGGGAATTTGGGCCGATTTGGAAAATTTCATATGGCCGACTATATCCTATAGCTGTCATATAACTGAACGATCGGAAATGCCACTACTTCCGTCTTTTTAAACGTAGAAACGTCGGACTTCTTTTAAAATCCATTTTATACGTATATAAGCTAGTTATGAATGTTTTTGTAAAGATCGGCTAACTATATCCGATATTTACTATATCTTTAATCAATAGAAGCCGCTATTTAACTGCAAGGAGATATAAGCTTCGGCTCCGTCCGAAGTTAGCTTTTCATTCTTTTTTTTTCGCGGCTCCCACTGCATACGTACAGCCCACCACCCGCCCAACCGACCGAGGGGCGCTGCCGTTTATCGTACGGCTCGAATCGCGGGGAAAGAACCGAGACGAGGAATAAGTATTTTTTAAAAAGGTTACGAGGAAGAGTTACATTGTTGCTCTCTTAAGTGGGAAAGAATCGAGGATTTCATGCAAGAGTTCTGTGAAATGATTTGATAGAGGTTATTGTAGTCAGAACATAGTACCCTGAAAGGGTCATGCTGGGCATATGTTGACCTACAAAAGTTAAGAGATAAGGGGAGGAAAGTTCGAGACGCCCTAAAAGTAACGTTCCTTTTTAACAGACTTAGAAGGTTCTGGCTGTCAATTTCACCATTAATAAGGTTATTGATGAAAACTACACCCATCATAGTCCTGCGGTTTAGTAGGGATGGTAAGTTAATTAAAAGTAGTCTGCTATGATAAGACGGGAGTTGAATACTTGCATTCCAGGTTAGACCCCTAAGAGCAAAAAGGAGAAAGTTCTTCTGTACTGATTCAATACGGTCTTGATGAACCCCATATTGGGGACTCCAGACACATGAACCGTATTCAAGAATCGGACGAACTAAATATATATAAAGAGTTTTGGTTATATAAGGGTCATTAAATTCCTTTGACCATCTTTTAATGAAACCAAGCACACCCTTGGCTTTATTAACCATTGCCGATATATGGTCGGTAAATTTAAGCTGGACGTCTAATAGGACACCTAGGTCGTTAACCTTAGTTAATCTTTTAAGGGCGGTCCCATAGAGAAAATAAATTGTCTGGATGGGGCTTAAGCGATAGATTGACATGCATTTTGCATTTGACCCATTGAGTTTTAAGTTACATAAGTAAGTACATAAGTACACGAGAGTTAAAGGCCCGAGATGACTTCCTTGAGGTACTCCAGATGTAGCTCGGACTAGGCAGGAGAATACATCATTAAAAAGGACACGTTGGGTTCTTCCAGAAAGATAACTGGAAATCCACGTAAGAAGGTTAGTTGGAAATCCCAAAAGATCGAGTTTTCTCAAAAGGAGTGAGTGGTATACAGAGTCAAATGCTTTACTAAAGTCAGTGTAGATGACATCTGTTTGAAGGCCATTTTGGAAGCCATCAATTACAAATGATGTCAGCTCCAACAAGTTGGTGGTGGTGGAGCGACGCCTAATAAAACCATGCTGGCATGGAGAAATGATTGAACAGAGGTGCTGCAGATGAGGAGTAATAATTTTTTCAAATAGCTTTGGAATTGCTGACAATTTAGAGATGCCTCTATAATTGGTAGCATCAGATTTTTTCCCTTTTTTATGCAGGGAAATTATAAAAGATTCCTTCCACATAAGGGGAAATATCGACGTTTCCAGAGATAAGGTTAAAAGCTTTGAAAGAGGTTTGCACAATGACTCAGCGCAATTCTTTAGCACACAGCCTGGTACTCCATCGGGACCTGGTGAAAGTACCGGTTTAACCTTTAAAAGATCCGATAACAAACTACGCTCGGAGAGAGATGGACCAAAAATAAGATTGGCTGAATGAATTTCATATGTGTAGGGCTGATCGGAAGTAGTACAAGGTGAATACGTTGTTTGAAAAAATTTTGCGAATAGATCTGCAATACCCTGATCTGTATTCGCAAAAGAATTTTCAAACGAGAGCAAGGAAGGAGAAGATACATGTTTCCGCTTTGTGTTTACGAAATTATAAAACTGCTTCGGGTCCTGCGTAAACTGAACCCGACAACGGCGAATATAATCTCTATAACATTTAGCGTTATGCACGGTAAAGTTCGACCGAGCTACTAAGTACCTTGAAAAAGTTAGATTGCAGCCGGTTCTTTTATGTTTGTTTAAAAGTCTATTTTTAATATGTTTAAGATTATTTAGGCTCCTTGTAAACCAAGGGGGGTTGTCTTTAACGGAAGGATACTTCCATGGCACAGAAGAGTCAAAATAACTAATCAAACTCCTATAAAAATATTCTAAGGCGATATTTATATCGTTGCATGCCAAAAGATCAGACCAATCAAAGGAAAGAATTAAGTTATTGAGCTTTTTAAAATCAGCCTTACTAAAACAGCGAATTCTTTTACCTACGCTATGAGGTTTAACTAAGGCAAACCTCAAGCGTAGGATGATATGGATCTTCTGGGGTCACCAAAGGCAGGGCTCTGGAAAGGGTGATTCCATCTGGATCAGACACAAAACATAAGTCTAGAAGCCGAACGATTTCATATGGCCGACTATATCCTATAGCTGTCATATAACTGAACGATCGGAAATGCCACTACTTCCGTCTTTTTAAACGTAGAAACGTCGGACTTCTTTTAAAATCCATTTTATACGTATATAAGCTAGTTATGAATGTTTTTGTAAAGATCGGCTAACTATATCCGATATTTACTATATCTTTAATCAATAGAAGCCGCTATTTAACTGCAAGGAGATATAAGCTTCGGCTCCGTCCGAAGTTAGCTTTTCATTCTTTTTTTTTCGCGGCTCCCACTGCATACGTACAGCCCACCACCCGCCCAACCGACCGAGGGGCGCTGCCGTTTATCGTACGGCTCGAATCGCGGGGAAAGAACCGAGACGAGGAATAAGTATTTTTTAAAAAGGTTACGAGGAAGAGTTACATTGTTGCTCTCTTAAGTGGGAAAGAATCGAGGATTTCCTGCAAGAGTTCTGTGAAATGATTTGATAGAGGTTATTGTAGTCAGAACATAGTACCCTGAAAGGGTCATGCTGGGCATATGTTGACCTACAAAAGTTAAGAGATAAGGGGAGGAAAGTTCGAGACGCCCTAAAAGGAACGTTAAATTTTAACAGACTTAGAAGGTTCTGGCTGTCAATTTCACCATTAATAAGGTTATTGATGAAAACTACACCCATCATAGTCCTGCGGTTTAGTAGGGATGGTAAGTTTATTAAAAGTAGTCTGCTATGATAAGACGGGAGTTGAATACTTGCATTCCAGGTTAGACCCCTAAGAGCAAAAAGGAGAAAGTTCTTCTGTACTGATTCAATACGGTCTTGATGAACCCCATATTGGGGACTCCAGACACATGAACCGTATTCAAGAATCGGACGAACTAAATATATATAAAGAGTTTTGGTTATATAAGGGTCATTAAATTCCTTTGACCATCTTTTAATGAAACCAAGCACACCCTTGGCTTTATTAACCATTGCCGATATATGGTCGGTAAATTTAAGCTGGACGTCTAATAGGACACCTAGGTCGTTAACCTTAGTTAATCTTTTAAGGGCGGTCCCATAGAGAAAATAAATTGTCTGGATGGGGCTTAAGCGATAGATTGACATGCATTTTGCATTTGACCCATTGAGTTTTAAGTTACATAAGTAAGTACATAAGTACACGAGAGTTAAAGGCCCGAGATGACTTCCTTGAGGTACTCCAGATGTAGCTCGGACTAGGCAGGAGAATACATCATTAAAAAGGACACATTGGGTTCTTCCAGAAAGATAACTGGAAATCCACGTAAGAAGGTTAGTTGGAAATCCCAAAAGATCGAGTTTTCTCAAAAGGAGTGAGTGGTATACAGAGTCAAATGCTTTACTAAAGTCAGTGTAGATGACATCTGTTTGAAGGCCATTTTGGAAGCCATCAATTACAAATGATGTCAGCTCCAACAAGTTGGTGGTGGTGGAGCGACGCCTAATAAAACCATGCTGGCATGGAGAAATGATTGAACAGAGGTGCTGCAGATGAGGAGTAATAATTTTTTCAAATAGCTTTGGAATTGCTGACAATTTAGAGATGCCTCTATAATTGGTAGCATCAGATTTTTTCCTTTTTATGCAGGGAAATTATAAAAGATTCCTTCCACATAAGGGGAAATATCGACGTGTTCAGAGATAAGGTTAAAAGCTTTGAAAGAGGTTTGCACAATGACTCAGCGCAATTCTTTAGAACACAGCCTGGTACTCCATCGGGACCTGGTGAAAGTACCGGTTTAACCTTTAAAAGATCCGATAACAAACTACGCTCGGAGAGAGATGGACCAAAAATAAGATTGGCTGAATGAATTTCATATGTGTAGGGCTGATCGGAAGTAGTACAAGGTGAATACGTTGTTTGAAAAAATTTTGCGAATAGATCTGCAATACCCTGATCTGTATTCGCAAAAGAATTTTCAAACGAGAGCAAAGAAGGAGAAGATACATGTTTCCGCTTTGTGTTTACGAAATTATAAAACTGCTTCGGGTCCTGCGTAAACTGAACCCGACAACGGCGAATATAATCTCTATAACATTTAGCGTTATGCACGGTAAAGTTCGACCGAGCTACTAAGTACCATGAAAAAGTTAGATTGCAGCCGGTTCTTTTATGTTTGTTTAAAAGTCTATTTTTAATATGTTTAAGATTATTTAGGCTCCTTGTAAACCAAGGGGGTTGTCTTTAACGGAAGGATACTTCCATGGCACAGAAGAGTCAAAATAACTAATCAAACTCCTATAAAAATATTCTAAGGCGATATTTATATCGTTGCATGCCAAAAGATCAGACCAATCAAAGGAAAGAATTAAGTTATTGAGCTTTTTAAAATCAGCCTTACTAAAACAGCGAATTCTTTTACCTACGCTATGAGGTTTAACTAAGGCAAACCTCAAGCGTAGGATGATATGGATCTTCTGGGGTCACCAAAGGCAGGGCTCTGGAAAGGGTGATTCCATCTGGATCAGACACAAAACATAAGTCTAGAAGCCGACCTAAAGAATTTCTGACATGGTTAATTTGACCTAAAGACATGTCAAACATGCCCGCAGTAAAATCATGGTGTGAAGAAAGTGATAAAGCTGTAACGTTATCGATATTTGCCCAAGTGAGTTCTGGTATATTAAAGTCACCCAGAACCACCAGCTGGTCGCTATCGGACATAAGATTAAAAACCGACTGGATAGCAGACAAATGATGCCAGTAAGTAGGCGGTTCGGATGAAGGCGGTATATATGAACAGGTAATAAACAGCGATTGATCGGACAAAGTGATCTTAACGCAAAGAAATTCTAAATTACCAAACTCTTGCAACTTGACCTCTTCAGAATGGAAAGAGGAGTCTACTGAGATTAGTACTCCTCCGCCTCTTTGGAGAGGTCGGTCGCGTCTGAAAGTGGTGTACCTGTCTGGGAAAACTTCGGAGCTAAGGATCTCCGGGTTTAACCAGGTTTCACTGAAGACAATAAAAGCTATCAGAGTATAGCCTAGGGAGCTTACTACGAAGGCCCCTAGTATTCTGATAGGTAAGAGTAATGAAGTTTGTTAGTTTTTATACCCTTGCAGAGGGTATTATAATTTTGGTCAGAAGTGTGCAATGCAGTGAAGGAGACATCCAGGACCCCATAAAGTATATATATTCTGGATCAGGATCACCTCCTGAGTTGATATAAGCATGTCCGTCTGTCCGTCTGTCCGTCTGTCTGTTTCTACGCAAACTAGTCTCTCAGTTTTTGAGCTATCGTCTTGAACCCACCCTTTTTTCCTTTGCACGCAGTATATAAGTCGGAACGGCCGGGATCGGCCGACTATATCCTATAGCTGCCATATATCTGATTGATCGGAAATGCTATAACTTCCATGTTATTGAAGATAGAAACTTGAAATTTGCACAGATTGACTATTAGGGGAATTTAGGCCGATCTGGAAAATTTCATACGGATCGGCCGACTATATCCTATAGCTGCCATATGATTGATCGGAAATGCTATAACTTACACGTTTTTGAAGATAGAAACTTTAAATTTGCACAAATGCCCTTTTATGGAAATCTAAGCCGATCTGGAAAATTTCATACGGATCGGCCGACTATATCCTGAACGATCGGAAATGCCACGACTTGCGTGTTTTTGGGCGTAGAAGCGTCGGACTTCTTTTAAAATTCATTTTATACGAATCTAAGCTTGTTATGAATGTTTTTGTAAAGATCGGCTAACTATATCCGATACTTACTATATCTTTAATTAATAGAAGCCGCTATTTAACTGCAAGGGTATATAAGCTTCGGCTCCGTCCGAAGTTAGCTTTCCATTCTCGTTTAAAATAGAGGTTGGCTGGTCAGTTGGTGTGGCTTTGGGGAGTTTGACTCCCGCAGGCCTGGTATTTTTTTTTTTGCGTTTCTCTTTTACGTTACCATTCTCGTTTAATCTAATATTATTTCAATTTTGATTTTAATTATTTTTATTTTACCATTTTTTAATTTTTTTTATTTTAATTTTTTTATATTTTGGTCTTAGTTTCTTTTAATTATATTTTAATATTTAATAATTTTTAATTTTTATTTTGTTTATTTGCCACTTTGAAAAATGTTTAGTGTTGCTTAATCGAGAAGCTTGTAGTAGTCAATTTATAAATTGCAATTTTTTAAATAAAAATATTTTTTAATCAAATATTAGTTTAATTTTGATATATTTTTTTTATTTTACCATTTTTTTTTAATTTTTTTCATATTTTGATTTTTTTAATTTGTTTTATTTCGATGTTAGTCTGTTTTTTATATTATTGTTTTTCTATTTTAATAATTAATTATTTTTTAATCTAATATTAGTTTAATTTTGATTTTAATTATTTTTATTTTAAAATTTTTTTAATTTTTTCGACTTTTTTGTACTTAAATTTTTTATATTTTGGTATTCTTTTAATTAATTATTTTTTTTATTTAAATAATTATTTATTTTTTCATCGTATATTTGTTATATTTTAATATTAATTAATTTTTTTTTAAATAATTATTTGAGATTTTAATTTTTTGGTCGTTTTCGTTTTTCTTAAATATTTTTTTTTTAAATATTTTTTTATTTTTTTAATCATATATTAGTTATATTTTAATATTTATTAATTTTTAATTTTTATTTTGTTTATGCCACTTTCAAAAATGTTTAAGGTTGCTTAATCGAGAAGCGTATTGTAATCATTTATAAATTGCAATATTTTAAATGGCAATATTTTTTAAACAAATATTAGTTTAATTTTGATATTATTTTTTTTATTTTACCATTTTTTTTGTTCATATTTTGATTTTTTTAATTTTTTATATTTTGATGTTAGTCTGTTTTTTATATTATTGTTTTTCTATTTTAATAATTATTTTTTTTTAATCTAATATTATTTCATTTTTGATTTTAATTATTTTTATTTTACCATTTTTTTTTTAATTTTCGACTTTTTTAGACTTAAATTTTTTATATTTTGGTATAATTTTTTTAATTATTTTTTTTTATTTAAATAATTATTTATTTTTTAATCATATATAAGTTGTATTTTTATATTAATTAATTTTTTTATTTAAATAATTATTTATTTTTTAATCATATATTAGTTATATTTTAATAATAATAATTTTTAATATTTATTTTGTTTATTTGCCACTTTGAAAAATGTTTAGTGTTGCTTTACCGAGAAGCATTTTGTAGTCAATTTATAAATTGCAATATTTTAAATAGCAATATTTTTGAATCAAATATAAGTTTAGTTTTAATATTATTATTTTTTTTTTTTTAACAAATTTTGATTTTTTTATTTTTTATATTTTGAATTTGTTGTTTTTAATATTATTGTTTTTCTATTTTAATAATTATTTATTTTTAATCTAATATTATTTCAATTTTGATTTTATCTGTTTTTATTTTAACATTTTTTTAATTTTTTTTATTTAAATTTTTTATATTTTGGTATTAGTTTTTTTTAAATTATTTTTTTCTTTAAATAATTATTTATTTTTAAACATATATTAGGTATATTTTCATATTAATTAATTTTTTTTTATTTAAATATTTATGTATTTTTTACTCATATATTTTATTGTAATAATAATTAATTTTTTTTATATTAATAATTATTTATTTTTTAATCATATATTAGTTATATTTTAATAATAATTAATTTTTAATTTTTATTTTGTTTAGTTGCCAATTTGAACAATTTTTAGGGTATCTTAATCGAGAAGCATTTTGTAGTCAATTTATAAATTGCAATATTTTAAATAGCAATATTTTTTAATCAAATATTAGTTTAAATTGAGATTTTTTTTTTTATTTTACCATTTTTATACCCTTGCAGAGGGTATTATAATTTTGGTCAGAAGTGTGCAACGCAGTGAAGGAGACATCTAGGACCCCATAAAGTATATATATTCTGGATCAGGATCACCTCCTGTCCGTCTGTCTGTTTCTAACCAAACTAGTCTCTCAGTTTTTGAGCTATCGTCTTGAAACTTTGCACACACTTTCTACTTTTATAACTTTGAAAAATTTTTAAGGTTGCTTAATCGAGAAGCATTTTGTAATCATATATAAATTGCAATATTTTAAAAAGCAATATTTTTTAATCAAATATTAGTTTAATTTTGAAATTATTTTTTTTTATTTTGACATTTTTTTTTTTTTTCATATTTTGATTTTTTTTTAATTTTTTATATTTTGATGTTAGTCTGTTTTTTATATTATTGTTTTTCTATTTTAATAATTATTTATTTTTTAATCTAATATTAGTTCAATTTTGATTTTAATTAACTTCCGTCTCGCTTACGCGTGTGCAGTGATATATTTGGTGAGAATTAATATTTATTAATTTAAATCCAAGCATAGCTCTGCTTTGCTGTACTATTTGTTGTTGCTCTTTTCGCTATTCCCCTTTGAGTTGCTTATCTCTACCTCTAAGCATAACCTCTAACTCTTATACTAACATACAAACTGTTCTCTTGTTCTAATTTTCTTTTGGTACAGTGGTGCAAGGTATAACATAATTAAAATTAAAATTAAATACAATATTTAATAAAAATTGAATTTAAAGTAGTCTGCGCAATTAAGTCTTGCAATAAGACAATAACTGCATCCCAGCCAAGCCTCCCCTGTTGGCTGTGTGACAACATGGTACATGCCAAATGTGCCGGTTTCACAGCCTCTGTGTCGGACGGAGTGTCCCGGAGCTCTGGCTTGCACTTCTGTTGCAGCGACTGTCGTGCCGTGCAGAGTGAGATGAGAGCGTTCATGCGGCACACAAGGAATGGATTTAAGGAATTGAAAGCTGGTTTTCGCAAAATCAGCGATCAATTCAATGCGCTTGATTCTCAATTTAGTAACCTTCAGCTACTAATAGAGTCTCCGAAGCGCAAAAAATCCACCCTAGTGGAGCCGTGTGGACCAGCTAATCCTCTGCCCGCACTGCCGACTATCACTCAACCCCTGATCACCCTGACAACTCCAAGAGTCAGGACTGATAAAAATTCGGATACCGAATGCGTCAGTGATCGTGTGCAACTTTCTGATTTGTCCCCTATGGCATCACTACCAATGACGCCACAGCCCCAATTGATGCATACCCCTGTAAAACTCACTGGGAATATTGGGTCCGGACCCCCGGCACCGACTGGTATCGCAGTCCTACAAGCTGCGAGACCAAAACCCCTAAAGGTTGTTCCTCCAACGAAACAAATATTTGTTTCACGGCTCGCCCCTTCATTACTCTTACCTATCAGAATACTAGGGGCCTTCGTAGTAAGCTCCCTAGGCTATACTCTGATAGCTTTTCCTTTGCATCTCAGGTTATTGTCTTCAGTGAAACCTGGTTAAAGCCGGAGATCCTTAGCTCCGAAGTTTTCCCAGACAGGTACACCACTTTCAGACGCGACCGACCTCTCCAAAGAGGCGGAGGAGTACTAATCTCAGTAGACTCCTCTTTCCATTCTGAAGAGGTCAAGTTGCAAGAGTTTGGTAATTTAGAATTTCTTTGCGTTAAGATCACTTTGTCCGATCAATCGCTGTTTATTACCTGTTCATATATACCGCCTTCATCCGAACCGCCTACTTACTGGCATCATTTGTCTGCTATCCAGTCGGTTTTTAATCTTATGTCCGATAGCGACCAGCTGGTGGTTCTGGGTGACTTTAATATACCAGAACTCACTTTGTCAAATATCGATAACGTTACAGCTTTATCACTTTCTTCACACCATGATTTTACTGCGGGCATGTTTGACATGTCTTTAGGTCAAATTAACCATGTCAGAAATTCTTTAGGTCGGCTTCTAGACTTATGTTTTGTGTCTGATCCAGATGGAATCACCCTTTCCAGAGCCCTGCCTTTGGTGACCCCAGAAGATCCATATCATCCTACGCTTGAGGTTTCAATCGAAACCATTGCCTTAGTTAAACCTCATAGCGTAGGTAATAGAATTCGCTGCTTTAGTAAGGCTGACTTTAAAAAGCTCAATAACCTAATTCTTTCCTTTGATTGGTCTGATCTTTTGGCATGCAATGATATAAATATCGCCTTAGAATATTTTTATAGGAGTTCGAATAGTTGTTTTGACTCTTGTGAGCCATGGAAGTATCCGTCCGTTAAAGACAACCCCCCTTGGTTTACAAGGAGCCTAAATAATCTTGAACATATTAAAAATAGACTTTTAAACAAACATAAAAGAACCGGCTGCAATCTAACTTTTTCAAGGTACTTAGTAGCTCGGTCGAACTTTACCGTGCATAACGCTGAATGTTATAAAGATTATATTCGCCGTTGTCGGGTTCAGTTTACGCAGGACCCGAAGCAGTTTTATAATTTCGTAAACACAAAGCGGAAACATGTATCTTCTCCTTCCTTGCTCTCGTTTGAAAATTCTTTTGCGAATACTGATCAGGGTATTGCAGATCTATTCGCAAAATTTTTTCAAACAACGTATTCACCTTGTACTACTTCCGATCAGCCCTACACATATGAAATTCATTCAGCCAATCGTATTTTTGGTCCATCTCTCTCCTAGCGTAGTTTGATATCGGATCTTTTAAAGGTTAAACCGGTACTTTCACCAGGTCCCGATGGAGTACCAGGCTGTGTGCTAAAGAATTGCGCTGAGTCATTGTGCAAACCTCTTTCAAAGCTTTTCACCTTATCTCTGGAAACGTCGATATTTCCCCTTATGTGGAAGGAATCTTTTATAATTCCCCTGCATAAAAAAGGGAAAAAATCTGATGCTACCAATTATAGAGGCATCTCTAAATTGTCAGCAATTCCAAAGCTATTTGAAAAAATTATTACTTCTCATCTGCAGCACCTCTGTAGTTCAATCATTTCTCCATGCCATCATGGTTTTATTAGGCGTCGCTACACCACCACCAACTTGTTGGAGCTGGCTTCATTTCTAATTGATGGCTTCCAAAATGGCCTTCAAACAGAAGTCATCTACACTAATTTTAGTAAAGCATTTGACTCTGTAAACCACTCACTCCTTTTGAGAAAACTTGAGAAAAAACTTTTGAGAAAACTCGATCGATCGAACTCGGATTTCCTACTAACCTTCTTACGTGGATTTCCAGTTATCTTTCTGGAAGAACCCAACGCGTCCTTTTTAATGATGTATTCTCCTGCCTAGTCCGAGCTACATCTGGAGTCCCTCAAGGAAGTCATCTCGGGCCTTTACTTTTTACCATTTTTATAAATGACTTGCCTTTTGCTTTACCGAACTCTCGTGTACTTATGTACGCAGATGACGCTAAGCTGTGTCTTCAGTATAAATCTTCCTCATCAATACAAACATCAGTCCGATCTGGACAAGTTCCAAAATTGGTGTTCTGCTAATGACTTAAAACTCAATGGGTCAAAATCCAAACTTATGTCGTTCCATCGCTTAAGCCCCATCCAGGCAACTTATTTTCTCTATGGGACCGCCCTAGAAAGATTAACTCAGGTTAACGACCTAGGTGTCCTATTAGACTTCAAGCTTAAATTTACCGACCATATATCGGCAATGGTTAATAAAGCCAAGGGTGTGCTTGGTTTCATTAAAAGATGGTCAAAGGAATTTAATGACCCTTATATAACCAAAACTTTTTACATATCTTTATCATCAAGACCGTATTGAATCATACAGTACACTTTCTCCTTTTTGCTCTTAGGGGTCTAACCTGGGATGCAAGTATTCAACTCCCGTCTTATCATAGCAGACTACTTTTAATAAACTTACCATCCCTACTAAACCGTAGGGCTATGCTGGGTGCAGTTTTCATCAATAACCTTATTAATGGTGAAATCGACAGCCAGAACCTTCTAAGTCTGTTAAAACTTAACGTTCCTTTTAGGGCCTCTCGAACTTTCCTCCCCTTATTTCTTAACTTTTGTATATGCCCAGCATGACCCTTTCAGGGTACTATGTTCTGACTACAATAACCCCTATCAAATCATTTCACAGAACTCTTGCATGAAATCCTCGATTCTTTCCTACTTAAGAGAGCAACAATGTAACTCTTCCTCGTAACCTTTTTAAAAATACTTATTCCTCGTCTCGGATCTATCCCCGCGATTCGAGCCGTACGATAAACGGCAGCGCCCCTCGGTCGGTTGGGCGGGAGGTGGGCTGCACGTATGCAGTGGGAGCCGCGAAAAAAAAAAGAAAAATTACCATTTTTTTAATTTTTTTGATTTAAATTTTTTTATATTTTGTTTTTTTTTTAAATTATTTTTTTTTTAATATTTATTTTATTTTTAATATTTTAATATTATTTCGTTTTTTTTATTTAAATAATTATTTTTTTTTTAATCATATATTATTTATATTTTAATAATAACAAATTTTTAATTTTTATTTTGTTTAGTTGCCAATTTAAAAAATTTGAATAATTGCAATATTTTAAATAGCAATATTTTTTAATGAAATATTAGTTTTATTTTGATATTATTTCTTTTTATTTTTTATATTTTTTCATATTTTGATTTTTTTTAATTTTTTATATTTTTATATTAGTCTGTTTTTTATATTATTGTTCTTCTATTTTAATAATTATTTATTTTTTTGTCTAATATAATTTCAATTTTGATTTTAATTATTTTTATTGTACTATTTTTTTAAATTTATTTCAAATTTTTTTATTTAAATTTTTTATATTTTGGTATTCTTTTTTTTTAAATTTTTTTTTTTTGTATTTAAATAATTATTTATTTTTTAATCATATATTAGTTATATTTAAATATTAATTATTTTTTTTATTTAAATAATTATTTTTTTTTTATCATATATTAGTTATATTTTAATAATAATTAATTTTTAATTTTTATTTTGTTTAGTTGCCATTTTGAAAATTTTTAGGGTTGCTTAATCGAGAAGCATTTTGTTATCAATTATAAATTGCAATATTTTAAATAGCAATATTTTTTAATCAAATATTAGTTTAATTTTAATATTATTATACCCTTGCAGAGGGTATTATAATTTTGGTCAGAAGTGTGCAACGCAGTGAAGGAGACATCCAGGACCCCATAAAGTATATGTATTCTGGATCAGGATCACCTCCTGAGTCGATATAAGCATGTTCGTCTGTCCGTCTGTCTGTTTCTACGCAAACTAGTCTCTCAGTTTTTGAGCTATCGTCTTGAAACTTTGCACACACCCTTCTTCCCTTGTACGCAGTATATAAGTCGGAACGGCCGGGATCGGCCGACTATATCCTATAGCAGCCATATAACTGATTGATGGGAAATGCTATAACTTCCATGTTATTGAAGAAAGAAGCTTGAAATTTGCACAGGTTCTCTTTTTTGGAAATCTAAGCCGATCTGGAGATTTTCATGATTTATTTAAATAAATGTTTATTTTTATATCATATATTAGTTATATTTTAATATTTATTGATATTTAATTTTCATTTTGTTTAGTTGCCACTTTAAAAAATTTTTAAGGTTGCCCAATGGAGAAGCATTTTGAAATCAATTTGTAAATTGCAATATTTTATATAGCAATATTTTTTAATCAAATGTTAGTTTAATTTTGATATTATTTTTTTTATTTACCATTTTTTTATTTTTTTATATTTTGATTTTATTTAATTTCTTATATTTTGATATTAGTCTGTTTTTTTATTATTGTTTTTCTATTTGAATAATTATTTATTTTTTAATCTAATATTATTTCAATTTTGATTTTAATTATTTTAATTTTACCATTTATTTAATTTTATCAATTTTTTTTTTTATTTAAATTTTTTATATTTTGGTATTCGTTTTTTTATATTATTGTTTTTCTATTTTAATAATTATTTATTTTATAATCTAATATTGGTTCAATTTTGATTTAAATAGTTTTTATTTTACCATTTTTTTAATTTTTTTCGAATTTTTCTAATTTAAATTTTTTATATTTTGGTATGTTTTTTTTAATTATTTTTTTTTATTTAAATAATTGCTTATTTTTTTAATCGTTTATAAGTTATATTTTAATGTTAGTTGTATTTTAATATTTATTAATTTTTAATTTTAATTTTGTTTAGTTGCAACTTTGAAAAATTTTTAAGGATTCTCAATCGAGATGCATTTTGTATTCAATATATAAATTGCAATATTTTAAATAGCAATATTTTTTAGTCAAATATTGGTTTAATTTTGATAAATTTTTTTTTTTATGTATATATATTTTTTATTTCTACTTATTTGCCACTTTCTATTTTTTTAAGGGGCTTGAACGTGGATGAGAGCGGCATTTTGTAATCAATTTATAAATTGCAATATTTTAAACACAACACCTTGCCAAACCCACGTGTGTTTTAGCGAAACTAGCACCATCCGATTCCTAAATATCGTATGAAAAAGCCAATACGCGAATGAAAATGTTGCTGAGTCGATTTAGAAACTGCTGTCCCACCCCGCCCACATGCGACAGTTTTAGTGGCACCGAAATTTAGGTTAAACACAACACCTTGCTTTGCAAAACACACACCGTGTTTTAGCGAAACTAGCACCCTCTGATTCCTATGTATCGTATTAAAAAGCCAATACGTGAATGTAAATGTTCCTGAGTGCATTTAGAAACTGCTGTCTCCACCCCGCGCACAGGCGACAGTTTTAGCGGCACCGACAACCTCGAAATCATAAATTGCGTAACTGTCGCTGAGTGTATTTAGGAGCTGATGTCGCCAATCACACAATTAAACACATCATCTTGCCAACCCAAGTGTGTTTTAGCGAAACTAGCACCCTCCGAATCCTAAATATCGTACTAAAAGGCCAATACGCGAATGAAAATGTTGCTGAGTGATTTCAGAAGCTGCTGTCCCCACCCCGCCCACAGGCGACAGTTATAGCGGCACCGACACCCCCGAAATCATAAATTGCGAAGTAAAAGTCAATTCGCAAATGTAACGGTCGCTGAGTGCATTTAGAAGCTGATGTCGCCAACCACAGCAGAGGTAAAACTCTCAGAAGCAGATTTAGGTTAAACAAATCACCTTGCCAAACCAACGTGTGTTTTAGCGAAACTAGCACTCTCAGATTCCTTTTTTAATATTATTGTTTTTCTATTTTAATAATTATTTATTTTATAATCTAATATTGGTTCAATTTTGATTTAAATAATTTTTATTTTACCATTTTTTTAATTTTTTCGAATTTTTCTAATTTAAATTTTTTATATTTTGGTATGTTTTTTTTAATTATTTTTTTTATTTAAATAATTGCTTTTTTTTTTTAATCGTTTATAAGTTATATTTTAATGTTAGTTGTATTTTAATATTTATTAATTTTTAATTTTAATTTTGTTTAGTTGCAACTTTGAAAAATTTTTAAGGATTCTCAATCGAGATGCATTTTGTATTCAATATATAAATTGCAATATTTTAAATAGCAATATTTTTTAGTCAAATATTGGTTTAATTTTGATAAAATTTTTTTTTTTTTATGTATATATATTTTTTATTTCTACTTATTTGCCACTTTCTATTTTTTAAGGGGCTTGAACGTGGATGAGAGCGGCATTTTGTAATCAATTTATAAATTGCAATATTTTAAACACAACACCTTGCCAAACCCACGTGTGTTTTAGCGAAACTAGCACCATCCGATTCCTAAATATCGTATGAAAAAGCCAATACGCGAATGAAAATGTTGCTGAGTCGATTTAGAAACTGCTGTCCCACCCCGCCCACATGCGACAGTTTTAGTGGCACCGAAATTTAGGTTAAACACAACACCTTGCTTTGCAAAACACACACCGTGTTTTAGCGAAACTAGCACCCTCTGATTCCTAAATATCGTATTAAAAAGCTAATACGCGAATGCAAAAGATGCTGAGTGCATTTAGAAGCTGCTGTTCTCACCCCGCCCACAGGCGACAGTTTTAGCGGCACCGACAACCTCAAAATCATAAATTGCGAAGTAAAAAGCCAATTCGCAACTGTAACTGTCGCTGAGTGTATTTAGGAGCTGATGTCGCCAATCACACAATTAAACACATCATCTTGCCAACCCAAGTGTGTTTTAGCGAAACTAGCACTCTCAGATTCCTAAATATCGTATTAAAAGGCCAATACCCGAATGAAAATGTTGCTGAGTGGATTTAGAAACTGCTGTCCTCACCCCGCCCACAGGCGACAGTTTTAGCGGCACCGACAACCTCGAAATCATAAATTGCGAAGTAAAAAGCCAATTCGCAAATGTAACGGTCGCTGAGTGCATTTAGAAGCTGCTGTCCCCACCCCGCCCACAGGCGACAGTTTTAGCGGCACCGACAACCTTGAAATCATAAATTGCGAAGTAAAAAGTCAATTCGCAAATGTAACGGTCGCTGAGTGCATTTAGAAGCTGCTGTCCTCACCCCGCCCACAGGCGACAGTTTTAGCGGCACCGACAACCTCGAAATCAAAAATTGCGAAGTAAAAAGCCAATTCGCAAATGTAACGGTCGCTGAGTGCATTTAGAAGCTGCTGTCCCCACCCCGCCCACAGGCGACAGTTTTAGCGGCACCGACAACTTCGAAATCATAAATTGCGAAGTAAAAATCCAATTCGCAAATGTAACTGTCGCTGAGTGCATTTAGGAGCTGATGTCGCCAACCACAGCAGAGGTGACACTCTCAGAAGCAGATTTAGGTTAAACACATCATCTGGCCAACCCAAGTGTGTTTTAGCGAAACAAGCACCCTCAGATTCTTATATATCGTATTAAAAAGCCAATACGTGAATGTAAATGTTCCTGAGTGCATTTAGAAACTGCTGTCTCCACCCCGCGCACAGGCGACAGTTTTAGCGGCACCGACAACCTCGTAATCAAAAATTGCGAAGTAAAAAGCCAATTCGCAAATGTAACGGTCGCTGAGTGCATTTAGAAACTGCTGTCTCCACCCCGCGCACAGGGGACAGTTTTAGCGGCACCGACACCCACGAAATCATAAATTGCGAAGTAAAAAGTCAATTCGCAAATGAAACGGTCGCTGAGTGCATTTAGAAGCTGCTGTTCTCACCCCGCCCACAGGCGACAGTTTTAGCGGCACCGACACCCACGAAATCATAAATTGCGAAGTAAAAAGTCAATTCGCAAATGTACCGGTCGCTGAGTGCATTTAGAAGCTGCTGTCCCCACCCCGCCCACAGGCGACTGTTTTAGTGGTACCGACACACTCGAAATCATAAATTACGAAGTAAAAAGCCAATTCGCAAATGTAACGGTCGCTGAGTGCATTTAGAAGCTGCTGTTCTCACCCCGCCCACAGGCGACAGTTTTAGCGGCACCGACACCCACGAAATCACAAATTGCGAAGTAAAAAGTCAATTCGCAAATGTAACGGTCGCTGAGTGCATTTAGAAGCTGCTGTCCCCACCCCGCCCACAGGCGACTGTTTTAGTGGTACCGACACACTCGAAATCATAAATTACGAAGTAAAAAGCCATATCGCAAATGTAACGGTCGCTGAGTGCATTTAGAAGCTGCTGTTCTCACCCCGCCCACAGGCGACAGGTTTAGCGGCACCGACACCCACGAAATCATAAATTATGAAGTAAAAAGTCAATTCGCAAATGTAACGGTCGCTGAGTGCATTTAGAAGCTGCTGTCCCCACCCCGCCCACAGGCGACAGTTTTAGCGGCACCGACACCCACGAAATCATAAATTGCGAAGTAAAAAGTCAATTCGCAAATGTAACGGTCGCTGAGTGCATTTAGAAGCTGCTGTCCCCACCCCGCCCACAGGCGACTGTTTTAGCGGTACCGACACACTCGAAATCATAAATTGCGAAGTAAAAATCCAATTCGCAAATGTAACTGTCGCTGAGTGCATTTAGGAGCTGATGTCGCCAACCACAGCAGAGGTGACACTCTCAGAAGCAGATTTAGGTTAAACACATCATCTTGCCAACCCAAGTGTGTTTTAGCGAAACTAGCACCCTCAGATTCCTAAATATCGTATTAAAAAGCCAATACGCGAATGTAAATGTTCCTGAGTGCATTTAGAAACTGCTGTCTCCACCCCGCCCACAGGCGACAGTTTTAGCGGCACCGACACCCTCGAAATAATAAATTGCGAAGTAAAACGTCAGTTCGCAAATGTAACGGTCGCTGAGTGCATTTAGAAGCTGTGGTCCCCACCCCGCCCACAGGCGACAGTTTTAGCGGCACCGACACACTCGAAATCATAAATTGCGAAGTAAAAAGCCAATTCGCAAGAGTAACGGTCGCTGTGTGCATTTAGGAGCTGATGTCGCCAACCACAGCAGAGGTGACACTCTCAGAAGCAGATTTAGGTTAAACACATCATCTTGCCAACCCAAGTGTGTTTTAGCGAAACTAGCACCCTCAGATTCCTAAATATCGTATTAAAAGCCAATACGCGAATGTAAATGTTCCTGAGTGCATTTAGAAACTGCTGTCTCCACCCCGCGCACAGGCGACAGTTTTAGCGGCACCGACACCCACGAAATCATAAATTGCGAAGTAAAAAGTCAATTCGCAAATGTAACGGTCGCTGAGTGCATTTAGAAGCTGCTGTCCTCACCCCGCCCACAGGCGACTGTTTTAGCGGCACCGACACCCACGAAATCACAAATTGCGAAGTAAAAAGTCAATTCGCAAATGTAACGGTCGCTGAGTGCATTTAGAAGCTGCTGTCCCCACCCCGCCCACAGGCGACTGTTTTAGTGGTACCGACACACTCGAAATCATAAATTACGAAGTAAAAAGTCAATTCTCAAAATGTAACGATCGCTGTGTGCATTTAGGAGTGGATGTCGCCAACCACAGCAGAGGTAAAACTCTCAGAAGCAGATTTAGGTTAAACACATCACCTTGCCAAACCCACGTGTGTTTTAGCGAAACTAGCACTCTCAGATTCCTAAATATCGTATTAAAAAGCCAATACGCGAATGAAAATGTTGCTGAGTGGATTTAGAAACTGCTGTCCCCACCCCGCCCACAGGCGACAGTTTTAGCGGCACCGACACCCACGAAATCATAAATTGCGAAGTAAAAAGTCAATTCGCAAATGTAACGGTCGCTGAGTGCATTTAGAAGCTGCTGTCCTCACCCCGCCAACAGGCGACAGTTTTAGCGGCACCGACAACCTCGAAATCATAAATTGCGAAGTAATGACCCCACCCCGCCCACAGGCGACTGTTTTAGCGGTACCGACACACTCGAAATCATAAATTACGAAGTAAAAAGCCAATTCCCAAAATGTAACGATCGCTGTGTGCATTTAGGAGTGGATGTCGCCAACCACAGCAGAGGTAAAACTCTCAGAAGCAGATTTAGGTTAAACACATCACCTTGCCAAACCCACGTGTGTTTTAGCGAAACTAGCACTCTCAGATTCCTAAATATCGTATTAAAAGGCCAATACCCGAATGAAAATGTTCCTGAGTGCATTTAGAAACTGCTGTCTCCACCCCGCCCACAGGCGACAGTTTTAGCGGCACCGACACCCACGAAATCATAAATTGCGAAGTAAAAAGTCAATTCGCAAATGTAACGGTCGCTGAGTGCATTTAGAAGCTGCTGTCCTCACCCCGCCCACAGGCGACAGTTTTAGCGGCACCGACACCCACGAAATCACAAATTGCGAAGTAAAAAGTCAATTCGCAAATGTAACGGTCGCTGAGTGCATTTAGAAGCTGCTGTCCCCACCCCGCCCACAGGCGACTGTTTTAGTGGTACCGACACACTCGAAATCATAAATTACGAAGTAAAAAGCCATATCGCAAATGTAACGGTCGCTAATGCATTTAGAAGCTGCTGTTCTCACCCCGCCCACGGGCGACAGTTTAGCGGCACCGACACCCACGAAATCATAAATTGCGAAGTAAAAAGTCAATTCGCAAATGTAACGGTCGCTGAGTGCATTTAGAAGCTGCTGTCCCCACCCCGCCCACAGGCGACTGTTTTAGCGGCACCGACACACTCGAAATCATAAATTACGAAGTAAAAAGCCAACTCCCAAAATGTAACGATCGCTGTGTGCATTTAGGAGTGGATGTCGCCAACCACAGCAGAGGTAAAACTCTCAGAAGCAGATTTAGGTTAAACACATCACCTTGCCAAACCCACGTGTGTTTTAGCGAAACTAGCACTCTCAGATTCCTAAATATCGTATTAAAAGGCCAATACCCGAATGAAAATGTTGCTGAGTGGGTTTAGAAACTGCTGCAACCACCCCGCCCACAGGCGACAGTTTTAGCGGCACCGACAACCTCGAAATCATAAATTGCGAAGTAAAAAGCCAATTCGCAAATGTAACGGTCACTGAGTGTATTTAGAAGCTGCTGACCCCACCCCGCCCACAGGCGACAGTTTTAGCGGCACCGACAACTTCGAAATCATAAATTGCGAAGTAAAAATCCAATTCGCAAATGTAACTGTCGCTGAGTGCATTTAGGAGCTGATGTCGCCAACCACAGCAGAGGTGACACTCTCAGAAGCAGATTTAAGTTAAACACATCACCTTGCCAAACCCAAGTGTGTTTTAGCGAAACTAGCACCCTCAGATTCCTATATATCGTATTAAAAAGCCAATACGTGAATGTAAATGTTCCTGAGTGCATTTAGAAACTGCTGTCTCCACCCCGCGCACAGGCGACAGTTTTAGCGGCACCGACACCCACGAAATCATAAATTGCGAAGTAAAAAGTCAATTCGCAAATGTAACGGTCGCTGAGTGCATTTAGAAGCTGCTGTCCCCACCCCGCCCACAGGCGACAGTTTTAGCGGTACCGACACACTCGAAATCATAAATTACGAAGTAAAAAGCCAATTCCCAAAATGTAACGATCGCTGTGTGCATTTAGGAGTGGATGTCGCCAACCACAGCAGAGGTAAAACTCTCAGAAGCAGATTTAGGTTAAACACATCATCTTGCCAACCCAAGTGTGTTTTAGCGAAACTAGCACCCTCAGATTCCCATATATCGTATTAAAAAGCCAATACGTGAATGTAAATGTTCCTGAGTGCATTTAGAAACTGCTGTCTCCACCCCGCGCACAGGCGACAGTTTTAGCGGCACCGACACCCACGAAATCATAAATTGCGAAGTAAAAAGTCAATTCGCAAATGTAACGGTCGCTGAGTGCATTTAGAAGCTGCTGTCCCCACCCCGCCCACAGGCGACTGTTTTAGTGGTACCGACACACTCGAAATCATAAATTAAAAAGTACAAAGCCATATCGCAAATGTAACGGTCGCTGAGTGCATTTAGAAGCTGCGGTTCTCACCCCGCCCAAAGGCGACAGTTTTAGCGGCACCGACACCCACGAAATCATAAATTGCGAAGTAAAAAGTCAATTCGCAAATGTAACGGTCGCTGAGTGCATTTAGAAGCTGCTGCCCACACCCCGCCCACAGGCGACTGTTTTAGCGGTACCGACACCCACGAAATCACAAATTGTGAAGTAAAAAGTCAATTCACAAATGTAACGGTCGCTGAGTGCATTTAGGAGCTGATTTCGCCAACCACAGCAGAGGTGGTACTCTCAAAAGCAGATTTAGGTTAAACACAACACCTTGCCAAACCCAAGTGTATTTTAGCAAAACTAGCACCCTCCGATTCTTAAATATCGTATTAAAATGCCAATACGCGAATGTAAATGTTGCTGAGTGGATTTAGAAACTGCTATCCCCACCCCGCGCAGAGGCGACAGTTTTAGCGGCCCACAGGCGACAGTTTTAGCGGCACCGACAACCTCGAAATCATAAATTGCGAAGTAAAAAGCCAATTCGCAAAATGTAACGGTCGTGAGGTTTGTTAAACACATCATCTTGCCAACCCGAGTGTGTTTTGCGAAACTTGCACCATCCGATTCCTAAATATCGTATAAAAGGCAATCCGAATTAAATTTCCTGAGTGCATTTAGAAGCTGCTGCCCTCCCCCCGCCCAGGCGACCGTTTTAGCGGCACCGACACCCACGAAATCATAAATTGCGTAGTAAAAAGTCAATTCGCAAATGTAAAGGTCGCTGAGTGCATTTAGAAGCTGCTGTCCCCACCCCGCCCACAGGCGACAGTTTTAGCGGCACCGACACCCTCGAAATCATAAATTGCGAAGTAAAAAGTCAATTCACAAATGTAACGGTCGCTGAGTGCATTTAGGAGCTGATGTCGCCAACCACAGCAGAGGTGGCACTCTCAAAAGCAGATTTAGGTTAAACCCATCACCTTGCCAAACCCAAGTGTATTTTAGCAAAACTAGCACCCTCCGATTCTTAAATATCGTATTAAAATGCCAATACGCGAATGTAAATGTTGCTGAGTGGATTTAGAAACTGCTATCCCCACCCCGCGCAGAGGCGACAGTTTTAGCGGCACCGACACCATCGAAATCAAAAATTACGAAGTCAAAAGCCAATTCCCAAAATGTAACGGTCGGTGTGTGGATTTAGGAGCTGACTTCGCCAACCACAGCAGAGGTGGTACTCTCAGAAGCAGATTTAGGTTAAACACATCACCTTGCAAAACCCAAGTGTATTTTAGCAAAACTAGCACTCTCAGATTCCTAAATATCGTATTAAAAGGTCAATACGCGAATGAAAATGTTGCTGAGTGGATTTAGAAACTACTGCCCTCACCCCGCCCACAGGCGACAGTTTTAGCGGCACCGACACCATCGAAATCAAAAATTACGAAGTCAAAAGCCAATTCCCAAAATGTAACGGTCGGTGTGTGGATTTAGGAGCTGACTTCGCCAACCACAGCAGAGGTGGTACTCTCAGAAGCAGATTTAGGTTAAACACATCACCTTGCAAAACCCAAGTGTATTTTAGCAAAACTAGCACTCTCAGATTCCTAAATATTGTATTAAAAGGTCAATACGCGAATGAAAATGTTGCTGAGTGGATTTAGAAACTGCTGCCCCCACCCCGCCCACAGGCGACAGTTTTAGCGGCACCGACAACCTCGAAATCATAAATTGCGAAGTAAAAAGCCAATTCGCAAATGTAACTGTCGCTGAGTGCATTTAGGAGCTGATGTTGCCAACCACAGCAGAGGTGACACTCTCAGAAGCAGATTTAGGTTAAACACATCATCTTGCCAACCCAAGTGTGTTTTAGCGAAACTAGCAGCCTCAGATTCCTAAGTATCGTATTAAAAGGCCAATACGCGAATGAAAATGTTGCTGAGTGGATTTAGAAACTGCTGTCCCCACCCCGCCCACAGGCGACAGTTTTAGCGGCACCGACAACCTCGAAATCATAAATTGCGAAGTAAAAAGCCAATTCGCAAATGTAACGGTCGCTGAGTGCATTTAGGAGCTGATGTCGCCAACCACAGCACAGGTGGCACCTCAAGCAGATTTAGGTAAAACATCACCTGCCAACCAAGTTGTTTTAGCGAACACAGCACTCTCAGATTCGATCATATATTCGTATTAAAAATCCAATTCGCAAATGTAACGGTCGCTGAGTGCATTAAGAAGCTGCTGTCCTCACCCCGCCCACAGGCGACAGTTTTAGCGGCACCGACACCCACGAAATCATAAATTGCGAAGTAAAAAGTCAATTCGCAAATGTAACGGTCGCTGAGTGCATTTAGAAGCTGCTGTCCCCACCCCGCCCACAGGCGACAGTTTTAGCGGTACCGACACCCTCGAAATCATAAATTACGAAGTAAAGAGCCAATTCCCAAAATGTAACGATCGCTGTGTGCATTTAGGAGTGGATGTCGCCAACCACTGCAGAGGTAAAACTCTCAGAAGCAGATTTAGGTTAAACACATCACCTTGCCAAACCCACGTGTGTTTTAGCGAAACTAGCACTCTCAGATTCCTAAATATCGTATTAAAAGGCCAATACCCGAATGAAAATGTTGCTGAGTGGATTTAGAAACTGCTGTCCTCACCCCGCCCACAGGCGACAGTTTTAGCGGCAATGACACCATTGTAATCATAAATTACGAAGGAAAAAGCCAATTCACAAAATGAAACGGTCGATGTGTGCATTTAGGAGCTGATGTCGCCAACATCAGCAGAGGTGGCACTCTCAGAAGCAGATTTAGGTTAAACCCATCACCTTGCCAAACCCAAGTGTGTTTTAGCGAAACTAGCACTCTCAGATTCGTATATATCGTATTAAAAAGCCAATACGCGAATGAAAATGTTGATGAGTGCTTTTAGAAACTGCTGTCGTCACCCCGCCCACAGGCGACAGTTTTAGCGGCACTGACTCCCTCGAAATCATAAATTACGAAGTAAAAAGCCAATTCGCAAAATGTAACGGCCGATGTGTGCATTTAGGAGCTGATGTCGCCAACCACAGCAGAGGTGGCACTCTCAGAAGCAGATTTAGGTTAAATACATCACCCTGCCACACCCAAGTGTGTTTTTTAGCGAAATAGCACTCTCAGATTCCTATATATCGTATTAAAAAGTCAATACGCGAATGAAAATGTTGCTGAGTGCATTTAGAAGCTGCTGTCCCCACCCCGCCCACAGGCGACAGTTTTAGCGGCACCGACACCCTCGAAATCATAACTTACGAAGTAAAAAGCCAATGCGCAAAATGTAACGGCCGATGTGTGCATTTAGGAGCTGATGTCGCCAACCACAGCAGAGGTGGCACTCTCAGAAGCAGATTTAGGTTAAACACATCACCTTGCCAAACCCAAGTGTGTTTTAGCGAAACTAGCACTCTCAGATTCGTATATATCGTATTAAAAAGTCAATACGCGAATGCAAATGTTGCTGAGTGCTTTTAGAAACTGCTGTCCCCACCCCGCCCACAGGCGACAGTTTTAGCGGCACTGACTCCCTCGAAATCATAAATTGCGAAGTAAAAAGCCAATTCGCAAAATGTAACGGCCGATGTGTGCATTTAGGAGCTGATGTCGCCAACCACAGCAGAGGTGGCACTCTCAGAAGCAGATTTAGGTTAAATACATCACCCTGCCACACCCAAGTGTGTTTTAGCGAAACTAGCACTCTCAGATTCCTATATATCGTATTAAAAAGCCAATATACGAATGCAAATGTTGCTGAGTGCATTTAGAAGCTGCTGTCCCCACCCCGCCCACAGGCGACAGTTTTAGCGGCACCGACACCCTCGAAATCATAAATTACGAAGTAAAAAGCCAATGCGCAAAATGTAACGGTCGCAGTGTGCATTTAGGAGCTGATGTCGCCAACCACAGCAGAGGTGGCACTCTCAGAAGCAGATTTAGGTTAAACACATCACCTTGCCAAACCCAAGTGTGTTTTAGCGAAACTAGCACTCTCAGATTCCTATATATCGTATTAAAAAGTCAATACGCGAATGCAAATGTTGCTGAGTGCATTTAGAAGCTGCTGTCCCCACCCCGCCCACAGGCGACAGTTTTAGCGGCACTGACTCCCTCGAAATCATAAATTGCGAAGTAAAAAGCCAATTCGCAAAATGTTACGGCCGATGTGTGCATTTAGGAGCTGATGTCGCCAACCACAGCAGAGGTGGCACTCTCAGAAGCAGATTTAGGTTAAACACATCACCTTGCCAAACCCAAGTGTGTTTTAGCGAAACTAGCACTCTCAGATTCCTATATATCGTATTAAAAAGCCAATATACGAATGCAAATGTTGCTGAGTGCATTTAGAAGCTGCTGTCCCCACCCCGCCCACAGGCGACAGTTTTAGCGGCACCGACACCCTCGAAATCATAAATTACGAAGTAAAAAGCCAATTCGCAAAATGTAACGGCCGATGTGTGCATTTAGGAGCTGATGTCGCCAACCACAGCAGAGGTGGCACTCTCAGAAGCAGATTTAGGTTAAACACATCACCTTGCCAAACCCAAGTGTGTTTTAGCGAAATTAGCACTCTCAGATTCCTATATATCGTATTAAAAAGTCAATACGCGAATGAAAATGTTGCTGAGTGGTTTTAGAAACTGCTGTCCCCACCCCGCCCACAGGCGACAGTTTTAGCGGCACTGACTCCCTCGAAATCATAAATTGCGAAGTAAAAAGCCAATTCGCAAAATGTAACGGCCGATGTGTGCATTTAGGAGCTGATGTCGCCAACCACAGCAGAGGTGGCACTCTCAGATGCAGATTTAGGTTAAACACATCACCTTGCCAAACCCAAGTGTGTTTTAGCGAAACTAGCACTCTCAGATTCCTATATATCGTATTAAAAAGCCAATATACGAATGCAAATGTTGCTGAGTGCATTTAGAAGCTGCTGTCCCCACCCCGCCCACAGGCGACAGTTTTAGCGGCACCGACACCCTCGAAATCATAACTTACGAAGTAAAAAGCCAATCCGCAAAATGTAACGGTCGCAGTGTGCATTTAGGAGCTGATGTCGCCAACCACAGCAGAGGTGGCACTCTCAGAAGCAGATTTAGGTTAAATACATCACCCTGCCAAACCCAAGTGTGTTTTAGCGAAATTAGCACTCTCAGATTCCTATATATCGTATTAAAAAGCCAATACGCGTATAAAAATGTTGCTGAGTGGTTTTAGAAGCTGCTGTCCCCACCCCGCCCACAGGCGACAGTTTTAGCGGCACCGACACCCTCGAAATAATAAATTGCGAAGTAAAACGTTTGTTCGCAAATGTAACGGTCGATGTGTGCATTTAGGAGCTGATGTCGCCAACCACAGCAGAGGTGGCACTCTCAGAAGCAGATTTAGGTTAAACACATCACCTTGCCAAACCCAAGTGTGTTTTAGCGAAACTAGCACTCTCAGATTCCTATATATCGTATTAAAAAGCCAATATACGAATGCAAATGTTGCTGAGTGCATTTAGAAGCTGCTGTCCCCACCCCGCCCACAGGCGACAGTTTTAGCGGCACCGACACCCTCGAAATCATAACTTACGAAGTAAAAAGCCAATCCGCAAAATGTAACGGTCGCAATGTGCATTTAGGAGCTGATGTCGCCAACCACAGCAGAGGTGGCACTCTCAGAAGCAGATTTAGGTTAAATACAATACCCTGCCAAACCCAAGTGTGTTTTAGCGAAATTAGCACTCTCAGATTCCTATATATCGTATTAAAAAGCCAATACGCGAATGAAAATTTTGCTGAGTGGTTTTAGAAACTGCTGTCCTCACCCCGCCCACAGGCGACAGTTTTAGCGGCACTGACTCCCTCGAAATCATAAATTGCGAAGTAAAAAGCCAATTCGCAAAATTTAACGGCCGATGTGTGCATTTAGGAGCTGATGTCGCCAACCACAGCAGAGGTGGCACTCTCAGATGCAGATTTAGGTTAAACACATCACCTTGCCAAACCCAAGTGTGTTTTAGCGAAACTAGCACTCTCAGATTCCTATATATCGTATTAAAAAGCCAATATACGAATGCAAATGTTGCTGAGTGGTTTTAGAAACTGCTGTCCTCACCCCGCCCACAGGCGACAGTTTTAGCGGCACTGACTCCCTCGAAATCATAAATTGCGAAGTAAAAAGCCAATTCGCAAAATTTAACTGCCGATGTGTGCATTTAGGAGCTGATGTCGCCAACCACAGCAGAGGTGGCACTCTCAGAAGCAGATTTAGGTTAAATACATCACCTTGCCAAACCCAAGTGTGTTTTAGCGAAACTAGCACTCTCAGATTCCTATATATCGTATTAAAAAGTCAATACGCGAATGAAAATGTTGCTGAGTGGTTTTAGAAACTGCTGTCCTCACCCCGCCCACAGGCGACAGTTTTAGCGGCACTGACACCTCGAAATCATAAATTGCGAAGTAAAAAGCCAATTCGCAAATGTAACGGTCGCTGTGTGTATTTAGGAGCTGATGTCGCCAACCACAGCAGAGGTGGCACTCTCAGATGCAGATTTAGGTTAAACACATCATCTTGCCAAACCCAAGTGTGTTTTAGCGAAACTAGCACTCTCAGATTCCTATATATCGTATTAAAAAGCCAATATACGAATGCAAATGTTGCTGAGTGCATTTAGAAGCTGCTGTCCCCACCCCGCCCACAGGCGACAGTTTTAGCGGCACCGACACCCTCGAAATCATAACTTACGAAGTAAAAAGCCAATCCGCAAAATGTAACGGTCGCAGTGTGCATTTAGGAGCTGATGTCGCCAACCACAGCAGAGGTGGCACTCTCAGAAGCAGATTTAGGTTAAATACATCACCTTGCCAAACCCAAGTGTGTTTTAGCGAAATTAGCACTCTCAGATTCCTATATATCGTATTAAAAAGCCAATATACGAATGAAAATGTTGCTGAGTGGTTTTAGAAACTGCTGTCCTCACCCCGCCCACAGGCGACAGTTTAAGCGGCAATGACACCATCGTAATCATAAATTACGAAGGAAAAAGCCAATTCGCAAAATGAAACGGTCGATGTGTGCATTTAGGAGCTGATGTCGCCAACCACAGCAGAGGTGGCACTCTCAGATGCAGATTTAGGTTAAACACATCACCTTGCCAAACCCAAGTGTGTTTTAGCGAAACTTGCACTCTCAGATTCCTATATATCGTATTAAAAAGCCAATATACGAATGCAAATGTTGCTGAGTGCATTTAGAAACTGCTGTCCCCACCCCGCCCACAGGCGACAGTTTTAGCGGCACCGACACCCTCGAAATCATAAATTACGAAGTAAAAAGCCAATGCGCAAAATGTAACGGTCGCCAACCACAGCAGAGGTGGCACTCTCAGAAGCAGATTTAGGTTAAATACATCACCCTGCCAAACCCAAGTGTGTTTTAGCGAAATTAGCACTCTCAGATTCCTATATATCGTATTAAAAAGGTAATATACGAATGAAAAAGAGGTGGCACTCTCAAAAGCAGATTTAGGTTAAACACATCATCTTGCCAAACCCAAGTGTGTTTTAGCGAAACTAGCACTCTCAGATTAGTATATATCGTATTAAAAAGCCAATATACGAATGCAAATGTTGCTGATTGCATTTAGAAGCTGCTGTCCCCACCCCGCCCACAGGCGACAGTTTTAGCGGCACCGACACCCTCGAAATCATAACTTACGAAGTAAAAAGCCAATGCGCAAAATGTAACGGTCGCCAACCACAGCAGAGGTGGCACTCTCAGAAGCAGATTTAGGTTAAACCCATCACCTTGCCAAACCCAAGTGTGTTTAAGCGAAACTAGCACTTTTAGATCCGTATATATCGTATTAAAAAGATAATATACGAATGAAAATGTTGCTGAGTGGTTTTAGAAACTGCTGTCCCCACCCCGCCCACAGGCGACAGTTCTAGCGGCAGCGACACACTCGATATCATAAATTGCAAAGTAAAAAGCCAATTCGCAAATGTAACGGTCGCTGTGTGTATTTAGGAGCTGATGTCGCCAACCACAGCAGAGGTGGCACTCTCAGATGCAGATTTAGGTTAAACACATCATCTTGCCAAACCCAAGTGTGTTTTAGCGAAACTTGCACTCTCAGATTCCTATATATCGTATTAAAAAGCCAATATACGAATGCAAATGTTGCTGAGTGCATTTAGAAGCTGCTGTCCCCACCCCGCCCACAGGCGACAGTTTTAGCGGCACCGACACCCTTGAAATCATAACTTACGAAGTAAAAAGCCAATCCGCAAAATGTAACGGTCGCAATGTGCATTTAGGAGCTGATGTCGCCAACCACAGCAGAGGTGGCACTCTCAGAAGCAGATTTAGGTTAAATACATTACCCTGCCAAACCCAAGTGTGTTTTAGCGAAATTAGCACTCTCAGATTCCTATATATCGTATTAAAAAGATAATATACGAATGAAAATGTTGCTGAGTGGTTTTAGAAACTGCTGTCCTCACCCCGCCCACAGGCGACAGTTTAAGCGGCAATGACACCATCGTAATCATAAATTACGAAGGAAAAAGCCAATTCGCAAAATGAAACGGTCGATGTGTGCATTTAGGAGCTGATGTCGCCAACCACAGCAGAGGTGGCACTCTCAGATGCAGATTTAGGTTAAACACATCACCTTGCCAAACCCAAGTGTGTTTTAGCGAAACTTGCACTCTCAGATTCCTATATATCGTATTAAAAAGCCAATATACGAATGCAAATGTTGCTGAGTGCATTTAGAAGCTGCTGTCCCCACCCCGCCCACAGGCGACAGTTTTAGCGGCACCGACACCCTCGAAATCATAACTTACGAAGTAAAAAGCCAATCCGCAAAATGTAACGGTCGCAGTGTGAATTTAGGAGCTGATGTCGCCAACCACATCAGAGGTGGCACTCTCAGAAGCAGATTTAGGTTAAATACATCACCCTGCCAAACCCAAGTGTGTTTTAGCGAAATTAGCACTCTCAGATTCCTATATATCGTATTAAAAAGGTAATATACGAATGAAAAAGAGGTGGCACTCTCAAAAGCAGATTTAGGTTAAACACATCATCTTGCCAAACCCAAGTGTGTTTTAGCGAAACTAGCACTCTCAGATTAGTATATATCGTATTAAAAAGCCAATATACGAATGCAAATGTTGCTGATTGCATTTAGAAGCTGCTGTCCCCACCCCGCCCACAGGCGACAGTTTTAGCTGCACCGACACCCTCGAAATTATAACTTACGAAGTAAAAAGCCAATGCGCAAAATGTAACGGTCGCCAACCACAGCAGAGGTGGCACTCTCAGAAGCAGATTTAGGTTAAACCCATCACCTTGCCAAACCCAAGTGTGTTTAAGCGAAACTAGCACTTTTAGATCCGTATATATCGTATTAAAAAGCCAATACGCGAATGAAAATGTTGATGAGTGCTTTTAGAAACTGCTGTCTTCACCCCGCCCACAGGCGACAGTTTTAGCGGCACTGACTCCCTCGAAATCATAAATTGCGAAGTAAAAAGCCAATTCGCAAAATTTAACGGCCGATGTGTGCATTTAGGAGCTGATGTCGCCAACCACAGCTGAGGTGGCACTCTCAGATGCAGATTTAGGTTAAACACATCACCTTGCCAAACCCAAGTGTGTTTTAGCGAAACTTGAACTCTCAGATTTCTATATATCGTATTAAAAAGCCAATATACGAATGCAAATGTTGCTGAGTGCATTTAGAAGCTGCTGTCCCCACCCCGCCCACAGGCGACTGTTTTGGCGGCACCGACACCCTCGAAATCATAAATTGCGAAGTAAAAAGTCAGTTCGCAAATGTAACGGTCGCTGAGTGCATTTAGAAGCTGCTGTCCCCACCCCGCCCACAGGCTACAGATTTAGCGGCACCGACACCCTCGAAATGATAACTTACGAAGTAAAAAGCCAATGCGCAAAATGTAACGGTCGCAGTGTGCATTTAGGAGCTGATGTCGCCAACCACAGCAGAGGTGGCACTCTCAGATGCAGATTTCGGTTAAACACATCACCTTGCCAAACCCAAGTGTGTTTTAGCGAAACTTGCACTATCAAATTCCTATATATCGTATTAAAAAGCCAATATACGAATGCAAATGCTGCTGAGTGCATTTAGAAGCTGCTGTCCCCACCCCGCCCACAGGCGACAGTTTTAGCGGCACCGACACACTCGAAATCATAACTTACGAAGTAAAAAGCCAATCCGCAAAATGTAACGGTCGCAGTGTGCATTTAGGAGCTGATGTCGCCAACCACAGCAGAGGTGGCACTCTCAGATGCAGATTTAGGTTAAACACATCACCTTGCCAAACCCAAGTGTGTTTTAGCGAAACTTGCACTCTCAAATTCCTATATATCGTATTAAAAAGCCAATATACGAATGCAAATGCTGCTGAGTGCATTTAGAAGCTGCTGTCCCCACCCCGCCCACAGGCGACAGTTTTAGCGGCACCGACACACTCGAAATCATAACTTACGAAGTAAAAAGCCAATCCGCAAAATGTAACGGTCGCAGTGTGCATTTAGGAGCTGATGTCGCCAACCACAGCAGAGGTGGCACTCTCAGAAGCAGATTTAGGTTAAATACATCACCCTGCCAAACCCAAGTGTGTTTTAGCGAAATTAGCACTCTCAGATTCCTATATATCGTATTAAAAAGATAATATACGAATGAAAAAGAGGTGGCACTCTCAAAAGCAGATTTAGGTTAAACACATCATCTTGCCAAACCCAAGTGTGTTTTAGAGAAACTAGCACTCTCAGATTCGTATATATCGTATTAAAAAGCCAATACGCGAATGAAAATGTTGCTGAGTGGTTTTAGAAACTGCTGTCTTCACCCCGCCCACAGGCGACAGTTTTAGCGGCACCGACACCCTCTAAATCATAAATTGCAAAGTAAAACGTCAGTTCGCAAATGTAACGGTCGCTGAGTGCATTTAGAAGCTGTGGTCCCCACCCCGCCCACAGGCTACAGATTTAGCGGAACCGACACCCTCGAAATCATAACTTACGAACTAAAAAGCCAATGCGCAAAATGTAACGGCCGCAGTGTGCATTTAGGAGCTGATGTCGCCAACCACAGCAGAGGTGGCACTCTCAGATGCAGATTTAGGTTAAACACATCACCTTGCCAAACCCAAGTGTGTTTTAGCGAAACTTGCACTCTCAGATTCCTATATATCGTATTAAAAAGCCAATATACGAATGCAAATGTTGCTGAGTGCATTTAGAAGCTGCTGTCCCCACCCCGCCCACAGGCGACAGTTTTAGCGGCACCGACACCCTCGAAATCATACCTTACGAAGTAAAAAGCCAATCCGCAAAATGTAACGGTCGCAGTGTGCATTTAGGAGCTGATGTCGCCAACCACAGCAGAGGTGGCACTCTCAGAAGCAGATTTAGGTTAAATACATCACCCTGCCAAACCCAAGTGTGTTTTAGCGAAATAAGCACTCTCAGATTCCTATATATCGTATTAAAAAGATAATATAAGAATGAAAAAGAGGTGGCACTCTCAAAAGCAGATTTAGGTTAAACACATCATCTTGCCAAACCCAAGTGTGTTTTAGAGAAACTAGCACTCTCAGATTCGTATATATCGTATTAAAAAGCCAATACGCGAATGAAAATGTTGCTGAGTGGTTTTAGAAACTGCTGTCTTCACCCCGCCCACAGGCGACAGTTTTAGCGGCACCGACACCCTCTAAATCATAAATTGCAAAGTAAAACGTCAGTTCGCAAATGTAACGGTCGCTGAGTGCATTTAGAAGCTGTGGTCCCCACCCCGCCCACAGGCTACAGATTTAGCGGAACCGACACCCTCGAAATCATAACTTACGAACTAAAAAGCCAATGCGCAAAATGTAACGGCCGCAGTGTGCATTTAGGAGCTGATGTCGCCAACCACAGCAGAGGTGGCACTCTCAGATGCAGATTTAGGTTAAACACATCACCTTGCCAAACCCAAGTGTGTTTTAGCGAAACTAGCACTCTCAGATTCCTATATATCGTATTAAAAAGCCAATATACGAATGAAAATGTTGCTGAGTGCATTTAGAAGCTGCTGTCCCCACCCCGCCCACAGGCGACAGTTTTAGCGGCACCGACACCCTCGAAATCATAACTTACGAAGTAAAAAGCCAATGCGCAAAATGTAACGGTCGCAGTGTGCATTTAGGAGCTTATGTCGCCAACCACAGCAGAGGTGGCACTCTCAGAAGCAGATTTAGGTTAAATACATCCCCCTGCCACACCCAAGTGTGTTTTAGCGAAATTAGCACTCTCAGATTCCTATATATCGTATTAAAAAGATAATATACGAATGAAAATGTTGCTGAGTGGTTTTAGAAACTGCTGTCCCCACCCCGCCCACAGGCTACAGATTTAGCGGCACCGACACCCTCGAAATCATAACTTACGAAGTAAAAAGCCAATGCGCAAAATGTAACGGTCGCAGTGTGCATTTAGGAGCTTATGTCGCCAACCACAGCAGAGGTGGCACTCTCAGAAGCAGATTTAGGTTAAATACATCACCCTGCCACACCCAAGTGTGTTTTAGCGAAATTAGCACTCTCAGATTCCTATATATCGTATTAAAAAGATAATATACGAATGAAAATGTTGCTGAGTGGTTTTAGAAACTGCTGTCCCCACCCCGCCCATAGGCTACAGATTTAGCGGCACCGACACCCTCGAAATCATAACTTACGAAGTAAAAAGCCAATGCGCAAAATGTAACGGTCGCAGTGTGCATTTAGGAGCTGATGTCGCCAACCACAGCAGAGGTGGCACTCTCAGAAGCAGATTTAGGTTAAATACATCACCCTGCCACACCCAAGTGTGTTTTAGCGAAATTAGCACTCTCAGATTCCTATATATCGTATTAAAAAGATAATATACGAATGAAAATGTTGCTGAGTGGTTTTAGAAACTGCTGTCCCCACCCCGCCCACAGGCGACAGTTTTAGCGGCACCGACACCCTCGAAATCATAACTTACGAAGTAAAAAGCCAATGCGCAAAATGTAACGGTCGCAGTGTGCATTTAGGAGCTTATGTCGCCAACCACAGCAGAGGTGGCACTCTCAGAAGCAGATTTAGGTTAAATACATCACCCTGCCACACCCAAGTGTGTTTTAGCGAAATTAGCACTCTCAGATTCCTATATATCGTATTAAAAAGATAATATACGAATGAAAATGTTGCTGAGTGGTTTTAGAAACTGCTGTCCCCACCCCGCCCACAGGCGACAGTTTTAGCGGCACCGACACCGTCGAAATCATAACTTACGAAGTAAAACGTTAGTTCGCAAATGTAACGGTCGATGTGTGCATTTAGGAGCTGATGTCGCCAACCACAGCAGAGGTGGCACTCTCAGAAGCAGATTTAGGTTAAATACATCACCTTGCCAAACCCAAGTGTGTTTTAGCGAAATTAGCACTCTCAGATTCCTATATATCGTATTAAAAAGCCAATATACGAATGAAAATGTTGCTGAGTGGTTTTAGAAACTGCTGTCCCCACCCCGCCCACAGGCGACAGTTTTAGCGGCACCGACACCCTCGAAATCATAACTTACGAAGTAAAAAGCCAATGCGCAAAATGTAACGGTCGCAGTGTGCATTTAGGAGCTGATGTTGCCAACCACAGCAGAGGTGGCACTCTCAAAAGCAGATTTAGGTTAAACACATCATCTTGCCAAACCCAAGTGTGTTTTAGCGAAACTAGCACTCTCAGATTCGTATATATCGTATTAAAAAGCCAATACGCGTATAAAAATGTTGCTGAGTGGTTTTAGAAGCTGCTGTCCCCACCCCGCCCACAGGCGACAGTTTTAGCGGCACCGACACCCTCGAAATAATAAATTGCGAAGTAAAAAGCCAATTCGCAAAATGTAACGGTCGCTGTGTGCATTTAGGAGCTGATGTCGCCAACCACAGCAGAGGTGGCACTCTCAGAAGCAGATTTAGGTTAAACACATCACCTTGCCAAACCCAAGTGTGTTTTAGCGAAACTAGCACTCTCAGATTCGTATATATCGTATTAAAAAGCCAATACGCGAATAAAAATGTTGCTGAGTGGTTTTAGAAGCTGCTGTCCCCACCCCGCCCACAGGCGACAGTTTTAGCGGCACCGACACCCTCGAAATAATAAATTGCGAAGTAAAACGTCAGTTCGCAAATGTAACGGTCGCTGAGTGCATTTAGAAGCTGCTGTCCCCACCCCGCCCACAGGCTACAGATTTAGCGGCACCGACACCCTCGAAATCATAACTTACGAAGTAAAAAGCCAATGCGCAAAATGTAACGGTCGCAGTGTGCATTTAGGAGCTGATGTCGCCAATAACAGCAGAGGTGGCACTCTCAGAAGCAGATTTAGGTTAAACACATCACCTTGCCACACCCAAGTGTGTTTTAGCGAAACTAGCACTCTCAGATTCCTATATATCGTATTAAAAAGCCAATATACGAATGCAAATGTTGCTGAGTGCATTTAGAAGCTGCTGTCCCCACCCCGCCCACAGGCGACAGTTTTAGCGGCACCGACACCCTCGAAATCATAACTTACGAAGTAAAAAGCCAATGCGCAAAATGTAACGGTCGCAGTGTGAATTTAGAAGCTGATGTCGCAAACCACAGCAGAGGTGGCACTCTCAGATGCAGATTTAGGTTAAACACATCACCTTGCCAAACCCAAGTGTGTTTTAGCGAAACTAGCACTCTTAGATTCCTATATATCGTATTAAAAAGCCAATATACGAATGCAAATGTTGCTGAGTGCATTTAGAAGCTGCTGTCCCCACCCCGCCCACAGGCGACAGTTTTAGCGGCACCGACACCCTCGAAATCATAACTTACGAAGTAAAAAGCCAATGCGCAAAATGTAACGGTCGCAGTGTGCATTTAGGAGCTGATGTCGCCAACCACAGCAGAGGTGGCACTCTCAGAAGCAGATTAAGGTTAAATACATCACCCTGCCACACCCAAGTGTGTTTTAGAGAAACTAGCACTCTCAGATTCCTATATATCGTATTAAAAAGATAATATACGAATGAAAATGTTGCTGAGTGGTTTTAGAAACTGCTGTCCCCACCCCGCCCACAGGCGACAGTTTTAGCGGCACCGACACCCTCGAAATCATAACTTACGAAGTAAAAAGCCAATCCGCAAAATGTAACGGTCGCAATGTGCATTTAGGAGCTGATGTCGCCAACCACAGCAGAGGTGGCACTCTCAGAAGCAGATTAAGGTTAAATACATCACCCTGCCACACCCAAGTGTGTTTTAGAGAAACTAGCACTCTCAGATTCCTATATATCGTATTAAAAAGATAATATACGAATGCAAATGTTACTGAGTGCATTTAGAAGCTGCTGTCCCCACCCCGCCCACAGGCGACAGTTTTAGCGGCACCGACACACTCGAAATCATAAATTGCGAAGTAAAAAGCCAATTCGCAAATGTAACGGTCGCTGTGTGCATTTAGGAGCTGATGTCGCCAACCACAGCAGAGGTGGCACTCTCAAAAGCAGATTTAGGTTAAACACATCATCTTGCCAAACCCAAGTGTGTTTTAGCGAAACTAGCACTCTCAGATTCCTATATATCGTATTAAAAAGCCAATATACGAATGAAAATGTTGCTGAGTGGTTTTAGAAACTGCTGTCCCCACCCCGCCCACAGGCGACAGTTTTAGCGGCACCGACACACTCGAAATCATAAATTGCGAAGTAAAAAGCCAATTCGCAAATGTAACGGTCGCTGTGTGCATTTAGGAGCTGATGTCGCCAACCACAGCAGAGGTGGCACTCTCAAAAGCAGATTTAGGTTAAACACATCATCTTGCCACACCCAAGTGTGTTTTAGCGAAATTAGCACTCTCAGATTCGTATATATCGTATTAAAAAGCCAATATTCGAATGAAAATGTTGCTGAGTGGTTTTAGAAACTGCTGTCTTCACCCCGCCCACAGGCGACAGTTTTAGCGGCACCGACACACTCGAAATCATAAATTGCGAAGTAAAACGTTAGTTCGCAAATGTAACGGTCGCTGAGTGCATTTAGAAGCTGCTGTCCTCACCCCGCCCACAGGCTACAGATTTAGCGGCACCGACACCCTCGAAATCATAACTTACGAAGTAAAAAGCCAATGCGCAAATTGTAACGGTCGCAGTGTGCATTTAGGAGCTGATGTCGCCAACCACAGCAGAGGTGGCACTCTCAGAAGCAGATTTAGGTTAAATACATCACCCTGCCACACCCAAGTGTGTTTTAGCGAAATTAGCACTCTCAGATTCCTATATATCGTATTAAAAAGATAATATACGAATGAAAATGTTGCTGAGTGGTTTTAGAAACTGCTGTCCCCACCCCGCCCACAGGCGACAGTTCTAGCGGCACCGACACACTCGAAATCATAAATTGCGAAGTAAAACGTTAGTTCGCAAATGTAACGGTCGCTGAGTGCATTTAGAAGCTGCTGTCCCCACCCCGCCCACAGGCTACAGATTTAGCGGCACCGACACCCTCGAAATCATAACTTACGAAGTAAAAAGCCAATGCGCAAATTGTAACGGTCGCAGTGTGCATTTAGGAGCTGATGTCGCAAACCACAGCAGAGGTGGCACTCTCAGATGCAGATTTAGGTTAAACACATCACCTTGCCAAACCCAAGTGTGTTTTAGCGAAACTAGCACTCTCAGATTCCTATATATCGTATTAAAAAGCCAATATACGAATGCAAATGTTACTGAGTGCATTTAGAAGCTGCTGTCCCCACCCCGCCCACAGGCGACAGTTTTAGCGGCACCGAGACCCTCGAAATCATAACTTACGAAGTAAAAAGCCAATGCGCAAAATGTAACGGTCGCAGTGTGCATTTAGGAGCTGATGTCGCCAACCACAGCAGAGGTGGCACTCTCAGAAGCAGATTTAGGTTAAATACATCACCCTGCCACACCCAAGTGTGTTTTAGAGAAACTAGCACTCTCAGATTCCTATATATCGTATTAAAAAGCCAATATACGAATGCAAATGTTACTGAGTGCATTTAGAAGCTGCTGTCCCCACCCCGCCCACAGGCGACAGTTTTAGCGGCACCGAGACCCTCGAAATCATAACTTACGAAGTAAAAAGCCAATTCGCAAAATGTAACGGCCGATGTGTGCATTTAGGAGCTGATGTCGCCAACCACAGCAGAGGTGGCACTCTCAGAAGCAGATTAAGGTTAAATACATCACCCTGCCACACCCAAGTGTGTTTTAGCGAAATTAGCACTCTCAGATTCATATATATCGTATTAAAAAGATAATATACGAATGAAAATGTTGCTGAGTGGTTTTAGAAACTGCTGTCCCCACCCCGCCCACAGGCGACAGTTCTAGCGGCACCGACACCCTCGAAATCATAAATGGCGAAGTAAAAAAACAGTTCGCAAATGTAACGGTCGCTGAGTGCATTTAGAAGCTGCTGTCCTCACCCCGCCCACAGGCTACAGATTTAGCGGCACCGACACCCTCGAAATCATAACTTACGAAGTAAAAAGCCAATTCGCAAATGTAACGGTCGCTGTGTGCATTTAGGAGCTGATGTCGCCAACCACAGCAGAGGTGGCACTCTCAAAAGCAGATTTAGGTTAAACACATCATCTTGCCAAACCCAAGTGTGTTTTAGCGAAACTAGCACTCTCAGATTCGTATATATCGTATTAAAAAGCCAATATGCGAATGAAAATGTTGCTGAGTGGTTTTAGAAACTGCTGTCCCCACCCCGCCCACAGGCGACAGTTCTAGCGGCACCGACACACTCGAAATCATAAATTGCGAAGTAAAAAGCCAATTCGCAAATGTAACGGTCGCTGTGTGCATTTAGGAGCTGATGTCGCCAACCACAGCAGAGGTGGCACTCTCAAAAGCAGATTTAGGTTAAACACATCATCTTGCCACACCCAAGTGTGTTTTAGCGAAATTAGCACTCTCAGATTCGTATATATCGTATTAAAAAGCCAATATTCGAATGAAAATGTTGCTGAGTGGTTTTAGAAACTGCTGTCCCCACCCCGCCCACAGGCGACAGTTCTAGCGGCACCGACACACTCGAAATCATAAATTGCGAAGTAAAACGTTAGTTCGCAAATGTAACGGTCGCTGAGTGCATTTAGAAGATGCTGTCCCCACCCCGCCCACAGGCTACAGATTTAGCGGCACCGACACCCTCGAAATCATAACTTACGAAGTAAAAAGCCAATGCGCAAAATTGTAACGGTCGCAGTGTGCATTTAGGAGCTGATGTCGCCAACCACAGCAGAGGTGGCACTCTCAGAAGCAGATCTAGGTTAAATACATCACCCTGCCACACCCAAGTGTGTTTTAGCGAAATTAGCACTCTCAGATTCCTATATATCGTATTAAAAAGCCAATATACGAATGAAAATGTTGCTGAGTGGTTTTAGAAACTGCTGTCCCCACCCCGCCCACAGGCGACAGTTCTAGCGGCACCGACACACTCGAAATCATAAATTGCGAAGTAAAACGTTAGTTCGCAAATGTAACGGTCGCTGAGTGCATTTAGAAGATGCTGTCCCCACCCCGCCCACAGGCTACAGATTTAGCGGCACCGACACCCTCGAAATCATAACTTACGAAGTAAAAAGCCAATGCGCAAATTGTAACGGTCGCAGTGTGCATTTAGGAGCTGATGTCGCCAACCACAGCAGAGGTGGCACTCTCAGATGAAGATTTAGGTTAAACACATCACCTTGCCACACCCAAGTGTGTTTTAGCGAAACTAGCACTCTCAGATTCCTATATATCGTATTAAAAAGCCAATATACGAATGCAAATGTTGCTGAGTGCATTTAGAAGCTGCTGTCCCCACCCCGCCCACAGGCGACAGTTTTAGCGGCACCGACACCCTCGAAATCATAACTTACGAAGTAAAAAGCCAATCCGCAAAATGTAACGGTCGCAATGTGCATTTAGGAGCTGATGTCGCCAACCACAGCGGCGGTGGCACTCTCAGAAGCAGATTTAGGTTAAATACATCACCCTGCCACACCCAAGTGTGTTTTAGCGAAACTAGCACTCTCAGATTCCTATATATCGTATTAAAAAGATAATATACGAATGAAAATGTTGCTGAGTGGTTTTAGAAACTGCTGTCCCCACCCCGCCCACAGGCGACAGTTTTAGCGGCACCGACACACTCGAAATCATAAATTGCGAAGTAAAAAGCCAATTCGCAAATGTAACGGTCGCTGTGTGCATTTAGGAGCTGATGTCGCCAACCACAGCAGAGGTGGCACTCTCAAAAGCAGATTTAGGTTAAACACATCATCTTGCCACACCCAAGTGTGTTTTAGCGAAACTAGCACTCTCAGATTCCTATATATCGTATTAAAAAGATAATATACGAATGAAAATGTTGCTGAGTGGTTTTAGAAACTGCTGTCCCCACCCCGCCCACAGGCGACAGTTTTAGCGGCACCGACACACTCGAAATCATAAATTGCGAAGTAAAAAGCCAATTCGCAAATGTAACGGTCGCTGTGTGCATTTAGGAGCTGATGTCGCCAACCACAGCAGAGGTGGCACTCTCAAAAGCAGATTTAGGTTAAACACATCATCTTGCCACACCCAAGTGTGTTTTAGCGAAACTAGCACTCTCAGATTCGTATATATCGTATTAAAAAGCCAATATTCGAATGAAAATGTTGCTGAGTGGTTTTAGAAACTGCTGTCTTCACCCCGCCCACAGGCGACAGTTTTAGCGGCACCGACACCCTCGAAATCATAAATTGCGAAGTAAAACGTCAGTTCGCAAATGTAACGGTCGCTGAGTGCATTTAGAAGCTGCTGTCCTCACCCCGCCCACAGGCTACAGATTTAGCGGCACCGACACCCTCGAAATCATAACTTACGAAGTAAAAAGCCAATGCGCAAATTGTAACGGTCGCAGTGTGCATTTAGGAGCTGATGTCGCACACCACAGCAGAGGTGGCACTCTCAGAAGCAGATTTAGGTTAAATACATCACCTTGCCAAACCCAAGTGTGTTTTAGCGAAACTAGCACTCTCAGATTCGTATATATCGTATTAAAAAGCCAATATACGAATGAAAATGTTGCTGAGTGGTTTTAGAAACTGCTGTCCCCACCCCGCCCACAGGCGACAGTTCTAGCGGCACCGACACACTCGAAATCATAAATTGCGAAGTAAAAAACGTTAGTTCGCAAATGTAACGGTCGCTGAGTGCATTTAGAAGCTGCTGTCCCCACCCCGCCCACAGGCTACAGATTTAGCGGCACCGACACCCTCGAAATCATAACTTACGAAGTAAAAAGCCAATGCGCAAATTGTAACGGTCGCAGTGTGCATTTAGGAGCTGATGTCGCCAAACCACAGCAGAGGTGGCACTCTCAGAAGCAGATTTAGGTTAAATACATCACCCTGCCACACCCAAGTGTGTTTTAGCGAAATTAGCACTCTCAGATTCCTATATATCGTATTAAAAAGATAATATACGAATGAAAATGTTGCTGAGTGGTTTTAGAAACTGCTGTCCCCACCCCGCCCACAGGCGACAGTTTTAGCGGCACCGACACCCTCGAAATCATAAATTACGAAGTAAAAAGCCAATGCGCAAAATGTAACGGTCGCAATGTGCATTTAGGAGCTGATGTCGCCAACCACAGCAGAGGTGGCATCTCAGAAGCAGATTTAGGTTAAATACATCACCTTGCCACACCCAAGTGTGTTTTAGCGAAATTAGCACTCTCAGATTCTTTATATATATCGTATTAAAAAGTAATATACGAATGAAAATGTTGCTGGGTGGTTTTAGAAACTGCTGTCCCCACCCTGCCCACAGGCGACAGTTTTAGCGGCACCGACACCGTCGAAATCATAACTTACGAAGTAAAACGTTAGTTCGCAAATGTAACGGTCGCTGAGTGCATTTAGAAGCTGCTGTCCTTACCCCGCCCACAGGCTACAGATTTAGCGGCACCGACACCCTCGAAATCATAACTTACGAAGTAAAAAGCCAATGCGCAAATTGTAACGGTCGCAGTGTGCATTTAGGAGCTGATGTCGCCAACCACAGCAGAGGTGGCACTCTCAGAAGCAGATTTAGGTTAAATACATCACCTTGCCACACCCAAGTGTGTTTTAGCGAAATTAGCACTCTCAGATTCCTATATATCGTATTAAAAAGCCAATATACGAATGAAAATGTTGCTGAGTGGTTTTAGAAACTGCTGTCCCCACCCCGCCCACAGGCGACAGTTCTAGCGGCACCGACACACTCGAAATCATAAATTGCGAAGTAAAAAGCCAATTCGCAAATGTAACGGTCGCTGTGTGCATTTAGGAGCTGATGTCGCCAACCACAGCAGAGGTGGCACTCTCAGAAGCAGATTTAGGTTAAATACATCACCTTGCCAAACCCAAGTGTGTTTTAGCGAAACTAGCACTCTCAGATTCCTATATATCGTATTAAAAAGCCAATATACGAATGAAAATGTTGCTGAGTGGTTTTAGAAACTGCTGTCCCCACCCCGCCCACAGGCGACAGTTTTAGCGGCACCGACACACTCGAAATCATAAATTGCGAAGTAAAACGCTAGTTCGCAAATGTAACGGTCGCTGAGTGCATTTAGAAGCTGCTGTCCTCACCCCGCCCACAGGCTACAGATTTAGCGGCACCGACACCCTCGAAATCATAACTTACGAAGTAAAAAGCCAATGCGCAAATTGTAACGGTCGCAGTGTGCATTTAGGAGCTGATGTCGCCAACCACAGCAGAGGTGGCACTCTCAGATGAAGATTTAGGTTAAATACATCACCCTGCCACACCCAAGTGTGTTTTAGCGAAATTAGCACTCTCAGATTCCTATATATCGTATTAAAAAGATAATATACGAATGAAAATGTTGCTGAGTGGTTTTAGAAACTGCTGTCCCCACCCCGCCCACAGGTGACAGTTTTAGCGGCACCGACACACTCGAAATCATAAATTGCGAAGTAAAACGCTAGTTCGCAAATGTAACGGTCGCTGAGTGCATTTAGAAGCTGCTGTCCGCCCACAGGCGACAGTTTTAGCGGCACCGACACCCTCGAAATCATAAATGGCGAAGTAAAAAAACAGTTCGCAAATGTAACGGTCGCTGAGTGCATTTAGAAGCTGCTGTCCTCACCCCGCCCACAGGCTACAGATTTAGCGGCACCGACACCCTCGAAATCATAACTTACGAAGTAAAAAGCCAATTCGCAAATGTAACGGTCGCAGTGTGCATTTAGGAGCTGATGTCGCCAACCACAGCAGAGGTGGCACTCTCAGAAGCAGATTTAGGTTAAATACATCACCCTGCCACACCCAAGTGTGTTTTAGCGAAATTAGCACTCTCAGATTCCTATATATCGTATTAAAAAGATAATATACGAATGAAAATGTTGCTGAGTGGTTTTAGAAACTGCTGTCCCCACCCCGCCCACAGGCGACAGTTTTAGCGGCACCGACACACTCGAAATCATAAATTGCGAAGTAAAACGCTAGTTCGCAAATGTAACGGTCGCTGAGTGCATTTAGAAGCTGCTGTCCTCACCCCGCCCACAGGCTACAGATTTAGCGGCACCGACACACTCGAAATCATAAATTGCGAAGTAAAAAGCCAATTCGCAAAAGTAACGGTCGCAGTGTGCATTTAGGAGCTGATGTCGCCAACCACAGCAGAGGTGGCACTCTCAGAAGCAGATTTAGGTTAAATACATCACCCTGCCACACCCAAGTGTGTTTTAGCGAAATTAGCACTCTCAGATTCCTATATATCGTATTAAAAAGATAATATACGAATGAAAATGTTGCTGAGTGGTTTTAGAAACTGCTGTCCCCACCCCGCCCACAGGCGACAGTTCTAGCGGTACCGACACACTCGAAATCATAAATTGCGAAGTAAATTCGCAGTGTGCATTTAGGAGCTGATGTCGCCAACCAAAGCAGAGGTGGCACTCTCAGAAGCAGATTTAGGTTAAATACATCACCCTGCCACACCCAAGTGTGTTTTAGCGAAACTAGCACTCTCAGATTCGTATATATCGTATTAAAAAGCCAATATTCGAATGAAAATGTTGCTGAGTGGTTTTAGAAACTGCTGTCCCCACCCCGCCCACAGGCGATAGTTCTAGCGGCACCGACACACTCGAAATCATAACTTACGAAGTAAAAAGCCAATGCGCAAATTGTAACGGTCGCAGTGTGCATTTAGGAGCTGATGTCGCCAACCACAGCAGAGGTGGCACTCTCAGATGAAGATTTAGGTTAAATACATCACCCTGCCACACCCAAGTGTGTTTTAGCGAAATTAGCACTCTCAAATTCCTATATATCGTATTAAAAAGATAATATACGAATGAAAATGTTGCTGAGTGGTTTTAGAAACTGCTGTCCCCACCCCGCCCACAGGCGACAGTTTTAGCGGCACCGACACACTCGAAATCATAAATTGCGAAGTAAAACGCTAGTTCGCAAATGTAACGGTCGCTGAGTGCATTTAGAAGCTGCTGTCCGCCCACAGGCGACAGTTTTAGCGGCACCGACACCCTCGAAATCATAAATGGCGAAGTAAAAAAACAGTTCGCAAATGTAACGGTCGCTGAGTGCATTTAGAAGCTGCTGTCCTCACCCCGCCCACAGGCTACAGATTTAGCGGCACCGACACCCTCGAAATCATAACTTACGAAGTAAAAAGCCAATGCGCAAATTGTAACGGTCGCAGTGTGCATTTAGGAGCTGATGTCGCCAACCACAGCAGAGGTGGCACTCTCAGAAGCAGATTTAGGTTAAATACATCACCCTGCCACACCCAAGTGTGTTTTAGCGAAATTAGCACTCTCAGATTCCTATATATCGTATTAAAAAGATAATATACGAATGAAAATGTTGCTGAGTGGTTTTAGAAACTGCTGTCCCCACCCCGCCCACAGGCGACAGTTCTAGCGGCACCGACACACTCGAAATCATAAATTGCGAAGTAAATTCGCAGTGTGCATTTAGGAGCTGATGTCGCCAACCACAGCAGAGGTGGCACTCTCAAATGAAGATTTGGGTTAAATACATCACCCTGCCACACCCAAGTGTGTTTTAGCGAAATTAGCACTCTCAAATTCCTATATATCGTATTAAAAAGATAATATACGAATGAAAATGTTGCTGAGTGGTTTTAGAAACTGCTATCCCCATCCCGCCCACAGGCGACAGTTCTAGCGGCACCGACACACTCGAAATCATAAATTGCGAAGTAAAAAGCCAATTCGCAAAAGTAACGGTCGCTGTGTGCATTTAGGAGCTGATGTCGCCAACCACAGCAGAGGTGGCACTCTCAAAAGCAGATTTAGGTTAAACACATCATCTTGCCAAACCCAAGTGTGTTTTAGCGAAACTAGCACTCTCAGATTCGTATATATCGTATTAAAAAGCCAATATTCGAATGAAAATGTTGCTGAGTGGTTTTAGAAACTGCTGTCTTCACCCCGCCCACAGGCGACAGTTTTAGCGGCACCGACACCCTCGAAATCATAAATTGCGAAGTAAAAAAACAGTTCGCAAATGTAACGGTCGCTGAGTGCATTTAGAAGCTGCTGTCCTCACGCCGCCCACAGGCTACAGATTTAGCGGCACCGACACCCTCGAAATCATAACTTACGAAGTAAAAAGCCAATGCGCAAATTGTAACGGTCGCAGTGTGCATTTAGGAGCTGATGTCGCCAACCACAGCAGAGGTGGCACTCTCAGAAGCAGATTTAGGTTAAATACATCACCCTGCCACACCCAAGTGTGTTTTAGCGAAATTAGCACTCTCAGATTCCTATATATCGTATTAAAAAGATAATATACGAATGAAAATGTTGCTGAGTGGTTTTAGAAACTGCTGTCCCCACCCCGCCCACAGGCGACAGTTCTAGCGGCACCGACACACTCGAAATCATAAATTGCGAAGTAAAACGTTAGTTCGCAAATGTAACGGTCGCTGAGTGCATTTAGGAGCTGATGTCGCCAACCACAGCAGAGGTGGCACTCTCAGAAGCAGATTTAGGTTAAACACATCATCTTGCCAAACCCAAGTGTGTTTTAGCGAAACTAGCACTCTCAGATTCGTATATATCGTATTAAAAAGCCAATATTCGAATGAAAATGTTGCTGAGTGGTTTTAGAAACTGCTGTCTTCACCCCGCCCACAGGCGACAGTTTTAGCGGCACCGACACCCTCGAAATCATAAATTGCGAAGTAAAAAAACAGTTCGCAAATGTAACGGTCGCTGAGTGCATTTAGAAGCTGCTGTCCTCACCCCGCCCACAGGCTACAGATTTAGCGGCACCGACACCCTCGAAATCATAACTTACGAAGTAAAAAGCCAATGCGCAAATTGTAACGGTCGCAATGTGCATTTAGGATCTGATGTCGCCAACCACAGCGGAGGTGGCACTCTCAGAAGCAGATTTAGGTTAAATACATCAACCTGCCACACCCAAGTGTGTTTTAGCGAAATTAGCACTCTCAGATTCCTATATATCGTATTAAAAAGATAATATACGAATGAAAATGTTGCTGAGTGGTTTTAGAAACTGCTGTCCCCACCCCGCCCACAGGCGACAGTTCTAGCGGCACCGACACACTCGAAATCATAAATTGCGAAGTAAAAAGCCAATTCGCAAATGTAACGGTCGCTGTGTGCATTTAGGAGCTGATGTCGCCAACCTCAGCAGAGGTGGCACTCTCAAAAGCAGATTTAGGTTAAACACATCATCTTGCCAAACCCAAGTGTGTTTTAGCGAAACTAGCACTCTCAGATTCGTATATATCGTATTAAAAAGCCAATATTCGAATGAAAATGTTGCTGAGTGGTTTTAGAAACTGCTGTCCCCACCCCGCCCACAGGCGATAGTTCTAGCGGCACCGACACACTCGAAATCATAACTTACGAAGTAAAAAGCCAATGCGCAAATTGTAACGGTCGCAGTGTGCATTTAGGAGCTGATGTCGCCAACCACAGCAGAGGTGGCACTCTCAGATGAAGATTTAGGTTAAATACATCACCCTGCCACACCCAAGTGTGTTTTAGCGAAATTAGCACTCTCAAATTCCTATATATCGTATTAAAAAGATAATATACGAATGAAAATGTTGCTGAGTGGTTTTAGAAACTGCTGTCCCCACCCCGCCCACAGGCGACAGTTTTAGCGGCACCGACACACTCGAAATCATAAATTCCGAAGTAAAAAAACAGTTCGCAAATGTAAAGGTCGCTGAGTGCATTTAGAAGCTGCTGTCCTCACCCCGCCCACAGGCTACAGATATAGCGGCACCGACACCCTCGAAATCATAACTTACGTAAAAAGCCAATGCGCAAATTGTAACGGTCGCTGTGTGCATTTAGGAGCTGATGTCGCCAACCACAGCAGAGGTGGCACTCTCAGAAGCAGATTTAGGTTAAATACATCACCCTGCCACACCCAAGTGTGTTTTAGCGAAATTAGCACTCTCAGATTGCTATATATCGTATTAAAAAGATAATATACGAATGAAAATGTTGCTGAGTGGTTTTAGAAACTGCTGTCCCCACCCTGCCCACAGGCGACAGTTCTAGCGGCACCGACACACTCGAAATCATAAATTGCGAAGTAAAACGTTAGTTCGCAAATGTAACGGTCGCTGAGTGCATTTAGAAGCTGCTGTCCTCACCCCGCCCACAGGCTACAGATTTAGCGGCACCGACACCCTCGAAATCATAACTTACGAAGTAAAAAGCCAATGCGCAAATTGTAACGGTCGCAGTGTGCATTTAGGAGCTGATGTCGCCAACCACAGCAGAGGTGGCACTCTCAGAAGCAGATTTAGGTTAAATACATCACCCTGCCACACCCAAGTGTGTTTTAGCGAAATTAGCACTCTCAGATTGCTATATATCGTATTAAAAAGATAATATTCGAATGAAAATTTTGCTGAGAGGTTTTAGAAACTGCTGTCTTCACCCCGCCCACAGGCGACAGTTTTAGCGGCACCGACACCCTCGAAATCATAAATTCCGAAGTAAAACGCTAGTTCACAAATGTAACGGTCGCTGAGTGCATTTAGAAGCTGCTGTCCTCACCCCGCCCACAGGCTACAGATTTAGCGGCACCGACACCCTCGAAATCATAACTTACGAAGTAAAAAGCCAATGCGCAAATTGTAACGGTCGCAGTGTGCATTTAGGAGCTGATGTCGCCAACCACAGCAGAGGTGGCACTCTCAGAAGCAGATTTAGGTTAAATACATCACCCTGCCACACCCAAGTGTGTTTTAGCGAAATTAGCACTCTCAGATTGCTATATATCGTATTAAAAAGATAATATACGAATGAAAATGTTGCTGAGTGGTTTTAGAAACTGCTGTCCCCACCCCGCCCACAGGCGACAGTTCTAGCGGCAACGACACCCTCGAAATCATAAATTGCGAAGTAAAAAAACAGTTCGCAAATGTAACGGTCGCTGAGTGCATCCTCACCCCGCCCACAGGCTACAGATTTAGCGGCACCGACACCCTCGAAATCATAACTTACGAAGTAAAAAGCCAATGCGCAAATTGTAACGGTCGCAGTGTGCATTTAGGAGCTGATGTCGCCAACCACAGCAGAGGTGGCACTCTCAGAAGCAGATTTAGGTTAAATACATCACCCTGCCACACCCAAGTGTGTTTTAGCGAAATTAGCACTCTCAGATTCCTATATATCGTATTAAAAGATAATATACGAATGAAAATGTTGCTGAGTGGTTTTAGAAACTGCTGTCCCCACCCCGCCCACAGGCGACAGTTCTAGCGGCACCGACACACTCGAAATCATAAATTGCGAAGTAAAACGTTAGTTCGCAAATGTAACGGTCGCTGAGTGCATCCTCACCCCGCCCACAGGCTACAGATTTAGCGGCACCGACACCCTCGAAATCATAACTTACGAAGTAAAAAGCCAATGCGCAAATTGTAACGGTCGCAATGTGCATTTAGGATCTGATGTCGCCAACCACAGCGGAGGTGGCACTCTCAGAAGCAGATTTAGGTTAAATACATCACCCTGCCACACCCAAGTGTGTTTTAGCGAAACTAGCACTCTCAGATTCCTATATATCGTATTAAAAAGATAATATTCGAATGAAAATTTTGCTGAGAGGTTTTAGAAACTGCTGTCTTCACCCCGCCCACAGGCGACAGTTTTAGCGGCACCGACACCCTCGAAATCATAAATTCCGAAGTAAAACGCTAGTTCGCAAATGTAACGGTCGCTGAGTGCATTTAGAAGCTGCTGTCCTCACCCCGCCCACAGGCTACAGATTTAGCGGCACCGACACCCTCGAAATCATAACTTACGAAGTAAAAAAGCCAATGCGCAAATTGTAACGGTCGCAGTGTGCATTTAGGAGCTGATGTCGCCAACCACAGCAGAGGTGGCACTCTCAGAAGCAGATTTAGGTTAAATACATCACCCTGCCACACCCAAGTGTGTTTTAGCGAAATTAGCACTCTCAGATTGCTATATATCGTATTAAAAAGATAATATACGAATGAAAATGTTGCTGAGTGGTTTTAGAAACTGCTGTCCCCACCCCGCCCACAGGCGACAGTTCTAGCGGCACCGACACCCTCGAAATCATAAATTGCGAAGTAAAAAAACAGTTCGCAAATGTAACGGTCGCTGAGTGCATTTAGAAGCTGCTGTCCTCACCCCGCCCACAGGCTACAGATTTAGCGGCACCGACACCCTCGAAATCATAACTTACGAAGTAAAAAGCCAATGCGCAAATTGTAACGGTCGCAGTGTGCATTTAGGAGCTGATGTCGCCAACCACAGCAGAGGTGGCACTCTCAGAAGCAGATTTAGGTTAAATACATCACCCTGCCACACCCAAGTGTGTTTTAGCGAAATTAGCACTCTCAGATTCCTATATATCGTATTAAAAAGATAATATACGAATGAAAATGTTGCTGAGTGGTTTTAGAAACTGCTGTCTCCACCCCGCCCACAGGCGACAGTTCTAGCGGCACCGACACACTCGAAATCATAAATTGCGAAGTAAAACGTTAGTTCGCAAATGTAACGGTCGCTGAGTGCATTTAGATGCTGCTGTCCTCACCCCGCCCACAGGCTACAGATTTAGCGGCACCGACACCCTCGAAATCATAACTTACGAAGTAAAAAGCCAATGCGCAAATTGTAACGGTCGCAATGTGCATTTAGGATCTGATGTCGCCAACCACAGCGGAGGTGGCACTCTCAGAAGCAGATTTAGGTTAAATACATCACCCTGCCACACCCAAGTGTGTTTTAGCGAAACTAGCACTCTCAGATTCCTATATATCGTATTAAAAAGATAATATACGAATGAAAATGTTGCTGAGTGGTTTTAGAAACTGCTGTCCCCACCCCGCCCACAGGCGACAGTTCTAGCGGCACCGACACACTCGAAATCATAAATTGCGAAGTAAAAAGCCAATTCGCAAATGTAACGGTCGCTGTGTGCATTAAGGAGCTGATGTCGCCAACCTCAGCAGAGGTGGCACTCTCAAAAGCAGATTTAGGTTAAACACATCATCTTGCCAAACCCATGTGTGTTTTAGCGAAACTAGCACTCTCAGATTCGTATATATCGTATTAAAAAGCCAATATTCGAATGAAAATGTTGCTGAGTGGTTTTAGAAACTGCTGTCCCCACCCCGCCCACAGGCGATAGTTCTAGCGGCACCGACACACTCGAAATCATAACTTACGAAGTAAAAAGCCAATGCGCAAATTGTAACGGTCGCAGTGTGCATTTAGGAGCTGATGTCGCCAACCACAGCAGAGGTGGCACTCTCAGATGAAGATTTAGGTTAAATACATCACCCTGCCACACCCAAGTGTGTTTTAGCGAAATTAGCACTCTCAGATTCCTATATATCGTATTAAAAAGATAATATACGAATGAAAATGTTGCTGAGTGGTTTTAGAAACTGCTGTCCCCACCCCGCCCACAGGCGACAGTTCTAGCGGCACCGACACACTCGAAATCATAAATTGCGAAGTAAAACGTTAGTTCGCAAATGTAACGGTCGCTGAGTGCATTTAGATGCTGCTGTCCTCACCCCGCCCACAGGCTACAGATTTAGCGGCACCGACACCCTCGAAATCATAACTTACGAAGTAAAAAGCCAATGCGCAAATTGTAACGGTCGCAATGTGCATTTAGGATCTGATGTCGCCAACCACAGCGGAGGTGGCACTCTCAGAAGCAGATTTAGGTTAAATACATCACCCTGCCACACCCAAGTGTGTTTTAGCGAAATTAGCACTCTCAGATTCCTATATATCGTATTAAAAAGATAATATACGAATGAAAATGTTGCTGAGTGGTTTTAGAAACTGCTGTCCCCACCCCGCCCACAGGCGACAGTTCTAGCGGCACCGACACACTCGAAATCATAAATTGCGAAGTAAAAAGCCAATTCGCAAATGTAACGGTCGCTGTGTGCATTAAGGAGCTGATGTCGCCAACCACAGCAGAGGTGGCACTCTCAAAAGCAGATTTAGGTTAAACACATCATCTTGCCAAACCCATGTGTGTTTTAGCGAAACTAGCACTCTCAGATTCGTATATATCGTATTAAAAAGCCAATATTCGAATGAAAATGTTGCTGAGTGGTTTTAGAAACTGCTGTCTTCACCCCGCCCACAGGCGACAGTTTTAGCGGCACCGACACCCTCGAAATCATAAATTCCGAAGTAAAAAAACAGTTCGCAAATGTAACGGTCGCTGAGTGCATTTAGAAGCTGTGGTCCCCACCCCGCCCACAGGCTACAGATTTAGCGGCACCGACACCCTCGAAATCATAACTTACGAAGTAAAAAGCCAATGCGCAAAATTTAACGGTCGCTGTGTGCATTTAGGAGCTGATGTCGCCAACCACAGCAGAGGTGGCACTCTCAAAAGCAGATTTAGGTTAAACACATCATCTTGCCAAACCCAAGTGTGTTTTAGCGAAACTAGCACTCTCAGATTCGTATATATCGTATTAAAAAGCCAATAATCGAATGAAAATGTTGCTGAGTGGTTTTAGAAACTGCAGCCTTCACCCCGCCCACAGGCGACAGTTTTAGCGGCACCGACACCCTCGAAATCATAACTTACGAAGTAAAAAGCCAATGCGCAAAATTTAACGGTCGCTGTGTGCATTTAGGAGCTGATGTCGCCAACCACAGCAGAGGTGGCACTCTCAAAAGCAGATTTAGGTTAAACACATCACCTTGCCAAACCCAAGTGTGTTCTAGCGAAACTAGCACTCTCAGATTCCTATATATCGTATTAAAAATCCAATATACGAATGCAAATGTTGCTGAGTGCATTTAGAAGCTGCTGTCCCCACCCCGCCCACAGGCGACAGTTTTAGCGGCACCGACACCCTCGAAATCATAACTTACGAAGTAAAAAGCCAATGCGCAAAATTTAACGGTCGCTGTGTGCATTTAGGAGCTGATGTCGCCAACCACAGCAGAGGTGGCACTCTCAAAAGCAGATTTAGGTTAAACACATCATCTTGCCAAACCTAAGTGTGTTTTAGCGAAACTAGCACTCTCAGATTCGTATATATCGTATTAAAAAGCCAATAATCGAATGAAAATGTTGCTGAGTGGTTTTAGAAACTGCAGCCTTCACCCCGCCCACAGGCGACAGTTTTAGCGGCACCGACACCCTCGAAATCATAAATTGCGAAGTTAAAAAACAGTTCGCAAATGTAACGGTCGCTGAGTGCATTTAGAAGCTGCTGTCGCCAACCACAGCAGAGGTGGCACTCTCAAAAGCAGATTTAGGTTAAACACATCATCTTGCCAAACCTAAGTGTGTTTTAGCGAAACTAGCACTCTCAGATTCGTATATATCGTATTAAAAAGCCAATAATCGAATGAAAATGTTGCTGAGTGGTTTTAGAAACTGCAGCCTTCACCCCGCCCACAGGCGACAGTTTTAGCGGCACCGACACCCTCGAAATCATAACTTACGAAGTAAAAAGCCAATGCGCAAAATTTAACGGTCGCTGTGTGCATTTAGGAGCTGATGTCGCCAACCACAGCAGAGGTGGCACTCTCAAAAGCAGATTTAGGTTAAACACATCACCTTGCCAAACCCAAGTGTGTTCTAGCGAAACTAGCACTCTCAGATTCCTATATATCGTATTAAAAATCCAATATACGAATGCAAATGTTGCTGAGTGCATTTAGAAGCTGCTGTCCCCACCCCGCCCACAGGCGACAGTTTTAGCGGCACCGACACCCTCGAAATCATAACTTACGAAGTAAAAAGCCAATGCGCAAAATTTAACGGTCGCTGTGTGCATTTAGGAGCTGATGTCGCCAACCACAGCAGAGGTGGCACTCTCAAAAGCAGATTTAGGTTAAACACATCATCTTGCCAAACCTAAGTGTGTTTTAGCGAAACTAGCACTCTCAGATTCGTATATATCGTATTAAAAAGCCAATAATCGAATGAAAATGTTGCTGAGTGGTTTTAGAAACTGCAGCCTTCACCCCGCCCACAGGCGACAGTTCTAGCGGCACCGACACACTCGAAATCATAAATTGCGAAGTAAAAAGCCAATTCGCAAATTTAACGGTCGCTGTGTGCATTTAGGAGCTGATGTCGCCAACCACAGCAGAGGTGGCACTCTCAGAAACAGATTTGGGTTAAACACATCACCTTGCCAAACCCAAGTGTGTTTTAGCGAAACTAGCACTCTCAGATTCCTATATATCGTATTAAAAAGATAATATACGAATGAAAATGTTGCTGAGTGGTTTTAGAAACGGCTGTCCCCACCCCGCCCACAGGCGACAGTTATAACGGCACCGACACCCTCGAAATCATAACTTACGAAGTAAAAAGCCAATGCGCAAAATGTAACGGTCGCAGTGTGCATTTAGGAGCTGATGTCGCCAACCACAGCAGAGGTGGCACTCTCAGAAGCAGATTTAGGTTAAATACATCACCCTGCCAAACCCAAGTGTGTTTTAGCGAATTTAGCACTCTCAGATTCCTATATATCGTATTAAAAAGATAATATACGAATGAAAATGTTGCTGAGTGGTTTTAGAAACTGCTGTCTTCACCCCGCCCACAGGCGACAGTTTTAGCGGCACCGACACCCTCGAAATCATAAATTGCGAAGTAAAACGTCAGTTCGCAAATGTAACGGTCGCTGAGTGCATTTAGAAGCTGTGGTCCCCACCCCGCCCACAGGCTACAGATTTAGCGGCACCGACACTCTCGAAATCATAACTTACGAAGTAAAAAGCCAATGCGCAAAATGTAACGGCCGCAGTGTGCATTTAGGAGCTGATGTCGCCAACCACAGCAGAGGTGGCACTCTCAGATGCAGATTTAGGTTAAACACATCACCCTGCCACACCCAAGTGTGTTTTAGCGAAATTAGCACTCTCAGATTTCTATATATCGTATTAAAAAGATAATATACGAATGAAAATGTTGCTGAGTGGTTTTAGAAACTGCTGTCCCCACCCCGCCCACAGGCGACAGTTTTAGCGGCACCGACACACTCGAAATCATAAATTGCGAAGTAAAACGTTAGTTCGCAAATGTAACGGTCGCTGAGTGCATTTAGAAGCTGTGGTCCCCACCCCGCCCACAGGCTACAGATTTAGCGGCACCGACACCCTCGAAATCATAACTTACGAAGTAAAAAGCCAATGCGCAAAATTTAACGGTCGCTGTGTGCATTTAGGAGCTGATGTCGCCAACCACAGCAGAGGTGGCACTCTCAAAAGCAGATTTAGGTTAAACACATCATCTTGCCAAACCTAAGTGTGTTTTAGCGAAACTAGCACTCTCAGATTCGTATATATCGTATTAAAAAGCCAATAATCGAATGAAAATGTTGCTGAGTGGTTTTAGAAACTGCAGCCTTCACCCCGCCCACAGGCGACAGTTTTAGCGGCACCGACACCCTCGAAATCATAACTTACGAAGTAAAAAGCCAATGCGCAAAATTTAACGGTCGCTGTGTGCATTTAGGAGCTGATGTCGCCAACCACAGCAGAGGTGGCACTCTCAAAAGCAGATTTAGGTTAAACACATCACCTTGCCAAACCCAAGTGTGTTCTAGCGAAACTAGCACTCTCAGATTCCTATATATCGTATTAAAAATCCAATATACGAATGCAAATGTTGCTGAGTGCATTTAGAAGCTGCTGTCCCCACCCCGCCCACAGGCGACAGTTTTAGCGGCACCGACACCCTCGAAATCATAACTTACGAAGTAAAAAAGCCAATGCGCAAAATTTAACGGTCGCTGTGTGCATTTAGGAGCTGATGTCGCCAACCACAGCAGAGGTGGCACTCTCAAAAGCAGATTTAGGTTAAACACATCATCTTGCCAAACCTAAGTGTGTTTTAGCGAAACTAGCACTCTCAGATTCGTATATATCGTATTAAAAAGCCAATAATCGAATGAAAATGTTGCTGAGTGGTTTTAGAAACTGCAGCCTTCACCCCGCCCACAGGCGACAGTTTTAGCGGCACCGACACCCTCGAAATCATAAATTGCGAAGTTAAAAAACAGTTCGCAAATGTAACGGTCGCTGAGTGCATTTAGAAGCTGCTGTCGCCAACCACAGCAGAGGTGGCACTCTCAAAAGCAGATTTAGGTTAAACACATCATCTTGCCAAACCTAAGTGTGTTTTAGCGAAACTAGCACTCTCAGATTCGTATATATCGTATTAAAAAGCCAATAATCGAATGAAAATGTTGCTGAGTGGTTTTAGAAACTGCAGCCTTCACCCCGCCCACAGGCGACAGTTTTAGCGGCACCGACACCCTCGAAATCATAACTTACGAAGTAAAAAGCCAATGCGCAAAATTTAACGGTCGCTGTGTGCATTTAGGAGCTGATGTCGCCAACCACAGCAGAGGTGGCACTCTCAAAAGCAGATTTAGGTTAAACACATCACCTTGCCAAACCCAAGTGTGTTCTAGCGAAACTAGCACTCTCAGATTCCTATATATCGTATTAAAAATCCAATATACGAATGCAAATGTTGCTGAGTGCATTTAGAAGCTGCTGTCCCCACCCCGCCCACAGGCGACAGTTTTAGCGGCACCGACACCCTCGAAATCATAACTTACGAAGTAAAAAGCCAATGCGCAAAATTTAACGGTCGCTGTGTGCATTTAGGAGCTGATGTCGCCAACCACAGCAGAGGTGGCACTCTCAAAAGCAGATTTAGGTTAAACACATCATCTTGCCAAACCTAAGTGTGTTTTAGCGAAACTAGCACTCTCAGATTCGTATATATCGTATTAAAAAGCCAATAATCGAATGAAAATGTTGCTGAGTGGTTTTAGAAACTGCAGCCTTCACCCCGCCCACAGGCGACAGTTCTAGCGGCACCGACACACTCGAAATCATAAATTGCGAAGTAAAAAGCCAATTCGCAAATTTAACGGTCGCTGTGTGCATTTAGGAGCTGATGTCGCCAACCACAGCAGAGGTGGCACTCTCAGAAACAGATTTGGGTTAAACACATCACCTTGCCAAACCCAAGTGTGTTTTAGCGAAACTAGCACTCTCAGATTCCTATATATCGTATTAAAAAGATAATATACGAATGAAAATGTTGCTGAGTGGTTTTAGAAACTGCTGTCCCCACCCCGCCCACAGGCGACAGTTATAACGGCACCGACACCCTCGAAATCATAACTTACGAAGTAAAAAGCCAATGCGCAAAATGTAACGGTCGCAGTGTGCATTTAGGAGCTGATGTCGCCAACCACAGCAGAGGTGGCACTCTCAGAAGCAGATTTAGGTTAAATACATCACCCTGCCAAACCCAAGTGTGTTTTAGCGAATTTAGCACTCTCAGATTCCTATATATCGTATTAAAAAGATAATAAACGAATGAAAATGTTGCTGAGTGGTTTTAGAAACTGCTGTCTTCACCCCGCCCACAGGCGACAGTTTTAGCGGCACCGACACCCTCGAAATCATAAATTGCGAAGTAAAACGTCAGTTCGCAAATGTAACGGTCGCTGAGTGCATTTAGAAGCTGTGGTCCCCACCCCGCCCACAGGCTACAGATTTAGCGGCACCGACACTCTCGAAATCATAACTTACGAAGTAAAAAGCCAATGCGCAAAATGTAACGGTCGCAGTGTGCATTTAGGAGCTTATGTCGCCAACCACAGCAGAGGTGGCACTCTCAGAAGCAGATTTAGGTTAAATACATCACCCTGCCACACCCAAGTGTGTTTTAGCGAAATTAGCACTCTCAGATTTCTATATATCGTATTAAAAAGATAATATACGAATGAAAATGTTGCTGAGTGGTTTTAGAAACTGCTGTCCCCACCCCGCCCACAGGCGACAGTTTTAGCGGCACCGACACACTCGAAATCATAAATTGCGAAGTAAAACGTTAGTTCGCAAATGTAACGGTCGCTGAGTGCATTTAGAAGCTGTGGTCCCCACCCCGCCCACAGGCTACAGATTTAGCGGCACCGACACCCTCGAAATCATAACTTACGAAGTAAAAAGCCAATGCGCAAAATGTAACGGTCGCTGTGTGTATTTAGGAGCTGATGTCGCCAACCACAGCAGAGGTGGCACTCTCAAAAGCAGATTTAGATTAAACACATCATCTTGCCAAACCCAAGTGTGTTTTAGCGAAATTAGCACTCTCAGATTCGTATATATCGTATCAAAAAGCCAATACGCGAATGAAAATGTTGCTGAGTGGTTTTAGAAACTGCTGTCTTCACCCCGCCCACAGGCGACAGTTTTAGCGGCACCGACACCCTCGAAATCATAAATTGCGAAGTAAAACGTCAGTTCGCAAATGTAACGGTCGCTGAGTGCATTTAGAAGCTGTGGTCCCCACCCCGCCCACAGGCTACAGATTTAGCGGCACCGACACTCTCGAAATCATAACTTACGAAGTAAAAAGCCAATGCGCAAAATGTAACGGCCGCAGTGTGCATTTAGGAGCTGATGTCGCCAACCACAGCAGAGGTGGCACTCTCAGATGCAGATTTAGGTTAAACACATCACCTTGCCAAACATAAGTGTGGTTTAGCGAAACTAGCACTCTCAGATTCCTATATATCGTATTAAAAAGCCAATATACGAATGCAAATGTTGCTGAGTGCATTTAGAAGCTGCTGTCCCCACCCCGCCCACAGGCTACAGATTTAGCGGCACCGACACCCTCGAAATCATAACTTACGAAGTAAAAAGCCAATGCGCAAATTGTAACGGTCGCAGTGTGCATTTAGGAGCTGATGTCGCCAACCACAGCAGAGGTGGCACTCTCAGAAGCAGATTTAGGTTAAATACATCACCCTGCCACACCCAAGTGTGTTTTAGCGAAATTAGCACTCTCAGATTCCTATATATCGTATTAAAAAGATAATATACGAATGAAAATGTTGCAGAGTGGTTTTAGAAACTGCTGTCCCCACCTCGCCCACAGGCGACAGTTCTAGCGGCACCGACACACTCGAAATCATAAATTGCGAAGTAAAACGTCAGTTCGCAAATGTAACGGTCGCTGAGTGCATTTAGAAGCTGTGGTCCCCACCCCGCCCACAGGCTACAGATTTAGCGGCACCGACACCCTCGAAATTATAACTTACAAAGTAAAAAGCCAATGCGCAAAATGTAACGGTCGCAGTGTGCATTTAGGAGCTTATGTCGCCAACCACAGCAGAGGTGGCACTCTCAGAAGCAGATTTAGGTTAAACACATCACCTTGCCAAACCCAAGTGTGTTTTAGCGAAACTAGCACTCTCAGATTCCTATATATCGTATTAAAAAGCCAATATACGAATGCAAATCTTGCTGAGTGCATTTAGAGCTGCTGTCCGCACCCCGCCCACAGGCGACAGTTTTAGCGGCACCGACACCCTCGAAATCATAACTTACGAAGTAAAAAGCCAATGCGCAAAATGTAACGGCCGATGTGTGCATTTAGGAGCTGATGTCGCAAACCACAGCAGAGGTGGCACTCTCAGAAGCAGATTTGGGTTAAACACATCACCTTGCCAAACCCAAGTGTGTTTTAGCGAAACTAGCACTCTCACATATACTCTCACTATATATCGTATTAAAAAGATAATATACGAATGAAAATGTTGCTGAGTGGTTTTAGAAACTGCTGTCCCCACCCTGCCCACAGGCGACAGTTTTAGCGGCACCGACTCCCTTGAAATCATAAATTACGAAGTAAAAAGCCAATTCGCAAAATGTAACGGCCGATGTGTGCATTTAGGAGCTGATGTCGCCAACCACAGCAGAGGTGGCACTCTCAGAAGCAGATTTGGGTTAAACTCATCATCTTGCCAAACCCAAGTGTGTTTTAGCGAAACTAGCACTCTCAGATTCGTATACATCGTATTAAAAAGCCAATACGCGAATGAAAATGTTGCTGAGTGGTTTTAGAAACTGCTGTCTTCACCCCGCCCACAGGCGACAGTTTTAGCGGCACCGACACCCTCGAAATCATAAATTGCGAGGTAAAAAAACAGTTCGCAAATGTAACGGTCGCTGAGTGCATTTGGAAGCTGCTGTCCCCACCCCGCCCACAGGCTACAGATTTAGCGGCACCGACACCCTCGAAATCATAACTTACGAAGTAAAAAGCCAATGCGCAAAATGTAACGGTCGCAGTGTGGATTTAGAAGCTGATGTCGCCAACCACAGCAGAGGTGGCACTCTCAGAAGCAGATTTAGGTTAAATACAAATCTAAACACAAATTGCCAAACCCAAGTGTGTTTTAGCGAAACTAGCACTCTCAGATTCGTACATATCGTATTAAAAAGCCAATATTCGAATGAAAATGTTGCTGAGTGGTTTGAGAAACTGCTGTCTTCACCCCGCCCACAGGCCACAGTTTTAGCGGCACCGACACCCTCGAAATCATAAATTGCGAAGTAAAAAGTCAGTTCACAAATGTTACGGTCGCTCAGTGCATTTTGAAGCTGCTGCCCCACCCCGCCCACAGGCTACAGATTTAGCGGCACCGACACCCTCGAAATCATAACTTACGAAGTAAAAAGCCAATGCGCAAAATTTAACGGTCGCAGTGTGCATTTAGGAGCTTATGTCGCCAACCACAGCAAAGGTGGCACTCTCAGAAGCAGATTTAGGTTAAATACATCACCCTGCCACACCCAAGTGTGTTTTAGCGAAATTAGCACTCTCAGATTCCTATATATCGAATTAAAAAGATAATATACGAATGAAAATGTTGCTGAGTGGTTTTAGAAACTGCTGTCCCCACCCCGCCCACAGGCGACAGTTTTAGCGGCACCGACACCCTCGAAATCATAACTTACGAAGTAAAAAGCCAATGCGCAAAATGTAACGGCCGATGTGTGCATTTAGGAGCTGATGTCGCAAACCACAGCAGAGGTGGCACTCTCAGAAGCAGATTTGGGTTAAACACATCACCTTGCCAAACCCAAGTGTGTTTTAGCGAAACTAGCACTCTCACATATACTCTCACTATATATCGTATTAAAAGATAATATACGAATGAAAATGTTGCTGAGTGGTTTTAGAAACTGCTGTCCCCACCCTGCCCACAGGCGACAGTTTTAGCGGCACCGACCCCTTGAAATCATAAATTACGAAGTAAAAGCCAATTCGCAAAATGTAACGGCCGATGTGTGCATTTAGGAGCTGATGTCGCAAACCACAGCAGAGGTGGCACTCTCAGAAGCAGATTTAGGTTAAACACATCACCTTGCCAAACCCAAGTGTGTTTTAGCGAAACTAGCACTCTCAGATTCGTATATATCGTATTAAAAAGCCAATACGCGAATGAAAATGTTGCTAGTGGTTTTAGAAACTGCTGTCTTCACCCCGCCCACAGGCGACAGTTTTAGCGGCACCGACACCCTCGAAATCATAAATTGCGAAGTAAAAAACAGTTCGCAAATGTAACGGTCGCTGAGTGCATTTAGAAGCTGCTGTCCCCACCCCGCCCACAGGCTACAGATTTAGCGGCACCGACACCCTCGAAATCATAACTTACGAAGTAAAAAGCCAATGCGCAAAATGTAACGGTCGCAGTGTGCATTTAGAAGCTGATGTCGCCAACCACAGCAGAGGTGGCACTCTCAGAAGCAGATTTAGGTTAAATACAAATCTAAACACAAATTGCCAAACCCAAGTGTGTTTTAGCGAAACTAGCACTCTCAGATTCGTATATATCGTATTAAATAGCCAATACGCGAATGAAAATGTTGCTAGTGGTTTTAGAAACTGCTGTCTTCACCCCGCCCACAGGCGACAGTTTTAGCGGCACCGACACCCTCGAAATCATAAATTGCGAAGTAAAAAGTCAGTTCACAAATGTTACGGTCGCTCAGTGCATTTTGAAGCTGCTGCCCCACCCCGCCCACAGGCTACAGATTTAGCGGCACCGACACCCTCGAAATCATAACTTACGAAGTAAAAAGCCAATGCGCAAAATTTAACGGTCGCAGTGTGCATTTAGGAGCTTATGTCGCCAACCACAGCAAAGGTGGCACTCTCAGAAGCAGATTTAGGTTAAATACATCACCCTGCCACACCCAAGTGTGTTTTAGCGAAATTAGCACTCTCAGATTCCTATATATCGAATTAAAAAGATAATATACGAATGAAAATGTTGCTGAGTGGTTTTAGAAACTGCTGTCCCCACCCCGCCCACAGGCGACAGTTTTAGCGGCACCGACACCCTCGAAATCATAACTTTCGAAGTAAAAAGCCAATGCGCAAAATGTAACGGTCGATGTGTGCATTTAGGAGCTGATGTCGCCAACCACAGCAGAGGTGGCACTCTCAGAAACAGATTTGGGTTAAACACATCACCTTGCCAAACCCAAGTGTGTTTTAGCGAAACTAGCACTCTCACATTCCTATATATCGTATTAAAAAGATAATATACGAATGAAAATGTTGCTGAGTGGTTTTAGAAACTGCTGTCCCCACCCTGCCTACAGACGACAGTTTTAGCGGCACCGACTCCCTTGAAATCATAAATTACGAAGTAAAAAGCCAATTCGCAAAATGTAACGGCCGATGTGTGCATTTAAGAGCTCATGTCGCCAACCACAGCAGAGGTGGCACTCTCAGAAGCAGATTTAAGTTAAATACATCACCCTGCCACACCCAAGTGTGTTTTAGCGAAATTAGCACTCTCAGATTCCTATATATCGTATTAAAAAGATAATATACGAATGAAAATGTTGCTGAGTGGTTTTAGAAACTGCTGTCCCCACCCCGCCCACAGGCGACAGTTCTAGCGGCACCGACACACTCGAAATCATAAATTGCGAAGTAAAAAGCCAATTCGCAAATGTAACGGTCGCTGTGTGCATTTAAGAGCTGATGTCGCCAACCACAGCAGAGGTGGCACTCTCAAAAGCAGATTAAGGTTAAACACAAATCTAAACACAAATTGCCAAACCCAAGTGTGTTTTAGCGAAACTAGCACTCTCAGATTCGTATATATCGTATAAAAAAGCCAATATTCGAATGAAAATGTTTCTGAGTGGTTTTAGAAACTGCTGTCTTCACCCCGCCCACAGGCGACAGTTTTAGCGGCACCGACACCCTCGAAATCATAAATTGCGAAGTAAAAAGTCAGTTCGCAAATGTTACGGTCGCTCAGTGCATTTTGAAGCTGCTGCCCCACCCCGCCCACAGGCTACAGATTTAGCGGCACCGACACCCTCGAAATCATAAATTGCGAAGTAAAAAAACAGTTCGCAAATGTAACGGTCGCTGAGTGCATTTAGAAGCTGCTGTCCCCACCCCGCCCACAGGCTACAGATTTAGCGGCACCGACACCCTCGAAATCATAACTTACGAAGTAAAAAGCCAATGCGCAAAATGTAACGGTCGCAGTGTGGATTTAGAAGCTAATGTCGCCAACCACAGCAGAGGTGGCACTCTCAGAAGCAGATTTAGGTTAAATACATCACCCTGCCACACCCAAGTGTGTTTAAGCGAAACTAGCACTCTCAGATTCCTATATATCGTATTAAAAAGATAATATACGAATGAAAATGTTGCTGAGTGGTTTTAGAAACTGCTGTCCCCATTCCGCCCACAGGCGACAGTTTTAGCGGCACCGACACACTCGAAATCATAAATTGCGAAGGAAAAAGCCAATTCGCAAATGTAACGGTCGCTGTGTGCATTTAGGAGCTGATGTCGCCAACCACAGCAGAGGTGGCACTCTCAAAAGCAGATTTAGGTTAAACACAAATCTAAACACCAATTGCCAAACCCAAGTGTGTTTTAGCGAAACTAGCACTCTCAGATTCGTATATATCGTATTAAAAAGCCAATATTCGAATGAAAATGTTGCTGAGTGGTTTTAGAAACTGCTGTCTTCACCCCGCCCACAGGCGACAGTTTTAGCGGCACCGACACACTCGAAATCATAAATTGCGAAGTAAAACGTCAGTTCGCAAATGTAACGGTCGCTGAGTGCATTTAGAAGCTGTGGTCCCCACCCCGCCCACAGGCTACAGATTTAGCGGCACCGACACCCTCGAAATCATAATTTACGAAGTAAAAAGCCAATGCGCAAAATGTAACGGTCGCAGTGTGCATTTAGGAGCTGATGTCGCCAACCACAGCAGAGATGGCATTCTCAGAAGGAGATTTAGGTTAAATACATCACCCTGCCAAACCCAAGTATGTTTTAGCGAAATTAGCACTCTCAGATTTCTATATATCGTATTAAAAAGATAATATACGAATGAAAATGTTGCTGAGTGGTTTTAGAAACTGCTGTCCCCACCCCGCCCACAGGCGACAGTTTTAGCGGCACCGACACACTCGAAATCATAAATTGCGAAGTAAAAAGCCGATTCGCAAATGTAACGGTCGCAGTGTGGATTTAGAAGCTAATGTCGCCAACCACAGCAGAGGTGGCACTCTCAGAAGCAGATTTAGGTTAAATACATCACCCTGCCACACCCAAGTGTGTTTTAGCGAAACTAGCACTCTCAGATTCCTATATATCGTATTAAAAAGATAATATACGAATGAAAATGTTGCTGAGTGGTTTTAGAAACTGCTGTCCCCATTCCGCCCACAGGCGACAGTTTTAGCGGCACCGACACACTCGAAATCATAAATTGCGAAGTAAAAAGCCAATTCGCAAATGTAACGGTCGCTGTGTGCATTTAGGAGCTGATGTCGCCAACCACAGCAGAGGTGGCACTCTCAAAAGCAGATTTAGGTTAAACACAAATCTAAACACAAATTGCCAAACCCAAGTGTGTTTTAGCGAAACTAGCACTCTCAGATTCCTGTATATCGTATTAAAAAGATAATATACGAATGAAAATGTTGCAGAGTGGTGTTAGAAACTGCTGTCCCCACCCCGCCCACAGGCGACAGTTCTAGCGGCACCGACACACTCGAAATCATAAATTGCGATGTAAAACGTCAGTTCGCAAATGTAACGGTCGCTGAGTGCATTTAGAAGCTGTTGTCCCCACCCCGCCCACAGGCTACAGATTTAGTGGCACCGACACCCTCGAAATCATAATTTACGAAGTAAAAAGCCAATGCGCAAAATGTAACGGTCGCAGTGTGGATTTAGAAGCTGATGTCGCCAACCACAGCAGAGGTGGCACTCTCAGAAGCAGATTTAGGTTAAATACATTACCCTGCCACACCCAAGTGTGTTTTAGCGAAACTAGCACTCTCAGATTCCTATATATCGTATCAAAAAGATAATATACGAATGAAAATGTTGCTGAGTGGTTTTAGAAACTGCTGTCCCCACCCCGCCCACAGGCGACAGTTCTAGCGGCACCGACACCCTCGAAATCATAAATTGCGAAGTAAAAAGCCAATTCGCAAATTTAACGGTCGCTGTGTGCATTTAGGAGCTGATGTCGCCAACCACAGCAGAGGTGGCACTCTCAGAAGCAGATTTAGGTTAAATACATCACCCTGCCACACCCAAGTGTGTTTTAGCGAAACTAGCACTCTCAGATTCCTATATATCGTATTAAAAAGATAATATACGAATGAAAATGTTGCTGAGTGGTTTTAGAAACTGCTGTCCCCACCCCGCCCACAGGCGACAGTTTTAGCGGCACCGACACCCTCGAAATCATAACTTACGAAGTAAAAAGCCAATCCGCAAAGTGTAACGGTCGCAGTGTGCATTTAGGAGCTGATGTCGCCAACCACAGCAGAGATGGCACTCTCAGAAGCAGATTTAGGTTAAATACATCACCCTGCCACACCCAAGTGTGTTTTAGCGAAACTAGCACTCTCAGATTCCTATATATCGTATTAAAAAGATAATTTACGAATGAAAATGTTGCTGAGTGGTTTTAGAAACTGCTGTCCCCACCCCGCCCACAGGCGACAGTTTTAGCGGCACCGACACCCTCGAAATCATAACTTTCGAAGTAAAAAGCCAATGCGCAAAATGTAACGGTCGATGTGTGCATTTAGGAGCTGATGTCGCCAACCACAGCAGAGGTGGCACTCTCAGAAACAGATTTGGGTTAAACACATCACCTTGCCAAACCCAAGTGTGTTTTAGCGAAACTAGCACTCTCAGATTCCTATATATCGTATTAAAAAGATAATATACGAATGAAAATGTTGCTGAGTGGTTTTAGAAACTGCTGTCCCCACCCCGCCCACAGGCGACAGTTTTAGCGGCACCGACACCCTCGAAATCATAACTTACGAAGTAAAAAGCCAATGCGCAAAATGTAACGGTCGCAGTGTGGATTTAGAAGCTGATGTCGCCAACCACAGCAGAGGTGGCACTCTCAGAAGCAGATTTAGGTTAAATACATCACCCTGCCACACCCAAGTGTGTTTTAGCGAAACTAGCACTCTCAGATTCCTATATATCGTATCAAAAAGATAATATACGAATGAAAATGTTGCTGAGTGGTTTTAGAAACTGCTGTCCCCACCCCGCCCACAGGCGACAGTTCTAGCGGCACCGACACCCTCGAAATCATAAATTGCGAAGTAAAAAGCCAATTCGCAAATTTAACGGTCGCTGTGTGCATTTAGGAGCTGATGTCGCCAACCACAGCAGAGGTGGCACTCTCAGAAGCAGATTTAGGTTAAATACATCACCCTGCCACACCCAAGTGTGTTTTAGCGAAACTAGCACTCTCAGATTCCTATATATCGTATCAAAAAGATAATATACGAATGAAAATGTTGCTGAGTGGTTTTAGAAACTGCTGTCCCCACCCCGCCCACAGGCGACAGTTTTAGCGGCACCGACACCCTCGAAATCATAACTTACGAAGTAAAAAGCCAATGCGCAAAATGTAACGGTCGCAGTGTGGATTTAGAAGCTGATGTCGCCAACCACAGCAGAGGTGGCACTCTCAGAAGCAGATTTAGGTTAAATACATCACCCTGCCACACCCAAGTGTGTTTTAGCGAAACTAGCACTCTCAGATTCCTATATATCGTATCAAAAAGATAATATACGAATGAAAATGTTGCTGAGTGGTTTTAGAAACTGCTGTCCCCACCCCGCCCACAGGCGACAGTTCTAGCGGCACCGACACCCTCGAAATCATAAATTGCGAAGTAAAAAGCCAATTCGCAAATTTAACGGTCGCTGTGTGCATTTAGGAGCTGATGTCGCCAACCACAGCAGAGGTGGCACTCTCAGAAGCAGATTTAGGTTAAATACATCACCCTGCCACACCCAAGTGTGTTTTAGCGAAACTAGCACTCTCAGATTCCTATATATCGTATTAAAAAGATAATATACGAATGAAAATGTTGCTGAGTGGTTTTAGAAACTGCTGTCCCCACCCCGCCCACAGGCGACAGTTTTAGCGGCACCGACACCCTCGAAATCATAACTTACGAAGTAAAAAGCCAATTCGCAAAATGTAACGGCCGATGTGTGCATTAAAGAGCTCATGTCGCCAACCACAGCAGAGGTGGCACTCTCAGAAGCAGATTTAAGTTAAATACATCACCCTGCCACACCCAAGTGTGTTTTAGCGAAACTAGCACTCTCACATTCCTATATATCGTATTAAAAAGATAATATACGAATGAAAATGTTGCTGAGTGGTTTTAGAAACTGCTGTCCCCACCCCGCCCACAGGCGACAGTTCTAGCGGCACCGACACACTCGAAATCATAAATTGCGAAGTAAAAGGCCAATTCGCAAATGTAACGGTCGCTGTGTGCATTTAGGAGCTGATGTCGCCAACCACAGCAGAGGTGGCACTCTCAAAAGCAGATTTAGGTTAAACACAAATCTAAACACAAATTGCCAAACCCAAGTGTGTTTTAGCGAAACTAGCACTCTCAGATTCATATATATCGTATTAAAAAGCCAATATTCGAATGAAAATGTTGCTGAGTGGTTTTAGAAACTGCTGTCTTCACCCCGCCCACAGGCGACAGTTTTAGCGGCACCGACACCCTCGAAATCATAAATTGCGAAGTAAAAAAACAGTTCGCAAATGTAACGGTCGCTGAGTGCATTTAGAAGCTGCTGTCCCCACCCCGCCCACAGGCTACAGATTTAGCGGCACCGACACCCTCGAAATCATAACTTACGAAGTAAAAAGCCAATGCGCAAAATGTAACGGTCGCAGTGTGGATTTAGAAGCTGATGTCGCCAACCACAGCAGAGGTGGCACTCTCAGAAGCAGATTTAGGTTAAATACATCACCCTGCCACACCCAAGTGTGTTTTAGCGAAACTAGCACTCTCAGATTCCTATATATCGTATCAAAAAGATAATATACGAATGAAAATGTTGCTGAGTGGTTTTAGAAACTGCTGTCCCCACCCCGCCCACAGGCGACAGTTCTAGCGGCACCGACACCCTCGAAATCATAAATTGCGAAGTAAAAAGCCAATTCGCAAATTTAACGGTCGCTGTGTGCATTTAGGAGCTGATGTCGCCAACCACAGCAGAGGTGGCACTCTCAGAAGCAGATTTAGGTTAAATACATCACCCTGCCACACCCAAGTGTGTTTTAGCGAAACTAGCACTCTCAGATTCCTATATATCGTATTAAAAAGATAATATACGAATGAAAATGTTGCTGAGTGGTTTTAGAAACTGCTGTCCCCACCCCGCCCACAAGCGACAGTTTTAGCGGCACCGACACCCTCGAAATCATAACTTACGAAGTAAAAAGCCAATGCGCAAAATGTAACGGTCGCAGTGTGGATTTAGAAGCTGATGTCGCCAACCACAGCAGAGGTGGCACTCTCAGAAGCAGATTTAGGTTAAATACATCACCCTGCCACACCCAAGTGTGTTTTAGCGAAACTAGCACTCTCAGATTCCTATATATCGTATCAAAAAGATAATATACGAATGAAAATGTTGCTGAGTGGTTTTAGAAACTGCTGTCCCCACCCCGCCCACAGGCGACAGTTCTAGCGGCACCGACACCCTCGAAATCATAAATTGCGAAGTAAAAAGCCAATTCGCAAATTTAACGGTCGCTGTGTGCATTTAGGAGCTGATGTCGCCAACCACAGCAGAGGTGGCACTCTCAGAAGCAGATTTAGGTTAAATACATCACCCTGCCACACCCAAGTGTGTTTTAGCGAAACTAGCACTCTCAGATTCCTATATATCGTATTAAAAAGATAATATACGAATGAAAATGTTGCTGAGTGGTTTTAGAAACTGCTGTCCCCACCCCGCCCACAGGCGACAGTTTTAGCGGCACCGACACCCTCGAAATCATAACTTACGAAGTAAAAAGCCAATCCGCAAAGTGTAACGGTCGCAGTGTGCATTTAGGAGCTGATGTCGCCAACCACAGCAGAGATGGCACTCTCAGAAGCAGATTTAGGTTAAATACATCACCCTGCCAAACCCAAGTGTGTTTTAGCGAAATTAGCACTCTCAGATTCCTATATATCGTATCAAAAAGATAATATACGATTGAAAATGTTGCTGAGTGGTTTTAGAAACTGCTGTCCCCACCCCGCCCACAGGCGACAGTTCTAGCGGCACCGACACACTCGAAATCATAAATTGCGAAGTAAAAAGCCAATTCGCAAATGTAACGGTCGCTGTGTGTATTTAGGAGCTGATGTCGCCAACCACAGCAGAGGTGGCACTCTCAAAAGCAGATTTAGGTTAAACACATCATCTTGCCAACCGAAGTGTGTTTTAGCGAAACTAGCACTCTCAGATTCCTATATATCGTATTAAAAAGATAATATACGAATGAAAATGTTGCTGAGTGGTTTTAGAAACTGCTGTCTTCACCCCGCCCACAGGCTACAGATTTAGCGGCACCGACACCCTCGAAATCATAACTTACGAAGTAAAAAGCCAATGCGCAAAATGTAACGGTCGCAGTGTGCATTTAGGAGCTGATGTCGCCAACCACAGCAGAGGTGGCACTCTCAGAAGCAGATTTAGGTTAAATACATCACCCTGCCACACCCAAGTGTGTTTTAGCGAAACTAGCACTCTCAGATTCCTATATATCGTATCAAAAAGATAATATACGAATGAAAATGTTGCTGAGTGGTTTTAGAAACTGCTGTCCCCACCCCGCCCACAGGCGACAGTTCTAGCGGCACCGACACCCTCGAAATCATAAATTGCGAAGTAAAAAGCCAATTCGCAAATTTAACGGTCGCTGTGTGCATTTAGGAGCTGATGTCGCCAACCACAGCAGAGGTGGCACTCTCAGAAGCAGATTTAGGTTAAATACATCACCCTGCCACACCCAAGTGTGTTTTAGCGAAACTAGCACTCTCAGATTCCTATATATCGTATTAAAAAGATAATATACGAATGAAAATGTTGCTGAGTGGTTTTAGAAACTGCTGTCCCCACCCCGCCCACAGGCGACAGTTTTAGCGGCACCGACACCCTCGAAATCATAACTTACGAAGTAAAAAGCCAATCCGCAAAGTGTAACGGTCGCAGTGTGCATTTAGGAGCTGATGTCGCCAACCACAGCAGAGATGGCACTCTCAGAAGCAGATTTAGGTTAAATACATCACCCTGCCAAACCCAAGTGTGTTTTAGCGAAATTAGCACTCTCAGATTCCTATATATCGTATCAAAAAGATAATATACGATTGAAAATGTTGCTGAGTGGTTTTAGAAACTGCTGTCCCCACCCCGCCCACAGGCGACAGTTCTAGCGGCACCGACACACTCGAAATCATAAATTGCGAAGTAAAAAGCCAATTCGCAAATGTAACGGTCGCTGTGTGTATTTAGGAGCTGATGTCGCCAACCACAGCAGAGGTGGCACTCTCAAAAGCAGATTTAGGTTAAACACATCATCTTGCCAACCGAAGTGTGTTTTAGCGAAACTAGCACTCTCAGATTCCTATATATCGTATTAAAAAGATAATATACGAATGAAAATGTTGCTGAGTGGTTTTAGAAACTGCTGTCTTCACCCCGCCCACAGGCTACAGATTTAGCGGCACCGACACCCTCGAAATCATAACTTACGAAGTAAAAAGCCAATGCGCAAAATGTAACGGTCGCAGTGTGCATTTAGGAGCTGATGTCGCCAACCACAGCAGAGGTGGCACTCTCAGAAGCAGATTTAGGTTAAATACATCAACCTGCCAAACCCAAGTGTGTTTTAGCGAAATTAGCACTCTCAGATTCCTATATATCGTATCAAAAAGATAATATACGAATGAAAATGTTGCTGAGTGGTTTTAGAAACTGCTGTCCCCACCCCGCCCACAGGCGACAGTTCTAGCGGCACCGACACACTCGAAATCATAAATTGCGAAGTAAAAATCCAATTCGCAAATGTAACGGTCGCTGTGTGTATTTAGGAGCTAATGTCGCCAACCACAGCAGAGGTGGCACTCTCAAAAGCAGATTTAGGTTAAACACATCATCTTGCCAACCGAAGTGTGTTTTAGCGAAACTAGCACTCTCAGATTCCTATATATCGTATTAAAAAGATAATATACGAATGAAAATGTTGCTGAGTGGTTTTAGAAACTGCTGTCTTCACCCCGCCCACAGGCTACAGATTTAGCGGCACCGACACCCTCGAAATCATAACTTACGAAGTAAAAAGCCAATGCGCAAAATGTAACGGTCGCAGTGTGCATTCAGGAGCTGATGTCGCCAACCACAGCAGAGATGGCATTCTCAGAAGGAGATTTAGGTTAAATACATCACCCTGCCAAACCCAAGTATGTTTTAGCGAAATTAGCACTCTCAGATTTCTATATATCGTATTAAAAAGATAATATACGAATGAAAATGTTGCTGAGTGGTTTTAGAAACTGCTGTCCCCACCCCGCCCACAGGCGACAGTTTTAGCGGCACCGACACACTCGAAATCATAAATTGCGAAGTAAAAAGCCGATTCGCAAATGTAACGGTCGCTGTGTGCATTTAGGAGCTGATGTCGCCAACCACAGCAGAGGTGGCACTCTCAAAAGCAGATTTAGGTTAAATACATCACCCTGCCAAACCCAAGTGTGTTTTAGCGAAACTAGCACTCTCAGATTCCTATATATCGTATTAAAAAGCCAATACGCGAATGAAAATGTTGCTGAGTGGTTTTAGAAACTGCTGTCCCCACCCTACCCACAGACGACAGTTTTAGCGGCACCGACTCCCTTGAAATCATAAATTACGAAGTAAAAAGCCAATTCGCAAAATGTAACGGCCGATGTGTGCATTTAGGAGCTGATGTCGCCAACCACAGCAGAGGTGGCACTCTCAGAAGCAGATTTAGGTTAAATACATCACCCTGCCACACCAAAGTGTGTTTTAGCGAAATTAGCACTCTCAGATTCGTATATATCGTATTAAAAAGCCAATACGCGAATGAAAATGTTGCTGAGTGGTTTTAGAAACTGCTGTCCCCACCCCGCCCACAGGCGACAGTTCTAGCGGCACCGACACACTCGAAATCATAAATTGCGAAGTAAAAAGCCAATTCGCAAATGTAACGGTCGCTGTGTGTATTTAGGAGCTGATGTCGCCAACCACAGCAGAGATGGCACTCTCAGAAGCAGATTTAGGTTAAATACATCACCCTGCCAAACCCAAGTGTGTTTTAGCGAAATTAGCACTCTCAGATTCCTATATATCGTATCAAAAAGATAATATACGAATGAAAATGTTGCTGAGTGGTTTTAGAAACTGCTGTCCCCACCCCGCCCACAGGCGACAGTTCTAGCGGCACCGACACACTCGAAATCATAAATTGCGAAGTAAAAAGCCAATTCGCAAATGTAACGGTCGCTGTGTGTATTTAGGAGCTGATGTCGCCAACCACAGCAGAGGTGGCACTCTCAAAAGCAGATTTAGGTTAAACACATCATCTTAGCAACCGAAGTGTGTTTTAGCGAAACTAGCACTCTCAGATTCGTATATATCGTATTAAAAAGCCAATACGCGAATGAAAATGTTGCTGAGTGGTTTTAGAAACTGCTGTCTTCACCCCGCCCACAGGTGACAGTTCTAGCGGCACCGACACACTCGAAATCATAAATTGCGAAGTAAAACGTCAGTTCGCAAATGTAACGGTCGCTGAGTGCATTTAGAAGCTGTGGTCCCCACCCCGCCCACAGGCTACAGATTTAGCGGCACCGACACCCTCGAAATCATAACTTACGAAGTAAAAAGCCAATGCGCAAAATGTAACGCCCGCAGTGTGCATTTAGGAGCTGATGTCGCCAACCACAGCAGAGGTGGCACTCTCAGATGCAGATTTAGGTTAAACACATCACCTTGCCAAACCCAAGTGTGTTTTAGCGAAACTAGCACTCTCAGATTCCTGTATATCGTATTAAAAAGATAATATACGAATGAAAATGTTGCAGAGTGGTTTTAGAAACTGCTGTCCCCACCCCGCCCACAGGCGACAGTTTTAGCGGCACCGACACTCTCGAAATCATAACTTACGAAGTAAAAAGCCAATGCGCAAAATGTAACGGTCGCAGTGTGCATTTAGGAGCTGATGTCGCCAACCACAGCAGAGGTGGCACTCTCAGAAGCAGATTTAGGTTAAATACATCAACCTGCCAAACCCAAGTGTGTTTTAGCGAAATTAGCACTCTCAGATTCCTATATATCGTATCAAAAAGATAATATACGAATGAAAATGTTGCTGAGTGGTTTTAGAAACTGCTGTCCCCACCCCGCCCACAGGCGACAGTTCTAGCGGCACCGACACACTCGAAATCATAAATTGCGAAGTAAAAAGCCAATTCGCAAATGTAACGGTCGCTGTGTGTATTTAGGAGCTGATGTCGCCAACCACAGCAGAGGTGGCACTCTCAAAAGCAGATTTAGGTTAAACACATCATCTTGCCAACCGAAGTGTGTTTTAGCGAAACTAGCACTCTCAGATTCGTATATATCGTATTAAAAAGCCAATACGCGAATGAAAATGTTGCTGAGTGGTTTTAGAAACTGCTGTCTTCACCCCGCCCACAGGTGACAGTTCTAGCGGCACCGACACACTCGAAATCATAAATTGCGAAGTAAAACGTCAGTTCGCAAATGTAACGGTCGCTGAGTGCATTTAGAAGCTGTGGTCCCCACCCCGCCCACAGGCTACAGATTTAGCGGCACCGACACCCTCGAAATCATAACTTACGAAGTAAAAAGCCAATGCGCAAAATGTAACGCCCGCAGTGTGCATTTAGGAGCTGATGTCGCCAACCACAGCAGAGGTGGCACTCTCAGATGCAGATTTAGGTTAAACACATCACCTTGCCAAACCCAAGTGTGTTTTAGCGAAACTAGCACTCTCAGATTCCTGTATATCGTATTAAAAAGATAATATACGAATGAAAATGTTGCAGAGTGGTTTTAGAAACTGCTGTCCCCACCCCGCCCACAGGCGACAGTTTTAGCGGCACCGACACTCTCGAAATCATAACTTACGAAGTAAAAAGCCAATGCGCAAAATGTAACGGTCGCAGTGTGCATTTAGGAGCTGATGTCGCCAACCACAGCAGAGGTGGCACTCTCAGAAGCAGATTTAGGTTAAATACATCACCCTGCCACACCAAAGTGTGTTTTAGCGAAATTAGCACTCTCAGATTCGTATATATCGTATTAAAAAGCCAATACGCGAATGAAAATGTTGCTGAGTGGTTTTAGAAACTGCTGTCCCCACCCCGCCCACAGGCGACAGTTTTAGCGGCACCGACACTCTCGAAATCATAACTTACGAAGTAAAAAGCCAATGCGCAAAATGTAACGGTCGCAGTGTGCATTTAGGAGCTGATGTCGCCAACCACAGCAGAGGTGGCACTCTCAGAAGCAGATTTAGGTTAAATACATCACCCTGCCAAACCCAAGTGTGTTTTAGCGAAATTAGCACTCTCAGATTCCTATATATCGTATCAAAAGATAATATACGAATGAAAATGTTGCTGAGTGGTTTTAGAAACTGCTGTCCCCACCCCGCCCACAGGCGACAGTTCTAGCGGCACCGACACACTCGAAATCATAAATTGCGAAGTAAAAAGCCAATTCGCAAATGTAACGGTCGCTGTGTGTATTTAGGAGCTGATGTCGCCAACCACAGCAGAGGTGGCACTCTCAAAAGCAGATTTAGGTTAAACACATCATCTTAGCAACCGAAGTGTGTTTTAGCGAAACTAGCACTCTCAGATTCGTATATATCGTATTAAAAAGCCAATACGCGAATGAAAATGTTGCTGAGTGGTTTTAGAAACTGCTGTCTTCACCCCGCCCACAGGTGACAGTTCTAGCGGCACCGACACACTCGAAATCATAAATTGCGAAGTAAAACGTCAGTTCGCAAATGTAACGGTCGCTGAGTGCATTTAGAAGCTGTGGTCCCCACCCCGCCCACAGGCTACAGATTTAGCGGCACCGACACCCTCGAAATCATAACTTACGAAGTAAAAAGCCAATGCGCAAAATGTAACGCCCGCAGTGTGCATTTAGGAGCTGATGTCGCCAACCACAGCAGAGGTGGCACTCTCAGATGCAGATTTAGGTTAAACACATCACCTTGCCAAACCCAAGTGTGTTTTAGCGAAATTAGCACTCTCAGATTCCTATATATCGTATCAAAAAGATAATATACGAATGAAAATGTTGCTGAGTGGTTTTAGAAACTGCTGTCCCCACCCCGCCCACAGGCGACAGTTCTAGCGGCACCGACACACTCGAAATCATAAATTGCGAAGTAAAAAGCCAATTCGCAAATGTAACGGTCGCTGTGTGTATTTAGGAGCTGATGTCGCCAACCACAGCAGAGGTGGCACTCTCAAAAGCAGATTTAGGTTAAACACATCATCTTGCCAACCGAAGTGTGTTTTAGCGAAACTAGCACTCTCAGATTCCTGTATATCGTATTAAAAAGATAATATACGAATGAAAATGTTGCAGAGTGGTTTTAGAAACTGCTGTCCCCACCCCGCCCACAGGCGACAGTTTTAGCGGCACCGACACTCTCGAAATCATAACTTACGAAGTAAAAAGCCAATGCGCAAAATGTAACGGTCGCAGTGTGCATTTAGGAGCTGATGTCGCCAACCACAGCAGAGGTGGCACTCTCAGAAGCAGATTTAGGTTAAATACATCAACCTGCCAAACCCAAGTGTGTTTTAGCGAAATTAGCACTCTCAGATTCCTATATATCGTATCAAAAAGATAATATACGAATGAAAATGTTGCTGAGTGGTTTTAGAAACTGCTGTCCCCACCCCGCCCACAGGCGACAGTTCTAGCGGCACCGACACACTCGAAATCATAAATTGCGAAGTAAAAAGCCAATTCGCAAATGTAACGGTCGCTGTGTGTATTTAGGAGCTGATGTCGCCAACCACAGCAGAGGTGGCACTCTCAAAAGCAGATTTAGGTTAAACACATCATCTTGCCAACCGAAGTGTGTTTTAGCGAAACTAGCACTCTCAGATTCGTATATATCGTATTAAAAAGCCAATACGCGAATGAAAATGTTGCTGAGTGGTTTTAGAAACTGCTGTCTTCACCCCGCCCACAGGTGACAGTTCTAGCGGCACCGACACACTCGAAATCATAAATTGCGAAGTAAAACGTCAGTTCGCAAATGTAACGGTCGCTGAGTGCATTTAGAAGCTGTGGTCCCCACCCCGCCCACAGGCTACAGATTTAGCGGCACCGACACCCTCGAAATCATAACTTACGAAGTAAAAAGCCAATGCGCAAAATGTAACGCCCGCAGTGTGCATTTAGGAGCTGATGTCGCCAACCACAGCAGAGGTGGCACTCTCAGATGCAGATTTAGGTTAAACACATCACCTTGCCAAACCCAAGTGTGTTTTAGCGAAACTAGCACTCTCAGATTCCTGTATATCGTATTAAAAAGATAATATACGAATGAAAATGTTGCAGAGTGGTTTTAGAAACTGCTGTCCCCACCCCGCCCACAGGCGACAGTTTTAGCGGCACCGACACTCTCGAAATCATAACTTACGAAGTAAAAAGCCAATGCGCAAAATGTAACGGTCGCAGTGTGCATTTAGGAGCTGATGTCGCCAACCACAGCAGAGGTGGCACTCTCAGAAGCAGATTTAGGTTAAATACATCACCCTGCCACACCAAAGTGTGTTTTAGCGAAATTAGCACTCTCAGATTCGTATATATCGTATTAAAAAGCCAATACGCGAATGAAAATGTTGCTGAGTGGTTTTAGAAACTGCTGTCCCCACCCCGCCCACAGGCGACAGTTTTAGCGGCACCGACACTCTCGAAATTATAACTTACGAAGTAAAAAGCCAATGCGCAAAATGTAACGGTCGCAGTGTGCATTTAGGAGCTGATGTCGCCAACCACAGCAGAGGTGGCACTCTCAGAAGCAGATTTAGGTTAAATACATCAACCTGCCAAACCCAAGTGTGTTTTAGCGAAATTAGCACTCTCAGATTCCTATATATCGTATCAAAAAGATAATATACGAATGAAAATGTTGCTGAGTGGTTTTAGAAACTGCTGTCCCCACCCCGCCCACAGGCGACAGTTCTAGCGGCACCGACACACTCGAAATCATAAATTGCGAAGTAAAAGCCAATTCGCAAATGTAACGGTCGCTGTGTGTATTTAGGAGCTGATGTCGCCAACCACAGCAGAGGTGGCACTCTCAAAAGCAGATTTAGGTTAAACACATCATCTTGCCAACCGAAGTGTGTTTTAGCGAAACTAGCACTCTCAGATTCCTATATATCGTATTAAAAAGATAATATACGAATGAAAATGTTGCTGAGTGGTTTTAGAAACTGCTGTCTTCACCCCGCCCACAGGCTACAGATTTAGCGGCACCGACACCCTCGAAATCATAACTTACGAAGTAAAAAGCGAATGCGCAAAATGTAACGGTCGCAGTGTGCATTCAGGAGCTGATGTCGCCAACCACAGCAGAGATGGCATTCTCAGAAGGAGATTTAGGTTAAATACATCACCCTGCCAAACCCAAGTATGTTTTAGCGAAATTAGCACTCTCAGATTTCTATATATCGTATTAAAAAGATAATATACGAATGAAAATGTTGCTGAGTGGTTTTAGAAACTGCTGTCCCCACCCCGCCCACAGGCGACAGTTTTAGCGGCACCGACACACTCGAAATCATAAATTGCGAAGTAAAAAGCCGATTCGCAAATGTAACGGTCGCTGTGTGCATTTAGGAGCTGATGTCGCCAACCACAGCAGAGGTGGCACTCTCAAAAGCAGATTTAGGTTAAATACATCACCCTGCCACACCCAAGTGTGTTTTAGCGAAATTAGCACTCTCAGATTCCTATATATCGTATTAAAAAGATAATATACGAATGAAAATGTTGCAGAGTGGTTTTAGAAACTGCTGTCCCCACCCCGCCCACAGGCGACAGTTTTAGCGGCACCGACACTCTCGAAATCATAACTTACGAAGTAAAAAGCCAATGCGCAAAATGTAACGGTCGCAGTGTGCATTTAGGAGCTGATGTCGCCAACCACAGCAGAGGTGGCACTCTCAGAAGCAGATTTAGGTTAAATACATCAACCTGCCAAACCCAAGTGTGTTTTAGCGAAATTAGCACTCTCAGATTCCTATATATCGTATCAAAAAGATAATATACGAATGAAAATGTTGCTGAGTGGTTTTAGAAACTGCTGTCCCCACCCCGCCCACAGGCGACAGTTCTAGCGGCACCGACACACTCGAAATCATAAATTGCGAAGTAAAAAGCCAATTCGCAAATGTAACGGTCGCTGTGTGTATTTAGGAGCTGATGTCGCCAACCACAGCAGAGGTGGCACTCTCAAAAGCAGATTTAGGTTAAACACATCATCTTGCCAACCGAAGTGTGTTTTAGCGAAACTAGCACTCTCAGATTCCTATATATCGTATTAAAAAGATAATATACGAATGAAAATGTTGCTGAGTGGTTTTAGAAACTGCTGTCTTCACCCCGCCCACAGGCTACAGATTTAGCGGCACCGACACCCTCGAAATCATAACTTACGAAGTAAAAAGCCAATGCGCAAAATGTAACGGTCGCAGTGTGCATTCAGGAGCTGATGTCGCCAACCACAGCAAAGATGGCATTCTCAGAAGGAGATTTAAGTTAAATACATCACCCTGCCAAACCCAATTATGTTTTAGCGAAATTAGCACTCTCAGATTTCTATATATCGTATTAAAAAGATAATATACGAATGAAAATGTTGCTGAGTGGTTTTAGAAACTGCTGTCCCCACCCCGCCCACAGGCGACAGTTTTAGCGGCACCGACACACTGGAAATCATAAATTGCGAAGTAAAAAGCCGATTCGCAAATGTAACGGTCGCTGTGTGCATTTAGGAGCTGATGTCGCCAACCACAGCAGAGGTGGCACTCTCAAAAGCAGATTTAGGTTAAATACATCACCCTGCCAAACCCAAGTGTGTTTTAGCGAAACTAGCACTCTCAGATTCCTATATATCGTATTAAAAAGCCAATACGCGAATGAAAATGTTGCTGAGTGGTTTTAGAAACTGCTGTCCCCACCCTACCCACAGACGACAGTTTTAGCGGCACCGACTCCCTTGAAATCATAAATTACGAAGTAAAAAGCCAATTCGCAAAATGTAACGGCCGATGTGTGCATTTAGGAGCTGATGTCGCCAACCACAGCAGAGGTGGCACTCTCAGAAGCAGATTTAGGTTAAATACATCACCCTGCCACACCAAAGTGTGTTTTAGCGAAATTAGCACTCTCAGATTCCTATTTATCGTATTAAAAAGATAATACGCGAATGAAAATGTTGCAGAGTGGTTTTAGAAACTGCTGTCCCCACCCTACCCACAGACGACAGTTTTAGCGGCACCGACTCCCTTGAAATCATAAATTACGAAGTAAAAAGCCAATTCGCAAAATGTAACGGCCGATGTGTGCATTTAGGAGCTGATTTCGCCAACCACAGCAGAGGTGGCACTCTCAGAAGCAGATTTAGGTTAAATACATCACCCTGCCACACCAAAGTGTGTTTTAGCGAAATTAGCACTCTCAGATTCCTATATATCGTATTTAAAAGCCAATATACGAATGCAAATGTTGCAGAGTGGTTTTAGAAACTGCTGTCTTCACCCCGCCCACAGGCGACAGTTTTAGCGGCACCGACACCCTCTAAATCATAAATTGCGAAGTAAAAAGTCAGTTCGCAAATGTTACGGTCGCTGAGTGCATTTAGAAGCTGCTGTCCCCACCCCGCCCACAGGCTACAGATTTAGCGGCACCGACACTCTCGAAATCATAACTTACGAAGTAAAAAGCCAATGCGCAAAATGTAACGGTCGCAGTGTGCATTTAGGAGCTGATTTCGCCAACCACAGCAAAGGTGGCACTCTCAGAAGCAGATTCAGGTTAAATACATCACCCTGCCACACCAAAGTGTTTTTTAGCGAAATTAGCACTCTCAGATTCCTATAAATCGTATTAAAAAGACAATATACGAATGCAAATGTTGCTGAGTGCATTTAGAAGCTTCTGTCCCCACCCCGCCCACAGGCGACAGTTTTAGCGGCACCGACACCCTCGAAATCATAACTTACGAAGTAAAAAGCCAATGCGCAAAATGTAACGGTCGCAGTGTGCATTTAGGAGCTGATGTCGCCAACCACAGCAGAGGTGGCACTCTCAGAAGCAGATTTAGGTTAAATACATCACCCTGCCACACCAAAGTGTGTTTTAGCGAAATTAGCACTCTCAGATTCCTATATATCGTATTAAAAAGATAATATACGAATGCAAATGTTGCAGAGTGGTTTTAGAAACTGCTGTCCCCACCCTACCCACAGACGACAGTTTTAGCGGCACCGACTCCCTTGAAATCATAAATTACGAAGTAAAAAGCCAATTCGCAAAATGTAACGGCCGATGTGTGCATTTAGGAGCTGATGTCGCCAACCACAGCAGAGGTGGCACTCTCAGAAGCAGATTTGGGTTAAACACATCACCTTGCCAAACCCAAGTGTGTTTTAGCGAAACTAGCACTCTCACATTCCTATATATCGTATTAAAAAGATAATATACGAATGAAAATGTTGCTGAGTGGTTTTAGAAACTGCTGTCCCCACCCCGCCCACAGGCGACAGTTTTAGCGGCACCGACACCCTCGAAATCATAACTTACGAAGTAAAAAGCCAATGCGCAAAATGTAACGGTCGCAGTGTGCATTTAGGAGCTGATGTCGCCAACCACAGCAGAGGTGGCACTCTTAGATGCAGATTTAGGTTAAACACATCACCTTGCCACACCCAAGTGTGTTTTAGCGAAATTAGCACTCTCAGATTCCTATATATCGTATTAAAAAGCCAATATACGAATGAAAATGTTGCTGAGTGGTTTAAGAAACTGCTGTCCCCACCCCGCCCACAGGCGACAGTTTAAGCGGCACCGACACCCTCGAAACCATAACTTACGATGTAAAAAGCCAATCCGCAAAATGTAACGGTCGCTGTGTGCATTTAGGAGCTGATGTCGGCAACCACAGCAGAGGTGGCACTCTTTTTTTTTTTTTTTTTTTTTTTCATGGCTCCCACTGCATACGTACAGCCCACCTCCCGCCCAACCGTTATTTATGAATACTACACCCAGCATAGTCCTACGGTTTAGTAGGGATGGTAAGCTTATTAAAAGTAGTCTGCTGTGATATGACGGGAGTTGAATACTTGCATCCCAGGTTAGACCCCTAAGAGCAAAAAGGAGAAAGTTCTTCTGTACTGATTCAATACGGTCTTGATGAACCCCATATTTGGGACTCCAGACACATGAACCGTATTCAAGAATCGGACGAACTAAAGATATATAAAGAGTTTTGGTTATATAAGGGTCATTAAATTCCTTTGACCATCTTTTAATGAAACCAAGCACACCCTTGGCTTTATTAACCATTGCCGATATATGGTCGGTAAATTTAAGCTTGAAGTCTAATAGGACACCTAGGTCGTTAACCTGAGTTAATCTTTCTAGGGCGGTCCCATAGAGAAAATAAGTTGCCTGGATGGGGCTTAAGCGATAAATTGACATAAGTTTGCATTTTGACCCATTGAGTTTTAAGTCATTAGCAGAACACCAATTTTGGAACTTGTCCAGATCGGACTGAAGTTTGTATTGGGCAGAGGAAGATTTATACTGAAGACACAGCTTAGCGTCATCTGCGTACATAAGTACACGAGAGTTCGGTAACGCAAAAGGCAAGTCATTTATAAAAATGGTAAAAAGTAAAGGCCCGAGATGACTTCCTTGAGGGACTCCAGATGTAGCTCGGACTAGGCAGGAGAATACATCATTAAAAAGGACACGTTGGGTTCTTCCAGAAAGATAACTGGAAATCCACGTAAGAAGGTTAGTTGGAAATCCCAAAAGATCGAGTTTTCTCAAAAGGAGTGAGTGGTTTACAGAGTCAAATGCTTTACTAAAATCAGTGTAGATGACATCTGTTTGAAGGCCATTTTGGAAGCCATCAATTACAAATGATGTCAGCTCCAACAAGTTGGTGGTGGTGGAGCGACGCCTAATAAAACCATGCTGGCATGGAGAAATGATTGAACTACAGAGGTGCTGCAGATGAGGAGTAATAATTTTTTCAAATAGCTTTGGAATTGCTGACAATTTAGAGATGCCTCTATAATTGGTAGCATCAGATTTTTTCCCTTTTTTATGTAGGGGAATTATAAAGGATTCCTTCCACATAAGGGGAAATATCGACGTTTCCAGAGATAAGGTGAAAAGCTTTGAAAGAGGTTTGCACAATGACTCAGCGCAATTCTTTAGCACACAGCCTGGTACTCCATCGGGACCTGGTGAAAGTACCGGTTTAACCTTTAAAAGATCCGATAACAAACTACGTTCGATGAGAGATGGACCAAAAATAGGATTGGCTGAATGAATTTCATATGTGTAGGGCTGATCGGAAGTAGTACACGGTGAATACTTTGTTTGAAAAAATTTTGCGAATAGATCTGCAATACCCTGATCTGTATTCGCAAAAGAATTTGCAATCGAAAGCAAGGAAGGAGAAGATACATGTTTCCGCTTTGTGTTTACGAAATTATAAAACTGCTTCGGGTCCTGCGTAAACTGAACCCGACAACGGCGAATATAATCTCTATAACATTCAGCGTTATGCACGATAAAGTTCGACCGAGCTACTAAGTACCTTGAAAAAGTTAGATTGCAGCCGGTTCTTTTATGTTTGTTTAAAAGTCTATTTTTAATATGTTTAAGATTATTTAGGCTCCTTGTAAACCAAGGGGGGTTGTCTTTAACGGACGGATACTTCCATGGCACATAAGAGTCAAAACAACTATTCAAACTCCTATAAAAATATTCTAAGGCGATATTTATATCATTGCATGCCAAAAGATCAGACCAATCAAAGGAAAAAATTAAGTTATTGAGCTTTTTAAAGTCAGCCTTACTAAAGCAGCGAGTTCTATTACCTACGCTATGAGGTTTAACTAAGGCAATGGTTTCGATTGAAACCTCAAGCGTAGGATGATATGGATCTTCTGGGGTCACCAAAAGGCAGGGCTCTGGAAAGGGTGATTCCATCTGGATCAGACACAAAACATAAGTCTAGAAGCCGACCTAAAGAATTTCTGACATGGTTAATTTGACCTAAAGACATGTCAAACATGCCCGCAGTAAAATCATGCTGTGAAGAAAGTGATAAAGCTGTAACGTTATCGATATTTGACCAAGTGAGTTCTGGTATATTAAAGTCACCCAGAAAAACCAGCTGGTCGCTATCGGACATAAGATTAAAAACCGACTGGATAGCAGACAAATGATGCCAGTAAGTAGGCGGTTCGGATGAAGGCGGTATATATGAACAGGTAATAAACAGCGATTGATCGGACAAAGTGATCTAACGCAAAGAAATTCTAAATTACCAAACTCTTGCAACTTGACCTCTTCAGAATGGAAAGAGGAGTCTACTGAGATTAGTACTCCTCCGCCTCTTTGGAGAGGTCGGTCGCGTCTGAAAGTGGTGTACCTGTCTGGGGAAAACTTCGGAGCTAAGGATCTCCGGCTTTAACAAGGTTTCACTGAAGACAATAACCTAAAATGCAAAGGAAAAGCTATCAGAATATAGCCTAGGAGCTTACTACGAAGGCCCCTAGTATTCTGATAAGTAAGAGTAATGAAGTTTGTTAGTTTTTTAAATAGAAGTTGGCTGGTCAGTTGGTGTGGCTTTGGGGAGTTTGACTCCCGCAGGCCTGGTATTTTTTTTTTTACGTTTCTCGGCTGATGTTCTTGAACGAATATGTAGTCTGGCCAGAAGCCAGGCGAACATACCGTTTCAAACATCGACAAAGGCACACATATCTTAAAGGATGATGTGCGCCTCGAGAATGCAAATTTGAATTTGGAGATGTCCTCCACCTTAATTTCGGCTTTTGTTTTGGCTTTGATATAAGCCGAGGTATCGATCTCTAAAGTATCAGGGGCAAGCCGTGAAACAAATATTTGTTTCTTTAGGGGCTTTGGTCTCGCAGCTTGTAGGACTGCGATACCAGTCGGTGCCGGGGGTCCGGACCTAATGTTCCCAGTGGGTTTTACAGGGGTATGCATCAATTGGGGCTGTGGCGTCACTGGTAGTGATTGAGCTGAGTGGTTTTAGAAACTGCTGTCTTCACCCCGCCCACAGGCTACAGATTTAGCGGCACCGACACCCTCGAAATCATAACTTACGAAGTAAAAAGCCAATGCGCAAAATGTAACGGTCGCAGTGTGCATTCAGGAGCTGATGTCGCCAACCACAGCAGAGATGGCATTCTCAGAAGGAGATTTAGGTTAAATACATCACCCTGCCAAACCCAAGTATGTTTTAGCGAAATTAGCACTCTCAGATTTCTATATATCGTATTAAAAAGATAATATACGAATGAAAATGTTGCTGAGTGGTTTTAGAAACTGCTGTCCCCACCCCGCCCACAGGCGACAGTTTTAGCGGCACCGACACACTCGAAATCATAAATTGCGAAGTAAAAAGCCGATTCGCAAATGTAACGGTCGCTGTGTGCATTTAGGAGCTGATGTCGCCAACCACAGCAGAGGTGGCACTCTCAAAAGCAGATTTAGGTTAAATACATCACCCTGCCAAACCCAAGTGTGTTTTAGCGAAACTAGCACTCTCAGATTCCTATATATCGTATTAAAAAGCTAATACGCGAATGAAAATGTTGCTGAGTGGTTTTAGAAACTGCTGTCCCCACCCTACCCACAGACGACAGTTTTAGCGGCACCGACTCCCTTGAAATCATAAATTACGAAGTAAAAAGCCAATTCGCAAAATGTAACGGCCGATGTGTGCATTTAGGAGCTGATGTCGCCAACCACAGCAGAGGTGGCACTCTCAGAAGCAGATTCAGGTTAAATACATCACCCTGCCACACCAAAGTGTGTTTTAGCGAAATTAGCACTCTCAGATTCGTATATATCGTATTAAAAAGCCAATACGCGAATGAAAATGTTGCTGAGTGGTTTTAGAAACTGCTGTCCCCACCCCGCCCACAGGCGACAGTTCTAGCGGCACCGACACACTTGAAATCATAAATTGCGAAGTAAAAAGCCAATTCGCAAATGTAACGGTCGCTGTGTGTATTTAGGAGCTGATGTCGCCAACCACAGCAGAGATGGCACTCTCAGAAGCAGATTTAGGTTAAATACATCACCCTGCCAAACCCAAGTGTGTTTTAGCGAAATTAGCACTCTCAGATTCCTATATATCGTATCAAAAAGATAATATACGAATGAAATTGTTGCTGAGTGGTTTTAGAAACTGCTGTCCCCACCCGGCCCACAGGCGACAGTTCTAGCGGCACCGACACACTCGAAATCATAAATTGCGAAGTAAAAAGCCAATTCGCAAATGTAACGGTCGCTGTGTGTATTTAGGAGCTGATGTCGCCAACCACAGCAGAGGTGGCACTCTTAAAAGCAGATTTAGGTTAAACACATCATCTTGCCAACCGAAGTGTGTTTTAGCGAAACTAGCACTCTCAGATTCGTATATATCGTATTAAAAAGCCAATACGCGAATGAAAATGTTGCTGAGTGGTTTTAGAAACTGCTGTCTTCACCCCGCCCACAGGTGACAGTTCTAGCGGCACCGACACACTCGAAATCATAAATTGCGAAGTAAAACGTCAGTTCGCAAATGTAACGGTCGCTGAGTGCATTTAGAAGCTGTGGTCCCCACCCCGCCCACAGGCTACAGATTTAGCGGCACCGACACCCTCGAAATCATAACTTACGAAGTAAAAAGCCAATGCGCAAAATGTAACGCCCGCAGTGTGCATTTAGGAGCTGATGTCGCCAACCACAGCAGAGGTGGCACTCTCAGATGCAGATTTAGGTTAAACACATCACCTTGCCAAACCCAAGTGTGTTTTAGCGAAACTAGCACTCTTAGATTCCTGTATATCGTATTAAAAAGATAATATACGAATGAAAATGTTGCAGAGTGATTTTAGAAACTGCTGTCCCCACCCCGCCCACAGGCGACAGTTCTAGCGGCACCGACACTCTCGAAATCATAACTTACGAAGTAAAAAGCCAATGCGCAAAATGTAACGGTCGCAGTGTGCATTTAGGAGCTGATGTCGCCAACCACAGCAGAGGTGGCACTCTCAGAAGCAGATTTAGGTTAAATACATCAACCTGCCAAACCCAAGTGTGTTTTAGCGAAATTAGCACTCTCAGATTCCTATATATCGTATCAAAAAGATAATATACGAATGAAAATGTTGCTGAGTGGTTTTAGAAACTGCTGTCTTCACCCCGCCCACAGGCTACAGATTTAGCGGCACCGACACCCTCGAAATCATAACTTACGAAGTAAAAAGCCAATGCGCAAAATGTAACGGTCGCAGTGTGCATTCAGGAGCTGATGTCGCCAACCACAGCAAAGATGGCATTCTCAGAAGGAGATTTAAGTTAAATACATCACCCTGCCAAACCCAAGTATGTTTTAGCGAAATTAGCACTCTCAGATTTCTATATATCGTATTAAAAAGATAATATACGAATGAAAATGTTGCTGAGTGGTTTTAGAAACTGCTGTCCCCACCCCGCCCACAGGCGACAGTTTTAGCGGCACCGACACACTCGAAATCATAAATTGCGAAGTAAAAAGCCGATTCGCAAATGTAACGGTCGCTGTGTGCATTTAGGAGCTGATGTCGCCAACCACAGCAGAGGTGGCACTCTCAAAAGCAGATTTAGGTTAAACACATCATCTTGCCAACCGAAGTGTGTTTTAGCGAAACTAGCACTCTCAGATTCCTATATATCGTATTAAAAAGATAATATACGAATGAAAATGTTGCTGAGTGGTTTTAGAAACTGCTGTCTTCACCCCGCCCACAGGCTACAGATTTAGCGGCACCGACACCCTCGAAATCATAACTTACGAAGTAAAAAGCCAATGCGCAAAATGTAACGGTCGCAGTGTGCATTCAGGAGCTGATGTCGCCAACCACAGCAAAGATGGCATTCTCAGAAGGAGATTTAAGTTAAATACATCACCCTGCCAAACCCAAGTATGTTTTAGCGAAATTAGCACTCTCAGATTTCTATATATCGTATTAAAAAGATAATATACGAATGAAAATGTTGCTGAGTGGTTTTAGAAACTGCTGTCCCCACCTCGCCCACAGGCGACAGTTCTAGCGGCACCGACACACTCGAAATCATAAATTGCGAAGTAGAACGTTAGTTCGCAAATGTAACGGTCGCTGAGTGCATTTAGAAGATGCTGTCCCCACCCCGCCCACAGGCGACAGTTTTAGCGGCACCGACACACTCGAAATCATAAATTGCGAAGTAAAAAGCCGATTCGCAAATGTAACGGTCGCTGTGTGCATTTAGGAGCTGATGTCGCCAACCACAGCAGAGGTGGCACTCTCAAAAGCAGATTTAGGTTAAATACATCACCCTGCCAAACCCAAGTGTGTTTTAGCGAAACTAGCACTCTCAGATTCCTATATATCGTATTAAAAAGCCAATACGCGAATGAAAATGTTGCTGAGTGGTTTTAGAAACTGCTGTCCCCACCCTACCCACAGACGACAGTTTTAGCGGCACCGACTCCCTTGAAATCATTAATTACGAAGTAAAAAGCCAATTCGCAAAATGTAACGGCCGATGTGTGCATTTAGGAGCTGATGTCGCCAACCACAGCAGAGGTGGCACTCTCAGAAGCAGATTTAGGTTAAATACATCACCCTGCCACACCAAAGTGTGTTTTAGCGAAATTAGCACTCTCAGATTCCTATTTATCGTATTAAAAGATAATACGCGAATGAAAATGTTGCAGAGTGGTTTTAGAAACTGCTGTCCCCACCCTACCCACAGACGACAGTTTTAGCGGCACCGACTCCCTTGAAATCATAAATTACGAAGTAAAAAGCCAATTCGCAAAATGTAACGGCCGATGTGTGCATTTAGGAGCTGATTTCGCCAACCACAGCAGAGGTGGCACTCTCAGAAGCAGATTTAGGTTAAATACATCACCCTGCCACACCAAAGTGTGTTTTAGCGAAATTAGCACTCTCAGATTCCTATATATCGTATTTAAAAGCCAATATACGAATGCAAATGTTGCAGAGTGGTTTTAGAAACTGCTGTCTTCACCCCGCCCACAGGCGACAGTTTTAGCGGCACCGACACCCTCTAAATCATAAATTGCGAAGTAAAAAGTCAGTTCGCAAATGTTACGGTCGCTGAGTGCATTTAGAAGCTGCTGTCCCCACCCCGCCCACAGGCTACAGATTTAGCGGCACCGACACCCTCGAAATCATAACTTACGAAGTAAAAAGCCAATAAGCAAAATGTAACGGTCGCAGTGTGCATTTAGGAGCTGATTTCGCCAACCACAGCAAAGGTGGCACTCTCAGAAGCAGATTCAGGTTAAATACATCACCCTGCCACACCAAAGTGTGTTTTAGCGAAATTAGCACTCTCAGATTCCTATAAATCGTATTAAAAAGACAAAATACGAATGCAAATGTTGCTGAGTGCATTTAGAAGCTTCTGTCCCCACCCCGCCCACAGGCGACAGTTTTAGCGGCACCGACACCCTCGAAATCATAACTTACGAAGTAAAAAGCCAATGCGCAAAATGTAACGGTCGCAGTGTGCATTTAGGAGCTGATGTCGCCAACCACAGCAGAGGTGGCACTCTCAGAAGCAGATTTAGGTTAAATACATCACCCTGCCACACCAAAGTGTGTTTTAGCGAAATTAGCACTCTCAGATTCCTATATATCGTATTAAAAGATAATATACGAATGCAAATGTTGCAGAGTGGTTTTAGAAACTGCTGTCCCCACCCTACCCACAGACGACAGTTTTAGCGGCACCGACTCCCTTGAAATCATAAATTACGAAGTAAAAAGCCAATTCGCAAAATGTAACGGCCGATGTGTGCATTTAGGAGCTGATGTCGCCAACCACAGCAGAGGTGGCACTCTCAGAAGCAGATTTGGGTTAAACACATCACCTTGCCAAACCCAAGTGTGTTTTAGCGAAACTAGCACTCTCACATTCCTATATATCGTATTAAAAAGATAATATACGAATAAAAATGTTGCTGAGTGGTTTTAGAAACTGCTGTCCCCACCCTGCCCACAGGCGACAGTTTTAGCGGCACCGACACCCTCGAAATCATAACTTACGAAGTAAAAAGCCAATGCGCAAAATGTAACGGTCGCAGTGTGCATTTAGGAGCTGATGTCGCCAACCACAGCAGAGGTGGCACTCTTAGATGCAGATTTAGGTTAAACACATCACCTTGCCACACCCAAGTGTGTTTTAGCGAAATTAGCACTCTCAGATTCCTATATATCGTATTAAAAAGCCAATATACGAATGAAAATGTTGCTGAGTGGTTTAAGAAACTGCTGTCCCCACCCCGCCCACAGGCGACAGTTTAAGCGGCACCGACACCCTCGAAACCATAACTTACGATGTAAAAAGCCAATGCGCAAAATGTAACGGTCGCAGTGTGCATTTAGGAGCTGATGTCGCCAACCACAGCAGAGGTGGCACTCTTAGATGCAGATTTAGGTTAAACACATCACCTTGCCACACCCAAGTGTGTTTTAGCGAAATTAGCACTCTCACATTCCTATATATCGTATTAAAAAGATAATATACGAATAAAAATGTTGCTGAGTGGTTTAAGAAACTGCTGTCCCCACCCCGCCCACAGGCGACAGTTTAAGCGGCACCGACACCCTCGAAACCATAACTTACGATGTAAAAAGCCAATCCGCAAAATGTAACGGTCGCTGTGTGCATTTAGGAGCTGATGTCGGCAACCACAGCAGAGGTGGCACTCTTTTTTTTTTTTTTTTTTTTTTCATGGCTCCCACTGCATACGTACAGCCCACCTCCCGCCCAACCGTTATTTATGAATACTACACCCAGCATAGTCCTACGGTTTAGTAGGGATGGTAAGCTTATTAAAAGTAGTCTGCTGTGATATGACGGGAGTTGAATACTTGCATCCCAGGTTAGACCCCTAAGAGCAAAAAGGAGAAAGTTCTTCTGTACTGATTCAATACGGTCTTGATGAACCCCATATTTGGGACTCCAGACACATGAACCGTATTCAAGAATCGGACGAACTAAAGATATATAAAGAGTTTTGGTTATATAAGGGTCATTAAATTCCTTTGACCATCTTTTAATGAAACCAAGCACACCCTTGGCTTTATTAACCATTGCCGATATATGGTCGGTAAATTTAAGCTTGAAGTCTAATAGGACACCTAGGTCGTTAACCTGAGTTAATCTTTCTAGGGCGGTCCCATAGAGAAAATAAGTTGCCTGGATGGGGCTTAAGCGATAGAATGACATAAGTTTGCATTTTGACCCATTGAGTTTTAAGTCATTAGCAGAACACCAATTTTGGAACTTGTCCAGATCGGACTGAAGTTTGTATTGGGCAGAGGAAGATTTATACTGAAGACACAGCTTAGCGTCATCTGCGTACATAAGTACACGAGAGTTCGGTAACGCAAAAGGCAAGTCATTTATAAAAATGGTAAAAAGTAAAGGCCCGAGATGACTTCCTTGAGGGACTCCAGATGTAGCTCGGACTAGGCAGGAGAATACATCATTAAAAAGGACACGTTGGGTTCTTCCAGAAAGATAACTGGAAATCCACGTAAGAAGGTTAGTTGGAAATCCCAAAAGATCGAGTTTTCTCAAAAGGAGTGAGTGGTTTACAGAGTCAAATGCTTTACTAAAATCAGTGTAGATGACATCTGTTTGAAGGCCATTTTGGAAGCCATCAATTACAAATGATGTCAGCTCCAACAAGTTGGTGGTGGTGGAGCGACGCCTAATAAAACCATGCTGGCATGGAGAAATGATTGAACTACAGAGGTGCTGCAGATGAGGAGTAATAATTTTTTCAAATAGCTTTGGAATTGCTGACAATTTAGAGATGCCTCTATAATTGGTAGCATCAGATTTTTTCCCTTTTTTATGTAGGGGAATTATAAAGGATTCCTTCCACATAAGGGGAAATATCGACGTTTCCAGAGATAAGGTGAAAAGCTTTGAAAGAGGTTTGCACAATGACTCAGCGCAATTCTTTAGCACACAGCCTGGTACTCCATCGGGACCTGGTGAAAGTACCGGTTTAACCTTTAAAAGATCCGATAACAAACTACGTTCGATGAGAGATGGACCAAAAATAAGATTGGCTGAATGAATTTCATATGTGTAGGGCTGATCGGAAGTAGTACACGGTGAATACTTTGTTTGAAAAAATTTTGCGAATAGATCTGCAATACCCTGATCTGTATTCGCAAAAGAATTTGCAAACGAAAGCAAGGAAGGAGAAGATACATGTTTCCGCTTTGTGTTTACGAAATTATAAAACTGCTTCGGGTCCTGCGTAAACTGAACCCGACAACGGCGAATATAATCTCTATAACATTCAGCGTTATGCACGATAAAGTTCGACCGAGCTACTAAGTACCTTGAAAAAGTTAGATTGCAGCCGGTTCTTTTATGTTTGTTTAAAAGTCTATTTTTAATATGTTTAAGATTATTTAGGCTCCTTGTAAACCAAGGGGGTTGTCTTTAACGGACGGATACTTCCATGGCACATAAGAGTCAAAACAACTATTCAAACTCCTATAAAAATATTCTAAGGCGATATTTATATCATTGCATGCCAAAAGATCAGACCAATCAAAGGAAAAAATTAAGTTATTGAGCTTTTTAAAGTCAGCCTTACTAAAGCAGCGAGTTCTATTACCTACGCTAAGGCAATGGTTTCGATTGAAACCTCAAGCGTAGGATGATATGGATCTTCTGGGGTCACCAAAGGCAGGGCTCTGGAAAGGGTGATTCCATCTGGATCAGACACAAAACATAAGTCTAGAAGCCGACCTAAAGAATTTCTGACATGGTTAATTTGACCTAAAGACATGTCAAACATGCCCGCAGTAAAATCATGCTGTGAAGAAAGTGATAAAGCTGTAACGTTATCGATATTTGACCAAGTGAGTTCTGGTATATTAAAGTCACCCAGAAAAACCAGCTGGTCGCTATCGGACATAAGATTAAAAACCGACTGGATAGCAGACAAATGATGCCAGTAAGTAGGCGGTTCGGATGAAGGCGGTATATATGAACAGGTAATAAACAGCGATTGATCGGACAAAGTGATCTAACGCAAAGAAATTCTAAATTACCAAACTCTTGCAACTTGACCTCTTCAGAATGGAAAGAGGAGTCTACTGAGATTAGTACTCCTCCGCCTCTTTGGAGAGGTCGGTCGCGTCTGAAAGTGGTGTACCTGTCTGGGAAAACTTCGGAGCTAAGGATCTCCGGCTTTAACAAGGTTTCACTGAAGACAATAACCTAAAATGCAAAGGAAAAGCTATCAGAATATAGCCTAGGGAGCTTACTACGAAGGCCCCTAGTATTCTGATAAGTAAGAGTAATGAAGTTTGTTAGTTTTTTTAAATAGAAGTTGGCTGGTCAGTTGGTGTGGCTTTGGGGAGTTTGACTCCCGCAGGCCTGGTATTTTTTTTTTTACGTTTCTCGGCTGATGTTCTTGAACGAATATGTAGTCTGGCCAGAAGCCAGGCGAACATACCGTTTCAAACATCGACAAAGGCACACATATCTTAAAGGATGATGTGCGCCTCGAGAATGCAAATTTGAATTTGGAGATGTCCTCCACCTTAATTTCGGCTTTTGTTTTGGCTTTGATATAAGCCGAGGTATCGATCTCTAAAGTATCAGGGGCAAGCCGTGAAACAAATATTTGTTTCTTTAGGGGCTTTGGTCTCGCAGCTTGTAGGACTGCGATACCAGTCGGTGCCGGGGGTCCGGACCTAATGTTCCCAGTGGGTTTTACAGGGGTATGCATCAATTGGGGCTGTGGCGTCACTGGTAGTGATGCCATAGGGGACAAATCAGAAAGTTGCACACGATCACTGACGCATTCGGTATCCGAATTTTTATCAGTCCTGACTCTTGGAGTTGTCAGGGTGATCAGGGGTTGAGTGATAGTCGGCAGTGCGGGCAGAGGATTAGCTGGTGCACACGGCTCCACTAGGGTGGATTTATTGCGCTTCGGAGACTCTATTAGTAGCTGAAGGTTACTAAATTGAGAATCAAGCGCATTGAATTGATCGCTGATTTTGCGAAAACCAGCTTTCAATTCGTTAAATCCATTCCTTGTGTGCCGCATGAACGCTCTCATCTCGCTCTGCACGGCACGCCAGTCGCTGCAACAAAAGTGCAAGCCAGAGCTCCGGGACACTCCGTCCGACACTAAGGCTGTGAAACCGGCACATTTGGCATGTACCATGTTGTCACACAGCCAACAGGGGAGGCTAGGCTGGGATGCAGTTATTGTCTTATTGCAAGACTTAATTGCGCAGACTACTTTAAATTCCATATTTATTAAATATTATATTTACTTTTTATTTCAATTATATTATACCTTGAACCATCGTACCAAAAGAAAATTAGAACAAGAGAACAGTTTGAAAGTTAGTATAAGAGTTAGAAGTTAGGCTTAGAGGTAGAGATAAGCAACTCAAAGGGGAATACCGAAAAGAGCAACAACAAATAGTAAAGCAAAGCAGAGCTATGCTTGGATTTAAATTAATAAATATTAATTCTCACCAAATATATCACTGCACACGCGTAAGCGAGACGGAAGTTATGAAAGTGATTTAAAATTGTTAATAGAATTTTAAATATATTTAAATCAAACGCCGGTTTGATCGCAAAGTAGGCAAAATAAAAATACAAACGCAGAGCGCACCAAAAAACACGTCCGTTCGCTTTGAAAGGCAAAAGAAATCTTGAAATCTCTCAAAAGCAGATTTAGGTTCACCCCGCCCACAGGCGACAGTTTTAGCGGCACCGACACCCTCGAAATCAAAAATTGCGAAGTAAAAAGTCAGTTCGCAAATGTAACGGTCGCTGAGTGCATTTAGAAGCTATTGTCCCCACCCCGCCCACAGGCTACAGATTTAGCGGCACCGACACCCTCGAAATCATTACTTACGAAGTAAAAAGCCAATGCGCAAAATGTAACGGTCGCAGTGTGCATTTAGGAGCTGATGTCGCCAACCACAGCAGAGGTGGCACTCTCAGAAGCAGATTTAGGTTAAATACATCACCCTGCCAAACCCAAGTGTGTTTTAGCGAAATTAGCACTCTCAGATTCCTATATATCGTATTAAAAAGATAATATACGAATGAAAATGTTGCTGAGTGGTTTTAGAAACTGCTGTCCCCACCCCGCCCACAGGCGACAGTTTTAGCGGCACCGACACACTCGAAATCATAAATTGCGAAGTAAAAAGCCAATTCGCAAAATGTAACGGCCAATGTGTGCATTTAGGAGCTGATGTCGCCAACCACAGCAGAGGTGGCACTCTTAGATGCAGATTTAGGTTAAACACATCACCTTGCCAAACCCAAAAGTGTTTTAGCGAAACTAGCACTCTCAGATTCCTATATATCGTATTAAAAAGCCAATATACGAATGCAAATGTTGCTGAGTGCATTTAGAAGCTGCTGTACCCACCCCGCCCACAGGCGACAGTTTTAGCGGCACCGACACCCTCGAAATCATAACTTAAGAAGTAAAAAGCCAATGCGCAAAATGTAACGGTCGCAGTGTGAATTTAGGAGCTGATGTCGCCAACCACAGCAGAGGTGGCACTTTCAGAAGCAGATTTAGGTTAAATACATCACCCTGCCCCACCCAAGTGTGTTTTAGCCCAATTAGCACTCTCAGATTCCTATATATCGTATTAAAAAGATAATACGCGAATGAAAATGTTGCTGAGTGGTTTTAGAAACTGCTGTCGCCACCGTGCCCACAGGCGACAGTTTTAGCAGCACCGATACACTCGAAATCATAACTTACGAAGTAAAAAGCCAATGTCGGCGCAGTGTGGAACCAAAGCCAAGGTGGCACTCTCAGCGTTTCCAACAAGTGTGTTTGCGAACTGCCCCTCGATTCCTATTTCGTATTAAAATGCCAATAACGGTCGTTGCTGAGTGCATTTAGGAGCTGATGTCGCCAACCATCATAAATTGCGAGTAAAGCATTGCAATGTAGTCTTCTTGCACAGCAGAGGTGGCACTCTCAGAAGCAGATTTAGGTTAAATACATCACCCTGCCAAACCCAAGTGTGTTTTAGCGAAACTAGCACTCTCAGATTCGTATATATCGTATTAAAAAGCCAATACGCGAATGAAAATGTTGCTGAGTGATTTTAGAAACTGCTGTCCCCACCCCGCCCACAGGCGACAGTTTTAGCAGCACCGACACCCTCGAAATCATAAATTGCGAAGTAAAAAGTCAATTCGCAAATGTCACGGTCGCTGAGTGCATTTAGAAGCTGCTGTTCCAACCCCGCCCACAGGCGACAGATTTAGCGGCACCGACACCCTCGAAATCATAACTTACGAAGTAAAAAGCCAATGCGCAAAATGTAACTGTCGCAGTGTGCATTTTGAGCTGATGTCGCCAACCACAGCAGAGATGGCACTCTCAGAAGCAGATTTAGGTTAAATACATCACCTTGCCAAACCCAAGTGTGTTTTAGCGAAATTAGCACTCTCAGATTCCTATATATCGTATTAAAAAGATAATATACGAATAAAAATGTTGCTGAGAGGTTTTACAAACTGCTGTCCCCACCCCGCCCACAGGCGACAGTTTTAGCGGCACCGACACACTCGAAATCATAAATTGCGAAGTAAAAAGCCAATTCGCAAATGTAACGGTCGCTGTGTGCATTTAGGAGCTGATGTCGCCAACCACAGCAGAGGTGGCACTCTCAGAAGCAGATTTAGGTTAAACACATCACCTTGCCAAACCCAAGTGTGTTTTAGAGAAACTAGCACCTTCCGATTCCTAAATATAGGATTAAAAAGCCAATACGCGAATGAAAATGTTGCTGAGTGCATTTAGAAGCTGCTGTCCCCACCCCGCCCGCAGGCGACAGTTTTAGCGGCACCGACACACTCGAAATCATAACTTACGAAGTAAAAAGCCAATGCGCAAAATGTAACGGTCGCAGTGTGCATTTAGGAGCTTATGTCGCCAACCACAGCAGAGGTGGCACTCTCAGAAGCAGATTTACCAAACAAAAGTGTGTTTTAGCGAAACTAGCACCCTCAGATTCCTATATATCGTATTAAAAAGCCAATATACGAATGCAAATGTTGCTGAGTGCATTTAGAAGCTGCTGTCCCCACCCCGCCCACAGGCGACAGTTTTAGTGGCACCGACACACTCGAAATCATAAATTGCGAAGTAAAAAGCCAATTCGCAAATGTAACATTTCGCTGTGTGCATTTAGAAGCTGATGTCGCCAACCACAGCAGAGGTGGCACTCTCAGAAGCAGATTTGTGCACAAATCAATTTTGTATAATTTTTATTTGGAATAATTACCTTAAGTAATCCAGCTTACGCCTTGCTAACGCTCGTGTGCACATCTTTCACACGAAGTCCTTCTTTTGGTCACTGCACTGCGGTGGCTACTATTGTTGAGTAATTCAACAGCGATAAGTGAGACTAAAAGCGTATTGTTCTACCCCTCGCTCTGCGCTTTGCGTAAGCGAGAGGTCGTTAACAACTTAATTACTCAACTTTACTTGGTACAGATTTTACTGATTGCTAAAAATGGACAGATCTCTCCAACAACAATCCATCGATTTTAAAACAATGAGGAACATCGCTGGAGCAACTCCTGCCGAATTACGAGCTAGCTTGATAGATAGTTTAACAGACAGCAGCTCAAATGCTGACTGTACAACCAGATGGGCTCCCACAATCTGCATCACAACTTGTACTGTAACATCCTCGATCTCATCTCCAGTGATGTTCACAACAAGCTCGAATGGCAGCTTGTGTTCCGTTGCATCCAGTACGTGGCATGATGCTGCTTCTACTTGCACATCATCAAGCAACCCCACCCCAGGCTGGCAGCAAGTCACTGCAAAGCCAAGCAAAGGAGCAGCAAAGAAGAGAGCAGGTACCGTTCTCTCTCCCAAGGTTAGCCAAAAGAAATCAAGCTATACCGCCAATTCTGAAAACCGCTTCATAACTCTAAGCGACGAGGAAGAAATGGATGTCGGGCCTTCCACTTCGCAAGCCGCGGCCAACCGCGCCACAACATTGCAGCCGGCAAAATCCAACAGCTCAGAAAAAGCCCAAATAGCCGCACCGCAAGCCTCTCGATCTCCCAAGGTCCCAAGGATTATGGTTCCTGGTGTAGTCAGCTACTCTGATTTCTGCAGTGAACTGGATGCTCTTATTGGAGACTCTTATTCAATCGAAGCCTTGAACTCAGGTGACTGTGCCGTTCAGTGCAACTCCTCCGACGCCTACAGGCTCGTGGCCAGACACTTCCGCGAAAAAGGAACTGTTTTTCACCATCATCAGCTCCCAGAAGACCGATCCTTTCGCATGGTAATGAGGAACATCCATCATGACGTCCCATCGGAGGACATCATTGAGTCCCTGCAGGAAGAAGGTCACTACGTTCTGCGCATCTATACCCCTCGTAACAAGGTTACACAGCTTCCGCTTAACATGAGATTTGTGGACATTAAAAAGGCTGACAACAACAAGCTTCTTAAAAACATCTCTGCTGTTTGCAGACACATAGTGACCTGGGAGAAGCCACGCAAGCAATCCGCGTACTACACACGGCATTACATCTGCAGAGATTGCGGAGAAAACCACCCTACCCTGGAGTGCAAGCTTGGAAAAGACGACCCTAGGTGCTGCTTTCACAGTGGCAGCTCTCACGCGGCAAACTTCAGAGGATGCCGCAAATATCTGCAAGTCGTTTTCAAGCAAAACAACCACTCAAAGCTCACAACAGCCACCGAATCGATCACGATTCCTTCAACCAATCTCTCACCCAATGTTGGTAAGGAATCATTTGCAAGTGTTGTCTAAAAGAACATACTCATTGCACAACGCAACCACCATGAGATGGACAATACTCTCCCTCCAACACATTCTATCGATAATGACATCCTCTTGTTGTCAGAAGTCCGTCTCTGCTCGCGGTCCACCCTCAGGATCCCCGGCTTCATTTTGCACAAAGCCGATCATCCGGATAACCGAAGACATGGAGGCGCAGCGATCTTCGTCAAGTCATGCATAACACATCAACTCTCTTTCACACTTTCGGAAGAGCACATTCAAGCTTACTCCTTCGAGATATCTTCAAGAAGAGGGAGGTTTTAACGTTGCATCGGTGTACTGCCCTCCTGCGTTCAGATGGATGGAAGCAGATTTCACGACTTTTCTCTCCAATCTCGGAGATAAGTTTCTTGCTGCAGGTGATTGGAATGCCAAACACAGATGGTGGGGCAACTACAGAATGTGTGCCAGAGGTCGGACCCTCAGCTCTGCCCTGACCAATGTCAATGCCAATATTGTAGCAACTGGAAAAGCCACCTGCTACTCCTTTCGTGCAAACGCCACCCCCAGTGCAATTAACTTCGGCATCTCAAAAGGCTTCAGACAGCAGCAGGTCTCCGTCAGAGTACTTACTGAGCTATCTTCTGACCACCTCCCGTTACTCTTCCTGATAGATGAAGAAGCTCAATTCCATAAAGGAGTCCCCAAAATGCTACCTGCACATGCAAACGTTGCCACTTTTGGGTCCTTCATCGATGCTCACACCGTACTTAATACACCAATAATTACCTGCAGCGATCTGGATGCATACGTTGGCACCTTCACTTCCACAATTACTGAAGCCGCCCAGAGAGCTACGCCACCTCAGCGACAATCTGGTCTTCCACCTACCAGGAGAGCGCCCTTACTAACTCCGGAGGCAAGGGAACTGCTGCATCAAAAAAGGCATCTCAGAAGACAATTCATTGTGTCAGGCGATCCTGCAACCAAGCAATTACTATCTAGCGTCACTAATAGACTGCGCAGGTTGTTAGCGAAAACCCGCCAAAAGAACATTGATACCCTGCTGGAGGGCGCTGGTCCGGACAACTGCAGCGATTTTTTGATATGGAAGCTAACAAGAGGTATTAAAAGACAGCCGCTTGTCCAATCCCCAATACAGAGCCCCAGTAACAAGGGGCCAAGAACGACACCGACAAGGCAAACGTTTTTGCCGAACATCTGTCTGCTACCTTCACTCCTTTTGATCTTCCAGACGCCTCACACCGCGATGAAGTTGCAAACTTTTTAAGCGATCCCATTCAGCCAGCGCGCTCCATTAGGCACACCACGCCGCAGGAAGTCACACTACAATTAAAGGCACCCCCGAAATCATAAATTGCGACATAAAAAGCCAATTCGCAAATGTAACTATCGCTGAGTGCATTTAGGAGCTGATGTCGCCAACCACAGCAGAGGTGGCACTCTCAGAAGCAGATTTACGTTAAACACATCACCTTGCCAAACCCAAGTGTGTTTTAGAGAAACTAGCACTCTCAGATTCGTATATATCGTATTAAAAAGCCAATACGCGAATGAAAATGTGGCTGAGAGGTTTTAGAGACTGCTGTCCTCACCCCGCCCACAGGCGGCCTCGCAAAATGTAACGAACGCTGTGTGCATTTAGGAGCTGATGTCGACAACCACAGCAGAGGTGGCACTCCCAGAAACAGATTTAGGTCAAATACATCACCCTGCCAAACCCAAGTGTGTTTTTTAGCGAAATTAGCACTCTCAGATTCCTATATATCGTATTAACGAGAATGAAAAGCTAACTTCGGACGGAGCCGAAGCTTATATACCCTTGCAGTTAAATAGCGGCTTCGATTGATTCAAGATTTAGTAAATATCGGATATAGTTAGCCGATCTTTACAAAAACATTCATAACAAGCTTAGATTCGTATAAAATGGATTTTACAAGAAGTTCGACGCTTCTACGCCCAAAAACGCGCAAGTTGTGGCATTTCCGATCGTTCAGTTATATGGCAGCTATAGGATATAGTCAGCTGATCAGTATGAAAATCTTCAGATCGGCTTAGATTTCCATAAAAGGGAACCTGTGCAAATTTCAAGTTTCTATCTTAAACAACATTGAAGTTGTTGGGATCAGCAGCTAGGCTATTGCACGAAAATATAAAAAATGTAAACAAACCAGGCGTAGAGGATAAGCACAGCCGAGTCTGCATAGCCCAATGCGTTTGTTTTGTGAGCCGTTAGCTCTGTGGAACGCATTGCGCTTCTATGCACTTTCGGTAGTTGGTTATTGATAGAGAGTCGCTGCGGTCGTTGGACCCTTTAAGAGTTGGATTTCTTGTGTAATTTGTAAACTGTTTAAAAGGAAATAAAAACCCAGAAATTAAATGTTGATTTATTTCTCGCTTGATCGCGACAGAAGTTATAGCATTTCCGATCGATCAGTTATATGGCAGCTATAGGATATAGTCGGCCGATCCGTATAAAATTTTCCAAATCGGCTTAGATTTTCATAAAGAAGAACCTGTGCAAATTTCAAGTTTCTATCTTCAACAACATGGAAGTTATAGCATTTCCGATCAATCAGTTATATGGCAGCTATAGGATATAGTCGGCCGATCCCGGCCGTTCCGACTTATATACTGCGTGCAAAGGAAAGAAGGGTGTGTGCAAAGTTTCAAGACGATAGCTCAAAAACTGAGAGACTAGTTTGCGCAGAAACAGACAGACGGACAGACGGACATGCTTACATCGACTCAGGAGGTGATCCTGATCCAGAATATATATACTTTAGGGGGTTCTGGATGTCTCCTTCACTGCGTTGCACACTTCTGACGAAAATTATAATACCCTCTGCAAGGGTATAAAAAGCCAATATACGAATGAAAATGTTGCTGAATGCATTTAGAAACTGCTGTCCCCACCCCGCCCACAGGGGACAGTTTCGAAATCATAAATTGCGAAGTAAAAAGCCAATTCGCAAATGTCACTGTCGCTGAGTGCATTTAGGAGCTGATGTCGCCAACCACAGCAGAGGTGGCACTCTCAGAAGCAGATTTAGGTTAAATACATCACCCTGCCAAACCCAAGTGTGTTTTAACGAAATTAGCACTCTCAAATTCCTATATATCGTATTAAGTTTTAGCGACACCGACACCCTCGAAATCATTACTTACGAAGTAAAAAGCAAATGAGCAACATGTAACGGTCGCAGTGTGCATTTAGGAGCTGATGTCGCCAACCACAGCAGAGGTGGCACTCTCAGAAGCAGATTTAGGTTAAATACATCACCCTGCCAAACCCAAGTGTGTTTTAGCGAAATTAGCACTGTCAGATTCCTATATATCGTATTAAAAAGCCAATATACGAATGAAAATGTTGCTGAGTGGTTTTAGAAACTGCTGTCTTCACCCCGCCCACAGGCGACAGTTTTAGCGGCACCGACACACTCTAAATTATAAATTGCGAAGTAAAACGCCAATTCGCAAATGTAACTGTCGCTGAGTGCATTTAGGAGCTGATGTCGCCAACCACAGCAGAGGTGGCACTCTAAGAAGCAGATTTAGGTTAAACACATCACCTTGCCAAACCCAAGTGTGTTAGCGAAACTAGCACCCTCAGATTCCTATATATCGTATTAAAAAGCCAGTATACGATTGCAATTGTTGCTGAGTGCATTTACAAGCTGCTGTCCCCACCCCGCCCACAGGCGACAGTTTTAGCGGCACCGACACCCTCGAAATCATAACTTACGAAGTAAAAAGCCAATGCGCAAAATCTAACGGTCGCAGTGTGCATTTAGGAGCTGATGTCGCCAACCACAGCAGAGGTGGCACTCTCAGAAGCAGATTTAGGTTAAATACATCACCCTGCCAAACCCAAGTGTGTTTTAGCGAAATTAGCACTCTCAGATTCCTATATATCGTATTAAAAAGCCAATATACGAATGCAAATGTTGCTGAATGCATTTAGAAGCTGCTGTCCCCACCCCGCCCACAGGCGACAGTTTTAGCGGCACCGACACCCTCGAAATCATAACTTACAAAGTAAAAAACCAATGCGCAAAATGTAACGGTCGCTGAGTGCATTTAGGAGCTGATGTCGCCAACCACAGCAGAGGTGGCACTCTCAGAAGCAGATTTAGGTTAAATACATCACCCTGCCAAACCCAAGTGTGTTTTAGCGAAATTAGCACTGTCAGATTCCTATATATCGTATTAAAAAGCCAATATACGAATGAAAATGTTGCTGAGTGGTTTTAGAAACTGCTGTCTTCACCCCGCCCACATGCGACAGTTTTAGCGGCACCGACACACTCTAAATTATAAATTGCGAAGTAAAACGCCAATTCGCAAATGTAACTGTCGCTGAGTGCATTTAGGAGCTGATGTCGCCAACCACAGCAGAGGTGGCACTCTAAGAAGCAGATTTAGGTTAAACACATCACCTTGCCAAACCCAAGTGTGTTAGCGAAACTAGCACTCTCAGATTCCTATATATCGTATTAAAAAGCCAATATACGATTGCAATTGTTGCTGAGTGCATTTAGAAGCTGCTGTCCCCACCCCGCCCACAGGCGACAGTTTTAGCGGCACCGACACCCTCGAAATCATAACTTACGAAGTAAAAAGCCAATGCGCAAAATCTAACGGTCGCAGTGTGCATTTTGGAGCTGATGTCGCCAACCACAGCAGAGGTGGCACTCTCAGAAGCAGATTTAGGTTAAATACATCACCCTGCCAAACCCAAGTGTGTTTTAGCGAAATTAGCACTCTCAGATTCCTATATATCGTATTAAAAAGCCAATATACGAATGCAAATGTTGCTGAATGCATTTAGAAGCTGCTGTCCCCACCCCGCCCACAGGCGACAGTTTTAGCGGCACCGACACCCTCGAAATCATAACTTACAAAGTAAAAAACCAATGCGCAAAATGTAACGGTCGCTGAGTGCATTTTGTAGCTGATGTCGCCAACCACAGCAGAGGTGGCACTCTCAGAAGCAGATTTAGGTTAAATACATCACCCTGCCAAACCCAAATGTGTTTTAGCGAAATTAGCACTCTCAGATTCCTATATATCGTATTAAAAAGCTAATACGCGAATGAAAATGTTGCTGAGTGGTTTTAGAAACTGCTGTCTTCACCCCGCCCACAGGCGACAGTTTTAGCGGCACCGACACTCTCGAAATCATAACTTACGAAGTAAAAAGCCAATGCGCAAAATGTAACGGCCGATGTGTGCATTTAGGATCTGATGTCGCCGACCACAGCAGAGGTGGCACTCTCAGAAGCAGATTTAGGTTAAACACATCACCTTGCCAAACCCAAGTGTGTTTTACCGAAATTAGCACTCTCAGATTCCTATATATCGTATTAAAAAGCTAATACGCGAATGAAAATGTTGCTGAGTGGTTTTAGAAACTGCTGTCCCCACCCCGCCCACAGGCGACAGTTTTAGCGACACCGACACACTCGAAATCATAAATTGCGAAGTAAAAAGCCAATTCGCAAATGTAACTGTCGCTGAGTGCATTTAGGAGCTAATGTCGCCAACCACAGCAGAGGTGGCACTCTCAGAAGCAGATTTAGGTTAAATACATCACCCTGCCAAACCCAAGTTTGTTTTAGCGGAATTAGCACTCTCAGATTCCTATATATCGTATAGGACCAATTACGTACCAATTACGAATGAAAATGTTGCTGAGTGGTTTTAGAAGCTGCTGTCCCCACCCCGCCCACAGGCGACAGTTTTAGCGGCACCTACACCCCAGAAATTATAAATTATTTATTTATTTTTTTTTTGGGCTCCTTGTAAACCATGGGGGGTTGTCTTTAACGGACGGATACTTTCATGGCACACAAGGGTCAAAACAACTATTCAAACTCCTATCAAAATATTCTAAGGCGATATTTATATCATTGCATGCCAAAAGATCAGACCAATCAAAGGAAAGAATTAAGTTATTGAGCTTTTTAAAGACAGCCTTACTAAAGCAGCGAGTTCTATTACCTACGCTATGAGGTTTAACTAAGGCAATGGTTACGATTGAAAACTCAAGCGTAGGATGATATGGATCTTCTGGGGTCACCAATGGCAGGGCTCTGGAAAGGGTGATTCCAACAGGATCAGACACAAAACATAAGTCTCGAAGCAGACCTAAAGAATTTCTGACATGGTTAATTTGACCTAAAGACATGTCAAACATGCCCGCAGTAAAATCATGGTGTAAAGAAAGTGATAAAGCTGTAACGTTATCGATATTTGACCAAGTGAGTTCTGGTATATTAAAGTCACCCAGAACCACCAGCTGGTCGCTATCGGACATAAGATAGAAAACCGACTGGATAGCAGACAAATGATGCCAGCAAGTAGGCGGTTCGGATAAAGGCGGTATATATGAACAGGTAATAAACGGCGATTGATCGGACAAAGTGATCTTAACGCAAAGAAATTCTAAATTACCAAAGTCAGAATGGAAAGAGGAGTCTACTGAGATTAGTACTCCTCCGCCTCTTTGGAGAGGTCGGTCGCGTCTGAAAGTGGTGTACCTGTCTGGGAAAACTTCGGAGCTAAGGATCTCCGGCTTTAACCAGGTTTCACTGAAGACAATAACCTGAGATGCAAAGGAAAAGCTATCAGAGTATAGCCTAGAGAGCTTACTACGAAGGCCCCTAGTATTCTGATAGGTAAGAGGAATGGAGTTTGTTAGTTTTTAAAATAGAAGTTGGCTGGTCAGTTGGTGTGGCTTTGGGGAGCTTGACTCCCACAGGCCTGGTATTTTTTTTTTACGTTTCTCGGCTGATGTTCTTGAACGAATATGTATTCTGGCCAGAAGCCAGGCGAACACACCGTCTCAAACATCGACAAAGGCACATGGAAGGATGATGGATGAAAGGATGATGTGCGCCTCGAGAGTGCAAATTTAAATTTGGAGATGTCCTCCACCTTAATTTCGGCTTATGTTTTGGCTTTGATATAAGCCGAGATATCGATCTCTGAAGTATCAGGGGCGAGCCGTGAAACAAATATTTGTTTCGTTGAAGGAACGACCTTTAAGGGCTTTGGTGTCGCAGCTTGTAGGACTGCGATACCAGTCGGTGCCGGGGGCCCGGACCCAATGTTCCCAGTGGGTTTTACAGGGGTATGCATCAATTGGGGCTGTGGCGTCACTGGTAGTGATGCCATAGGGGACAAATCAGAAAGTTGCACACGATCACTGACGTATTCGGTATCCGAATTTTTATCAGTCCTTACTCTTGGAGTTGTCAGGGTGATCAGGGGTTGAGTGATAGTCGGAAGTGCGGGCAGAGGATTAGCTGGTGCACACGGCTCCACTAGGTGGATTTTTTGCGCTTCGGAGACTCTATTAGTAGCTGAATGTTACTAAATTGAGAATCAAGCGCATTGAATTGATCGCTGATTTTGCGAAAACCAGCTTTCAATTCGTTAAATCCATTCCTTGTGTGACGCATGAACGCTCTCATCTCGCTCTGCACGGCACGACAGTCGCTGCAACAAAAGTGCAAGCCAGAGCTCCGGGACACTCCGTCCGACACTGAGGCTGTGAAATCGGCACATTTGGCATGTACCATGTTGTCACACAGCTAACAGGGGAGGCTTGGCTGGGATGCAGTTATTGTCTTATTGCAAGACTTAATTGCGCAGACTACTTTAAATTCCATATTTATTAAATATTATATTTACTTTTTATTTCAATTATATTATACCTTGAACCATCGTACCAAAAGAAAATTAGAACAAGAGAACAGTTTGAAAGTTAGTATAAGAGTTAGAGGTTAGGCTTAGAGATAGAGATAAGCAACTCAAACGGGAATAGCGAAAAGAGCAACAACAAATAGTACAGCAAAGCAGAGCTATGCTTGGATTAAAATTAATAAATATAAAATATAAATATAAAATAAAATTAATAACAAATATAAAAGTGATTTAAAATTGTTAAAAATTTTAAATGGTATTTTAAATGTGATATAAACGCAGAGCGCACAAAAAAAACACGTCCGTTCGCTTTGAAAGGCAAAGAAAGTTTTAATAGTTGTTTTGACTCTTGTTTGCCATGGAAGTATTCGTCCGTTAAAGACAACCCCCTTGGTTTACAAGGAGCCTAAATAATCTTAAACATATCAAAAATAGACTTTTAAAGAAATATAAAAAACCGACTGCAAACTTTTTCAAGGTACTTAGTAGCTCGTCGAACTTCACCGTGCATTACGCTGAATCTTATAGAGATTATATTCGCCGTTGTCGGGTTCAGTTCACGGTGGACCCGAAGCAGTTTTATAATTTCGTAAACACAAAGCGGAAACATGTATCTTCTCCTTCCTTGCTCTCGTCTGAAAATTCGTTTGCGAATACAGATCAGGCTATTGCAGATCTATTCGCAAAACTTTTTCAAACAACGTATTCACCTTGTACTATTTCTGATCAGCCCAACACATATGAAATTCATTCAGCCAATCTTATTTTTGGTCAATTTATCTTTTAAAGGTTAAACCGGTACTTTCACCAGGTCCCGATAGAGTACCAGGCTATGTGCTACAGAATTGCGCTGAGTCATTGTGAAAACCTCTTTCAAAGCTCTGGAAACGTCGATAGTTTCCCTTATGTGGAAGGAATCCTTTATAATTCCCCTGCATAAAAAAGGGAAAAAATATGATGCTACCAATAATAGAGGCATCTATAAATTGTCAGCCATTCCAAAGCTATTTGAAAAAATTATTACTCCTCATCTGCAGCACCTCTGTAGCTCAATCATTTCTCCATGCCAGCATGGTTTTATAAGGCGTCACTCCTCCATCACCAACTTGTTGGAGCTGACATCAATTGTGATTGATGGCTTCCAAAATGGCTTTCAAACAGATGTCATTAACACTGACTTTAGTAAGACATTTGACTCTGTAAACCACTCACTCCTTTTGAGAAAACTCGATCTTTTGGGATTTCCAACTAACCTTCTTACGTGGATTTCCAGTTATCTTTCTGGAAGAACCCAACGCGTCCTTTTTAATGATGTATTCTCCTGCCTAGTCCGAGCTACATCTGGAGTCCCTCAAGGAAGTCATCTCGGGCCTTTACTTTTTACCATTTTTATAAATGACTTGCCTTTTGCTTTACCGAACTCTCGTGTACTTATGTACGCAGATGACGTTAAGCTGTGTCTTCAGTATAAATCTTCCTCTGCCCAATACAAACTTCAGTCCGATCTGGACAAGTTCCAAAATTGGTGTTCTGCTAATGACTTAAAACTCAATGGGTCAAAATGCAAACTTATGTCATTCTATCGCTTAAGCCCCATCCAGGCAACTTATTTTCTCTATGGGACCGCCCTAGAAAGATTAACTCAGGTTAACGACCTAGGTGTCCTTTAGACTTCAAGCTAAAATTTACCGACCATATATCGGCAATTGTTATTAAAGCCAAGGGTGTGCTTGGCTTCATTAAAAGATGGTCAAAGGAATTAAATGACAAATTTATAACCAAAACTCCTTACATATCTTTAGTTCGTCCGATTCTTTAATACTGTTCATGTGTCTGGAGTCCCCAATATAGGGTTCATCAAGACCCTATTGAATCAGTACAAAAGAACTTTCTCCTTTTTGGTCTTAGGGGTCTAAACTGGGATGCAAGTATTCAACTCCCGTCTTATCATAGCAGACTACTGTTAATAAACTTACCATCCCTACTAAACCGTAGGACTATGCTGGGTGTAGTTTTCATCCATAACCTTATTAATGGTGAAATCGAAAGCCAGAACTTTCTAAGTCTGTTAAAATTTAACGTTCCTTTTAGGACCTCTCGAACTTTCCTCCCCTTATTTCTTACCTTTTGTAGGTCAACATATGCTCAGCATGACCCTTTCAGGGTACTATGTTCTGACTACAATAACCTCTATCAAATCATTTCATAGAACTCTTGCATGAAATCCTCTATTCTTTCCTACTTAAGACAGCAACAATGTAACTCTTCCTCGTAACCTTTTTAAAATACTTATTCCTCGTCACGGATCTATCCCCGCGATTCGAGCCGTACGATAAACGGCAGCGCCCTTCGGTCGGTTGGGCGGGAGGTGGGCTGTACGTATGCAGTGGGAGCCGCGAAAAAAAAAAAAATATGCATCAAGATCGTTTACTAAGGGAGAAAGTAATAAAAGTAATAAAAGTAATAAAAGCACATCAAGAGTAAGCAGCAATTCACTGGGCAATAACTTATTTCAGACCATACATTTATGGCAGACACTTTATTATCAGAACAGATCGCAGACTACTTACCTTACAATTTTCGATGATAAATCCAAGCTCAAAACTGACACGAATGAGGCTTGAATTAGAGGAATATAACTTTAAAGTAGAATATCTAAAGGGTAAGGACAATTACGTTATCAAGAATAACCATTGAGCAACTAAAAGAAATCACCAGAAATGTATTGAAAGTTACTACAAGAAATCAATGTAAACAGAAAAATTCCTGCGCAAGAATGAAGAAAAAAGTAGATTTGCATAAGCAAACTCTTAAAAAAGCTTCTAAGCCCAACGTATACGAAGTTATTGCAAATGATGAGGAATGAAAAGTAGTGACCTTGCGAATAACAGACCCACTATGTTTACTAAAACATGGAAAGAAAGTTATAGCAAGAATTAATGTTAGCGGATTGTACACCAATGGAATTCTCGACTTAGGTCAATTCTTCCAAAGGCTTGAAAAGGAAGCCGGTATATCTAATATCAGCCAACTCAAATCTTTCAAAACAATGGGCAATAAAATATTACAATCTCTAAGATTAGCGCTACTCTAGCCGGTGACTATATTATCAAATAATGATAAAGAAATAGAAGCAATTCTGTTTACATTCCATGATGGTCCAATTCAAGGAGGTCATACAGCCATAGCTAGAACATTAGCTAAAATAAAAATAGATTATCATTGAAAAAATATGACGAGACAAATATCAAATTATATAAGAAAATGTCATAAATGCTAAAAGTCGAAAATTACAAGAAACACAAAGACTCCAATGACTTTAACAGAAACGCCACAAATGGCTTTCGATAGGGTAATTGTGAATACGATCGGTCCACTACCCAAATTAGAACAAGGCAACGAGTATACAATTACTCTAATCTGCGATCTAACAAAATACCTCGTCGCAATACCGGTTAAAGACAAAAGTGCAAAAACAGTAGCTAAAGCTAAATTTGAAGATTATGTTCTGAAGTACGGTCTAATGACGTTCATTACAGACATGAAAACAGAATACAAAAATTCAATAATAGATAAACTATGTAGAAACTTAAACATCAAAAATATAACATCTGCTGCACACCACCACCAAACCGTTGGAACAGTCGAAAGAAGCCACAGAACTTTTAATGAATTCATTCGATCCTACATTGCAATGGATGAAACTAACCGGGACGTATGTCTACAATATTTCGTATACTGTTGCAATACGACACCTTCTATGGCACATAAGTATTGTCAATATGAGCTAGTATTTGGTAAAGCATCAAACTTACCAATACATTTAAATACCGTAGATAAAATAAAACCTTTTTATAACGTAGATGACTATGCTAAGAAATCTATGTATAGGTTAGAAGTAGCTTATAAAAGAGCTAGAATAATAATAGAATATAATAAAATTAAGAATAAGGAACTATACGATAAGAAGACTAGAGATATATCACTTAAAATAGAAGATCAAGTTTTATTAAGAAATGAAACAGGTCACAAGCTAGATTTTAAAGTGGATTAAAGTAGATTTTAAAGAGATAGGAGTAAGACACAAAAAGTTCATTAGGATAGATTAAAAATATTCATTAACTAAAATTTAGATAGGAGTTTATCAGAACGTTGTTCTGTATGAATAGGAAAATGAAAAAGGTTTATTAAATTTAAATTAAATTAACTTTTTATTTTGAACCAAAATTAACATTCTTGTCAATCTTGTTTCAGTTTGTTAAACTAAGACACATAAGATTGAATTCTATTTCCACTTTAATATATCAAAAAAAAAAAAAACATAATTTACACATATATAAGAAAAAACCACAAAAATTTAAAATTAATTAAAATTTAGTTTTATGTTAAAATATTAAAACATAAAAATAACTTCATGTAATTACGTTATTTTTCAAAAGGAGGGAAATGTAATATCCACATTTGTCGAATGCACACTGTACTTTATACATTGTTGCATATAAATAAACAAACGATAAATATTCGAGTTCTTTGACCAAGCGGATGAAATCCGAGCCGGTTGCAAGTGTCAGCATAAATTGTCACATGCAGACCGTGGGTACTTGAACTTAAGTGAATATTCATATTTCCTCACGTAGATATATAAATATATATACATAAGAATATATAAGCGTCTCTGCCGCTGTAAGCAGCGTGGCTACGAGACATAGACATTACTTAGTTAATAAGGAATGTTATAAGAACCAGAATCAATCGAGAGCTGGACGCGGCACCACTGCCGCCTCCAATATTAATAAAGCACCAAATAACAAAGACAACCCAAGACTTTTAATGGATATGATCAATGCATTCAATCAAGAGGATAATCTTTAACTTTACAGTCCATTGGCAGATTCCCATTTCGACATAAAAAAACTAGAATAATGATAGAATAATAATAAAACTAAAAATAAGGAACTGGAAGGTTGGGTCTGTTAAATTTTGTCAAATCAGCAAAAAATAGGTACAAATGTATACATGCTATAAAATACGAAGTTTGGATGGATAGCAGCAGGGAGATTAGAATCTAATATTTGCTTATCCATAGTGTATGGACTTAGCGTCAGAAAAGAAAGCTACGCATTGATAAAAAAAAAAAATGCTGGAAGTTAGTCTAAAGTTAGTCTAATGTAAAGTTAGTCATGCAGATCCTACCGCCCAAAGCGAGCTATTCCCCATTTTACTACGCTTCCAAATGCACAAGTACGTGTTCATGACGGATATAGAAAAGATGTACCGTCAAGTGTGAACCAATCCAGATGACCAATTCCATCAACTATTGGAATGGTAAAATGACCATTCTCAATAACATACCATCGTCTTAACACAGTCACGTATGGAGGTGCGGCCGCTCAATTTCTTGCAACGAAAAGACTGAATGCCCTAGCAATTCGATCGCGGAAAGAGCATCCGCTAGGATCGAGGCACATGGCAGCACTTCTGTTACGGGAACTTAGCAAAATATTACTTCAACACGTTCGAATACGTTTCCGTGACCTTGCGCTTTTAAGGATGCCTAGAAAAATAACAATTCTGCATAAGGACTTAACAAAGCTCTAGTCATAACCGAGTAATGTGCTCAGAGTTACCATAAATACAAAAAATTAATAAAGTAACAAAAAGTATTCGCTGACCTAAAGAATTAGAACACTGCAACGAAAGCCTACAGACCATATTTTATGAGAATCTGAGCATATGCGAAAAATTGTATACGGATCGGTCGAGATTCCTATAGTATCTATATAACTAAACGATCGAAAATGCCACAAATTTGTGTTTTCGGTGTAGAAGCGTCGGACTTCTTTTAAAATCCATTTTATTTGAATGTAGACTTGTTACGAGTGTTTTTGAAAGAACAGACCGACTGTATCCAATATTTGCTACATCTCTAAGAGATAAAAAAAGCGATGTAACTGCAATTGTTATACCCTTGCAGAGGGTATTATAACTGCAACGCAGTGAAGGAGACATCCAGGAAAAGTATATATATTATAAAGTATAAAGTATATATATTCTGTCCGTCTGTCTGTCTACGCGAACTAGTCTCTTAGTTTTTGAGCTATCATCTTGAAACTTTGCACACACCCTTCTTTCCTTTGCACGCAGTATATGTCGGAACGGGATCGGCCGGGATCGGCCGACTACATCCTATAGCTGCCATATAACTGAACGATCGGAAATGCTATAAATTCCATGTTCTTAAAGTTAGAATCTTGAAATTTGCATAGATTTACTATTAGGGGAATTTAGGCCGATCTGGAAATTTTCATACGGATCGGCCGACTATATACTATAGCTGTCACATAACTGATTGATCGGAAATGCTAAAACTTTCGTGTTTTTGTGCGTAGAAGCGTCGGACTGTTTTTTTGAATGTTTTTGTAAAGATCGGCTAACTATATCCGATATTTGCTATATCTTTAATCAATAGAAGCCGCTATTTAACTGCAAGGGTATTTAAGCTTCGGCTCCGTCCGAAGTTAGCTTTCCATTCTCGTTATAATTTCTACTGTATTGTCACGCCGCTGTCAATGACGTCGGCAGCTAGGTCACTCCTTCTGGGTAAGAAGTCGCGATGGGTAAAACTGTCTCCGAATATGTATAACGTGTAGAGAAAGAGTTTATGTATGCACCTATGTATGGTCAGCATGGGAACCATGCTGACTCGGCTCTAAGCGGTGAATGCTAAGAGTGCATGGTTCCCATGCTGACTCGGCTCTAAGCGGTGAATGCTAAGAGTGCATATCATATTACGTTAGCGCTTGGAGCGTTGTCGCTGAATGATAAAGGCAATGCCCTTTGCGCGTTATTGGCATAACAACAAAGTCTTGTGACACCGGCTAACTAAGTGTTGCCGCTAAACATTTATGTTGTAGAATCAGAGCGCATATGTGCATACACTACATCTCCCTCTTTTTGAAAAATAACGCTTTTTCATGAAGTTATTTTAACTCTTATTATTTATTATTATTATTAAAATTCTTTTTTTTTTCGAGATTTGATGAGAAACATATATATTTTAAAAATATTTATATATTATTAAATATTTGGTTCTATTAATTGAATAAAAAAATATACTTTATTTTACCAAAACTGGATTTCACAACTTTATCAGTTTAAAGTCACAAACTGAACTCAACTCTTAAGCCTATGTTACTATCGATCTAACTTCGGTTTTTAGCTTTTTAGAGCTTTGTGAGTTGGACTTTGGAGTCAGAGCTTACTGCGAGCTTTATGTACCGAAGTTGTACCGATATAACCTTGGTCATGAGGATCAAGTAGAAAGATCGACTTCCTGTCGTTTATTTTATGACTGTCTAGACGGGATCAAGTGCCGTCGCTTTTTTGTTGTTATTGTCGATATTTCCATGATCTCCATGTTACAATTCTTTGCTTATAATTAGGGTGCATAGAGTAGGCGTAGAGATATGGATATCTCACTATATGTATGTATGTGAATATGTTATCCATATGAATATGAAATAAGAAGTTTTAGTCTATCTTTATGAACTATTTGTTTTTTGCTTTTGTCATTAATTATTATAATATTATTTCTATCTCCTATTTCCGTTACTTTATACGGACCTGTATATTTATAATATAACTTATGGCCTTAATTTCTTACTAATATTTTATCTCCTACTGATATATCTATATTGTTTACCTTCTGATTATTCTGAATCTGATTCTATCATTAACCTAGCTCTTTAATAGGCTACTTCTAATCTGTATTTACTTTCCATAGCATAATCATCTATATTATATATTGTTTCTATGCTATTTATGGTATTAAATTGTTTGGTAAGTTACTTGTCTTACCAAATACTAGCTCATATGGACAATAGTTATGTGCCATAGAGGGAGTCGTGTTGAAACAAAAGACAAAGTATTGAACCCATACGTCCCAATCAGTTTTATCAACCGATATATAAGATCGTATGTATTCGTTAAAAGTTCTATGACTTCTTTCTATTGTTCCAACGGTCTGGTGGTGGCATGCTGTCGATGTAATATTTTTAATATTAAAATATTTGCACAAATTGTCTATAATTGAATTATTGTATTCTGTTCATATGTCCGTAATGAACGTCTTCATTGGACCGTACTTCAAAATAAACAATTCAAAGATGGCTTTAGCGACAGTATTAGCGTTCTTATTTGGCACAGGTATGGCAACTAAATACTTGGTTAAGTCACATATTAAAGTGACTGCATACTCGTTGTCATTTTCTAATTTTGGTTGTGGGCCAATAATGTCCACTATCTCTCTGTCGAAAACATTTATAGGTGTGTCTGTTATTGTTAGTGGGGTCTTACTATGTTTAGTTATTTTAGCTTTCTGGCATTTTTGACATTTTCGTATGTACTCAGTGATATCGCGAGTCATATTCTTCCAAAAATAATGCCTTTTGATTTGGCTATAGTTTTTGAAATGCCAGTATGAGCTCCTTGCATGGGATCGTCATGGAAGTTAGACAGAATGGCTTCTTTATCTTTTTATACCCTTGCAGAGGGTATTATAATTTTGGTCAGAAGTGTGCAACGCAGTGAAGGAGACATCCAGGACCCCATAAAGTATATATATTCTGGATCAAGATCACCTCCTGAGTTGATATAAGCATGTCAGTCTGTCCGTCTGTCCGTCGGTCCGTCTATCCGTCTGTCTGTTTCTACGCAAACTAGTCTCTCAGTTTTTGAGCTATCGTCTTGAAACTTTGCACACACCCTTCTTTCCTTTGCACGTATATATAATTTATATATATATATATAATATTCGCAGTATATAAGTCGGAACGGCCGGGATCGGACGACTATATCCTATAGCTGCCATATATCTGATTGATCGGAAATGCTATAACTTCCATGTTATGGAAGATAGATACTTGAAATTTGCACAGATTGACTACTAGGGCAATTTAGGCCGATCTGGAAAATTTCATACGGATCGGCCGACTATATCCTATAGCTGCCATATAACTGAACGATCGGAAATGCCACAACTTGCGTGTTTTTGGGCGTAGAGGGGTCGGACTTCTTTTAAAATTCATTTTATACGAATCTAAGCTTGTTATGAATGTTTTTGTAAAGATCGGCTAACTATATCCGATATTTACTATATCTTTAATTAATAGAAGCCGCTATTTAACTGCAAGGGTATATAAGCTTCGGCTCCGTCCGAAGTTAGCTTTCCATTCTCGTTGTTTATCTATTTGGGTCACCGGGTTGAGTAGCGCAACTCCCAATGTTTTCAATATTTGATTGCCCATTAATTTAAAATTATCTATTGAAATAGATTCAAAGATATTTTTCCACGGTGCCACTTAGTGTTGGCTGATTTTATTTATACCGGCTTGCAGTTCAAGCCTTTGGAAAAATGTATATAAAAAAAATGTATGTATATAAATACATTTGTATATAAATCGCTAACATCGTATCTTGCAGTAATTTTTCTGTTTTCCATGTTTAAATAAACATAACATACCTTTAACATGCAATGTCACTACTTTACGTACCCTCGTCATTGTTTATGACTTCATATACGCTGGGCCTAGAAGCTGTTCTTCTTTTTCTTTATTTTCCGCGCGGATTTTCTGTCTGTTCTGATATCTTGTAGTCACTTTATTAATATTGCCAGTAATATTTTGTAGGTCTTTGATAGATATTCTTGATAACGCATCAGCTACATAGTTGTCTTTACCCTTTAAGTATTAAACTGTGAAATCGTATTCTTCAAATTCTAGCCTCATACGTGTCAGTTTAGAACTTGGATTGATCATTGAGAAGAGGTATATTAAAGGTCTATGGTCTGTTTTTATTATTATAAAATGTTTTCCATATATATATGGTCTAAAATGTGAAAGATCTTAGTGAAAGATCTAGATGCATAAGCAATGGGAAGTTGGAGTCCATCATGGTTTTGCGTTAGGACCGCTCCACATGCTTGTTTGCTTACATCCGTAATTATACAGAATTCTTTATTAAAATCGAAGTATTGTAACAATGTTGGTTCCATTAGTTTGGTTTTTAAATATTGGAATGCGTTATGGCATTCAACTGTCCATTCAAAAGGAATATTCTTTTTGCATTATATTGTTATGTGCCGGGAATATTTGGCGAAGTTTTCAATGAATCGTCTATAATAATTGCAAAAAGCTACAAAACGTCTAGTGCTGTCCGCATTGTGTGGAACTGTGTACTTCATGATGACGTCATATTTCTTGTCATCTGGAAATATCCTTTATCTGTACACTTATGACCGAGAAAGGTCACCTCATGCATGAAAAATAAACATTTTTTTTTTGCGGCTCCCACTGCATACGTACAGCCCACCTCCCGCCCAACCGACGAAGGGGCGCTGCCGTTTATCGCACGGCTCGAATCGCGGGGATAGATTCGAGGCGAGGAATAAGTATTTTTAAAAAGTTACGTGGAAGAGTTACATTGTTGCTCTCTTAAGTAGAAAGGAATAGATGATTTTATGCAAGAGTTCTGTGAAATGATTTGATAGAGGTTATTGCAGTCAGAATATAATACCCTGAAAGGGTCATGCTGGGCATATGTTGACCTACAAAAGTTAAGAAATAAAGGGAGGAGAGTACGAGAGGCCCTAAAAGGAACGTTAAATTTTAACAGACTTAAAAGGTTCTGGCTGTCGATTTCACCATTAATAAGGTTATTGATGAAAACTACACCCAGCATAGTCCTACGATTTAGTAACGATGGTAAGTTTTTTTTTTTTTCGCGGCTCCCACTGCATACGTTCAGCACACCTCCCTCCCAACCGACCAAGGGGCGCTGCCGTTTATTCGTACGAATCGCGTGGGTTAGATCCGAGACGAGGAATAAGTAAAAAATTAAAATTTTAAAAAGGTTACGAGTAAGAGTTACATTGTTGCTCTTTTAAGTAGAAAGAATAGAGGATTTCATGCAAGAGTTCTGTGAAATGATTTGATAGAGGTGATTGTAGTCAAAACATAGTACCCTGAAAGGGTCATGCTGGGCATATGTTGACCTACAAAAGTTAAGTAATAAGGGGAGGAAAGTTCGAGAGGCCCTATAAGGATCGTTAAATTTTAACAGACATAAAAGGTTCTGGCTGTCGATTTCACCATTAATAAGGTTATTGTTGAAAACTACACCCAGCATAGTCCTAGGGATGGTAGTTTTATTAAAAGTAGTCTGCTATGATAATACGGGAGTTGAATACTTGCATCCCAGTTTAGACCCCTAAGACCAAAAAGGAGAAAGTTCTTCTGTACTGATTCAATACGGTCTTGATGAACCCCATATTGGGGACTCCAACCACATGGACCGTATTCAAGAATCGGACGAACTAAAGATATGTAAAGAGTTTTAGATATATAAGGGTCATTAAATTTCTTTGACCATCTTTTTATGAAACCAAGCACACCCTTGGCTTTATTAACCATTGCTGATATATGGTCGATAAATTTAAGCTTGAAGTCTAATAGGACACCTAGGTCGTTAACCTTAGTTAATCTTTCTAGGGCGGTCCCATAGAGAAAATAAATTGCCTGGATGGGGCTTAAGCGATAGAATGACATGCATTTTGCATTTGACTCATTGAGTTTTAAGTTATTAGCAGAACACCAAATTTGGAATTTGTCCAGATCGGACTGAAGTTTGTATTGGGCAGAGGAAGATTTATACTGAAGACACAGCTTAACGTCATCTGCGTACATAAGTACACGAGAGTTCCTTGAGGGACTCCAGATGTAGCTCGGACTAGGCAGGAGAATACATCATTAAAAAGGACGCGTTGGGTTCTTCCAGAAAGATAACTGGAAATCCACGTAAGAAGGTTAGTAGGAAATCCCAAAAGATCGAGTTTTCTCAAAAGGAGTGAGTGGTTTACAGAGTCAAATGTCTTACTAAAGTCAGTGTTAATGACATCTGTTTGAAAGCCATTTTGGAAGCCATCAATCACAATTGATGTCAGCTCCAACAAGTTGGTGATGGAGGAGTGACGCCTTATAAAACTATGCTGGCATGGAGAAATGATTGAGCTACAGAGGTGTTGCAGATGAGGAGTAATAATTTTTTCAAATATCTTAGGAATTGCTCAAAAACATCTGTTTAAGTTTTTAAGCATATGTTTTTCGGAATTACCTATAACTATTAAGTCATCCATATAATGGAATGGCTGTGAAGGTTCTAATAAAGAATGCAATAGTCATCATCCTCTGTAATGAATTAGGCGCTATTTCAAAACCGAAAGGTAATCGCGTGAAACGATTCGAGCCATTGCTCGTTGAAAATGACGTTATATCTCGTGAATTTTTTTCGAGTTTAACTTGATGGAAGCCTGACATAAGGTCAAGACACGAAAAATATTTAGCTCGCCCGAGTTGATCTAAAATGTCATCAATTCTGGGGAGTGGGAATTTATCGGACAATAATTTTTGGTTTATTTGACGATAGTCAATCACTAGTCCCCATTTCTTTGAATCTGAAGCGGGGGATGATTTTTTGGGACAAGTAATAATTCAGATACAGAAGGTTCGACTATTCCGTCGGTGATCAATTTTCCGACTTGCTTCTGTATCTCGTTCACCTAACTGTGTGGGCTTCTGTAATTGTTGACATACATTGGTTCATCATCCTTTAATCTCAGTTTCTGTTTGTAGAAATTATTTGTACTGATTGGTTCTGTTTCCAATCCGAATACATCACTGTATTTGGTGCATAAGCTTGAGAGCTGTGATTTGAATTGTGAAGGAAAATTCTTTGATAGTTGAGATAATACAGACTTTTCTCTACTTTCATTATTAGTTTTGTCTACTTCGTAGTTTGCCAAGTTACTTGTACTGACTACTTGATCTCTATTTGTAGTGTTGGTAGTCTTATGAATAAATTTTTTGTTGTTGCTATGGTACTAGCTATGTAAATACCATGTTTAATTTCTTGGTTTGGAATCAATACACTGTCTTCTTGTGAATTTAATTGAATTTTCCAAATAACTTGTGATCTTGCTGGCAGAAGTATTGAGTTGTTGCCAGAACTAAATGTTATCAGAACATGAATTGGAAATTTAAGGTTATCGGGTCTGATTATAAGCCGATCTTCAGATGGCTTGAAGTCCAATTGACAGTTGTATTTCGTTATAAAGGCGATTCCTAATATGCCATCGCATGGAATAGCAAAATGTAAATCCACGATATTTAGTTGCCTGTATCTCAATAGGGGTTAACCCTTTGTATTTGGTTACCTCCTCACTTATTCCTTTTATATAGTTAACGTTTATATCATGATAGACATCAGAATTTTCTTTAACTATTAAAATGTCTGCATCTGTGTCTACTAAAAACACCGATTCTTTTCCTGTGGACACGTTAGTAAAATTAACAAATATGTTCTGACTGAGATTAATTGCATGAACCATTACATTTTCTACTGTTGAGTACTTAAAGGGTCTTGAGAGTTTCCCAATATATTTTGGGTTACCCTTATATTGTTGTGTATTGTGGCCTCGATTTGAGTTGCCACGTCCTGGATTGTTTCCTCTGTATTGACCTCTTTCATTATTATTGTAATTGGTACTGTTGTAGTTGTTGTAATTATTATTACGACCACGGAAGTTACTTATGAAATTTCCACGTCCGCGGTTTCCACCACGCTGTGAATAATGTTTATAATAAAGGACAGTATTTGGCTGCCCAGTTGCTTCCGTGCAACTATTTACGAACTTGGATATGGCATCATTCATGGTGCTGAAGGTACCAGCCTGCATGATAAGTTCTACCTTATCAATTGAGCAATTCTTTGTCATATCCTTAACTGCAGACTGTGTAGAATAACTTCTGACTAACTCAAGGATGAGCACTACGCACTTTCTAGAGCTTTGGTCATCTGCTAAACCTCTGATGTATACTGGTTAGCAGTTTTGTTGCGTTGCTGTAGATTCATCAACTTGGCTGATAATACTTCTACAGATTCGCTTTTGTCCTTGCTTTTTAGTCCAGAAATGAATTCTGATATAGTTGTTTCATTTTCGACTAGGTTTCTGGCGACACTTTTTAGCTTTGTTTTTATACCCTTGCAGAGGGTATTATAATTTTGGTCAGAAGTGTGCAACGCAGTGAAGGAGACATCCAGAACCCCATAAACCATATATATTCTGGATCAGGATCACCTCCAGAGTCGATATAAGCATGTCCGTCTGTCTGTTTCTACGCAAACTAGTCTCTCAGTTTTTAAGCTATCGTCTTGAAACTTTGCACACACCCTTCTTTCCTTTGCACCCAGTATATAAGTCGGAATGGCCGGGATCGGCCGACTATATCCTATAGCTGCCATATAACTGATTGATCGGAAATGCTATAACTTCCATGTTATTAAAGATAGAAGATCGAAAATTTCCAAAAGTTCTCTTTTATGGAAATCTAAGCCGATCTAGAAAATTTCATACCGATCGACCGATCGGCCTATAGCTGTCATATATCTGAACGATCGGAAATGCCACAACTTTCGTGTTTTGGGCGTTGAAGCGTCGGACTTATTTTAAAATCCATTTTATCTTTTAATCTAAGCTTGTTATGAATGTTTTTGTAAAGATCGGCCAACTACATCTGATATTTACTATATCTTTAATCAATAGAAGCCGCTATTTAACTGCAAGGGTATATAAGCTTCGGCTCCGTCCGAAGTTAGCTTTCCATTCTCGTTATTATTGAAATAGCTAATTGTTCGTGTTCTCCTTTTATTGCTTTTATAATGTCCTATGCATCGAGAAAACCTGTTAAGTTTTCTGTTTTATCATCAAATATTGGTATAAGCTTTGATGTAGTGTTGATGACATCAATATTTGACTGTGCCATTGTAATACATTTTTTTTCAACTATGCTCGAGCTAGTGTCCGAATCTGTAAAATCGTCCAAATTAGACATTAATATATTAGTAATTACGATGGCCTATGGACTCAGGCAGGTCCGGTGCCGGTCTTCGCACTGGTCTTTGGCTTCGTGCATGCGAACTTACATGTAGCAGAGTATAGAGGTCCGGGACAGTCGGTCGGGCAAACTTGCTTGGGAGAATTCTGTTTTGTTATCAGTCTTTGTCTTATAATTTTAATTTTATTTGTTGAGTGAGTTGTGACTTGTGGTACTCTATTTTGGAGGGTTTCTCTTAAAAATTCAAGCTCATTATACAGGTTTTGAGATGTCGTCTATGCGGGCGGTATTGGCTGCGCATATAGCAGCCACCTTAGGTGCGCTATTCCTTTATTAATCTTATTTTTTTGGCCTCCACGTACCAACTCACACTCTACTCACTCAGACTTTTTTCCTTGTATATCCTCCTGTCTCCAATCCGCTGCTCCTTGTGACACTTGGTAGGGTCGCCATGTAGGATTCATTAATTTAGGTTAAGTTATAAGGACCCTTAGTATCGTGTTTGTTGATCGTGATTGTTGACACTACAATATGAACAATAAAGCTAGATTGAAAAATTTTATTTTTAGAAACATCCATGAGACTAAGCTGCTTATCAAAGATTGCCTATAGGTCTATATGATTGAGTATGATACGATTTATAATGTTGTTTTTGCCGAGGCAAATAGTGAGATTACAAATTTAAATTTCTTATATTAGCAAGGAGGAGTGTTTTGAACAAATGACCTGATTCAACAAGACCGTCCCTTTTCTCCTTAAGGATCCTATTGACTGTGTCAGTGAGTAAATAAATGTTTTTTTTGTGTATCCGTGTTATCAACAATTATTCTATTGCTACCTCAATAAGCGATGCCTAATTGGTATGAATTCCAATTTAAATTTGCATTCTCGAGGCGCACATCATCCTTCAAGATATGTGTACCTTTGTCAATGCTTGAGACGGTGTGTTCGCCTGGCTTCTGGCCAGAGTACATATTCGTTCAAGAACATCAGCCGAGAAATGTAAAAAAAAAAAATACCAAGCCTTTGATAGATACACCACTTTTATACGCGACCGACCTCTCTAAAGAGGCGGAGAAGTACTAATCTCAGTAGACTTCTCTTTCCATTCTAAAAAATTTCTTTGCGTTAAGGTCACTTTGTCCGATCAATCGTTGTTCTTATATACCGCCTTCATCCGAACCGCATACTTCCTGGCATCATTTGTCTGCTATCCAGTCGGTTTTCAATCTAATGTCCGATAGCGACCAGCTGGTGCTTCTGGGTTACTTTAACATACCAGAACTCACTTGGTCAAATATCGATAACGTTACAGCTTTATCACTTTCCACACACCACACTGCGTGCATGTTTGACATGTCTTTAGGTCAAATTAACCATGTCAGAAATCTTTAGGTCGGCTTCTAGACTTATGTTTTGTGTTTAATCCAGATGGAATCACCCTTTCCAGAGCCCTGCCTTTGGTGACCCCTGAAGATCCTGAAGATTATCCTACGCTTGAGGTTTCAATTAAAACCATTGCCTTAATTTAATCTCATAGCGTAGGTGATAGAATTCGCTGCTTTCGTAAGGCGGACTTTAAAAAGCTCAATAATTTAATTTTTTCCCTCGATTGGTCTGATTTTTTTGCATGCAATGTTATAAATATCGCCTTAGAATATTTGTATAGGAGTTTGAATAGTTTTTTTGACTCTTGTGTGCCGTGGAAGTATCCGCTCGTTAAAGACAACCCTCCTTGGTTTACAAGACGCCTAATTAATCTTAAACATATCAAAAATAGACTTTTGAACAAATTTAAAAAAACTGACTGCAATTTAACTTTTTCAAGGTACTTAGTAGCTCGGTCGAACTTCACCGTGCATAACGCTAAATGTTATAGAGATTATATTCGCCATTGTCGGGTTCAGTTTACGCAGGACCCGAAGCAGTTTTATAATTTCGTAAACACAAAGCGGAAACATGTATCTTTTCCTTCCTTGCTCTCGTTTCAAAATTCTTCTGCAAATACGGATCAGGCCATTGCAGATTTATTCGCAAAATTTTTTCAAACAACGCATTCACCTTATACTATTTCTGATCAGCCCTAGATATATGAAATTCATTCAGCCAATCTTATTTTTGGTCCATCTATCTCTAAACGCATGTTTGTTATCGGATCTTTTAAAGTTTACACCGGTACTTTCACCAGGTCCCGATGGTGTAGCAGGCTATGTGCTAAAGAATTGCGCCGAGTTATTGTGCAAACCTCTTTCAAAGCTTTTCACATTATCTCTGAACACATTGATATTTCCCCTTATGTGGAAGGAATCCTTTATAGTTCCCCTACATAAAAAAATCTGATGCTACCAATTATAAAGGCATCTATAAATTGTCAGCAATTCCAAAGCTATTTGAAAAAATTATTACTCCTCATCTGCAACACCTCTGTAGCTCAATCATTTCTCCATGCTAGCATGGTTTTATTTGGCGTCGCTCCATCACCACCTACTTGTTGGAGCTGACATCATTTGTGATTAATGCTTTCAAAAAGGCCTTCAAACGATGTCATCTACACTGACTTTAGTAAAGCATTTGACTCTGTGAACCACTCACTCCTTTTGAGAAAACTCTATCTTTTGGGATTTCCCGTTAACGTTTTCCAGTTATCTTTCTGGAAGAACCCAACGCGTCGTTTTTAATGATGTATTCTCCTGCCTAGTCCGAGCTACATCTGGAGTCCCTCAAGGAAGTCATCTCGGGCCTTTAACTCTCGTGTACTTATGTACGCAGATGACATTAAGCTGTGTCTTCAGTATAAATCTTCCTCTGTCCAATACAAACTTCAGTCCGATCTGGACAAGTTCCAAAATTGGTATTCTGCTTATACCTTAAAACTCAATGGGTCAAATGCAAAATGCATGTCATTCTATCGCTTAAGCCCCATCCAGACAATTTATTTTCTCTATGGTTTATTTTCTCTAAGATTAACTAAGGTTAACGACCTAGGTGTCCTATTAGACTTCAAGCTCAAATTTATCGACCATATATCAGCAATGGTTAATAAAGCCAAGGGTGTGCTTGGTTTAATAAAAACATGGTCAAAGAAATTTAATGACCCTTTTATAACTAAAACTCTTTACATATCTTTAGTTGGTCCGATTCTTCAATACGGTTCATGTGTCTGGAGTCCCCAATATGGGGTTCATCACAACCGTATTGAATCAGTAGAGAAAAACTTTCTCCTTTTTGCTCTTAAGGGTCTAACCTGGGATGCAAGTATTCAACTCCCGTCTTATCATAGCAGACTACTTTTAATAAACTTACCATCCCTACTAAACCGTAGTACTATGTTGGGTGTAGTTTTCATCAATAACCTTATTAATGGTGAAATCGACAGCCAGAACCTATTAAGTCTGTTAAAATTTAACGTTTTTTTTAGGGTCTCTCGAACTTTCTTACCCTTATTTCTAAGTTTTTGTAGGTCAACATATGCCCAGCATGACCCTTTCAGGGTGTTATGTTCTGACTACAATAACCTCTACCCAATTATTTCACAGAAGTCTTGCATCAAATCTTTTATTCTTTCCTACTTAAGAGACCAACAATGTTACTCTTCCTGTTAATTGGTATGAATTCCAATTTAAATTTGCATTCTCGAGGCGCACATCATCCTTCAAGATATGTGTACCTTTGTCAATGCTTGAGACGGTGTGTTCGCCTGGCTTCTGGCCAGAGTACATATTCGTTCAAGAACATCAGCCGAGAAATGAAAAAAAAAAAATACCAAGCCTTTGATAAATACACCACTTTTATACGCGACCGACCTCTCTAAAGAGGCGGAGAAGTACTAATCTCAGTAGACTTCTCTTTCCATTCTAAAAAATTTCTTTGCGTTAAGGTCACTTTGTCCGATCAATCGTTGTTCTTATATACCGCCTTCATCCGAACCGCATACTTCCTGGCATCATTTGTCTGCTATCCAGTCGGTTTTCAATCTAATGTCCGATAGCGACCAGCTGGTGCTTCTGGGTTACTTTAACATACCAGAACTCACTTGGTCAAATATCGATAACGTTACAGCTTTATCACTTTCCACACACCACACTGTGTGCATGTTTGACATGTCTTTAGGTCAAATTAACCATGTCAGAAATCTTTAGGTCGGCTTCTAGACTTATGTTTTGTGTTTAATCCAGATGGAATCACCCTTTCCAGAGCCCTGCCTTTGGTGACCCCTGAAGATCCTGAAGATTATCCTACGCTTGAGGTTTCAATTGAAACCATTGCCTTAATTTAATCTCATAGCGTAGGTGATAGAATTCGCTGCTTTCGTAAGGCGGACTTTAAAAAGCTCAATAATTTAATTCTTTCCCTCGATTGGTCTGATTTTTTTGCATGCAATGTTATAAATATCGCCTTAGAATATTTGTATAGGAGTTTGAATAGTTTTTTTGACTCTTGTGTGCCGTGGTTTACAAGACGCCTAATTAATCTTAAACATATCAAAAATAGACTTTTGAACAAATTTAAAAAAACTGACTGCAATTTAACTTTTTCAAGGTACTTAGTAGCTCGGTCGAACTTCACCGTGCATAACGCTAAATGTTATAGAGATTATATTCGCCATTGTCGGGTTCAGTTTACGCAGGACCCGAAGCAGTTTTATAATTTCGTAAACACAAAGCGGAAACATGTATCTTCTCCTTCCTTGCTCTCGTTTCAAAATTCTTCTGCAAATACGGATCAGGCCATTGCAGATTTATTCGCAAAATTTTTTCAAACAACGCATTCACCTTATACTATTTCTGATCAGCCCTAGATATATGAAATTCATTCAGCCAATCTTATTTTTGGTCCATCTATCTCTAAACGCATGTTTGTTATCGGATCTTTTAAAGTTTACACCGGTACTTTCACCAGGTCCCGATGGTGTAGCAGGCTATGTGCTAAAGAATTGCGCCGAGTTATTGTGCAAACCTCTTTCAAAGCTTTTCACATTATCTCTGAACACATTGATATTTCCCCTTATGTGGAAGGAATCCTTTATAGTTCCCCTACATAAAAAAATCTGATGCTACCAATTATAAAGGCATCTATAATTTGTCAGCAATTCCAAAGCTATTTGAAAAAATTATTACTCCTCATCTGCAACACCTCTGTAGCTCAATCATTTCTCCATGCTAGCATGGTTTTATTTGGCGTCGCTCCATCACCACCTACTTGTTGGAGCTGACATCATTTGTGATTAATGCTTTCAAAAAGGCCTTCAAACGATGTCATCTACACTGACTTTAGTAAAGCATTTGACTCTGTGAACCACTCACTCCTTTTGAGAAAACTCTATCTTTTGGGATTTCCCGTTAACGTTTTCCAGTTATCTTTCTGGAAGAACCCAACGCGTCGTTTTTAATGATGTATTCTCCTGCCTAGTCCGAGCTACATCTGGAGTCCCTCAAGGAAGTCATCTCGGGCCTTTAACTCTCGTGTACTTATGTACGCAGATGACATTAAGCTGTGTCTTCAGTATAAATCTTCCTCTGTCCAATACAAACTTCAGTCCGATCTGGACAAGTTCCAAAATTGGTATTCTGCTTATACCTTAAAACTCAATGGGTCAAATGCAAAATGCATGTCATTCTATCGCTTAAGCCCCATCCAGACAATTTATTTTCTCTATGGTTTATTTTCTCTAAGATTAACTAAGGTTAACGACCTAGGTGTCCTATTAGACTTCAAGCTCAAATTTATCGACCATATATCAGCAATGGTTAATAAAGCCAAGGGTGTGCTTGGTTTAATAAAAACATGGTCAAAGAAATTTAATGACCCTTTTATAACTAAAACTCTATACATATCTTTAGTTGGTCCGATTCTTTAATACGGTTCATGTGTCTGGAGTCCGCAATATGGGGTTCATCACAACCGTATTGAATCAGTAGAGAAAAACTTTCTCCTTTTTGCTCTTAAGGGTCTAACCTGGGATGCAAGTATTCAACTCCCGTCTTATCATAGCAGACTACTTTTAATAAACTTACCATCCCTACTAAACCGTAGTACTATGTTGGGTGTAGTTTTCATCAATAACCTTATTAATGGTGAAATCGACAGCCAGAACCTATTAAGTCTGTTAAAATTTAACGTTTTTTTAGGGTCTCTCGAACTTTCTTACCCTTATTTCTAAGTTTTTGTAGGTCAACATATGCCCAGCATGACCCTTTCAGGGTGTTATGTTCTGACTACAATAACCTCTACCCAATTATTTCACAGAAGTCTTGCATCAAATCTTTTATTCTTTCCTACTTAAGAGACCAACAATGTAACTCTTCCTCGTGACCTTTTTAAAATACTTATTCCTCGTCTCGGATCTATTCCCGCTATTCGAGCCATACGATAAACGGCAGCGCCCTCGGTCGGTTGGGAGGTGGGCTGTACGTATGCAGTCAGAGCCAAAAAAAAAAAAAAGTCAAACGCGTCGGGCAGACCTACCACCATCTTGAGGGTTGTGTCCTAAAATCAAGACCTGGCCATCCTATGGTGTATATTATGTTCTGGGCCTGATTGAGCATTAGAGCATTCTGACTGTGGAGTCAATTATGCTGGAGGATTTAAAAAAAAAGTCGAGTGTCTAATCAGGCCATATTTTTAATATTTTTCAAATTTTAGCCTACATTGCTTTCCTTTCCTCACATAATTCTTTTTTATTTAGCTGTCCGTTTTTAATTCAACATTTTTAAAGAAGCCTCCTCTTCTTATCTCCAAAAATTTTCCTACACTTAAATGACTTAATCTTTTATCCCACAAGCTTTCTTATTTAATTCACTTTACCATTTAAATTTAATTTCACATTATAGTATACTCCCATATCCCTTCAAATACCAAGTTATCATTTTTGATAACTTTTTAACCCCATTCGGACTACATTCAACGGTTATTTCAACATCTAGCATATTTTTACGGATAGTGAATTGTTTGGGATTTCCTTGCAAAACAACATATTTTGTAATGCAATGTTGTTCCCGGAACTGTTAAGGTTAATTTGTCCTCTCGCAGTAGCACACAAAAAATTCTTCACCCTTTGCTATCTCAATAGTCACACTTGGATTTATATTCTCATACTTATAAAATAAATTAATTTTATTTACTAGATGATCTGATTTGAGATGAATTTGCTAATTTCATCATAAATGCAAACGACTTCTTAGCTGGCATCGCAACACAATCGTTCTGGCTGTTGCTGTTGCCATCTGAGACTGTCTCCATTTTACATTACTTTCAACAGAAACATTCAGGTTGTCTTACTTACAATTACAATTATGTATGTTTATAATTGTAACTTTTGTATTTCCAATACAAAGCAATCGAAGCCGCTTAATAACTACAAGTATTTTTAAACTTCGGTTCCGTCCGAAGTTTCTTCTTGTTTATTATAACATTGGGCTCTGCTGGGAATTGAAATGCGAATTTTCTTTATTAGTCAGACAGCTTAACCATCGAGGCCCGGAACAAAGGTTTGCCGCCAGAGACATTTAGAACTCCCAGAATAATAAGCTAGTAATACCGAATATCTGGAAATAATTTTTTGAAATGAAGAATTCGACAGCAGCGGCCGAGGCCAGCCACATTTTAGCAAATCAGCCGATATCTCGTAGGGATTTAAACTTATCCAATGAGTGTCCATTGGCAGTTTCCCATTTCGACAGACCTGGAAGGATGGGTCTGCTAAGTTTTGCCAAACATTATTACTCGTTATTTCTTTCAAATCAGCAAAAAATAGGAACAAATGGAGACATGCTTTAAAATACGAAGTTTGGATGGATAGCAGCAGGAGGATTAGAATCCAATATTAGCTTATCCATAGTGTGTGGACTAAGCGTCAGAAAAAAAAAACCACGCAATAATCAAAAAATGCTGGAAGATAATCAATTTTTATAATTTTCTACTGTATTGATATGCCGCTTCCAATGACGTCGGCAGCTAGGTCAATGCATAATTTCATATTGCATGTCCGGATGCCCATGGCATACCTCTGACCTAGCGCAAACAGGGTACCAAGGTTTGGGCACCATAAGGGTGACACAATGTTAGAGTGGACATACATTAGTGTTATATAAAAGGTATAAATGTGATATATTATACAATACTAAGGTGGACATACACATGAGTGTTATTTAAATATAATGGTAATATATGTTATTATACAATACTAGGGAGGACACACACATGAGTTTTATTTAAAATGAAAATAATAATATAATAATAATAATATAAAATTTATACACAAAAAATGAATGTAAAATATATAAAATTAATATAAAATTAGCCTGCTAGCCTATGCTGGGTCTGGTTGTTGACTATTCCCCCTCTAAGTCTGACGCCGTCCTCTGTGATAGCCAATTCGTGGATGGTCTTCTATAGTTTTAATGATGTTCTCTTGGGTCGAACAATGTGAGACTATATACTCCGGCCGGCACGTCGTCTCTTAATTCTTGCACAAGGTGCAGGTTGTGTTTGTTCATCCGCTGCAGTAGCGTAAGGCTTAGGTTGTGGACGTGCCCTGTGATATTGAGTAGGGGTGAAGCGGCAATACCCGGCATTTTATCAACCGGTTCAGGTTTAGGTAGACGGAGTCGTTTGTAATCGCTTTTCTCTCGGAATCGGTGCAACTAGACCCCGCAAGGAATTCTCAGCATATGTCGCGAACAAACCGCAAAACAGTTCGTTACATCTGACACACAACTACGTTATTGCTCCCGAGTTTAGTTATACACACATTCAAAATGAGAAAAAAAGAGTGGGATCTGAACACTCCGTAAAGAGGATCTAACGGAGATGTGCGAGGAATAAGGCCTGCAATCGGAAGGCACCGACGACACCTTGAGAGGCTTGTGGCAAAGTGGGTTGATGATAATAGGAGGGAGGAACAAAAAAAACAATAGCAATGATAAGAAGCTTCGGGCTAAAATACACTCACCTGCCTTAGAATCAAGGCAGGCAGTCCAAGCTCACGTGGATTACGCAAAGGTGGCAAGGCACTTGCGGGACTGGCCATTCCGGTTCGATGGAACCATTTTTAGAGTTCCTCGACAAGGAGATATGGACGAGCAGAACGTACGGCATGGGAATAGAAAACATACCCAGAGCGATGCCAGAACTTCTACAGGGCAAGGCCCAGCGATGGTTCTACATGAACGGCGAACGGTGGGCGGCAAAAGTTCAGCAACCCTAGCCACAGAAAGGCGAGCAGGAGTCGCAAATGTCTGCCTCTCAAAATTAGTCGGCGGTATGGAAGAGGAAGGGCAACAGCTTTCAGTGACTGTTGAAGTCGGCGAGAAATTGGTAGAAGCGATGGTGATGACAGATGATGCCGTACTTAGAAGTGTACCAGTTTGACGTTTTCAGGGACCACGTGGCGCTGAAATGGCTAAACAGCATCGAGAGCCCGCTCGGAAGGATCGCGAGATGGGCGTTTAAAAAAAAGCTACTACGAAATAAGACGCTGTAAAGGGAAGCTAGGTGTCGAGAACCTAATGGGTGCAAGATGGAGGACAACGTGACAACGAGCAAAGGGCATAAGGCGTCGGGTGTTGAACGAGAACCTCGATGTTCTGACAGCAGGTCACCTTGGAGACCGGAAAACCATGACGAAGATAGCATCGAGATACTACTGGCCAGGATTGCAGCGAGATGTGAGGAACTACATGCGAGAATGCGAAACGTGTCTGAGATACAAGACGAGCCAGATAGAGTCAGCAGGAAAAATGCTCACACAAGTGCCGGAGGAGCCCTGGGCAACGGTGTGCCTGGATTTTGTAGGCCCATTGCCGAGGTCGAAGCATGGAAACACGATGCTACTGGTGATATTGGATTGGTTCTCGAAATGGACCGAAATGGTGCCAATGAGGAAAGCCAAGAGCCAACCGGACAGTAAAAACGATGATAGCTCGGTTCGCCGGAAAGGACCAAAGGACGTGGGATGAGTCCTCGCCGAAGCTAATGTTGGCAGTCAACTTGAGCGGAATCTACATGATACTCGCCGGCGTTCAATACCCATGGAAGGGAGCCAATTATGCTTTGGGCTCAGGAATAGAGCAGCCATCACCAGCAGGTAACGCTGGAAGGCTAAAGTATTCATGCTAGAGAGACGGAACATGGAAACTACTAAAGCTACTCAGGATCAGGCCCGGTACTACAACCTGCGGAGGAGGCAGTGGCACCCGAACGTAGGCGAGTTGGCTTGACCACCTGTAAAGCCCCGTCGAGAATTCGCCGCCAAGCTGGCCCGGCGGTATGACGGGCTACATAGAGTAAAGTCTTCGTCTCCCCAGTGATAGTGATACTGGAGCACACCATCCCCAGAAAGACAAAGAAGGCACACTTCAGAGAAATGAAGCAACAGCTAGACGAGTCAAGGACTGTTCCCCTGTGGGAACAGCAGCTACAGACAAGGAAGCACCAAACGAAGAGTCAGCAGGTACACAAGAGGAGCAAAAATGTACGGCGATTGCCAGTATAACGGAGAAGGCGGAAACACGGATTGGCCGCCCGGCTATACAAGGCCCCGGAGCACAACGATCTCCGGGCTCCCTTTACTCCCTTTAGCTACGACAAGGCATGTTGGAGAAGGCCAAAGTCCGGTTGGAGGAGCTGCGGTGAAGGAATCGCCGGGGGAAAACAGTAAAGCAGCTGAGAAGGATGGCCAGAAGGCCGCAGAGGAGGCGGCCGCGCAAAAGAAGGCTAAAGAGCGGCAAGAGGAGAAGGCGTCCTGGCCGGAGTTGGAGAGGAAGCGGCACTGAAGCATACCGGGTGCTCAGGTCACGCAGGTTCTGCGGGCGTTCCAGAGAAAAAGGAGGCAGCGGAGGAGCAAGAGGGGACGTGGATCGGGACGGCTAGTCAGCATTGAGGCTAGAAGTCCGAAGGCAAGACCGGCGTTCGCCTGAACTGGTCCCGCCATCGGAACCAACAGGCGTAAGCTAACTCACCGCTCTCGTGAACTCAGACCCTCGGATAGAATCGGAAGGGGTGCCATAATTAAAATTACCTCGTTCGTATATGCACACCGCTCTTGGCATAGCGCACAACAAAAAATGGACTATTCTGGGGCGTAATCTCGGAGAATGGCAACCACACTTTGCTTAAGTTGTTGTTGCGTCGAACAATTTTGTGAGCAACATGATACAACTTTGAGTTTAGTAGATCCTGATATAGAGATAGGAGATACGTAAGAATTTTTGAATTTTCGATGGAGAACAAATAATAAAATATATAAATGAGGAAATAAAAAAAAAAAACTAAACTATAGTTTTGTAGATGTACAACTATTTTACATATTTATTTCCGAATTAAAATTTGAATGTAAAAACATGATTTTATTAATATTGTCAGTATTGAAATTATATACCTATCATATTTAAACAATTATACATAGGACGAAAAGTAGCTGCCATAAACATACATAAACAAAAAGAAGCTATCACTCTGTGTCTCACCCTTTCGTGCATCACTTGCTCCCCGCTCATAATGTTTAAAGTCTTTCGTCCAAGGGCGCAAAAGAAATAAGTAACCGAATGGATAGAATAGTTGTAAAATAATGTTGGGTAAGAAGGATGGTTTTATAGGTCAAGTGAGTAAATTTTGACTTAAAATGCTTTCCTTTCGTTGCATTGGGGGTGGATAATCATTGAAAATAAAGAAAATGTATTTATTTATTTATTTTTGTCTGGATGGTGTTTATTTAAATTGTCCTTCAGGGACACATATTAAATTTTTTTTTTGTTTTTTGGTTGGAACTACAGAAAGAAGCTAGGAAGTAAATAAGAGGTCAGGCGGGTGAATCCTACGCAGTCTTCTGGTCTGCTCATTGTTGTCCAGGAGAGTCTTGGCCAGCAGATTAGAATGATTTTGAAGCCTCTGCAAGTAACAATGGCTACTCATGATTATTTCATCCCTTACCCAAAGGAATTTTAGTACCTCGTGGATAGTTGCGTTGTCGCGGTAGACGTGAACTCCACTTTCGATGCGAAGGACTTTGTTCTCAAGTGTCTGGATTCTCTTAATATTAGTCTTAGCCGCAGTTCCCCGCAATTGTATGTGGGGGCTGTGTATACAAATAGCTTTGAGGATGTCCGCAGCTTGGACTTTCTTCCCTTTAGCCAGTAGAATGATTTCAGGCGATTGTTCCAGGTAAGCCTCCTATCCAGCGTAAAGCCCAAGTACTTGGAAGTGTCTTTTTGTGCGGGATTTGGGTGCGCGATTGAGGCTGACCGAAGGTGGTGGCGGTGGATTATTTTTTCTGCCAAGTGCTGTGCAAATCGAGCTGTGTTTGCATGAGTGCAGATTCAGCCATGGCGCTGTCTGCGATGGTTATGAATACGGTATCGTCAGCGTAGGTGGCTGCCATTAAATTGGGGTTTCAGAGTGTAAGCATTGTACAGCAATGGGCCAAGAACGCTGCCTTGAGGGATTCCAGCGCGAGACTCCTTGAGACATGAAGTGGCCTCTCCGTATCTGACCGTGAATTTGTGGTCGTTCAGGAACGATACCAGAAACTGATAATATGGTCGGGCAGGCATGATTTTAATTAGAGCAAAAGTCCGATATTGAATGACCCGGTCGAATGCTTGTTTCATGTCCAGCATGGCTGCTATGCAACATTTCCTGGTTTCAAAGGCGTCCAGCGATGTGTTGCACGACTCTATGACATTGCTGGGGTGTTCCATATGATCTTTTGAAGCCCAATTTTTCAAGTCCAGCCTCGTCCAGTGCCGGCACTGGACTCTAATCCTAGAGCCCCAGTGCCGGCAGTGCTCTGCTCAAAAACACTCTTTCGAGAATTTTTGAGAGCTTTGGCTTATCGGACGATACAAACATCTATTAAAGTCCAAACATCTATTGAAGATTTTTGTGATAAGCCCGATGCTTGGAGCCGGTAGCAGTTTTAATGCAATGGTATCGGCTTCGCTTGTAGGCTCAGCTAATAGTCGAGCTGTTTCAGCTCCCTCTTCTGAGCAGCGATCGAAAGGGCTGAAGACGCTTTCTAGGTGTTCGGCAAATGCGTTGACCCGGTCTATCTCGGATCTGCACCAGCTTCCGTCAGCTCTTTTAACGGGTGTAATTCTTTTCAGAGGCCGTCTTATGCGATTTATCACCTGGATCACCTGGTTCCAGCCGCTCGAAAATCTCATGAAATGCCTCTTCCTTATGTTCGCCAATATGTGGGTGCCCCGGTCGCTTGGGAGCTCAAATTCCTTAATTAAATTTTCCTGTGTAGTACCTGGCCCTTTGGGTTTCTAATCCTAGAGCCCCACCAGGGGTGTTTGGCCCCTCTATTCCCTCCGAATATGAACTTGGGGCCGAGACAAACCAAGAGCATTCCAAATTTCTGTTTGTTAACGTTGTGTCTTGGGGGCAGTAAGCAGCGGCGACTGTGATGATTCCATGAATAGTTAATATGGGCGCCCAGTTTTCACGAAAGGGTGGAAGTGTATAGTACCTGATGCTACACGGATAAGAATGGCCGCTCCCCCGCGACCTCTTCCATTCGGGTGGTATCCTCTTAGGTTGAGCTACGACCTGTCGGGGAAGTGGGTCTCTGTGAGTCCTACAGTAGAGCTCAACCTCTGGCCTGCGTTTTACCATGCCGTTAGCGTTCCATATGGTAATGTCTAATCCCGTTTGTATAATGATTTGCAAACGAGGCTAATGATATTTTCCATCATTCGTTTAAATCCTCCATCCTCGTCATTATGGCTGCCATTTGATCAACCTGAGGCATCTTTGGTGGTGTCGGTTGTTGCTGTTGAGGCCAAGCTCCGCTTTTTGCTATCTCAGCATAGCTACTTGCGGAAATGTCCACAGTTGGGTAGAATTGCGTGGGTGGGTAAGCCATGCTGGCCTTGGCTTTCTTGTAGGCCGGGCAACGTTTGTAGAAGGCAGCGTGAGCTCCGAAACAAATGGCTCATTTGGGCGCTTCCTTATGAGTTTTTGTGCACTCGCTTGAACTGTATTGTTCACCGCATTTGACACAACGGGGCTGCAACTTGCATAACAGCTGGCTATGTACGAACCCTTGGCAGCGATAGCACTTCGGTATGTCTCAAAACTTCCGTGGGGATTCCACCATGACCACTGAGCGGCACAGCCTCACAGCCTCAAAAAATCGGCAGTGAAGTCTTGCTGAAGTGCCCTATGGCATTGTGCACATATCGGAATACGTGCCCTTGACGTCGGAAGTCCTCTTTTATTTCGTCTATGTCCGTGGATTGTTGCAATCCCTTGACCACAATTCTATAGGTCCTCTCATCTTTAGGCTGGAAGGTGTAGTACCTCTTGTTGGCGACGTCCAGCTGAGCATTGAGCGCGGAGTACGTCCAGCATTATAACCGTAACCCGGTTATCCCTTGTGGCCTTATAAGTGAAGGCATTCTCTTTACCAACCATGGCCTCAATGGAGGAAATCAGAGATGTGATGTTGGTGACATTTGGGATGAAAATCGGCGGTGGCTTGATCTTTTTGGGAGCTTTCGGTGGTGTTTCATCTTTCTTTTCTTCTTTCCTCCGATACGAGAGCAAAAGAGTTTCCTTTAAGAGTAGCCATAGGATACCCATAAGCTCTGGCTGGCGCTCTGCTGCTTTGTTTGTCATCGGTGCTTGATTTTCTGGCTGGTTTATGTTTGATTTCACCGGGCTCATAATAGCTAGTAATCGCTGGAGCTTGTGGATACTTTGGCGCTGAAATTTTTTTTTGGGAGGTGGTTGGGTATTGGTTGATCGTGGGGCTCGAGGGGGCGGGAGAGCTTGCCAGTCCATTATGGCGAGGGAATATCCAATGGCTTATGTTCTTGCACACTATTCTTTTAATAAATGTGGCGAGTTGTTTGCTGGAGTGACCAAATTACAATGTACAATTTTTAGTTCATAAAAAATTTTTTTTTAGATATAAATAAGTTAATTTAGTTTATAGATTTGAGTTCAAAGTTTCTTCCTTCAATTTTTTAGTATATATCCAATATTGAACAGATAAAAAAAAATTGTTTTTAAATATGTTTAAAGACTTCAAGTGAATCAAATATTTTTACACCCACTCCTTGCAGTATTTACGAACCAAATCCTTAATTTTAGTTGAAACTTTGTGATTTGCAATCGACGTTAGAACTAAGGAAAAAAAATTTCCTTTATTAAAAAATCAAATTTTAAAAATTTTGTCATTGTGAATCTTGTTTCTTCTTCTTTAAAATCTACCAAAACGCAAAAAAGGCATACGTTATTTCATACATATTTAGAAGCCCTTTTGAAATTATCGTTAACAAAAATAAATATTAATTTTCAAGTTTATATAATTATTTTTTACATTATTATTGTTTGCTTTATTTCTTATGTTAACATTTTGCATTTTTATTATTTGTTTCTTATTTTTATTTTTATAATTTTATTTTCCTTTATTAATTTTTTAACTTTTTTTGTTATTGGGACTCCAGTGAGCACGCCGAGAAAGCATTCAAAGCTACGATAGGGTGCGTTTGGATACCCCTGATCTATTGTGTTCCACTGTAGACCACAATATCAGCTGATATTTTGCATGATACATTGCATGCAAATGCACAAGTACGTATTTATATAAAACGAGAATGGAAAGCTAACTTCGGACGGAGCCGAAGCTTATATACCCTTGCAGTTAAATAGCGGCTTCTATTGATTAAAGATGTAGTAAATATCGGATATAGTTAGCCGATCTTTACAAAAACATTTACAACACGCTTTGATTTTTATAAAATGGATTTTAAAACAAGTTCGACGCTTCTACGCCCAAAAACACGAAAGTTGTGGCATTTCCGATCGTTCAGTTATATGGCAGCTATAAGATATACTCGGCTGATCCGTATGAAAATTTTCAGATCGGCTTAGATTCCCACAAGAGATAATCTGTGCAAGTTTCAAGATTCTATCTTCAATAACATGGAAGTTATTGCATTTCCGATCAATCAGTTATATGGCAGCTATAGGATATAGTCGGTCGATCCCGGCCGTTCCGACTTATATACTGCGTGCAAAGAAAAGAAGGGCGTGTGCAAAGTTTCAAGACGATAGCTCAAAAACTGAGAGACTAGTTCGCGTAGAAACAGACAGACAGACGGACAGACGGACATGCTTATATCGACTCAGGAGGTGATCCTGATCCAGAATATATATGGTTTATGGGGTCCTAGATGTCTCCTTCACTGCGTTGCACACTTCTGACCAAAATTATAATAAGGGACTACTAAAGAACCACAAAGATTTTAATTTTAATTAAAAAAAATTTATGTTTAGTTTTTGAGGTTCAAAAATTGAGTTTCTAAATTTAGTACATCCTCTAATTGTATTGTACGATTTTAGGTTAAGAAGACTTGTCTGACTGTTCAATCACCTTAAATATTTTTGCCAAGGATACATATTCTAATTTACAAGTTTCTTCAAAGACAGTGTCATTGTGACATGAGAAATGGTAGCTTCCTTTTTGGAAACGTCGTTGAATCCTTCAAAATCAGACTATTCTATATTGTACGACAGGGCTAAAATCTCATAAGGTATTTTTGCGGTATTCTTTTCATTATTTGACAAAAAGAAATGTTTTTTGTGACTCAAGGTAGATACACTCAAGGTTTATTTCTCGCTTTGTGTGCCAATTCTGCCATGTGTCCTTTTTTTCCTGCCATGTGTCCTTTTTTAAAAAGTATTTGTTATCCCGTTTCTTGCGTTTTTTCTTTTTATTCTTATTTTTTTTTTTAAATAAAATATTTGGCTTTTGGTGCAAGTAAGAAAGCATTTGCTACTTTTAGTTTTTCCATTTTTGTTTAAAAAAAACCGTTATTGAAAGAGTGCTTAGTACAGTATATTAATGCAAATCGATGACTTTCGTGCTCAATACTAATCCCAATGTTCAGAGTTCAGAAATAAGCTAAATGATTAAGAGCAAGCTTGATGTTCAGTACGCTTTATGTTTATTTACAGTTATAGTACAATCTTCAAATGTATCTTAAAGTTAGAAATAAAACATATTTAATATTATTAGGTTAGGATATATCTAACAAAAATCCATTTATTAAGCTACATAACATAATAGTTTTTTTTTTAATCATTATAATTTTATGTACTCCGCATAAAATGGTTAAAAAAATTTAGTCATATGTCGTTTCGTTAAGAATATAAACGAATTTACACACTGAGAAATCTTTAAAAAAAAGTTGACAAGGTTAAACATACTACAATTTTATATAAAACAACTATTTTTGTTTTAGCTAGTTTTTTAAATGCTATCAAAAAGCATGTCAATGCATGTCAAAAAGCATAAAGTTTATTCAAGAACCACGTATGGCATAACAATTAAAGGTTCATCGTTATAAGATTTTAATTGAAGGACTTGGTGCCATTCCTTAAATTTTTGAATTTTAGTCGAATTTACGATTTTTTCTGAACTATTTTTTGATAGTCGTATACCAATACGATGCTCAACGCCTGGTGAATCAATTGATTCAAAAGATTCGAAAGTGTTTTTGCAGGAATATTTATCATTTAACTTTAAAGGTTCATTTTTGTCAAAACAAATATTTTTATTATCATTAACTTTAATGGCAGCTGTTAAGCTATTTATAGCAACATTTGCCTTCGCGTTAAATAGGTTAAATCCATCACAATTTTCAGTTTGTGGTGAATCCAGGGAGGCCCCCTTTTCAGTTGAGTCAACTCCATCATATTTTGCCTTTTCTGTTAAGTTGTATTGCTGGGCAACAATCGAATTGAATGACAACAGCATACAGTTGTTCTTTAAAACTTCATATTCATCAACTTCTGTTTTAACTTCAGTACTAGAATGAATAAAAATCATATCTTTTTTTTCGTCACTACATAGAAAAAGTTCTTTTTCATTTTCACCTTTTTTTTCAGGTAGTGGTTCTGATTCTGTGGCACTCGTTTTATTTTTTAGTCTACATATTGGTACTTCTATTTCATCAACATTTTCTTTCGCTGCAATGCATTCCACATCGCTATCATCGCTACAACTACTATAATTTATGATTCGCTGTTTATGACCCTCAAAATCCTGTCTGCATAATTCTTCTTCAAAAAAAAGTTTTTTGTGAAGCCTTCTTCTTTTAAATGAATTTTTTAAGTGTGGTTTATAGTAAAACCAATGCTTTAACTCCAAGTCAACAGAATTACTTTGACGGGAATAAGACTTTCGAATTGTTTGAAGACGACGATTTTGTAGACAAACAGACATCTTGTTTTCTTTTGAATGAAATGGAGATCCTTCTAGGTGATTTGAATTGCTTGATTTATCGTTTAGATTCGAGACGGATACGGATTTTTTTAACTTTTCCATTTCTGAGGAAAGCTTAGGTGTTTTTTTTATTGTCAATACTATATGATTGTTAGAAACACCTTCATCACTGCCTTTATGCTGCACAATTGCGTATTCATTTTTGCCATGTCGATCAATACAGATATCGTTCACTGTTTCTTCATTTTGACTGATACTTTCACTGGTCTGATTCAAACATTTTCCATTTAAAGTTATTCTAATCCGCTTGGATGAAGAATACTCCTCAGCCTCCTGTTTTTTTCCTCCATGTCGCTTACGAGTTTTTTCCTGCTTTCGTGTTCGGTTTATATCGGTAACAATATTTGTGGAACTGACATTGTCTTGATGTGCAGCATGTATATCATGTACAACTTTTTCGTTAGCAAATGTTAATAAATTATTACTGAAAGTTGCAATATGGAAGCTGTTCTTAAAGGAGTCATGGAGCGAAAAATGCAAATTGCTCTCATTAGTTTTCATATGTTTTTTACTGTTACACATCTCGGATGTTGCTATTTCAGTATCGATCTGAAGTGGACTACGATTTATTTTATTTAAGAATTGACCGGCATTTACTTTATAATGATCTATGGGATTACGCTTACGCTTTTTGCATGTTGGCAGACATTTAGCTACGCCGAGAAAGGGTGAAACATCAGAAACAGGTGAAACAAACGATCTTAACTTGCAATGTTTTAAATGAAGCGAACTTAAATCTTTTTTTATACGATCATAATGAAGAAAACCATACTTAGGAACAACGTCAGATCCATTCGTAACAGAGTAAGAATCTAAAGCAGTTAGAACATCATTTAAAGATTTAAAATCAATAGTTTCATCTTCGCTGTCCCAATTGCCATTGATATTTGGGATATAGTAATTATGCAATGCCTTAATATGAAAATTATTTACTTTACTGGTCTGCACATCAAATCTCTCCTTTGCTAAACAATCTGGATCCTCTTTAATGGTATATATACATTGAACGACGTTAGGGAATTCATTATTAATTTCTTGAATACAACTGGAAAGTTGAGCATCGCTGTTTGAATTGGCCAAACTTAATGAAACTTTATTTGTACAAGAACTCGGTTCTAATATCTTTTCCGTTTTTTTTCTTTCCTCAGGTTTTTGAATTGCTTTAATTAACGACTGCAAAGGATCATTCTCATCTTCAAAATCTAAGTCAAATATGGACTTCTTCGGTTTTTCTTGAGAATCTTTTAATAGCTCAATTGTGTGCAATGTGTCTTGCTCTGTATTACGATCCATTTTTTCATTATTAAAATATGTAGGGTGGGTAATACTTCCTTCAACATCTGATGTGCCACTTTTCAGTTCTGCAACGGAATTAATTTTATTTTCCAAAATTATGCAACTACAGGGTACTAATTGAGAAATGAAAGATCTTTCAATCTCATGGACACTGCTAGGGCTACTTAAACTGTTAATAAGGTGCATTAGTTGCGTCGTAATATCATTAAAATTTTTTATATTCAAACTTTCAGAGTTATTAACGAATGATGAAGTTTTGAAACTACAGCTGTTGCTGTCCAAAGATGTACACTCCTTGACTTCTTGGGATTTGTTACTGTAATGGTCTGAAGTAACAGTATCACTATCCGTATTTCCAGAATCTGAAAAATAAAAAAATATTAGAAAAATCCAAGTTCCAGTACTTAATAAACTAAAATATTGTAAAAAGCTCAATGCTTCTCTTCTCTCTTCTCTTGCCGTCTTCAAAAAATAGTCTAATACACTTTCCATCCCCATCCCAAACTAATCATCTTATCCCATGCCGGCTCTATCTCAAAGAACCATCCTCGCCTCGACGTTTGGAGGAGAATCCCACTTATCTGTTCAAGGAGCGGAGGACGAACATATGCGGAGAAAAATCTAGAGAGCAATCAGCCGTCAAAGACCGCCAGCCCATTATAAAGTTGGCTATGGAAAACATAGTGGAACAGTTTTTTGCTCCCGAAGCTTCACGCCATCAAACCAGGAAACACGAAACACTGAAGTCCTACCAGACGAACTAGTTAAGACAGTTATAGACGACAACCTTAAACTAGATACATATTCCTTCATTAGGTTGCGCCGAAAACAACCACCAAACACAAAGACAATATGCGTCAAATATGCCGAAAATATTTATTTATTTATTTATTTATGAAGATAAATTTATTTATGAAGTGGTGGTTTTGAGCAATATCAACAAGGACCTTCAGCTCGGGTTTTACAATAATTATATATGCATTATTTTATATATAGATTTAGACAAAATAAGAGTTAGATATGGTGATATAAGAGTGTGTTTTTTAGAAATAGTAGTGTTTTTAATAAGTTTGATGGTGTAGGATTTGATAAGGATTCAAGTGGGTTGATGTTTTTAAATATTTGTTGTCTCTGGCTTTTAGTGACTTGCAGTTAATCAGTAGATGGTCAATTGATAAGGTGGCGTACGGCGTATACTATATAGCGGCAAATAGCGTGTGTGTGTAATTTTTGTGTGTCCAAGCCTAAGCCTTGTTGTTATTGTCTGGTCTCTACGTGTGATCGATGAGTGAATGTTTTTGGTAATGTAGTGACCGTAGAGTTGGCGTTGGTTAATTGCTTGGTACCAGGGTGAAGTTTTGGTTATGTTTGAGTGCATTTTCGAAAGATGTCTATTTTTAATATATTTTAAAATGTCTTGTGTGGCGTTTTTTGCTGGGGTGTCTGCAAGTTTGAATTTATTATTCTATTTTTTTCGAATGTTGCGGGCATATGAGATGTAGTGTTCGCTGTTGTTAATGTTTTTTATTCCGTCGATTGCAGAGAGTGAATCTGAGCAAATGCAGAATTTGCCTCTTTAAGTTTTGTGTATTTGTAGCGCTTCTACTTTTGCAAGTAGCTCTGCGGAGAATACTCAGGAGTAGTATGGTAGGTGCTAAAGTCTGATGCATTTAGTTTCGCTTGTGATTGCTAGGCTAGTAATGTCGTTTGATTGAGATCCATCTGTGTAAATGTATGTGTATTTGTGTATGTCTTAATTTCTGTGAATTGTGATCTTAAAAATTACTGGGGTTCTATTTTTTTGGTCGAATTTATTTAGCGATGTGTCTATTTTTTGATGGGGTGGGGTTAATTCCTTAAAAGGTAGTTGGTGGATTTTTGAACATAATAAGGTCTATTGTCGATTTGTATTGCGGACGTTTTGGTGGGCGGTAAGTTTTTAGAATTTTTATTATTGGTGAGGTTTTGGCGTTAATTTGGGACTTTTGATTTTTGATGTAAGAAGTTCTCGTCTGTACGTGCTTCGTAAAGTATATTATTTGTCGGGGTGGATGTGAAGGCTCCGAGGGCCGTTCTAAAGGCTGAATTGATTGTTTATTTTATTTTGCGCAGTATTGTTTGTGGGGTGTTGCTGTAGATTGGATGACCGTAGTCTACTTTTAAGACGATGGTGGCTTTTGTAACGTTTAGGAGTGTAGAGGTGTTGCAGTTAAATTTGGCGCTTGAGAGACATTTTATTATATTAAATGATTGTTTAAGGTTGTAATTTAGTAGATCTGTGTAAGTTTTTCATCTGTATTTGTTACTAAAGTGTAGGCCGAGAATTTTTAATGATGTTACTTCTTGTTTTAAAATGTTTCTTGCTGTTATGGTGCAGTTGCAATTGTGTTTTCTGCAAACATGGAGGTGCTTGCATTTTGTGGTAGATAGCATGGCGCCTGAGTATTCTGCCCAGTCTGTAATGCTGGATATTATCGGATGTATGTGTATATGTGTATATCATCTGCGAAGGGCTTAGACTGATGTTAGGGTGGATTGTAATTTTTTTGGTAATAAGTTATATGCAATGACAAAGAGGATTACAGAGAGTGGGGAGCCTTGCGGGATGCCGTTTTGCATTGGTTGAAAGGTGGAGGTGTGAGAGTCTATGCGTACGAGAAGTTTTCAGTTTGTCATAAAATTTCGTATATAGTTGATAATTTTTGGGACAGTTTTCCAGATTAGAAGTTGGTCAAGTAAAGAGTGAATGCCAATTCTATTGAAGGCCTTTGCGAAGTCTAGGGATATGATAGATGCGCGGTTTCTTCTTGAGAGAGCTCGTGCTAAAAGATGGTCTACAGTAGTAGACTGTCTATAGTCGATTTGCCTTTTCTGAAGCCAGTTTGACTGTTATGGATTACTTTGTCGTTCAATACAAACCACCACTGCCGTTTTGCTATTATTTTGTCCAGTATATTTGCTAGGCAAGAGTTTAGTGAAAACGGTCGGTATGAGTTTAGCAAGGTTTTGTCTGTGTTTGGTTTTATGATCGGTATTATTAAGCTATTTTTGTTGGCTTGTGGAATGTAGCTGTTTAGTATGGCGTTTTGGAGGGTAATGACTCTGTCTTTTGTTTTTTTACCTAGGTATTTTATCATTGTGTAGTTGGTTCTGTCAAGTCAGGGTTTTTTTCCATTTAATGTGGTTAGTGCTGCTGAAAATTCGAGTGCAGTGACAGGTTTTTCTATTATGGTTGCTCATTTGCTGGGAATATATGAGAGGTGAATAGTATTGTTGAGTGTCATTTGCTTGTGATGGATAAAAGTGGTTGAAAAATTGTTGACGGATGAAGTTTTTGAGAAGTTGTGGCAGAAAAAGCGTCGGATGTTGCTCCATATTGTTTTGGGTGGGGTGTCGGGTGAAATTTGGGATGTGAATTTATTGATGCTTGCTTCTTTGGTTTGTTTGAGTGTTTGTCTAAATAAGGCGTTCGCTTTTTTGTACTGAATAATGTTTTTTGTAGATATGTCTCTTTTAAGCTCGTTCCATTTTTTCATCTTATCCTCCCGCACTTTTTTAAGATTGTTGTTCCATTATGGTACATTATGAGGCTTTCCCTCTGGGTGTGTTTGTGGTATTGCCTTGTAAGCGCTTGAAGGAATAAATTTTTTCTATTGTTGCAGCTTCTTTGTTTATGTTTGTGCTTGGTGGTCGTTGCACAGAGAAGTCTTCTGTTAGCTTGGCAAATTTTTCTAGTTTGCCTTATCCATAATGAAAGTGGGTTTGCGTGTGGATGATTGTAAGTTGGCAGTATTTGTTGTGAAGAGGTTGATTATTATGGGGAAATGATCGCTTCCAAAAAAATTGTCTTCTGTGAGCCAGGTACTGTCAATTTTAAGTATTGCGCTGCTGAAAGTCAGATCAACATTTGTTAGTGAGTTGTGTGTACTGAAATGTGTTGGAGACGTATCGTTTAGTAGCATGTAGTTTGATTGTGTGATATATTTCTCTAATATTTTCCCTTTGGGATTATTAAGTTTTCTAATACAGCCTGAAGGTTTTTTTAGTGAGAAAGATTTGTTTGGAGCGATGTATGCTGATATAAGTCGGAATTGGATTTTTGATGTAACTTCTATGCATACTGCGTCGAATTCATCGTTTAGGGTTATTTCTTGAGTTTGCAAGGTATTATGAGCCAGGATGGCTACGCCTCCGGGTGAAGTATTTTGTTTTATCAAGGAGTAAATAACAGGTATTGGTATATTGGAGTATTTTTTTTGTGTTTCTTGTAACATAAAGCTATTAAAAGAGGTGAGTGTTTTTAAATGATTGTTTAGAGTTCGCAGTAGTTGCTAATTTGTGTTGTTTTCTGTGATTTTGATTTTTGTTATTTCTTGTTGTTTTTTAAATGTTGGACAGTTGCGGTTAGTTTGGAGTCGGCTTCGGGGATGTTTTTGCAGATTATGCAGCTTTTTTCATTAAGGCATGTCTCATTTCTCATTGTATGTGCTCTATCAGAGCAGTTCCTACAGAGTTCATCTGGGTTCTTGCATCAATATGCAATGAGTTGGGTGTTCAAAGCGTAAGCATTTCTTGCACTTTAAGGGCAGCGAAATATACGGGCGTACGCGTATTTTTTCATATCCAATGTTTAGATATTCTGGGAGAGTAAGGGAAGCAACTGTAATAATATTATGGACAGTTTCAGTCGTAGACTTTTTTCAATATTTTTCTCACTTCGGTGACTTTTTGTGGTTTAAGTTCGTCTAAAATTTCAGCTTCGCTTTTGTTGCGCAGTAGGTTGCAATATATGACTCCTTTGGAGAAGTTTAATGTTTTATGCTCTGACGCTGTTATTTTAATGTTTGCAATGTATTTCATTTTAAGTATTTTGTTTGCCCGTAAAGTGTTTTTGGTTTGATCGAAATGTACCCGGCACGTTGTTTTTGCAAGACCCGACTTCTCCTCCGCACGTAAAGTCAATTGTTTTTTTTAGTATAAAGGGGTTAAGGTTTTCAAGTGATTTGTTGTTTGGTACGTTAATAATAATGAATTTTGGTTCTCCTGGGTTTTTGTTGAACATTTGTATACTAGTTTTTATGTCTGGTGGTTTGTCCAGCACTTGAATTGTGAGTTAGTTGTTTTTGTTTTTTCAATTCTGTTTTTTGCACTTGTTTGTTTTTTTTTCTGATAAGCAGGTGTTAGTTGTTTTTGTTGTTTGTAGATTTGGACTCAAGAGCTCAATAGTAACACGTCTTTTCTCTACTAGATGCCGAAAATATATATTTTTTTTAAATATGTAGAAACTTCTAAATATATAGAAATAAAATATATTTATTTCTGGTATAGTAAACTTGCAATATTTTAAAATATATTGCAATAAGCTTGCAACATTTTTTAGTTCTCTACATTTATATACTATAGAATGACTGTAGAATGACTTTTACAACTGACTAGATTCATAAAAAAATGCAATAGTTTTTGTGGAGCCGCTAAAAAAGTTACCTCTTATCATAGCTGTTAATTGAATAATAAGATCGAGCGTAAGTTTATATGGCCTTGTTCGTAAAAAATAGCATTTAACATTTAAGAAAATTAAATATAAAAAAATACTTTTGTTTTGGCAGATCCTCATAAAAAAGGTTAGCAGAAACGGTGCCAAACGGGTAAAAGGGCACTGTAGAATAGGCCACAACTAGAAGGTTGTGGGTTCGATCCCCACTTGAGACTTGGTTTCGCACTACACATGATATAGACATTCATTAGCTCCATTGAAAATACTATTAAGGAGAACCCTCTTCAAGATTTTTTTTCTTGGGTCAATAAAATATCAATGTTATAAAATTTAAGATACATATAAGGTTGGCAAAAAAGTCTTGCGGTATTTCCGATAGGTGTCTTTGCAAGCGCGTAGTTCTAGTTCTATTTATCGAATCGGTTCATGCTATACCTTTTTGGAAAGCTCTTTTCCCGCGTTAACACGTGTTTGATTTATTGTTGTTTGTTTTGAGTCGTTCGTGAGTTATAGCGTCACAAACATGGAGCAAAATAAAGAGAAAATACGGCATATTTTACAGTACTACTTTGATAAAGGCAAAAATGCAACTCATGCTGCCAATAAAATTTGTGCAGTTTATGGACCCGATACAGTTTCCATTTCCACCGCACAACGATGGTTTCAACGTTTTCGTTTTGGTGCAGAGGTGGTCGAAGATGCGCCACGGTCCGGAAGGCCTGTCGTCGAAAATTGCGATAAAATCGCTGAATTGATCGAAAGGCATGAGTCATCAAACCGTTTTAAACCATTCGAAGAAGCTTGGATTAAAAAAAAAGCTAGATGTATGGGTGCCACACGACTTGATGCAAAAAAACATTTTTGACCGATGGATGCATGCGAATCGCTTTTGAATCGCAACAAAATCGACCCGTTTTTGAAGCGGATGGTGACTGGCGATGAAAAATGGATCACTTACGATAACGTAAAGCGCAAACGGTCGTGGTCGAAAAGCGGTGAAGCTCCCCAGACGGTGGCCAAGCTTGGATTGACGGCCAAGAAGGTTCTTCTGTGTGTTTGGTGGGATTGGCAGACTAGGAGCTCCTCTCCTATGGCCAAACGCTTAATTCGGACCTGTACTGCCAATAACTGGACCGCTTGAATGCAGCACTCAAGCAGAAATGGCCATCTTTGATCAACAGAGGCCGAATTGTCTTCCATCAGGACAACGCCAGGCCACACACATCTTTGGTGACGCGCCAGAAGCTACGGGAGCTCGGATGGGAGGTTCTTTTGCCACATATTTCTGTCCATGGCCAACGAGCTTGGTAGTTGGAAGTTGGCCACAAGAGAGTCCTGTGAAAATTGGCTCTCCGAGTTTTTTGCCAATAGGAAAGCGAGCTTCTATAAGAGGGGCATTATGAAGTTGGCATCTCGTTGGGAACTCGTCATCGAACAAAACGGCGCATATTTGACTTAAAAATTCAATAAAAATACCGCAAGACTTTTTTGCCAACCTTATATTAAAATAGTAACTATAAAAGTCTTAAAAAGTTTTAATTTTAAGCTATGACACAGTTATTATTTAATCTTTGTTAAGATTAGAAATTGTTAAAATCGTTTTGAAATTTTTGATGCAAATTTAAAAGTTTTTAGTGTATTCTCGTACATTATAAGTCCTAGACGAATATTTTGTGGCGAACTTTACTTAGAACTTTTAAAAAGTTTCGCCCTTGTCAAGTTAATAGGCCTAAAAAAGTCTTAAATATTAAATTGTCACATAAATACAAGAAATAAACGCTGACCGAAAGAATAAGAACACTACAACAAAAACTCGAACACAAAACTGCTGACGTTTAAATTGTATAGTGTATTGTAACACACGCCCTATTTAAATTGTAAACTTATCATTTTGTTTTATGCTATATTTCGATTCATTTACCACGTTAGCAGTATCAATTTTATGCTATATTTCGATTCATTTACCACCTTAGCAGTATCAATGTATCTACTTAGCTAAAAAAAAGTGAATTTTAAAGCAAATCAGTCTTTCTGAACACACACAATCTCTCCAACGCCCAATTGGTTTAAGTGCAAGTTGCGGCAGTAACTCAGCAATCGGCTGATCTACCCTTTGCAAAACCACTTATAACATCCTACCTAGCAATTAGTTTATGTGCCTTTTTGCTTAAATGATTCAAATTTGGTGACCCTGACGTGATCCAGGCAGCACACGATCGCAAACCCAAAGTTTTTACGAAGTGACCTGTTGGTCAAATCGTAATATGAACCCAATCTCTGACAGTGTCAAATTGACATAGGAGCTCTATATCACCACCCTAGACACCCTTGCATCAATAAAGGTATTAGAGATCGACGTTTCCACATGAGATGCGTGTCTAGTAGTCTTGCATGCTGATAAGCTTGATGTTACTAACAGGGGTCTATTTGAGCAGAAAGTTGGAAACCCAGTAGAAATACAGCCGCTCCAATCAATTTTTAAATTCCTCGAGCAAAGAGTTCAGGAAAGAGTTCCTTGAGCTCAAGAAAGAATACGTTCACGGCGAAGAGAGAGTCAAGGAATCTGACATGCGCATCTACCACGGCCGGAAAACCAAATTCCTGCAAGGCACTGTGGCATGCCATTTAAAATCGAAGGCATTGGTGGGCAACCTAAAATGAGCTTAGCCAGAGTAACTTTATTCGTCAAGGTTCTTCATGATAATTACGAACAGCACAAAGAAGCGTTCGTTCTCCCTCACATCATAGCTGACAACCAGCTTAACCGATATCTCGTGATTTAAATTTATCCAATGAATGTCTACTGGCAGACACACATTCGACTGACCGGGAAGCATAGATCTGTAAAGTTGTGCCGAGCATTATAACTCGCTACTTCTGCCAAATATAGAAGAAGTAGGAAAAAGATAGGAAAAAAAGCGACATGCTTCAAAATACGCAGTTTGGATGGATAGTTGCAGGGAGATTAGAATCCAAGATCTGTTCGTCCGTAGTTTGTGGAGACACCGAAGCCAAGCATCGATCGCCCTCAGAAGTGAAAAGCATTTTGTGAACAATCTAAAGAGATCAGCAGATGGAAGATTTATTGTAAAGCTTCCTTTTGCGGCAACCGCTTCAGCCCTGGGGGAATCGCAGCAGACAGCAACCAGAAGATGGTTCCTAGCGCTCGAACGATGGCTATCAGGCGACATTCTTTCCGAATACTCCGAGATCATGGCAGAATATGAAATATTGGGACATGTGAAACTTGTGCCATCAAAAAATGTCCCAGAAGAACATTACTTTATTCTCATTGTGTTCTCAAACCTGATAGCAAAACCACGGTCTCAGAGTGGTCTTCGATTCCTTATGCAAAACATCAAGTGGCAAATCCTTAAATGATACGTCCATGCAGGGAACAATTTTCCATTTTGCTACGTTTTTGAATATGCACATATACAAAAGATGTAGCGTCAAGTATGGATCAATCCAGATGGCCAATTTCATCAACTAGTGGTATAGCGAAATGACCAGTCTGAGTATCTAACATATTATCGTCTTAAAGCAGTCACGTATGGAGTTTCGGCCCCCCAATTTCTTGCAATTCATCATTTAGCAATTCCATCACAGGAAGAGTATCCGCTAGGAAAGGAACACCCATAGTACCAGTGGTAATAAAGGCAAAAGTATTTATGCAGCACCTCTGGAAATGCAAAATGGCTTGGAATGATGAGCTCCCAATGGAACTTCAGGCGAAATAGAAGAATTGTCGTTCCCACCTTCATATATGTTTGCGCCATAAAAACAAGCGGATTACAGTACGATTACTGTGTTCCAACTCGACGGGCCAATTATTCCGGCCAACATGGAACAAAAATCGAAGTTTATAGGCAGAAGCAAAACACGAATTTGGAGGATTACTATACAACTGCAGACATGGCAACGTTTTCCATAAATTACAACGAATTGTTACATTCATATTGTTGCGTTTCTGTTACAAGGTGAACAGAGCGCCAATAAATCCGCAAAGCTAAGACGATTTGACCCAAGCACTCAAACTTATTCTGGGTAAAATTCAACATATCGAATTTACTGCACAACATAAACAGCTTAAACGTTATAAGACTGTGAACAAGAAGAGCCTCGCCATTTTTCAACACTGAAGAAGGTTATTGCGGTCCCTATTTCACAATATCCAAGGCAAGCGACAAGGCCTATATTGCAGTCTTCTGTTGTTTCTTTACGAAGGCAGTTCACCTAGAACTTGTTAGTGACCTGACAACAGACGCCTTTTGGCTGCTCAGCGATGCTTCCTAGAATGACGCGCCAGATGCCAGACAATACATTACGACCATGCAACGAATTTCATTTTAGCCAGGTAAAGCTAAGGACAAAATCAGCACTGACTGCAATAAAAAGCAATTAGACCTTAAATTCATCCAGCCAAAAGTACCACCTTTTGGTGGTCTATGGCAAGCCGCTGTCAAATCTGCAAAACGGTTGCTAGTGTCTGTCACAGCCACATCATCCCTGACATTTGAAATGAAATGAAAGCCATTCTCTATTCCTGTCCCATCACTCCGATGTCGTCGGTCCCTACTGATGATTAAGCTCTATCGCAAAAATACTTCTTAATTGGTAAGCCTTTAACTGTTCCCCCGATGCCAACCCTATTCCAGGCGGAAGATCTCTATTGAAAAGGTGGGAACTTGTTTCAAGGCTAAAACACGATTTCTGAAAACAACGGAAAAACGAGTATCTGCAAGAACTTCAGAATCGACAAAAATACAAATTTGCCTCTCCAAATGTAAAAGGAGAGTTTCAACCAGTTCGGAAACATCTAAGGTAAATGTTCAACTTTGGCTAGCACACAATCATCCGACATTAAAGACGCGGTTCAGGTTCTAGAACATGATCTCGCAAAGACACGCTAAAGGATCGCTCATTACTCTACCAGATAGACCACCAGACAAAACTATCTAATGCAGTATTAGCCAATATCAATAATTTTACTAATTTTATTCACCTTCATTATATCGTACAAACGATCCCTATAGACTCCGAAGACTCAACGGAATCAACAAAGAAGCAACTCCAGAACCTACCCCAAGACCAATTTGTAACGTAACAAAAATACCCCTGACCAAAAGAATAAGAACAATACAACGAAAACCCGAAAACAAAACTGCTGACGCCCGAATTGCTGCATTCAACAGTATATTGTAACACACATTTTATTTTATGCCATATTTGCATTAATTAATAATAATTAATTGCTAGAAAAAGTGAATCTTAAATCAAATAAAATCAGTCTCAGACAAACTCTTTCCGAACTTATTATCCCTCCAACGTCCAATTTGTACGAGTGCAAGTTGCGGCAATAACCCAGCAATCGTTTTTTGTACCCTTTACAAATATCTTCTAATATCCTACCTAGCAATTGGTTTATGTACCATTTTGCATAATTAATCCTTAAGGATTAACAGTTCTAGCTTTAACAACATGGAAGTTCATTTCATTCTGACTTATATACAACGGGCAAAGGAAAGATAGGTGTGTTCAAACCCAGTCGGACCTTCGGCGATCGGGCTGAACTTGGCTGTCGTCGGGCTAGCGCCAATGGAGCGACACCACCCTTATTTTCTATTACTTTGGTTATCCGTTTCGGCATGCTGGCAATCTCGTACCACGTTTTCTCTACGACTGTCCACAATTCTTTCGTATTTCGAAAAGTGTTTGAGCCAATGCGACGTTTAAGCTCTCCCCACAGGTATTCGATGGGGTTTAAGTCTGGAGATTGACTTGGCCACATCATAAGGTCAACCTTGTTTGCAGCGAACCAGGCCTTGACCAGCTTCGATGTATGTTTTGGGTCGTTATCTTGTTGAAAGACCCATCTCAAGGACATGTCTTCCTCGGCATATGGCAGTATTATGTCAGTTAATATATTTTTATACCCAAATCGGGTCATAGTATCGGTAATCCGATGAATAGGGCCATGCCAAGAAAAACAGCCCCATTATGTTTCCGACTCCGTGTATAACGGTCTTTTTTGTGTACCGGGCTTCGAATTCCTTGCTTTTGGGGCGTCGTACATGTCTTCTGGAGTCGTTACCAAAAAGATTTATTTTCGTTTCGACGCTCCATAAGACATTATTCCACTTTTTGAAACGCTCTGGTTCAGACCGTTCCAAATGATTTTGGGCAAACTGTTGCCTCATCTTTAAATTATTCCCTCGAAGTAGACGAACTTTCCTGACTATGCGTCCTTTTAAGCCTTTCCTATTTATTTCATTATCAATATGAACGGCAATGTCTTTGAAAGGCATCCCTCTTTGCGAACCTTAGAATACCGGTGTCCGTCGTTTGAGAGGATTTCTTCTTCCGACCTAGAGTTTCGGTTTCAACCTTGAATTTCAAAGCATTCTGGACAAAACATACTGATCGTCCATGGCTTCTAACAATTTTCCGAAGACTTTTTCCTTCTTTTTGCAGATTTAAAGCAATTTTTCTTCCTTTTTTAGTACAATGTTTTTTTTTGCCTATCTATAGAATATTTTTTTTTGGATATACTTGAATTTGCAAGGAAATAATAAAAGCCAAGGTACCTTGACCCAATTCTACCTTAAATCCTTTAAAATTTATCAAATACACAGGTGTACTTATTATTTTGGCCAGACCGAAATCGCTCATCCAGCAGAAATTTAAGCTCAGTATTGTATACTCGCGGTTCCCCTTATTCATTTTAGTTTTAAAAATTGTATTACACTGTAACCCTTCAATGTAAAAAAATGGCACGGGTTCATTCAATATTAATCGAGTTAAATTAAAAAAAATATATAATTTATAAAAATATATATATCTATGTACTTATTATTTTGGCCTGTAGTATAACTTTCTTATCCTGCATGAGAGCCGCTCGCAAGGCATAGTTGCTGGCATCTGTAATAAGTGTAAACTGCTTTTTAAAGTCGGGGTAGACTACAATTGGGTCACTTTTGATTAAGTTTTAATTTTTCGAATGCTTCTATAAATTCAAAATCTTTTGTATTTATTTTGGAATTTTTTTTCAAGTATTTTATTAAATGATTTGCAATTTTAGAATAGTCTTTGATGTACATATCTTCTTAAATAGCTGGTATTTCCTGGCAAAAAAAACGTTTAATTTGTTTTTGTGTCGTTGGTAGTCTTATTTTATCGATTGCCTCGACTTTCTTGGTTTTATCCCGTCTCCATTAAGAACGTGCCCTAAAAACTTTATTTCGCATTTGGCAAACTCACATTTGTCAATTTGAAGTTTCAAGTTAGCATCGGCGAGACATTTTAATATTTTATGTAGATGTTCAATATGTTCTTGGATAGTTTTCGAAAAAATAAGGGTGTCGTCCATGTATACGAGGCACAAATGATCGAAGGGTCGAAGCAAGTGGTTCATAACTTTTTGGAATGTTTCTGGTGCATTTCGAAGGCCAAAAGGCATTCGCAAAAACTCAAAATGTCCGTTAGCGGTAGAAAAAATACTTCGAAATATCGAGTTAATTCATTTCCATTTGGTAGAATCCTTTTGCCAGATCGAGCAAAGAAAAGGTTTTGCATCCGTCCAATTTGTGAAATATTTCGTCAATGCTAGGGATAGGATATCGATCTTCGATTGTTTGAGAGTTCAATTTCCTATTATTAATGACCAGCCGCCATTTCTGTTAGTTAGAAAGATCTAATTTTTTTTGGACAACCCATAAGGGACTGTTATATGGACTATCTGAATGCCTTATTATTCCTTGTTTTAGCATTTCGTTTATTTGTTTATTTACCTCGTCCTTATGGGCTTCGGGGTACCTATACGCTTTTGAATAGATAGGTATCTCATTTTTTGTGGATATGTTATGTTTTATTACGCTTGTAAATGTTAAGTTATCTCCCTCTTTATAGAAAATATTTTAGAATTGTTTTAGAATAGTGCTAAACTGTTTTTGTGAATTATAGTCAAGATGTTCTATCCTCGTAATTTGACTTCCATTAGGTGTAAAGTTTTTAGACGGTTTTGGGTGTTGAGTGTATAACTTCAGACTTACGTTATTTAAAATAATTTTATGTAGGGCGGTCTAATTTTTCTCGTCGCCAGTTATGTCGATGCTTGGACCCTGTTTAGTAGAAGTACCCCATGATTAGATGGCTCAATTGCTAATAAAGTTTCTCGTATTAGACACAGAGATGGTTGTTAGACTCTCAGTATGACTTTATTATTACGTCCGAACTCTTGTACGGTCTAAATTCAACTAACTACTAGCAGCGATCGGAAAGAGCTTAAAGTCTATTTACAGTGGTTCTTATCTCTAATCTTAAATGTATGTGTAGGTTACAATTAAGGGTATTAGAATAGTTATAATTGTATGTATAGTTATAGTTATAGTTATATGTGACTATATGATAAACAAGATACTAAAGAATGACAGAAATCTGCAAGGATCGCTAGTTTTTAGTTGTCGAAATCCGTATTAGAGCTTCGAGAAAGCTTATTCCCAAACACAAATAGACAAGATACTAAAGAATGACATAAATCTGATGAAGGATATCGATGGTTTTTAATTATCGAAATCCGTATTATGGCTAAAGAGCTAGTTACAGAGATAAAGGGCTATATGTATTTATATCAGGATGGCGGAATTTTAGCAGGCCAAGTCGTGGTAGCAATAAGTAACCATTGTGAATATATATATACACATTGTTGGATTGGTGATGACTTCCTCATATTTGTATGTATGTAACATTGGTTATAATAGCGGCGGCGGAAGCCAATAAGTGCGCATCACTGGTCTATAAGCTCCCTCATTGTTTTTCTTCCTTTTCCGTTCTGATCATATGTACCCGCACTGTCAACGCTTAAGCTTATCTCTTGATGTTCAAGAAAGGCCTAGTGTTTGTGGTCGGCTTTGGTTCTGCGGGCACCGGTAGTTGCTTATACCTGCTGGTGATTTTACATATCGGAAACTTTTGTGTGTTGTTAGAATTGCATTGCGCCGAGCAGACCTTCCGCTTCAATAAGATAAGTTATTATACACATACATACGTACAGTAAGCATAAGCAGTGAACATAAAATATCTGAGGAGTTACTTCATGTACGATCAGTTACTCTCTAGCGAGAGGCATATATTACGGCTACTAGTAGTTAAAGCGTATGTTGGTATGGATATCCTCGTTACGATTTTTTTTAAAGATAGTTCTTAATATTATAAGTGTAGTAATATAAGTGTAGTGTGTTATCTCAATGTAGCCCAGATCCAGGACAAACAAGTCTTTATAATCCAGGCTTTGGGAGAAATGTGCTTTTATAAGCCACCCAGTCGGACCTTCGGCGATCGGGGTGAACTTGGCTTTCGCCGGGCAAGAGCCGATGTCTGCTTGTGTTCACCTACCGAGAGCTGAGCGGAGAAACTATTTCATTTTTCTCAGCGATTGCTGCTAAATTTTTCTAAGTCCTAGAGGCGAGAGCGAAAGTCTGCTTGCGTTCACCCACTTCGGCGTCAGCCAAAGGGAATTTATACAAAATGTTCTAAGTCCCAGAGGCTGGATCCGAGGTCTGCTTGTGTTCACCTACCTCGAGTAAGGGAATTAAAAAAAAAAAAGACTTCGAGAAATTTGTGTCTTGAAGAGTATACATTTTTTTAAATTGTATATATGTTTCACTTAATTATATAATTACTCATATATTTTTATATTGCTATAGAATTTTACTAAAATATGATTATATGATATGATATATTGAAAAATATAGATACATATATATAAATATATTATATATATATTAAATATTAAGCAATTTAAAATCGATCTATCCCATTGTGTTTGAGACCTTTTAATATTGTTTAAATAAGCAATGTTTTTTTTTAAAAGGCAAATAATATTTAATAATAATGTGGGCTGATGCCAGCAAACGCCTCGCGATATTAGTGTGTAAATCTGTTTAATTGGCCTAATTCGAAACGGTCACATTTAGCTATTAAGAGTTTCGGATTATAAGAGTAAGTTTTTCGCCTGGCGATCGCCAAGTCCGACTGGGCAGTTAAGGCAATAATTGAAGGCAAGTAGCCTGTAGATGAACTTTTTCCGTCTCTATATGTCATCGTCAGGTGACTCGGTTATAAACATAGGAGAACACCGAAGTATTTTAAATCTGCGGCGGCGCGATGAAATAACCCTCATTTTTGTTCATTTAATTGTCATATGCCAATATAGACCGAACTGCAAATTTACATTTCAAATACATTGGATTTGCAATGCTTGTGAAAACAGTTTTACTTTTTTATTACCAAAATTTATGATTTTTTCAGTTGTTCCGTCACAGAGCTTTTTCTGTAACTATAAAATAAAGCCGAATTTTCCTCTTTTGTTAAAATTAAAAAAGGAAAGTTATTTTTGAAAAAATATTCTAGGTGAAATGAGTGGCCACGGGGGAAAGAGATATAAAAGAGGGAACCGAACAAAACGGCAAGCGAAGGCGACCGATCGAAAGATCGGTTACCTTAGTTGGTAAGTCGCTGAAGCATTTACTACACAAGCCCAAACGACGAGCGACTCTCAGCTTAGAAGTTTCCAAACGTAAGGGAGGAGGCAAATACAGCCAGCCGTAGTAAGCCGTTTTGCAGTAGTTTGCATGTCTACGGCTCCCCTGCGGCATGATAGAAGCGTGGGTAGCAACCAAACAATCGACTCAAAAAACCCGACATTGCTACTCCAAGAACCTGGCAATGGATTCCCATGTCGGGATGGAGTCCTCCTGTCATTTTGCCTGAGTCAAAGGGTCCAGCTTACAGATACTATTTAGGGCCCTCATATGCGAATTAAACATGTCCGATAGTTCGCGCAGCCTTGTCGCCATTGCATTTCCTTCAACCCTTGAATTAAGGATGTTGGTGACATATTTCTGAACCTCGTATTAAGCAGTTTTAAGTCGTAGTTCTTGTCTGTTAATTCTAATGAGCGCACTGTTTCCAAAGGATCGTCGCTCAAACAGAATCGAAGCCGCTTAAGCATTTCAACCTTAGTCATTAACGGGTTCGTGTCCACCATGGTTGAGACCTGTACTTAACCCATTCGGCATAGCCTCCGCGGCAGGATCCATATAGAGGCCGAAGGAACCACTCATCAACGTCGGGTGTGGGGGCAGTAGCGTAGACCGCCCAACTACCTTTTGTTCAATAATGACTCTTGTCGTTCTTGCTAAATCTTTAAAATGATTCTTCACGCACTCCTGAGCTCCGAGATGTCCATTTAGGCCAGCTACCAATGCGTGGCTTTAAAATCGCCCACCAACTCATTCAATTCGCCATGACGGACATTTAGCATTAATCCTGCATATTTCCAACAGAGCGCAAGGCAGGCGATGCTAGCAGTCCCTGCAAGTCGCCAAAGAAAGCTGTTGCACTGTACTACTACAGGAAGCTCTTTCGGTCAGGCCGATGATTCTATGGACTCGCAGAACGGATTCATCCCCATTGAAGAGTAGTTTTGCGGAAATAAATGTTGACGAAAGGCGGCTTTATTTTGCCCACTGTAAGAAGGCTATTTAGCGGTATGCAGCAAACTAGCCGAGCATAAGAACAACCAAAGCTGTTAATATAAATATTGTAAATATTGTAAATATTAATATATAATATAGATAAAATCTCTTACACACAAGACAGGAAGTGGGAAGAAGGGGACGGGTCTCACAGCGGAAGAACAGGATACCAGCGACGGAGTAGAGAAAGTAGGAGAAACGACGTGGAACGTAACGGTACAGAGAGCCCACATAGCAACAGCGAAGGATCGGAAAAAGCAGGAGAATCGACGTGGAACGCATCTCGGTATCTGTCACGGTCACGGTATCTGGGGACCGTCCGCACCAGGGTTGCCAGTGAACAGAGTGATCGACACGCCAAACCCTCACGCCGATGAAAAGTCCGGTAAAGCGCTAGCGGGCCGGCGCGAGTAAGATCAAGGGGAAGAAGGCACCAAGTGTGAGGCATTCTGTCCGGCAGAGGCCGCCGGTAACTTACTCGGCCGCCTGGCACCGAAACCATCCATATGTCTTGGCGTAAGACCGGAGAGATTTGACGGTCTAGGCGACCAACCCGAGCAACTACCAGGCCAGAGAAAGGGGCACCAGCATCCAGCAGATAGAGGACACCGGAGAGCCGCCAAGTACCAAACCGGCTGCCAGGCACTCTCGTACGGAGTACGCCTCTCGGGGATAGGAAATCCGGCGACCAACGAGGAGCGGTGACTCGCGAACCCGGAAGGGCAAGCGGTGGATCTAGACCACGCAAGTTCACAGCAACGAAAGTAGTCCTTCAATGTACAGCATAATTATAAATTAAGGAAATGGTAAAATTATAACAATTCGGTGCTATTTCTGGGCTCGGGGAATCACGTCGAACTTATAAATATAGCAGAAACAGTTTGCTACAATATTTAAGTTTTTAAACCTAGAAAATATTAGATTTTACAAGCAAGATAATTTCGAGCTTTTTCTGTAACTATTAATTAATGGAGACAATGCAGTGTAATGCTCTGTGATGCTGTGTTACAATTAATGCTCTTATCGGACTGTTTTGCGACTGCGAGACCCGACAACAGTATTACAATCTTAGTCGTAGCACCAGGGCTTTTACAAAGAACTTAAAAAGGCCTGCGTTTAATCTTACTGGTCTCAAGGACAATGGGTGCGTTTTGTCTTTTCCAGGTTTGGGACTTATCACTGTGGTTGATTTCATTCAATAGGTAGGTCTTAAAATAAATAATCGGGTTTGTTGTTTGGATTAATAAGCACGCTGTGGAGTTGGTTTCTTCTATGTGTAACAAGTCAAGATTCCCAGTGAGTGTGCATGGCATTGCAGTAGCCAAAGACTTCATATAATGAACGAGAATGGAACACTTACTTCGGACGGAGCCGAAGCTTATATACCCTTGCAGTTAAATAGCGGCTTCTATTGATTAAAGATACAGTAAATATCGAATATAGTTAGCCGATCTTTACAAAAACATTCATAACAATCTTAGATTCATATAAAATGGATTTTAAAAGAAGTTCTACGCCCAAAAACACGAAAGTGGCTTTTCCGATCGTTCAGTTATATGGCAGCTCTAGGATATAGTCGGCCGTATGAAATTTTCCAAATCGGCTTAGATTCCAACAAAAGAGAATCTATGCAAATTTCAATCTTTTCTATCTTCAATAACATGGAAGTTATAGCATTTCCGATCCATCAGTAACATGGCAACTACAGAATATAGTCGACCGAACCCGGCCGTTCCGACTTAGATACTGCGTGCAAAGGAAAGCCTGCTTTTGAGCTGGAATATGTAATAGTTTTTCTCAGGTATGTGTTGTAATAGCAAAATGATTAGCTTGTTTCTTACTTTTTTGGGGGTCAAGCTTTTGCTTGAACTGTAGATATCGATTCATGCTTTTTAAGTTTTTCCCACTTTTACTATTGTTTTTTTTTTCAATAGCGCTCCAGACGTTGCGGTTTTGCTGGTGACCGTTATTTGTTGTTTCTGTTGTTGGTAAGGTCATAGCGGTGATGAGTACACCTTAGCCCGGCGAGTGCCGAAGTCACCGAAGTTGGTTATATAGGAGAATTACACTGTGCGTTAACTTATTATCGAGAGACTTATTATCAAACTCTTCAAATTATTCTCATATACTGAATGCAAAGGAAAGAGGGGAACAGTGAGACTAGATAGATTAATAGAGAGACTAATTTGCATAGAAACAGACAGCTTACATCGACTCAGGAGATGATCCTGATCCAAAATATATATATTTCTTATAGGGTCACAGTTGTGCCCTTTACCACATTGCACACTTGCTGGAATACCCTCTGCAGGTGTATACAAAATTAATATAAACGATCGGACGAACTAACGATGTGTATAGAGTTTTAGTTATATAAGGGTCGTTATTTCTTTATATGTATAATTCTGTGGCTTTATTAACCATTGCCTATATATGGTCGGTAAATTTAAGCTTGAAGGTAATCTTTCTACGGCGGTCCCATAGAGAAAATAAGTAGCCTGGATAGGGCTTAAGCGATAAAAGGACATAAGTTTTCATTTTGACCCATTAAATTTTCAGACATTTGCAGAATATCAATTTTGGAACTTGTCCAGATCGAAGTGAAGTTTGTATTGGGCAGAGGATAATGTGTATTGAAGACGCAGCTTAACGTCCGCTGCGTACATAAGTACACGAGAGTACTTTTTAGAGTACTTCGATCGCTGTAGTGAGTCGCACGCGTATTGCTAACGTCCGCGGTAAAATATAAATTTACTGGGTTGAAAATATAGACAAGTCCACAAAAGTGGCACAAACTGTGCTTAGTGACACAAGAAGTCACTTTAAAGTGTTCACACGCGAACGACTCTTGTCGTTCTTGCTAAATCTTTAAAATGAGTCCTCACTCACTCCTGAGCTCCGAGATGTCCATTTAGGCCAGCTCCCAATGCGTGGCTTTAAAATCGGCCACCAACTTATTCAATTCGCCATGACGGACAAACTGTGCTTAGTGACACAAGAAGTCACTTTAAAGTGTTCACACGCGCATACAAAATGCTTTATAATTTTTGTATTGTTATCATTAAAGCCGCTGCCGGCTGGCACTTGCCGGCAAGCACATGCAAAACACCTGTTTTTGATCAAAGCTCCAATCCACAAATCTCAAACACACAAAATCTCCATACCAAGGTTAAAGCCTCGGCTAAGACCTTTGATCTTAAATTATCCATTGCATACTTCTGGATGCAATGAAGTCTGGACTCCTTTAGAAAACTTAAAAAGCGGATTCCGCAATTATTAAGAATAGGAAGAAGAAGATGAATGGAAGATTCTCAGCAACAATACCGGAATCTGCCGCTACACTACGCGCCCAAATCCCAGCCGCTGAGGCTCCGCAGCGCTTTCAAACCATCAAGCGGAGGATACCTTTAGGAGGATCTCCTATTAAAATTAACAGAAAGTGAACCACTCTAGATGGAAATGCTAAAACGACATTCAGTGGGAACATGAATCGGTTTAGTCCACTTTCCCATCTCCCCACCGAACTGAGCGATCAGCCCAGCACCAGTCGCCATGCCGCTCTGGTTACAGCGAAGTGCACTGCTGAGAAAGCGCAGCCCAAGCCCCCTCCAATAGTTATGGAAGGCGTGTCAGATATCAACCTGTATCAACTTCATCGTAGACGTGAACAAGATCGAGTTCCGTGCATTAATGGGAATAGTCCTGCGTCTTTATGCAGCCGCACCTTTCGATGCATCACCAGGTGGCTTGAGAAAAAGCAGTACGCATTCCACTGCTATCAGCTCTAGGAGGAGCGACCTTATCGAGTATGCGTCAAAGGACTGCATCACAGCACGATGCATAGCCAAATTAAGGAGGAACTAGCCAAGCTGGGCCACGAGTTGCTCAACGCCCACACGCCTCAGCGCTGCAGCGAGCCATGCTGCCCCCCAGCGGCACCGACTAATATGTTCTTCCTGAACATCGCTGCTGCGTCTAACAACAAAGATGTCCTAGGATTGAAGACTCTGTGCCATATGCGAGTTGTTTTGGAGCCACCGTTGCCAACAATTTGGTCACTCGGCGAAATACTGCCGCAAAACGCATGAGAGCACCAGGCGAACAACTGCACTCGGCCACGCAATGAACCGTGCACATGCTGCAATTGTGGTGAGCAGCACCCTGCCAACTATTCTGGCTGCTCCAAGCACCAGTTGTATCTCCAACGCTCCAGGCCTAAGCGCGGTGTGGGATCCAGAAGTGGTACCAATACACGCCCGGAGCCACAACCCCTCACAACCCCCCACAACCAATAGCAGGCGGCTATTCAAAAAAGTAGCATCCCCTATGCTGACATAGCGAAAGGCAGCGTCCAACCTATGAATGAGCAGAAGCAACTTGTCAAGCAGCAGCGTAACGACAGAAGCCGCAGCAGACCCAGTAACCACCGTGACGTAGAGCAGCGCCCAGTTGAAGAAAGCTGCAGTACCGAAGCCATATTGCAGTCGTTGAACAACAGCATCAATTCTCTTCGTTCGCTCCAAGAAAAGCAGATGGAGCTAATGATGATGATGTTGAAGCAGCTACAGCAACAGACACAGCAGCAGGGGCAAATCAATTTGCTCACCGCTCTTCAAACGCAGCAGGCTCATAAATGATGACGCTGCGCATCTTAGTGTGCAACTCCAACGGCGTCTCTTCGAAGCTGCTCGAGCTTGACTGCTTCGTGCGGCGACATAACATCGATGTCTTGCTGCTCAGCGAGACACACTGCCGAGGCACTGGCTATCCGAAGTTGTTTGGGTTTGAAGCCTATACTGCCAACGACCCAAGAGCCAACGCTAAAGGAGGAGCAGCAGTCCTGGTTAAGTCCAGCCTAGTACACTTTCCGAATAGATCCGTTACCACCGACAAGGTGCAACTTGCGTCCATAGCAATTCAAACAGCCCTCGGCTCAATAAACTTGGGTGCGGTATATTGTCCGCCGGGATTCACATGGACTACCGCGACGAGTTCGACTGCATTTTGGAGGATAATTGCCCGAAGTATATTGTTGCAGGTGACTGAAACGCATCCCACTGGCTCTGAAGCGCGGGAAGGTGCAACCAACGAGGTCGTTCGCTTGCGAATATTGCCATGAGCACTGAGGTGAGCTGTTTAGCGACAAGTGGCCCCACACGATATCCTTTCGGCAGCCGAGGCCCTCCAGGATTTATTGATTTCGCCATTACTAGAGGCATCCTTGGCAAACATTCCGATATACAGTCTTTTGTGAGCTCAGCTCCGACCATCTGCCGCTAATCATCACGCTAGATGCAGCGGCTGCATCATATCCTAGGACGGAGAGGCTAATTACAAGGAGAAGCAATGTAGAGGTATTTCACAGCCAACTGGATCATTCGCTGCACCTCAAAATTGAGACATACTCTGAAGGGGACATAGAGGATTCCATTGACTTGTTTACGGACAAAGTCAAGTCTGCAGCAAAAATGGCTACTCGAAACCCGCCCCGGAAGCCCGCAGCATCAGGTATCCCGCTAACTTATGTGAAAAGAGACGCCTGCGATCGAGGTGGATGAGGTCACGCCATCCACTAGACAAAACAGCGTGGAACAGAGCACAGGCTGAGCTCAACCGCGCACTGGCGACCACAAAGCTGCGTGGTGCGAAGAGCGACTGGCTAGTACTGTTACCCAAAGTGACGCAACGCATTTCCTTTTGGAAGGCCACGCGCGCCATCAAAAGACGGTGTAGCAGGAAGGCGTCGTCAATAAACAGCAATGGGACGTGGTGTCGGACAGATATGGAGCAAGCGGAAGCATTTGCTGAGCACCTTGCCGAGCGCTTCCAGCCACTCCATTTGGCTTTCCCAGAGCAAGTGAGTCTGACCCACGACTCCTTAACCCAAGCGCTACAGATGGACCTGCCAATCAGACCGTTTACCCCTAAGGAGATCTCTGAAACTATTGGCCGACAAAACATCAACAGAGCACAGGGACATGATGCCATTTGCAACGCCACATTAAAGGCATTGCCCAGTCTTGCGATACTCTACATTGCGTTGGTTTTTAACGCAATTGTAAGGCTGCAATACTTCCCCTGTCAGTGGAAGCTCCTGGCAAGCCGGAAAGGGACCCCGCGTCCTACCGGCCGATCAGTCTCCTCCCTTCGATCTCGAAGGTGTTTGAAAGACTGCTTGCCGGCCGGATTGTCAAGATTATGAATACTTATGGGATTATTCCTGAGCACCAGTTCGAGTTTCCGAGTTGGCCACTGCACTGTTGAGCAGCTTCACCGACTAGTGGACCAAATCCTGATAGCATTCGACAGAAAGGAGTACTGTAATGCTCTCTTCCTGGACATTAAGGAAGCGTTTGATCGCGTATGGCACACGGGGCTGTTGGCTAAAATTAAAGACATGCTACCTGCCTCAAACTTTATGAGATCATACTGCTGAGATCATACCTGGAAGGAAGGTAGTTCGCGGTTCGCTTCCATTCGGCCGTCTCCCCCGAACAGGAGGTGAATGCTGGGGTTCCACAGGGTATTGTCCTGGGGCCCCTCCTATACTGCCTGTTTAGCAGTGACATGCCGCAGCCAGATTACAGTCTCCCTATGATGCTGGCTACCTTCGCAGATGACGTTTGCGTCACATACAGGCCCACCTGTGAATTTGATGCAGCCAGCAAGATGCAAGAGTATGCTACTACGATCGCGCAATGGGCGAGGCGGTGGAATATTGGCATAAGCAGCAGCAAGACAGTGAATGCCTGTTTCACCCTAAGACGACAAACTCCACCTGCCATCACGCTAGAGGATGAGCCTGTGATGGTGGTCAATTCGGCCAAATACCTTGGCTTAACCCTGAACCGCAGGCTCACCTCAAGCACGTCACGGCACTGAGAATGCGCTGACGGGCTGCAGCGGCCAAACACTTTTGGCTCCTTAGCTCCCGAAGCAAGCTATCACTGTCGAACAAATTGACAGTGTACAATCAAGTACTTGCACCGATCTGGAGGCATGGCTGCCAGATCTGGGGACTGGTGATAGCCAAATCAAGCGTATCCAGGTGGCCCAAAATCGACTCCTAAGACTAATCACAGGATGCGAGTGGTTCATCCGAAACACTGCTCTGCACAGGGAACCCAAGGGTGCTACGGTTTTGGACCAAATAAATGCACACTCCAGCCGGTACTGTATCAGGCTAGAATGTCACCGAAACAGAATAGCGACGAGCCTGGTCAGGGAACGCTCTCTAATGAAATTAAAGGACGCCAGCCGAGGGACCTGATAACAAGATCTCCGAGGAACCGAGGAAGGCAGTGATCGTTATGTATTTGTAATTGTTACTTATTGTTTATTGTTAATTGCTAACGCATGGCTAGCCGGCGCGCCCATCTGGACTGAATCATCAGAAACCAAGGACATAAAGGGGTTTATTGACTACCCCATTTTGCTTATTAAATAAAATTAAAAAAAAAAAAAAAAGTACTTTAAAGCAAAAGGCAAGTTATTTATGAAAATGGTAAAAATTAAAGGCCCGAGATAGGTTCCTTGAAGAACTCCAGATGTCACTCGGATCAGGCAGGAGAATACATCTTTAAAAAGGACGCGTTGGGGTCTTTTAGACAGGTAGCTGGAAATCCACGTAAGAATGTTAACAGGAGATCCCAAAAGGCTTTCGTAAAATGAGTGAGTGGTTAAAGAGTCAAATACTTTAGTAAAGTCAGTGTAGATGACATCTGTTTGAAGGTTATATCGGCATCAGACACGATTGAAGTCAGCTCCGACAAGTTAGTGGTGGTGGTGCGAAGCCTATTGAGCAGCAGAGGTGTTGCAGATGAGGGGGTATTAATTTTTTTGGAAGCTTTGGAATTGCTGACAATTTAGAGATGCCTCTGTTAAAGCTACCAGAATTTTGGTTTATATAAATAGTCCGTCAAATGCAATTCAAAACCTTTATTCCGGTATTCAATCACCGGCTGAGGATCAACGGCAGGAGGTCTGCTCGGCGCGATGCAATTCTAACAACTCACTCAAAGCTCCCTATATGTGAAGCCACAGCCAAGCCAGCAGCAAGCACTTTTATGAATATAATACTTCAAGCCACTGTACCAATTAGAAAAACGAGAATGGAAAGCTAACTTTGGACGAAGCCGAAGCTTATACGAGGTGTGTTCAAAATGTAAGGTGACTTTGTATTTTCAAGAAAAACTATTAAATTATTTATCAATATTTATGTTGTCCCCCTCAGATACAATACACTTATGCCAACGGTTTTTCCAATCCTCAAAGCACTTCTCATAAGCACTTTTCGGTATAGCCTTGAGCTCTTCCAGCGATGCAGTCTTTATCTATTCAATCGTTGCAAATCTCCGTCCTTTCATAGGTCTCTTCAGTTTTGGGAACAAGAAAAAGTCACATGGGGCCAAATCCGGTGAATATGGTGGCTGAGGCTGATTATTGTGGTGTTGTTTTTGGCCAAAAAATCTCTCACAAGCAAAGATGAGTGAGCAGGGGCATTATCGTGATGCAAAAGCCATGAATTATTTTTCCACAATTCGGGACGTTTCTTTCGAATTGCTTCTCGCAAACGGCGCATAACTTCCAGATAATACTGTTTATTGACCGTACGACCATATGGTAAGATCCGCCATGGTAATCGAAGAAAACAGTGATCAAAACTTTGACATTTGATCGAACTTGGCGTGCTTTTTTCGGTCTTGGCTCGCCTGGGCTCTTCCATTAGGAATATTGGGCTTTGGTTTCGATATCATAACCATATACCCATGATTCATCACCAGTTATGACCCTTTTGAGTAAATCTGGGTTGTCGTTGACGTCATTCAACAGCTCCTGAGTGAAATTCAGCAATTTCGGAACAAAACCGAGCACGCAAAATAGCTTGTAACCGTTACGCCTTTCACAAACAAACAAAAGAGGGAATTCCATTAAAACTTTGTACAGATGTTAGGAAGAGTGTACCAACAAAACGAAACAAAAAAATCGATTATCGAAAATATGTTGCCCGTGAAATTTGAAGTCACCTTACTTTTTGAACACACCTCGTATACCCTTGCAGTTAAAAAGCGGCTTCTGTTAATTAAAGATACAGTAAGTATCGGATATAGTTAGCCGATCTTTACAAAAACATTCATAACAAACTTAGATTCGTATAAAATGGATTTTAAAAGGAGTCGGACGTTTCTACAACGTTTAGTTATATGGCAGCTATAGGATATAGTCGGCCGATCCGTATGAAATTTTCCAGATCGGCCTTAATGCCCCTAATAATGAATCTGTGCAAACGAAAGTTGTGGCATTTCCGATCGTTCAGTTATATGGCAGCTATATGATATAGCTATATGATATAGCTGCCATATAACATATAGCAGATTCAAAAGAGAATCTGTGCAAATTCCAAGATTCTATCTTCAATAATTAGGAAGTTATAGCATTTCCAACCAATCAGTTATATGGCAGCTACTGGATATAGTCGGCCGATCCCGGCCGTTCCGACTTAGATACTGCGTGCAAAGGAAAGAAGGGTGTGTGCAAAGTTTCAAGACGATATCTCAAAAACTGAGAGACTAGTTTGCGTAGAAACAGACAGACGGACAGACGGACATGCTTATATCAACTCAGGAGGTGATCCTGATCCAGAATATATATACTTTATGGGGTCCTGGATGTCTCCAAAATTAGAATACCCTCTGCAAGGGTATAAAAAGTGTTAAACGAAGATAAAGCACAGATGGCAGTCCTCTTACCACGTTTTTGGATTATTAGAAATTTCTTTCCTTTGATCCTTAACTTTTGTAGGAAATATGTTCCCAGGTTGACCATTTCAGGGTATTACGTTCTGACAACAATTAATCCCATAACCTTACAATGTTCTTTGTTCTAAAAAATGAAAGACCGAAAAAATTATCGCACGCTGAAAAGCGCTTTATTTTAAGACACTCGTCTAATTTTTAAATTTTAGATTATTATTCAGTATAATCTCGTTGTCGATATAAGCATGTCCATGTGTCTTCCACCTGTTCTTTCTTATTTTTCAGTCAGCGGTCCGTTCATCTGTCTGTTTCTACGCAAACTAGTCTTTCAGTTTTAGAGCTGACGTCTTTATTCTGTGTTATATGAACTTATCTGATTATCATAAAGGATCGGTAAGGGTAAATCCAAGGGTATGTATTTATATTCGGCTCCGTACCAAGTAAGCTTTTAATTTTTATACCCTTGCAGAGTACCCAATAGAGCGGATATGAAAAATTACATACGGATCGGCCGACTATCCGTAGCTGTATCCGTGCTGTAGCAGCCATATAACTGAGCGATCGAAAATGCCACAACTTTCGCGTTTTTCGGTGTAAAAGTGTCGGATAAAATTCGGCGTCGCCCCAAGTTGTTTACCTATAAAGTTGTGTTAAATTATTGTAGCTTACCACGTAATTTTTTCGAAAATGTATTTATATCCATAAGTGTGACGTTGCCGGAGTTACTTTCCATTAAATTTTGAGAAAGTATAGATGCGTCTGTAAATAATCAGGAAAATTGAATGTTAGGATATTGGAATGATAGGATTAACAAGCTTACCTGAACATGAGGACATTGGCCTTTCTAAGTGAGTGCATTCTGTCAGGTCTCGAATCGTCGAAGCGTGCTCAGAAGTAATTAATTTTCTGCTTTGAATTTCATTGAAAAGTTCCTTTGTCGTCTTTACTTTTTTTACTGTAGAGCTGCCCAAGAATATTTGTTGGCACAAACTAGACGACTCTTTAGCAATTAACGCATCCACACCTTTAGATCCCTTTTTACGACCACGTTTTTTTTGAGTATATGTCTGACATTTGTTTTCCAAAAATTCAGTGTTGCTTGGATTTTGACATAGGTTTTCAGTAGGCATGGGAATTACATGGGGATTTGTAACTTTCTTTTTAATGGGTCCAGATAACTTTTCTGATCTTTGACGGACTATCGGCGAAAAACGACTACATGATGTACTTGATTCGAATGTTATATAATCTTCAAACAACGGTTTGTTAAGTTCATTGCTATGAGAAGACGCATTACTTTTTAATGGAAATACGCAGGAGTTGTTTTGGCTTAAAACGTCTTTTTCATTTATTGACTTAAATCTTCCACTAAACGTCAATTCATTTGAGTTTGTCAGAGCTTTATTATTTCCCAAAGTGGCTTCTCCTGATAGAATTGAGCACATGGAACTATTTGATAATGATAAAGCTTCTGTAAATTAAATTAAACATATTGCGATATAAAAAAATATGTATTCAAATTCTTTTAAACAAAATATTTAATAAAATATTAATTTTTGATTTTAAAATTCCATAAATTCCAATTTCTATGTTCTTGCAGATAAATGGAACTTATCTATATGTATACAAGTTTAAATAGGTTTTTTTTTACTTATGTAAGCTGTGCTATTTTCCGTCCGTTACCGACAATCCACCTTGGTCTACAAAGCGTCTAATTAACTTTAAACATACAAAAAAATACACTTTTAAACAAATTTAATAGAACTTTCTGCAACTTTTTCCTTTTTTGTACTTTTTTAAGATACTCAGTAGTTTGCTCAAACTTTACGGTGCATAACGCTGAATGTTACAGAAAATATATTCCCTGTTGTCGGGTTCATTTTACTCATGATACAAACAGTTTTATAATTTTTTAAACAAAGACCGAAAACATTTAAATTCTCCTCCCTTGTTCTCGTTTGAAAATTCTTGTGTCATCACGGATCAGTTCATTGCATATCAATTTGCAACTTTTAAAAAACAACGTGTTCACCTCTTACTTACTTAAGTTAATAAATTCTAAAGTAATAAAATTCAATCAGTCAGTCTTATTTTTGGTCCATCTAAATCCGTGCGTAGTTTGATTTTGGATCTTTTGAATTTTAACCTTTTTTCGTTACATCACCCGATGGATACCATGCTGTGTGCTGAAGGATTGCGCTGAGTCATTGTGTAAACAATGACAATGACAACCATGGCTTCATTAGGCGTCACTTCACAACCACCAACTTGCTGAAGTTGACTTCATTTGTGATTAATGACAATCAAAATGGCCTTCAAACAGACATCATCTACAGTTGAAAAGCATTTAACTCTGTAAAGCACTCACTCCTTTTCAGAAAATTTACTTTTTTGAGATTTGCCGTAATCTCCTGCCAAGTCCGAGCTACATCTGGGATCTCTCAAGAAAGCCATCTTGGGCCCTTACTTTTTTTATCAATGCCTTGCCATGTTATCTGTAGGCATTTAACATAAATCTTCTTCAGTCCAATACAAACTTCAGTCCGACCTGGGCAAGTTCCAAAATTAATCTTCTACAATGATTTAAAACTTAATGGTTAAAAATGGAAACAAATGTCTTTTTATCGCATAAGCCCTATAGAGGCTTTCTAGGCTACGATCATGTGCATAGATTCTCCAATATGGGGCAGCGCTCCTCGGTCTGTTGGGCTGGAGGTAAGATGTACGTATGCAGGCGGATCTTGTTCTGTCGTACAAAACTAGATAATACCATAAAAATATCCGACATTATTCAATATTTTCTATATCTTTAAACAATGGAAACCGTTATTTAACTGTAAAAGTATACTGTCTGTCCCTCTGTAAGAACGCCTTAATCTTGGAGAGTATAAGAGATAGTCATAATATTTGGCACGTAGGCTTCTGTAATATGTTATGCAGATCAAGTTTTTTTTATGTTAACCACTTTTTTTCTACACCACATTTTAGCGAGTTTGCTTACTAAATTGAAATATTAAATGCGGCGGAGGGTCAACGGAAGAAGGTCCGCTCGGCGCAATACAATTTTGACAACACACTAAAATTTCATACATATATGAAGCCACGCCCAAGCCAGCAGCAACCAAATATTAAAGCTTTCGAAAGCCGTCTACGCACACTTAGGCTTTCTTAAAAAGCAAACATACTGCAGTTACACATGATCAGAACGGGAGACGAAAATATGATAAAGAGGGAGCTTATAGACCAGTGATTCACATCTATTGACATCCGTCGCCGCTGTCATAAACAATTATAAATATGTACAAATATGGAACAAGTCTGCTGCAGTCACAAGTCTCAAGAGCCTTCCCTTCTTGTTTTTTAGGAAATTAAAGAGAAATAAGTTTCATTATGGATTTGGGCCCACTGTTAAATTATATGTATGTACGCAAACATTTTTATAATGTTTTACTGTCGTAGGCAAAACAATCCGCTAATAAGAATTATTCAAATTAGAATTAGAATTCAAATAGAAAATACTAACGACGAAATAAAAGTATGGTTTTTATCAATTTAAAAAAAATTTCGGAGCCGAAATTAATTTTATATCCTTGGAGTTACATAGCGGCTTCTTTTACATAAGATATAGCAAATATTGGATATAATCGGCCGATTATTACAAAAACATTTATTACAAACTTAGATACATATAAAATGGATTTTAGAAGTGCGACGCTTGTACACCCAAAGACACGAAAGTTGTGGCATTTTCGCTCGTGATATAGCCGTCCGATCCATTAGTAATTTTTTTTTTAATCTGCTCGAGTCCCAATAAAAGAGCCTCTTAGCTAGTTCCAAGATTTTATCTCTATCTAGATTATATCTCTATCTTCAAAACTTTTTTACACTTCCGGCTGATCCCGGCCTTTCCGACTTATATACTGCGTGCAAAAACTGAGACTAGTCCGCGCAGATACAGGGAGACGAACTGGCGCACATGCTTATATCGACTCAAGGGGTGATCCTGACCCAGAAAATTTATTCTTTTTAAGGTCAAAGATTTTTCTTTTACTGAGTTGCAGACTTCTGACTAAAATTATTATACCCTCTGCAATGATATATATTTTTGTGAATTGTTTGTACTAAGTAATTGATTAAATATAAACGGCTTTAAACTTGTATTAAAAAACACTTAAGATTTAAAACTATACTTGGGTAGCAAAAACAACAATGCTTAAAACAAGTAAAGACTTCTTTTGTTTGTTGATTATGTTTTGTTTTAATTTTAATTGTAAAACAATTTATTTTTATAGCCTTGCAGAGGGTATTATAATTTAGGTCAGAAGTGTGCAACGCAGTGAAGGAGACATCCAGGACCCCATAAAGTATATATATTCTGGATCGGGATGACCTCCTGAGTCGATATAAGCAGGTCCGTCTGTCTGTTTCTACGCAGTCTCTCAGTTTTTGAGCTATCGTCTTGAAACTTTGCACACACCCTTCTTTCCTTTGCACGCAGTATATAAGTCGGAACGACCGGGATCGGCCGGCTATATCCTATAGCTGCCATATATCTGATTGATCGGAAATGCTATAACTTCCATGTTATTGAAGATAGAAACTTAAAATTTGCACAGATTGACTATTAGGGCAATTTAGGCCGATCTGGAAAATTTCATACGGATCGGCCGACTATATCCTATAGCTGCCATATGATTGATCGGAAGTGCTATAACTTCAATGTTATTGAAGACAGAAACTTGAAATTTGCACAAATTCCGTTTTATAGGAATCTAAGGCGATCTGGAAAATTTCATACGGATCGGCCGACTATATCCTATACCTGCCATATAACTGAACGATCGGAAATGCAACAACTTGCGTTTTTGGGCGTAGAAGCGTCGGACTTCTTTTAAAATTCATTTTATACGAATCTAAGCTTGTTATGAATGTTTTTGTAAAGATCGATTATAATTGTGCGCAATAAAAAGTATTTGCATATGTGTATCAACTCCTGTGTGCGTCTCCAAAATTATTTTTTTGTTACACCCACACAAAAGGAAGAGCACTGTGAAGTAATACTATACAGGTTATTGTGGTCAGGTTATCATACGACCCAGAAAGAGTCAAGCTGGGTATATGTTGATCGACCCTAAACGTAACGTTAAATTGTAAAAGACCCAATAGGTACTGGCTGTCGATTTCACCATTGATAACCCAGCATAATCCTACGGTTTAGCAAAGGTGGTAAATTAAGAGAAGTCGACTATGATAATACGGGAGTTGGAGACTTGTAAGCTAATCCCCCAAAATGCAAATAGGACAAAATTATTTTTGTCTCATTTAAGTATTGATTCATGGAGTTAACATTGCTCCCATTTATTTTCTATGACTAAGGCTACGCAGAGCAAAACAATAAATAGTTTTTTAGATGACAAATCACCGAGCAGAGCAGAGCACTTATGAGATTTTTTGCTTCCGCTCTGCACTGGCTCTTGCCAAAGTTGTAGCAGTAGCAATAGTTTTGTTAATCTTGCTGCTACAAAGTAGATAATGCAAACACTGATTAAATGCGGTAAAATCGGACAAATTATCCTTCAATTATTTATCTTTTAATGAAGCCAAGAACGTAAGAATCCTAAACCTAATTTTTAGGGTTTGTTAAACTAAACTGAACCGACAACCATTGAAAAAGTAGCGGACACAGAAATCATTACACAGGTAAAAACAAAAAAAAAGTAAACAAGAATGAAAAGCTAACTCCAGACGGAGACTAAGCTTATATACCCTTACAGTTAAATATCGGATTCTATTGGTCAAAGATATAGTAATATCGGTTATAGTCAGCCGATCCTTATTTATTTTTTTTTTTTGCGGCTTCCACTGCATACGTACAGCCTACCTCCCGCCCAACCGACCGAGGGGCGCCGTTTATCGTACGGCTCGAAACGCGGTGATAGATCCGAGACGAAGAATAAGTATTTTAAAAAGATAACAAAAGTTAAGTAACAGGGGAGGAAAGTTCGAGAGGCCCTAAAAGGAACGTTAAATTTGAACGTTGGCCGTCGATTTCACCATTAATAAGGTTATTAATGAAAACTACACCCAGCGTAGTCCTACGGTTTAGTAGGGATGGTAAGTTTATTAAAAGTAGTCTGCTATGATAAGACGGGAGTTGTATGCTTGCATCCCTGCTTAGACCCCTAAGAGCAAAAAGAAGAAAGTTCTGTACTGATTCAATACGGTCTTGATGAACCCCATATTGGGGACTCCAGACACATGAACCGTATTCAAGAATCCGACGAACTAAAGATATGTAAAGAGTTTTAGTTATATAAGGGTCATTAAATTTCTTTGACCATCTTTTTATGAAACCAAGCATACCCTTGGCTTTATTAACCATTGCTGATATATGGTCGATAAATTTCAGCTTGAAGTCTAATAGGACACCTAGGTCGTTAACCTTAGTTAATCTTTTTAGGGCGGTCCCATAGAGAAAATAAATTGTCTGGATGGGGCTTAAGCGATAGATTGACATGCATTTTGCATTTGACCCATTGAGTTTTAAGTTACATAAGTAAGTACATAAGTACACGAGAGTTAAAGGCCCGAAATGACTTCCTTGAGGGACTCCAGATGTAGCTCGGAATAGGCAGGAAAATACATCATTAAAAAGGACGCGTTCGGTTCTTCCAGAAAGATAACTGGAAATCCACGTAAGAAGGTTAGTTGGAAATCCCAAAAGATCGAGTTTTCTTAAAAGGAGTGAGTGGTTTACAGAGTCAAATGCTTTACTAAAATCAGTGTAGATGACATCTGTTTGAAGGCCATTTTGGAAGCCATCAATCACAATTGATGTCAGCTCCAAAAAGTTGGTGGTGGAGGAGCATAATAAAACCATGCTGGCATGGAGAAATGATAGAGCTACAGAGGTGTTGCAGATGAGGATTAATAACTTTTTCTAATAGCTTTGAAATTGCTGACAATTTAGAGATGCCTCTATGGTTGGTAGCATCAGATTTTTTCCCTTTTTTATGCAGGGGAATAATAAGGGATTCCTTCCACATAAGGGGAAATATCGAAGTTTCCAGAGATAAGTTGAAATGCTTTGAAAGAGGTTTGCACAATGACTCTGAGTGAAAGTACCGGTTTAACCTTTAAAAGATCCGATAACAAACTACGCTCGGAGAGAGATGGACCAAAAATAAGATTGGCTGAATGAATTTCATATGTGTAGGGCTGATCAGAAATAGTATAAGGTGAATACGTTGTTTGTAAAATTTTTGCGAATAGATCTGCAATAGCCTGATCTGTATTGGCAAAAGAATTTTCAAACGAGAGCAAGGAAGGAGAAGATACATGTTTCCGCTTTGTGTTTACGAAATTATAAAACTGCTTCGGGTCCCGGGTGAACTGAACCCGACAACGGCGAATATAATCTCTGTAACATTCAGCGTTATGCACGGTGAAGTTCGACCGAGCTACTAAGTACCTTGAAAAAGTTACATTGCAGCCGGTTCTTTTATATTTGTTTAAAAGTCTATTTTTGATATGTTTTAGATTATTTAGGCTCCTTGTAAACCAAGGGGGTTGTCTTTAACGGACGGATACTTTCATGGCACACAAGAGTCAAAACAACTATTCAAACTCCTATAAAAATATTCTAAGGCGATATTTATATCATTGCATGCCAAAAGATCAGACCAATCAAAGGAAAGAATTAAGTTATTGAGCTTTTTAAAATCAGCCTTACTAAAGCAGCGAATTCTATTATCTACACTATAAGGTTTAACTAAGGCAATGATTTCGCTTGAAACCTCAAGCGTAGGATGATATGGATCTTCTGGGGTCACCAAAGGCAGGGCTCTGGAAATAAAATAATAAAAAACAAAAATCTTTTGACTTTTAATATATGCTAATAATTTTGACGAATTTTCTCTTAACTGGAAGACGGTTAAAATGTTTAAATATAGAATAAATGTTTTAATCTATACTAATTCAAATGGAGTATTGTAAATGGAGGTCGTACTAACAAAGAAAATGTTTAACCCAGAATAGTATATACAGTGATGGAAGAAATAATAGAAACAAACTGGTTGCATCTTTGATCCTAATTTTTTTCTTGTAAATCCGAAAGTTACATTTTTTAAATGAATTTTTTGAACGAAGATATGAGTATATTCCATAAGAACAAACACTTTTTTTAAAAGCATATGAAAATTAAAATTTCTATATTTTTCCGTCACTGTATACCCACATAGCAACTAATGCTTCCTATGGCACACCTCTACTTTCGAATTGTCGTCAAGGTTGACGGCGTCAACAGGAGGATTTGAAGCTGGTTATGTTATCAATAAATATTATAAAACCCAAAAACAAACCATTTTATTCAAGCTAATTTACAATGTATGGTTATGTACTTTAGTATATCTTACCAGAGTCTGCGGGTATTGTTTGTAAGAATCCATCTTTTGTTTTCTTTGCACTTCTTTTATTTGGTGCTGTAATTATTCTATCCTTATTTTTTTCTTTTCGTATTTTTTTAAGGCGTGGACTTGGCTCTAAGTGAATCACATGAGACGCAGGCTCAGAAATGTCCGATTTAACAATATTCGTACTGTTATTGTCATTATCATCAGAGTCAGAGACTATGTCAATAACAACAGAAACTTCATTCAAATTTTTATTAGCCAAATCAAATTTGTTGGAAATCGAGTTAGGCGATTGTCCAATCATCTGCTGCTGTGTTGGACTCGCGATTCCGCTTACTGTATTCTGTTGTCCTCGATTATTAAAATTTTGTATTGAGTTCCATGAATTATTTTCTCTTCGATTGAAATCTTGAGAAGGTACAGACAACGACGAAGTTTCAGAGTGGTCAATATTTAACTGTACATCCGAGATTTGTTGAGAAGGCAGAAAAGTGGAAATTGCTAATTGGGAAACTGTATCACCATAATTGGTATGTGGAGTTGGCGTAGTCGACTTTAAAAAATCCAATGATAGGTGTGACTGTTGAGAACTTTGATGCTGAGAATCTGTTGTTTGTTGAATTCCCACCATTTCTCGCCATTTTTTTAAAAGTGATTTTGCACGTCGTGCCAGATAATCATTTGTAGTCCTTCGCCTCAATTGATTAATGTATTTCGCCAGTCTGGTGGCCTCCAATTGTTCTTTCGTAATTGTTGTGCCTTCCAACGCACATATAACAGAAAGTACCGCGTCCATATTAATGACCTAAAAATATATTAAATGTAATATCACTTTCTAAACTTAAAATATCAAACTTACATCATAGTTTTGATCAAGCGCCTGAGACAGCTGAGACGTAAGTTGCAGAATTTGGTGTTCGTTCATTTATATTGTATTCCCGGTGTAATGCTTTAGTCCAAACCTCAGCATCAATCACGATTTACAAAATAGTTTGCTAATTTTTTTTTAATCAATGAGAATAATTCTAAAGTTAAGATAAAATTTAAGGGATAATTAAACAATGTATATATTTTGTGTAGGTCGACCACTTCTAAACATGAATGCGTCACAATTTCAAAATAAACATATGTACGTACACATATATGTTTATATATGCGCAAAGCCCACTACACATGTTAATATGCGCACAATTATTACTGACGAATTCTAACATAATATGACTTCACAGTTATATTTGTAATTTCCAGCCTTTTACAGTTTTTTTTGCAATATTGTCTAAATTTGTGATAAAAAATCTCGATTCATTTCTGACTTCCTCTATCGGAACTAATCGCCATTTTATAGAACATTTCAGTGTGGCCAACCAACACTTTAAATATACCGCACTATCAAGAATACCAAAAATAATAATTGCAATTAAAAACAAAACAAAAACTATATGACAGCATTAGAGCTTAAAAGAAAAATACTGTTTAAATAGATAAAATGTGTATGTAATATTAAATTTAAAATAATTCTACAAAATACCCGTGGTCATACAATATTAATAATAGGTCACATAGTTTGGGTACCATCAGTACTAAGATCGGAAGAAGGAAATACCAGAAAAAAAAGTTTCAATGTAAAACATTTTAGACAGCAAACAAATTTATGTTTAAAATTTAATGTTTTCAGTGTTCAAGATTTTCTCTGGTTTCATCGCGTTACGGGCGCTCAGTAAATCAGCTGTGTTTGATTACATTTTAACTATTAATTTTAAATGTTTATATAGACATTTGTAACCATTTACTTACCAATTATTTCAATCTTTAGTTATTTAGTAATATCTTATTACTTAAAGTTAATGAACCTTTTAAAAGGTGTGCGGCATTGATAAGATTGATGAATATTAATAAGTAAATGGTTAAAATAAAAGGTTTAAAAATCGGTCGCTTGAAAAGCGTTTACCTGTTTTCTGGTATTTTTAATTCTCGATCTATTTTTCACTTATTTGCTTTTTGCTCTCTCATGATTTTAAAACTTTTTTGTCAATCTGAGTACTAGATAGAAACGCATACACGCTATGCAGGCTTTAAGCGAAAGGTTAAAAAACGCATATGATTGAATGAATACATACAAAATTGTTTTTTTCCAATATGAGAAAATTGCTATGGTTACTAAAAAAAAATTGTATTAAATTCCTTTCAGTTTAACAACAACTTAAGTTCGAAAATCAAAACGAACTAACCAAAAAAATTATAAATGCCCTCGGCCGCCTCTCTCTCTTCGTAATTTCGAAAATTTATTTTTAGATATTCGGTATTAGTGGCTAATTTTTTGTTTGGTTTTAATTGTCTCTGGCGGTAAACCTTTGCTCCGTGGCTCGATGGCTAAGATTTCTGACTAATAAACAAAATATTGTCGGTTCAATTCGCAAGCAAACCTCATGTTTCAATAATTCCTTAAGGTCGTTAACCTGAGTTAATCTTTTTAGCAATAGAAGCAATAGAATGAGATAAGGTTGCAAGTTCCCAATTTTGGAACTTGTACAGATCGGACTAAACTTTGTATTGAGCAGAAGAATATTTACATTGAAGACCCAGCTTAACGTCATCATACACGAGAGTTCGGTAAAGCAAAAGGCAAGTCATTTATAAAAAAGGTAAAAAGTAAAGACCCGAGATGGCTTCTTTGAGAGACTCCGGATGTAGCTCGGACATCTTTAAAAAGGACGCGTTGGGTTCTTTTAGAAAGATAGCTGGAACTCCACGTAAGAAGGTTAACAGGAACCCCAAAAGAACTTGTTTTCTTAAGAGTGAGTGGTCTCAGGAGTGAGTTGTTTACATTCTTAAATGCTTTACAAAAGTCAATGTAGATGACACCTGTTTGAAGGCCATTTTGCAAGCCATCAATCACAAATCATATCAGCTCCAACAAGTTGGTGGTGGTGCGACGCCTAATAAAACCATGCTGGCATGGAGAAATTATTGAGCTACAGAGGTATTGCAGATGAGGAGATAATTTTTTCAAAGAGCTTTGCAGTTGTTGGCAATTTAGAGATGCCTGAATAGTTGGTAGCATCAAATTTTGCCCCTTTTTTATGTAGAGGAATTATAAAGGATTCCTTCCACATATGAGGAAATATCGACGTTTCCAGAGATAAAGTGAAAAGCTTTGAAAGACGTTTGCACAATGACTCGGGGCAATTCTTAAGCACACAGCCTGGTACTCCATCGGGACCTGGTGAAAGTAGCGATTTAACCTTTAAAAGATCCGATAACAAACAGCACTCGGAGATCGATGGACCAAAAATAAGATTGATCAGAAATAGTACAAGGTGAAAACGATGTTTGACAACATTTTGCGAATAGATTAACAATAGCCTGATCCGTATTCGCAGAAGAATTTTCAAATAAGAGCAAGGAAGGAGAAGCGTTATGCACCTTAAAGTTCGACCGATATACACAGTACCTTAAAAAAGTTAAATTGCAGCGAGTTTTTTTAAATTTGTTTAAAAGTCCTATTTTATAAGCTTGAGATTAACTGGGCATCTTGTACACAAAGGGTAGTATGAACGACTTACGTCTTTTATCGCTTAAGCCCTATCCACGCTACTTATTTTCTTAATGGGACTGCCCTAGAAACTTTCTACTATTTTAACTTCAAGCCTTAATATACTGACCATGTATCCGCAATAGTTAATAAAGCCAAGGTTGTGCTTCGCTTCATTTAATATAGGTCAAAAGAATTTAACGACCCTTATAATAATATAACTCTATATATATCTTTAAATCGTCTGATTCTTGAGTACGGTTTATGTGTGTGGAGTCCCCAATATGGGGTTTTTAAAGACCGTATTGAATCTGTACAGAAGAATATTCTGCTTTTTGCTCTTAGGAGTTAAGCTGTGATGCAAATATCCAACTCCATTAGTAGTATCTTTTTAATAAACTTAACATCGTTACTAAGCCGTTGTTATTAGGGTCTATCGAACTTTCTTTTCCTTATTTTCTTAGCTGACACTTTCAGGGTATTATATTCTGACTACAATAACTTTAATCCAAATATTTCTCAGAAATCTTGCATGAAATCTTGTATTTATTTCTACTTAAGATAATGTAACTCTTCCCCCTGTTTGGCTAAACACCGTAATTATTCGTGCCTATCTAAACCCGCTGGTTCTTCATTTTTGAATTTTCACTTACGTGTGGCCTCTTTGTTTTTCTTTCCGGTATAGCCCAACTTACCGCGGCGCGAGCTTGAATACCTTTGAAATTCAGTACCTCCTCCAAAGGTTGTAGTAGCGCCCCTGATTCTGAGCGGTCTTTACCATGTTTCGCTTGACCAACACTAACACTTCCCTCAGACTTTCGGCATTAGCGGCTGGTGACATTGACATGTTCGAGTCAATTGCTATCGTGAACTCCGGCCGATACTTATTCCATGTCCGAAGGATCAACGCTTTCGTCAAACTGAGCTATCATCATTAATGGTGCTGTGAACTGGTGAAGCGCATGTATAAGTCGGAATTGCCGGGATCGGCCGACAATATCTTAAAGCTGCTATATAACTGAACGATCGAAAATGCTTTAACTTTCATGATAATAAAGATAGAATCTTGAAGTTTTCAAGGATTGTCTTTTGTGGGAAAATTTTATACGGATCGGCCGACGTTATCATATAGCTGCCATATACCTGAACGATTGGAAAGGATATATCTTTCGTGTTTTTTGGTATAAAAGCGTCGGACTTCTTTCGCTATGTCACTGCATGGGTATATAAACTTCGGCTCCGTCCGAAGTTAGCTTTCCATTGTCGGGAAGCGTTGCATTTTTGCTCTGTTAACTAGGAAACAACAAAAGGTTTCATGCAAAAGGACGAGCATAGTGAAGTTATAGGATAAATTGTTGTCAGAACGTAATACCCTGAAATGGTTCTCCTGGGAACATATTCCCTACAAAAGTTAAGGAACAAAGGAGAGATATTTCTAATAATCCAAAAACGTGGTAAGGGGGCTGCGATCTGTGTAACACTTTTTTAAACTAGGATGCTAGTATTAGTTGCCTGAACTCCTTTTCTCTGTCAAGCATCCCTTGTACTTTCTTCAAAGGGAATTGTCCACTATGGGGCAGTGCCCGATGTTAATTGTGTAGTTTGAAAAGTCTGATAAAGTTTTAAGATTCTATCTTCAAAAACATGGAACTTAACTTCCGATCGGACAGTCATGTGGTAGCTATGGGATAATGTCGACCGATCCTTCGTATTCTGGCCTATATACTGCATGACAACAAAATAAGAACGTCTTCCAATTTTCAAGTCGACACCTTAAAAACTTAAATACTAAAAATTTAGTAATACAAATATTAATAACTTAATACTTAAATATTAGCTTAAATAGAAACAGATTTTAACCGTAAATCAGCGCGCATGAGAAAACTCAAAAACACCTAAAACAGGTAAGATTTTCCGGTAACGGGGCAAAAACTACCAAGCAACCATAATATCACCTGATTATTTATATTTTTGGTAATAACATTCAACTTAAATTCAACTATTTCCATATTTGCATTTTTATTTTGCTTGTGGAATCGAGTTAGGGCTCAAGTTTAACAATGTTTCGCCCCATTTTTAACAATTCAAAGCTATTGTTGTGTCCATATCCGTTAAGAAAACTTTGGTTTATTTTGGGTTCTGGATCGATTCTCATTGGTCATAACATTTCTTCTTAACTAAGTAAGGTCTAGGTCTCGTAGCCACGCTGCTTACAGCGGCAGAGACGCTTATATATTCTTATGTATATATCTATATATCTACGCGAGGAAATATGAATATCCACTTGAGTTCAAGTACCTGCGGTCTGCATGTGACAGTTTATGCCGACACTTGCAACGGGCTCGGATTTCGTCCGCTTGGTCAAAGAACTCGTTTATTTATATGCAACAATGTATAAAGTACAGTGTGCATTCGATAAATGTGCATGTTACATCTCCCTCCTTTTACAAAATGACGTAATTACATGAAGTTATTTTTATATGATAATAGTTTAAGAGAAATTTTAATTATTTTAAATTTTTTTTGTTTGTTTTCTTTTATGTATATATGTGCAAATAATGTTTTTTTTTGTATATAGGCTTAATTAATTGATGATATCAGATATATTAAAATGGAAATAGAATTCAATCTTATGTGTTTTAGTTTAACAACCTGAAACAAGAAGATTGACAAGAATGTTAATATTGGTTCAAAAATTTATTAAACCTTTTTCATTTTCCATTTCATAAAGAACAACGTTCTGATAAACTCCTGTCTAAATTTTAGTTAATGAATATTTTTAACTATCCTTATGAACTGTTTGTGTCTTAGACCTATTTCCTGATATTATAAGATCTTCCCTTTCTCCAATTTCTGTTACAGTATATGGGCCTGTATATTTAAAATCTAGCTTATGACCTGTTTCATTTCTTAATGAAACTTGATCTCCCATTTTAAATGAAATATCTCCAGTCTTCCTATTATATAGTTCCTTTTTATTAGTTTTATTATTATTCTATCATTATTCTAGCTTTTTTAAAAGCTACCTATAGCCTATACTTAGATTCCTTAACATAGTCATCTACGTTATAAAGTGGTTTTATTTTATCTACGGTATTAAAATGTATTGGTAAGTTTGATGCTTTACCAAATACTTGCTCATATGGACAATACTCATGTGCCATAGAAGGTGTCGTATTGAAACAGTATACGAAATATTGTAGCCATACGTCCCAGTTAGTTTTATCTACTGCAATGTAGGATCGAATGAATTCATTAAAAGTTTTACGTTGCAGCAGAGACCCAAATGGAAAACTCCCCAACCGAACGTTAACATCGGAGCCGTGGTTCTACTTAAGGACTCCAACACTCCACCCGCTGCCTGGCCACTACCAAAAGTCATCGGAACACTCACAGGAGCGGATGGTCTGGTTCTTGCAGTCAAGTTGAGAACTGTAGGAGAAGCAGGAGAAGCAACTCGTCCTATCACAAAGATAGCCATTTTACCATGCTCAGAAACGAAGTTTCAGGGCGGGCCGGGATGTTGGGGAACTGACAGCACTCTTAGCGACATAGCCCATATTCATATTCCTGAAAGCTTGGCAACATTGCTAAAGTCAATGGACCCTACACATGTTTTTAGTTTTACTTCACACATACGTACACGCAGGCTTGAAGCGGTTATTCACAGAGTTGTATTTCTTTGTCTTATATTTTATGTTTTCATTTCTTGACGCTGCGTCGCCATATCTTTTTGTTCAGTTTACATTTCGCAACCGATCCGCTAAGAACCAGCGAACAAAAACACACAGTCCACACATGCAGAAGTAAACGAAGGCGTTTTATTTCTAACCAGAAATAAATAAATAAAAAAACGAGAATGGAAAGCTAATTCGGACGGAGCCGAAGCTTTTATACCCTTGCAGTTAAATAGCGGCTTCTATTGATTAAAAATATAGTAAATATCGGATAAAGTTAACCGATCGATCTTCACAAAAACATTCCAAAAACCCGTCCGACGCTTTTACACCCAAAAACACGAAAGTTTAAGCATTTCCGATCAATCAGACAGTTATAGTATATAGTCGGCCGATCCGTATGAAATTTTCCAGATCGGCCTAAGTTCCCTAATAGTAAATCTGTACAAATTTCAAGATTCTATCTTTAAAAACATGGAAGTTATAGCATTTCCGATCAATCAGTTATTTGGCAGCTATAGGATATAGTCGGCCGATCCCGGCCGTTCCGACATATATACTGCGTGCAAAGGAAAGAAGGGTGTGTGCAAAGTTTCAAGACGATAGCTCAAAAACTGAGAGACTAGTTCGCGTAGAAACAGACAGACAGACGGACAGTTGGACAGACGGACATGCTTATATCGACTCAGGAGGTGATCCTGATCCAGAATATATTTACTTTATGGGGTCCTAGATGTCTCCTTCACTGCTTTGCACACTTTTGACTTCTGAATTATAATACCCTCTGCAAGGATATAAAAAAATTTTTAAAGGCATCCCAAATATAGCTAATTTAAAGATATCTAGATGTAGTTATAATGAAAATGGAACGGTCTGTAAAAATGAGCTTACTGGGTTAAAAATTGAATTTGGTTAATCATACAAATCATTAACCCAAAACAGACCAATTCAAAGGAATACAGTTAAGAAGCACACAGAAATATTAGTAAGGTGGTTTAACGAAGCACGTATGACCCGTACGTACATGACCAAAGAGAAAAACTGAATCAAGATCATTGGTCCATAGTATTAAAATTTTTAATTAGACTTCGACCAAACTTAATATTAATTAGGCAAAAATTTGATTTAGATATACACTATCAATCCCAACTATACTTAACACCTCTTTAACAGTTGGAGCTGATGATAAATCAAAATCAGAAGCACCAACTGGCGTGGAACAAGTAGAGTCGGAAGAGTCCTACTTAGATTTAGAGTCAGAAAAATTAGAATTGAATCCTAAGATCGAGGAAACAGATTATAATAACCTCACTATTCCAGCAGTTTCAATGTCTGATCTGGATGATATTATAGATTCAGATTCTAATTCTAATAATAGAGAATAAACAAAATTATAATACCACCATGGCAGACCCAGCCACCCAAAGGTCTTACATAAAGGACATTTCAAACGCAATTGCTGAATTCGATGGACAGAAAATCCATCTCCAAAGATTCATAACAGCGTTGAAACTAGTACATCTAACAAAAGGCACGTTCAAAGAGCTAGCCGTCGAGATAATAAAATCTAAAATAATTGGGTCAACTCTTTATAGGGTACAAAATGAGACAACTATCAAAGCAATTGTGAAGAATCTTCAGGACACAATTTTAAGTAAAACATCTGATGTTGTTATTGTTAAGGCTAAAATGGCCAAAACAATTTAAAAAGGAAAAACAGCCAAAAAATTCACCACAGAATTTGAAAACCTACGAGAACTACTGAAAGCTTCATATATTGATGAAGGTTTGTCAGTTGAACACGCTGATAAGTTCAGCACAAAAGAAGCCATTACCACAATGGTTAAAAATTGTGAACAAGGCAGGCTAAAAACAATACTAGAGGTTGGTAGCTTTAGCACCATGAATGGTGCTAAATGTACGAAGTACATTCAATGCAGTACTGAAATGATTGGCAATGCCAACACAATATTGTATGCCCGAAGACAACAAATCTATCGTAGCAATAATCACAGAGGTAATTCGTGGTAGAGGTAGTAGTCGTGGTAATTACCATAACACCGGTTTTTTTCAAAACAATGGTAATAATCGATACTATAAAAACCAGACCAATAACTCAACTGGAGGTCGTGGAGGTTATAGAGGTAATAACCACAACAATACCCACAATGCGAGAGTAGCTCATAGGAACCTTTAGATATTCAGCAACAAAAAACATTAAAATTCGCACCATTAATCTCAGTCAAAACATATTTGCAACCTTTACTAACGTAGAAACAGGGAGTAAACTATTTTTCTTAATAGACACAGGAGCAGAAATATCCTAATTCAAAGAAAATTCCGGCACTTAAATACATACAAACAGATAATATAATAAATATACAGGGCATAAGCCAAAAGGCTACCAAATAGACAGGGCTGATCTCAATCGAAATACAGACTTTTAAATATATAATATATAAATATATATAAAAAAAAATTGGATTTCCACACAGTAAGCTCTAAATTCGCTATCCCTTGCGACGAATTTAGGAATGCATTAGGAAATTAATAAGAAATTGATTTCATGAAAAAATTCAACAGTAAGTTAGATCCCAATCAATCTGAAGACTGGCTTATAATTGGCCCAAATAATTTAAATTATCCGGTTTTCCATAACATACACTTCTAGTGACAAGTCCATAATTCTGCCAGCAAGACCCCAAGTCGTCCGAAAAATTCACCTATCATTATCATATAAAGATAATGTACTAATTCCCAACCAGGAAATTCAAAATGGCATTTATGTTGCAAAACACAGATGCAACTACCAAAAATGCATGCAAATACCTCCAGTACTGATCAAATAATAAAAATAAAAAATTTAAAATATGAAATACTTTTGAACTACAACATAGTTCAAATTAATTCCGAATCCGAAATCTGTGTTATCACAACTTTCAAAAAATTTTCCCCTACAATTCCACACACAATTAACAAGCTTATGCACTCCATATAGCGATATATTCGAAATAGAAACTGAAGCAATAACAACAAACAATAAAATAGTCGAACCGTCTGTATCACCATACGAAAGCCCACTCTTGTTAGTTCCGAAGAAATCTCTTCCCAATTCTGACAAGAACAAATGGCGATTAGTAATTGACTATCGCCAAATTATTAAAAAACTTTTGTCGGATAAATTACCGCTACCTAGAATTTATAATATCTTAGATTAACTAGGAAGAGAAAAATACTTCTCATGCCTAGACTAAATGTCTGGTTATCGACAAAGTGAACTCGAGAAAAGTACCCTTGATATTACGTATTTTTCAACAAGCAATGGCTCGTATCGTTTCACGCGATCACATTTCGGTTTAAAAATAGCGCCTAATTAATTTCAGAGGATGATGACTATTGCATTCTCTGTATTAGAGCCTTCACAGGCATTCCTTTATATGGATGACTTAATAGTTATAGGTAATTCCGAAAAACATATGCTTAAAAACTTAAACAGATGTTTTTGAGAAATGCAGGAAATACAATCTAAAAATACCAAAATACCAATTATAGAGGCATCTATAAATTGTCAGCAATTCCAAAGCTATTTGAAAAAATTATTACTCCTCATCTGCAACACCTCTGTAGCTCAATCATTTCTCCATGCTAGCATGTTGTTATTAGGCGTCGCTCCACTACCACCAACTTGTTGGAGCTGACATCATTTGTGAATGATGGCTTCCAAATGGCCTTCAAACATATGTCATCTACACTGACTTTAGTGAAGCATTTGACTCTGTAAACCAATCACTCCTTTTGAGATAACTCGATCTTTTGGGATTTAATGTTAACCTTTTTACGTGGATTTCCAGTAATCTTTCTGGAAGAACCCAATGCGTCCTTTTTAATGATGTATTCTCCTGCCTATTCCGAGCTACATCTGGAGTCCCTCAAGGAAGTCATCTCGGGCCGTTACTTTTTACCATTTTCATAAATGACTTGCCTTTTGCTTTACCGAACTCTCACGTACTTATCTACGCAAATGACGTTAAGCTGTGTCTTCAGTATAAATCTTCCTCTGCCAAATACAAACTTCAGTCCGATCTGGACAAGTTCCAAAATTGGTGTTCTGCTAATAACTTAAAACTCAATGGGTCAAAATGCAAACTTATGTCATTCTATCGCTTAAGCCCCATCCAGGCAACTTAAATTCTCTATGGGACCGCCGTAGAAAGATTAACTCAGGTTAACGACCTAGGTGTCCTATTAGACTTCAACCTTAAATTTACCGACCATATGTCAATGGTTAATAAAGCCAAGGGTGTGTTTGGTTTCATTAAAAGATGGTCAAAGGAATTTAATGACCCTTATATAACTAAAACTCTTTAATATCTTTAGTTCTTCCGATTCTTGAATACGGTTCATGTGTCTGGAGTCCCCAATATGGGGTTCATCAAGACCGTATTGAATCAGTACAGAAGAACTTTCTCCTTTTTGCTCTTAGGGGTCTAAGCTGGGATGCAAGTTTCCAACTCCCGTCTTATCATAGCAGCCTACTTTTAATAAACTTACCATCCTTACTAAACCGTAGGACTATGCTGGTGTAGTTTTCATTAATAACCTTATTAATGGTGAAATCGACAGCCAGAACCTGTTAAGTCTGTTAAAATTTAACGTTCCTTTTAGGGCCTTTTCAACTTTCCTCCCCTTATTACTTAACTTTTGTAGGCCAGCATGACCCTTTCAGGGTATTATGTTCTGACTACAATAACCTCTATCAAATCATTTCACAGAACTCTTGCATGAAATCCTTTATTCTTTTCTACTTAAGAGAGCAACAATGTAACTCTTCCTCGTAACCTTTTTAAAATACTTATTCCTCGTCTCGGATCTATTCCCGCGTTTCGAGCCGTACGATAAACGGCATCGCTCCTCGGTCGGTTGGGCGGGAGGTGGGCTGTACGTATGCAGTGGAAGCCGCAAAAAAGTTCATTTTTCATGAATGAAGTGACCTTTCTCGGTCATAAGTGTACAGATAAAGGAATATTTCCAGATGACAAGAAATATGAATTACATCATCATGAATTACACAGTACCACACAATGCGGACAGCTTTGTAGCTTTTTGCAATTATTATAGACGATTCATTGAAAACTTCGCCGAATATTCCCGGCACATAACAAGACTATGCAAAAGAATATTCCTTTTGAATGGACAGTTGAATGCCATAACGCATTCCAATATTTAAAAACCAAACTAATGGAACCAACATTGTTACAATACTTCGATTTTAATAAAGAATTCTGTATAATTACGGATGTAAGCAAACAAGCATGTGGAGCGGTCCTAACGCAAAACCATGATGGACTCCAACTTCCCATTGCTTATCCATCTAGATCTTTCACTAAGGGAGAAAGTAATAAGTGTACAACTGAGCAGGAGATGGCTGCAATACACTGGACAATATTACATTTTAGACCATCTATATATGGGAAACATTTTATAATAATAAAAACAGACCATAGACCTTTAATATACCTCTTCTCAATGATCAATCCAAGTTCTAAACTGACACGTATGAGGCTAGAATTTGAAGAATACGATTTCACAGTTTAATACTTAAAGGGTAAAGAAAACTATGTAGCTGAAGCGTTATCAAGAATAACCATCAAAAAACATAGAATATATTACTGGCAATATTAATAAAGTGACTACAAGATATCAGAACAGACAGAAAATCCGAGCGGAAAATAAAGAAAAAGAAGAACAGCTTCTAGGCCCAGAGTATATGAAGTAACAAACATTGACGAAGTGACATTGCATGTTAAAGGTATGTTATGTTTATTTAAACATGGCAGAAAAATTAATGCAAGATACGATGTTAGCGATTTATATACCAATGGAATCCTAGACTTAGGTCCATTTTTCCAAAGGCTTGAACTGCAAGCCGGTATAAATAAAATCAGCCAACTCAAAGGGACACCGTGGGAAAATATCTTTAAATCTATTTCAATAGATAATTTCAAATTAATGGGCAATAAAGTATTGAAAACATTGAGCTTTGCGCTACTCAACCCGGTGACCCAAACAGATAAACAAAAAGATAAAGAAGCCATTCTGTCTAACTTACATGACGATCCCATTTAAGGAGGTCATACTGGCAATTCAAAAACTATAGCAAAAATCAAAAGGCATTATTTTTGGAAGAATATGACTTGCAATCTCACTGAGTACATACGAAAATGTCAAAAATGCCAGAAAGCTAAAATAACTAAACATAGTAAGACCCCACTAACAATAAGAGATACACCTATAAATGTTTTCGACAGAGTGATAGTGGACACTATTGATCCTCTACCAAAATCAGAAAATGGCAACGAGTATGCAGTCACTTTAATATGTGACTTAACCTAGTATTTAGTTGCCATACCTGTGCCAAATAAGAACGCTAATACTGTCGCTAAAGCAATCTTTGCATCCTTTATCCTGAAGTACGGTCCAATGAAGACGTTCATTACGGAAATGGGAACAGAATACAAGAATTCAATTATAGACAATTTGTGCAAATATTTAAATATTAAAAATATTACATCGACAGCATGCCACCACCAGACCGTTTTAACAATAGAAAGAAGTCATAGAACTTTTAACGAATACATACGATCTTACATATCGGTTGATAAAACTGATTGGGACGTATGGCTTCAATACATTGTCTTTTGTTTGAACACGACTCCTTCTATGGCACATAACTATTGTCCATATGAGCTAGTATTTGGTAAAACAAGTAACTTACCAAAACAATTTTATACCATAAATAGCATAGAAACAATATATAATATAGATGATTATGCTATGGAAAGTAAATACAGATTAGAAGTAGCCTATATAAGAACAAGGATAATGATAGAAGAGCATGAGAATAAAAAAAAGGTACTATATATCAGAATCAGAAGGTAAGCAATATATGTAGATATATCAGTAGGAGATAAAGTATTATTAAGAAATTAAGGCCATAAGTTAGATTATAAATATACAGGTCCGTATAAAGTAACGGAAATAGGAGATAGAAATAATATTATAATAATTAATGACAAAAGCAAAAAACAAATAGTTCATAAAGATAGACTAAAACTTCTTATTTCATAGTCACATTTAGTATGGACATACACGGATAATAACATACAAACACACATATATAAATATTTTTCAAATATATATGTTTTTTGATCATTTCATTTTCTTTATCATTACTTGTTTAAATCTAAAAAAAAAAAAATATATAATAATAATAAATAATAAAAGTTAAAATAACTTCATGAAATAACGTTATTTTTCAAAAAAAGGGAGATGTAGTGTATCCACATATGCGTTTGATTCCACAACATAAATGTTTAGCGGCAACACTTAGTTAGCCGGAGTCACAACACTCTGTTGTTATGACAATAACGCGTAAAGGGCATTGGCTTAACCCCGTTATACATATTCTTATATATAAAAACGGCTGCGCTGATGCTGCGCCGACAGCTAGCTAGCCTTAGCCTAAGAAATATAAAATCATTCGAATAAAGACGATCAACAAACACGATACTAAGGGTCCTAATAATTCAACCTAAATTGATAAATCCTATATGGCGATACTAAGACCGATTCTAAGGGTCCTAATAACTCAACCTAAATTGATGAATCCTACACCTTCATACCATTTCAATAACACTCATGTGTATGTCCACCCTGGTATTGTTTAATATATCACCTTTATACCTTTTATATAACTTGTATAATATATCACCTTTATACCTTTTATATAACAGTCATGTATGTCCACTCTAACATTGTGTCACCCTTATGGTGCCCGAACCTTGGTACCCTATTTGTGCTAGGTCAGCGGTATGCCGCGGGCATCCGGACATGCAATGTGAGATTATGATAGCTTTTAGGTCAGAGATAAAGAGCCCTTGATCAAAACTGAATTCCTGACTTGACGTTATTTTATTCCAACGGAGACAGTTTGACTCACCGTGACTTCTTACCCAGAAGGAGTAACCTAGCTGCCGACGTCATTGAAAATTGCAGTTACATAGCGTTTTCTATGGCTTAGAGATGTAGCAAATATTGAATATAGTCGGTCTGTCCTTTCAAAAAGACTCGTAACGAGTTTAGATTCAAATAAAATGGATTTTAAAAAGAAGTCCGACGCTTTTACACCGAAAGCACAAATTTGTGGCATTTCCGATCGTTCAGTTATATGGATACTATAAGAATCTCGACCGATCCGTATAAAATTTTTCGCATATGCTCAGATTCTCATAAAATATGCTCTGTAGGCTTTCGTTGCAGTGTTCTAATTCTTTAGGTCAGCGAATACTTTTTGTTACTTTATTAATTTTTTGTATTTATGGTAACTCTGAGCACATTACTCGGTTGGTTATGAATAGAGCTTTATTGAGAAGCACGCAGAAATATTAGTAAAGTGATTTAACGAAGCACGTATTTTAATACATGGCCAAAGAGTATCAAAATTTTTAATTAGACTTCGAGCAAACTTAATATTAATTAAGCAAAAATTTGATTTAGATATACACTATCAATCCCAACTATACTTAACACCTCTTTAACAGTTGGAGCTGATGATAAATCAAAATCAGAAGCACCAACTGGAGTGGAACAAGTAGAGTCGGAAGAGTCCTACTTAGATTTAGAGTCAGAAAAATTAGAATTGAATCCTAAGATCGAGGAAACAGATTATAATAACCTCACTATTCCAGCAGTTTTAATGTCTGATCTGGATGATATTATAGATTCAGATTCTAATTCAAGTATAATAGAGAATAAACAAATTATAATACCACCATGGCAGACCCAGCCGCCCAAAGGTCTTACATAAAGGACATTTCAAACGCAATTCCTGAATTCGATGGACAGAAAATCCATCTCCAAAGATTCATAACAGCGTTGAAACTAGTAGACCTAACGAAAGGCACGTTCGAAGAGCTAGCTGTCGAGGTAATAAAATCTAAAATAATTGGGTCAACTCTTTATAGGGTACAAAATGAGACAACTATCAAAGCAATTGTGAAGAATCTTCAGGACACAATTTTAAGTAAAACATCTGATGTTGTTATTGTTAAGGCTAAAATGGCCAAAACAATTTAAAAAGGAAAAACAGCCAAAAAATTCACCACAGAATTTGAAAACCTACGAGAACTACTGAAAGCTTCATATATTGATGAAGGTTTGTCAGTTGAACACGCTGATAAGTTCAGCACAAAAGAAGTCATTATCACAATGGTTAAAAATTGTGAACAAGGCAGGCTAAAAACAATACTAGAGGCTGGTAGCTTTAGCACCATGAATGGTGCTAAATGTACGAAGTACATTCAATGCAGTACTGAAATGATTGGCAATGCCAACACAATATTGTATGCCCGAAGACAACAAATCTATCGTAGCAATAATCACAGAGGTAATTCGTGGTAGAGGTAGTAGTCGTGGTAATTACCATAAAATTAAAAAATTGGATTTCCACACAGTAAGCTCTAAATTCGCTATCCCTTGCGACGAATTTAGGAATTCATTAGGAAATTAATAAGAAATTGATTTCATGAAAAAATTCAACAGTAAGTTAGATCCCAATCAATCTGAAGACTGGCTTATAATTGGCCCAAATAATTTAAATTATCCGGTTTTCCATAACATACACTTCTAGTGACAAGTCCATAATTCTGCCAGCAAGACCCCAAGTCGTCCGAAAAATTCACCTATCATTATCATATAAAGATAATGTACTAATTCCCAACCAGGAAATTCAAAATGGCATTTATGTTGCAAAACACAGATGCAACTACCAAAAATGCATGCAAATACCTCCAGTACTGATCAAATAATAAAAATAAAAAATTTAAAATATGAAATACTTTTGAACTACAACATAGTTCAAATTAATTCCGAATCCGAAATCTGTGTTATCACAACTTTCAAAAAATTTTCCCCTACAATTCCACACACAATTAACAAGCTTATGCACTCCATATAGCGATATATTCGAAATAGAAACTGAAGCAATAACAACAAACAATAAAATAGTCGAACCGTCTGTATCACCATACGAAAGCCCACTCTTGTTAGTTCCGAAGAAATCTCTTCCCAATTCTGACAAGAACAAATGGCGATTAGTAATTGACTATCGCCAAATTATTAAAAAACTTTTGTCGGATAAATTACCGCTACCTAGAATTTATAATATCTTAGATTAACTAGGAAGAGAAAAATACTTCTCATGCCTAGACTAAATGTCTGGTTATCGACAAAGTGAACTCGAGAAAAGTACCCTTGATATTACGTATTTTTCAACAAGCAATGGCTCGTATCGTTTCACGCGATCACATTTCGGTTTAAAAATAGCGCCTAATTAATTTCAGAGGATGATGACTCTGTATTAGAGCCTTCACAGGCATTCCTTTATATGGATGACTTAATAGTTATAGGTAATTCCGAAAAACATATGCTTAAAAACTTAAACAGATGTTTTTGAGAAATGCAGGAAATACAATCTAAAAATACCAAAATACCAATTATAGAGGCATCTATAAATTGTCAGCAATTCCAAAGCTATTTGAAAAAATTATTACTCCTCATCTGCAACACCTCTGTAGCTCAATCATTTCTCCATGCTAGCATGTTGTTATTAGGCGTCGCTCCACTACCACCAACTTGTTGGAGCTGACATCATTTGTGATTGATGGCTTCCAAATGGCCTTCAAACATATGTCATCTACACTGACTTTAGTGAAGCATTTGACTCTGTAAACCAATCACTCCTTTTGAGATAACTCGATCTTTTGGGATTTAATGTTAACCTTTTTACGTGGATTTCCAGTAATCTTTCTGGAAGAACCCAATGCGTCCTTTTTAATGATGTATTCTCCTGCCTATTCCGAGCTACATCTGGAGTCCCTCAAGGAAGTCATCTCGGGCCGTTACTTTTTACCATTTTCATAAATGACTTGCCTTTTGCTTTACCGAACTCTCACGTACTTATCTACGCAAATGACGTTAAGCTGTGTCTTCAGTATAAATCTTGCTCTGCCAAATACAAACTTCAGTCCGATCTGGACAAGTTCCAAAATTGGTGTTCTGCTAATAACTTAAAACTCAATGGGTCAAAATGCAAACTTATGTCATTCTATCGCTTAAGCCCCATCCAGGCAACTTAAATTCTCTATGGGACCGCCGTAGAAAGATTAACTCAGGTTAACGACCTAGGTGTCCTATTAGACTTCAACCTTAAATTTACCGACCATATGTCAATGGTTAATAAAGCCAAGGGTGTGTTTGGTTTCATTAAAAGATGGTCAAAGGAATTTAATGACCCTTATATAACTAAAACTCTTTAATATCTTTAGTTCTTCCGATTCTTGAATACGGTTCATGTGTCTGGAGTCCCCAATATGGGGTTCATCAAGACCGTATTGAATCAGTACAGAAGAACTTTCTCCTTTTTGCTCTTAGGGGTCTAAGCTGGGATGCAAGTTTCCAACTCCCGTCTTATCATAGCAGCCTACTTTTAATAAACTTACTATCCCTACTAAACCGTAGGACTATGCTGGTGTAGTTTTCATTAATAACCTTATTAATGGTGAAGTCGACAGCCAGAACCTGTTAAGTCTGTTAAAATTTAACGTTCCTTTTAGGGCCTTTTGAACTTTCCTCCCCTTATTACTTAACTTTTGTAGGCCAGCATGACCCTTTCAGGGTATTATGTTCTGACTACAATAACCTCTATCAAATCATTTCACAGAACTCTTGCATGAAATCCTCTATTCTTTTCTACTTAAGAGAGCAACAATGTAACTCTTCCTCGTAACCTTTTTAAAATACTTATTCCTCGTCTCGGATCTATTCCCGCGTTTCGAGCCGTACGATAAACGGCATCGCTCCTCGGTCGGTTGGGCGGGAGGTGGGCTGTACGTATGCAGTGGAAGCCGCAAAAAAAGTTCATTTTTCATGAATGAAGTGACCTTTCTCGGTCATAAGTGTACAGATAAAGGAATATTTCCAGATGACAAGAAATATGAATTACATCATCATGAATTACACAGTACCACACAATGCGGACAGCTTTGTAGCTTTTTGCAATTATTATAGACGATTCATTGAAAACTTCGCCGAATATTCCCGGCACATAACAAGACTATGCAAAAAGAATATTCCTTTTGAATGGACAGTTGAATGCCATAACGCATTCCAATATTTAAAAACCAAACTAATGGAACCAACATTGTTACAATACTTCGATTTTAATAAAGAATTCTGTATAATTACGGATGTAAGCAAACAAGCATGTGGAGCGGTCCTAACGCAAAACCATGATGGACTCCAACTTCCCATTGCTTATCCATCTAGATCTTTCACTAAGGGAGAAAGTAATAAGTGTACAACTGAGCAGGAGATGGCTGCAATACACTGGACAATATTACATTTTAGACCATCTATATATGGGAAACATTTTATAATAATAAAAACAGACCATAGACCTTTAATATACCTCTTCTCAATGATCAATCCAAGTTCTAAACTGACACGTATGAGGCTAGAATTTGAAGAATACGATTTCACAGTTTAATACTTAAAGGGTAAAGAAAACTATGTAGCTGAAGCGTTATCAAGAATAACCATCAAAAAACATAGAATATATTACTGGCAATATTAATAAAGTGACTACAAGATATCAGAACAGACAGAAAATCCGAGCGGAAAATAAAGAAAAAGAAGAACAGCTTCTAGGCCCAGAGTATATGAAGTAACAAACATTGACGAAGTGACATTGCATGTTAAAGGTATGTTATGTTTATTTAAACATGGCAGAAAAATTAATGCAAGATACGATGTTAGCGATTTATATACCAATGGAATCCTAGACTTAGGTCCATTTTTCCAAAGGCTTGAACTGCAAGCCGGTATAAATAAAATCAGCCAACTCAAAGGGACACCGTGGGAAAATATCTTTAAATCTATTTCAATAGATAATTTCAAATTAATGGGCAATAAAATATTGAAAACATTGAGCTTTGCGCTACTCAACCCGGTGACCCAAATAGATAAACAAAAAGATAAAGAAGCCATTCTGTCTAACTTACATGACGATCCCATTTAAGGAGGTCATACTGGCATTTCAAAAACTATAGCAAAAATCAAAAGGCATTATTTTTGGAAGAATATGACTTGCAATCTCACTGAGTACATACGAAAATGTCAAAAATGCCAGAAAGCTAAAATAACTAAACATAGTAAGACCCCACTAACAATAAGAGACACACCTATAAATGTTTTCGACAGAGTGATAGTGGACACTATTAATCCTCTACCAAAATCAGAAAATGGCAACGAGTATGCAGTCACTTTAATATGTGACTTAACCTAGTAAACTACCTAGTTAAACTAGTAACTATTAACTACATAACTATTGTCCATATGAGCTAGTATTTGGTAAAACAAGTAACTTACCAAAACAATTTTATACCATAAATAGCATAGAAACAATATATAATATAGATGATTATGCTATGGAAAGTAAATACAGATTAGAAGTAGCCTATATAAGAACAAGGATAATGATAGAAGAGCATGAGAATAAAAAAAAGGTACTATATATCAGAATCAGAAGGTAAGCAATATATGTAGATATATCAGTAGGAGATAAAGTATTATTAAGAAATTAAGGCCATAAGTTAGATTATAAATATACAGGTCCGTATAAAGTAACGGAAATAGGAGATAGAAATAATATTATAATAATTAATGACAAAAGCAAAAAACAAATAGTTCATAAAGATAGACTAAAACTTCTTATTTCATAGTCACATTTAGTATGGACATACACGGATAATAACATACAAACACACATATATAAATATTTTTCAAATATATATGTTTTTTGATCATTTCATTTTCTTTATCATTACTTGTTTAAATCTAAAAAAAAAAAAAAAATATAATAATAATAATAAATAATAAAAGTTAAAATAACTTCATGAAATAACGTTATTTTTCAAAAAGAGGGAGATGTAGTGTATCCACATATGCGTTTGATTCCACAACATAAATGTTTAGCGGCAACACTTAGTTAGCCGGAGTCACAACACTCTGTTGTTATGACAATAACGCGTAAAGGGCATTGGCTTAACCCCGTTATACATATTCTTATATATAAAAACGGCTGCGCTGATGCTGCGCCGACAGCTAGCTAGCCTTAGCCTAAGAAATATAAAATCATTCGAATAAAGACGATCAACAAACACGATACTAAGGGTCCTAATAATTCAACCTAAATTGATAAATCCTATATGGCGATACTAAGACCAATTCTAAGGGTCCTAATAACTCAACCTAAATTGATGAATCCTACACCTTCATACCATTTCAATAACACTTATGTGTATGTCCACCCTGGTATTGTTTAATATATCACCTTTATACCTTTTATATAACTTGTATAATATATCACCTTTATACCTTTTATATAACAGTCATGTATGTCCACTCTAACATTGTGTCACCCTTATGGTGCCCGAACCTTGGTACCCTATTTGTGCTAGGTCAGCGGTATGCCGCGGGCATCCGGACATGCAATGTGAGATTATGATAGCTTTTAGGTCAGAGATAAAGAGCCCTTGATCAAAACTGAATTCCTGACTTGACGTTATTTTATTCCAACGGAGACAGTTTGACCCACCGTGACTTCTTACCCAGAAGGAGTGACCTAGCTGCCGACGTCATTGAAAATTGCAGTTACATAGCGTTTTCTATGGCTTAGAGATGTAGCAAATATTGAATATAGTCGGTCTGTCCTTTCAAAAAGACTCGTAACGAGTTTAGATTCAAATAAAATGGATTTTAAAAGAAGTCCGACGCTTTTACACCGAAAGCACAAATTTGTGGCATTTCCGATCGTTCAGTTATATGGATACTATAAGAATCTCGACCGATCCGTATAAAATTTTTCGCATATGCTCAGATTCTCATAAAATATGCTCTGTAGGCTTTCGTTGCAGTGTTCTAATTCTTTAGGTCAGCGAATACTTTTTGTTACTTTATTAATTTTTTGTATTTATGGTAACTCTGAGCACATTACTCGGTTGGTTATGAATAGAGCTTTATTGAGAAGCACGCAGAAATATTAGTAAGGTGATTTAACGAAGCACGTATTTTAATACATGGCCAAAGAGTATCAAAATTTTTAATTAGACTTCGAGCAAACTTAATATTAATTAAGCAAAAATTTGATTTAGATATACACTATCAATCCCAACTATACTTAACACCTCTTTAACAGTTGGAGCTGATGATAAATCAAAATCAGAAGCACCAACTGGCGTGGAACAAGTAGAGTCGGAAGAGTCCTACTTAGATTTAGAGTCAGAAAAATTAGAATTGAATCCTAAGATCGAGGAAACAAATTATAATAACCTCACTATTCCAGCAGTTTTAATGTCTGGTCTGGATGAAATTATAGATTCAGATTCTAATTCAAGTATAATAGAGAATAAACAAATTATAATACCACCATGGCAGACCCAGCCGCCCAAAGGTCTTACATAAAGGACATTTCAAACGCAATTCCTGAATTCGATGGACAGAAAATCTATCTCCAAAGATTCATAACAGCGTTGAAACTAGTAGACCTAACGAAAGGCACGTTCGAAGAGCTAGCTGTCGAGGTAATAAAATCTAAAATAATTGGGTCAACTCTTTATAGGGTACAAAATGAGACAACTATCAAAGCAATTGTGAAGAATCTTCAGGACACAATTTTAAGTAAAACATCTGATGTTGTTATTGTTAAGGCTAAAATGGCCAAAACAATTTAAAAAGGTAAAACAGCCAAAAAATTCACCACAGAATTTGAAAACCTACGAGAACTACTGAAAGCTTCATATATTGATGAAGGTTTGTCAGTTGAACACGCTGATAAGTTCAGCACAAAAGAAGCCATTACCACAATGGTTAAAAATTGTGAACAAGGCAGGCTAAAAACAATACTAGAGGCTGGTAGCTTTAGCACCATGAATGGTGCTAAATGTACGAAGTACATTCAATGCAGTACTGAAATGATTGGCAATGCCAACACAATATTGTATGCCCGAAGACAACAAATCTATCGTAGCAATAATCACAGAGGTAATTCGTGGTAGAGGTAGTAGTCGTGGTAATTACCATAACACCGGTTTTTTTCAAAACAATGGTAATAATCGATACTATAAAAACCAGACCAATAACTCAACTGGAGGTCGTGGAGGTTATAGAGGTAATAACCACAACAATACCCACAATGCGAGAGTAGCTCATAGGAACCTTTAGATATTCAGCAACAAAAAACATTAAAATTCGCACCATTAATATTAGTCAAAACATATTTGCAACCTTTACTAACGTAGAAACAGGGAGTAAACTATTTTTCTTAATAGACACAGGAGCAGAAATATCCTAATTCAAAGAAAATTCCGGCACTTAAATACATACAAACAGATAATATAATAAATATACAGGGCATAAGCCAAAAGGCTACCAAATAGACAGGGCTGATCTCAATCGAAATACAGACTTTTAAATATTATATATTAAATATATATAAAAAAAAATTGGATTTCCACACAGTAAGCTCTAAATTCGCTATCCCTTGCGACGAATTTAGGAATTCATTAGGAAATTAATAAGAAATTGATTTCATGAAAAAATTCAACAGTAAGTTAGATCCCAATCAATCTGAAGACTGGCTTATAATTGGCCCAAATAATTTAAATTATCCAAAAATGCATGCAAATACCTCCAGTACTGATCAAATAATAAAAATAAAAAATTTAAAATATGAAATACTTTTGAACTACAACATAGTTCAAATTAATTCCGAATCCGAAATCTGTGTTATCACAACTTTCAAAAAATTTTCCCCTACAATTCCACACACAATTAACAAGCTTATGCACTCCATATAGCGATATATTCGAAATAGAAACTGAAGCAATAACAACAAACAATAAAATAGTCGAACCGTCTGTATCACCATACGAAAGCCCACTCTTGTTAGTTCCGAAGAAATCTCTTCCCAATTCTGACAAGAACAAATGGCGATTAGTAATTGACTATCGCCAAATTATTAAAAAACTTTTGTCGGATAAATTACCGCTACCTAGAATTTATAATATCTTAGATTAACTAGGAAGAGAAAAATACTTCTCATGCCTAGACTAAATGTCTGGTTATCGACAAAGTGAACTCGAGAAAAGTACCCTTGATATTGCGTATTTTTCAACAAGCAATGGCTCGTATCGTTTCACGCGATCACATTTCGGTTTAAAAATAGCGCCTAATTAATTTCAGAGGATGATGACTATTGCATTCTCTGTATTAGAGCCTTCACAGGCATTCCTTTATATGGATGACTTAATAGTTATAGGTAATTCCGAAAAACATATGCTTAAAAACTTAAACAGATGTTTTTGAGAAATGCAGGAAATACAATCTAAAAATACCAAAATACCAATTATAGAGGCATCTATAAATTGTCAGCAATTCCAAAGCTATTTGAAAAAATTATTACTCCTCATCTGCAACACCTCTGTAGCTCAATCATTTCTCCATGCTAGCATGTTGTTATTAGGCGTCGCTCCACTACCACCAACTTGTTGGAGCTGACATCATTTGTGATTGATGGCTTCCAAATGGCCTTCAAACATATGTCATCTACACTGACTTTAGTGAAGCATTTGACTCTGTAAACCAATCACTCCTTTTGAGATAACTCGATCTTTTGGGATTTAATGTTAACCTTTTTACGTGGATTTCCAGTAATCTTTCTGGAAGAACCCAATGCGTCCTTTTTAATGATGTATTCTCCTGCCTATTCCGAGCTACATCTGGAGTCCCTCAAGGAAGTCATCTCGGGCCTTTACTTTTTACCATTTTTATAAATGACTTGCCTTTTGCGTTACCGAACTCTCGTGTACTTATCTACGCAAATGACGTTAAGCTGTGTCTTCAGTATAAATCTTCCTCTACCAAATACAAACTTCAGTCCGATCTGGACAATTTCCAATATTGGTGTTCTGCTAATGACTTAAAACTCAATGGGTCAAAATGCAAACTTATGTCATTCTATCGCTTAAGCCCCATCCAGGCAACTTAAATTCTCTATGGGACCGCCGTAAAAAGATTAACTCAGGTTAACGACCTAGGTGTCCTATTAGACTTCAACCTTAAATTTACCGACCATATGTCAATGGTTAATAAAGCCAAGGGTGTGTTTGGTTTCATTAAAAGATGGTCAAAGGAATTTAATGACCCTTATATAACTAAAACTCTTTAATATCTTTAGTTCTTCCGATTCTTGAATACGGTTCATGTGTCTGGAGTCCCCAATATGGGGTTCATCAAGACCGTATTGAATCAGTACAGAAGAACTTTCTCCTTTTTGCTCTTAGGGGTCTAAGCTGGGATGCAAGTTTCCAACTCCCGTCTTATCATAGCAGCCTACTTTTAATAAACTTACTATCCTTACTAAACCGTAGGACTATGCTGGTGTAGTTTTCATTAATAACCTTATTAATGGTGAAGTCGACAGCCAGAACCTGTTAAGTCTGTTAAAATTTAACGTTCCTTTTAGGGCCTTTTGAACTTTCCTCCCCTTATTACTTAACTTTTGTAGGCCAGCATGACCCTTTCAGGGTATTATGTTCTGACTACAATAACCTCTATCAAATCATTTCACAGAACTCTTGCATGAAATCCTCTATTCTTTTCTACTTAAGAGAGCAACAATGTAACTCTTCCTCGTAACCTTTTTAAAATACTTATTCCTCGTCTCGGATCTATTCCCGCGTTTCGAGCCGTACGATAAACGGCATCGCTCCTCGGTCGGTTGGGCGGAAGGTGGGCTGTACGTATGCAGTGGAAGCCGCAAAAAAAAAAAGTTCATTTTTCATGAATGAAGTGACCTTTCTCGGTCATAAGTGTACAGATAAAGGAATATTTCCAGATGACAAGAAATATGAATTACATCATCATGAATTACACAGTACCACACAATGCGGACAGCTTTGTAGCTTTTTGCAATTATTATAGACGATTCATTGAAAACTTCGCCGAATATTCCCGGCACATAACAAGACTATGCAAAAAGAATATTCCTTTTGAATGGACAGTTGAATGCCATAACGCATTCCAATATTTAAAAACCAAACTAATGGAACCAACATTGTTACAATACTTCGATTTTATTAAAGAATTCTGTATAATTACGGATGTAAGCAAACAAGCATGTGGAGCGGTTCTAACGCAAAACCATGATGGACTCCAACTTCCCATTGCTTATGCATCTAGATCTTTCACTAAGGGAGAAAGTAATAAGTGTACAACTGAGCAGGAGTTGGCTGCAATACACTGGACAATATTACATTTTAGACCATCTATATATGGGAAACATTTTATAATAATAAAAACAGACCATAGACCTTTAATATACCTCTTCTCAATGATCAATCCAAGTTCTAAACTGACACGTATGAGGCTAGAATTTGAAGAATACGATTTCACAGTTTAATACTTAAAGGGTAAAGACAACTATGTAGCTGATGCGTTATCAAGAATAGCCATCAAAAAACATAGAATATATTACTGGCAATATTAATAAAGTGACTACAAGATATCAGAACAGACAGAAAATCCGAGCGGAAAATAAAGAAAAAGAAGAACAGCTTCTAGGCCCAGAGTATATGAAGTAACAAACATTGACGAAGTGACATTGCATGTTAAAGGTATGTTATGTTTATTTAAACATGGCAGAAAAATTAATGCAAGATACGATGTTAGCGATTTATATACCAATGGAATCCTAGACTTAGGTCCATTTTTCCAAAGGCTTGAACTGCAAGCCGGTATAAATAAAATCAGCCAACTCAAAGGGACACCGTGGGAAAATATCTTTAAATCTATTTCAATAGATAATTTCAAATTAATGGGCAATAAAATATTGAAAACATTGAGCTTTGCGCTACTCAACCCGGTGACCCAAATAGATAAACAAAAAGATAAAGAAGCCATTCTGTCTAACTTACATGACGATCCCATTTAAGGAGGTCATACTGGCATTTCAAAAACTATAGCAAAAATCAAAAGGCATTATTTTTGGAAGAATATGACTTGCAATCTCACTGAGTACATACGAAAATGTCAAAAATGCCAGAAAGCTAAAATAACTAAACATAGTAAGACCCCACTAACAATAAGAGACACACCTATAAATGTTTTCGACAGAGTGATAGTGGACACTATTGATCCTCTACCAAAATCAGAAAATGGCAACGAGTATGCAGTCACTTTAATATGTGATTTAACCTAGTATTTAGTTGCCATACCTGTGCCAAATAAGAACGCTAATACTGTCGCTAAAGCAATCTTTGCATCCTTTATCCTGAAGTACGGTCCAATGAAGACGTTCATTACGGAAATGGGAACAGAATACAAGAATTCAATTATAGACAATTTGTGCAAATATTTAAATATTAAAAATATTACATCGACAGCATGCCACCACCAGACCGTTTTAACAATAGAAAGAAGTCATAGAACTTTTAACGAATACATACGATCTTACATATCGGTTGATAAAACTGATTGGGACGTATGGCTTCAATACTTTGTCTTTTGTTTGAACACGACTCCTTCTATGGCACATAACTATTGTCCATATGAGCTAGTATTTGGTAAAACAAGTAACTTACCAAAACAATTTTATACCATAAATAGCATAGAAACAATATATAATATAGATGATTATGCTATGGAAAGTAAATACAGATTAGAAGTAGCCTATATAAGAACAAGGATAATGATAGAAGAGCATGAGAATAAAAAAAAGGTACTATATATCAGAATCAGAAGGTAAGCAATATATGTAGATATATCAGTAGGAGATAAAGTATTATTAAGAAATTAAGGCCATAAGTTAGATTATAAATATACAGGTCCGTATAAAGTAACGGAAATAGGAGATAGAAATAATATTATAATAATTAATGACAAAAGCAAAAAACAAATAGTTCATAAAGATAGACTAAAACTTTTTATTTCATAGTCACATTTAGTATGGACATACACGGATAATAACATACAAACACACATATATAAATATTTTTCAAATATATATGTTTTTTGATCATTTCATTTTCTTTATTATTACTTGTTTAAATCTAAAAAAAAAAAAAAAATATAATAATAATAAATAATAAAAGTTAAAATAACTTCATGAAATAACGTTATTTTTCAAAAAGAGGGAGATGTAGTGTATGCACATATGCGTTTGATTCCACAACATAAATGTTTAGCGGCAACACTTAGTTAGCCGGAGTCACAACACTCTGTTGTTATGCCAATATCGCGTAAAGGGCATTGCCTTTATCACTCAGCGACGACGCTCCAAGCGCAAACGTAATATGATATGCACTCTTAGCATTCACCGCTTAGAGCCAAGTCAGCATGGTTCCCATGCTGACCACTTATATACATAGGTCCATACATAAACTCTTTCTCTACCCGTTATACATATTCTGATATATAAAAACGGCTGCTCTGATGCTGCGCCGACAGCTAGCTAGCGTTAGCCTAAGAAATCTAAAATCATTCGAATAAAGACGATCAACAAACAGGATACTAAGGGTCCTAATAATTCAACCTAAATTGATGAATCCTATATGGCGATACTAAGACCGATTCTAAGGGTCCTAATAACTCAACCTAAATTGATGAATCCTACACCTTCATACCATTTCAATAACACTCATGTGTATGTCCACCCTGGTATTGTTTAATATATCACCTTTATACCTTTTATATAACTTGTATAATATATCACCTTTATACCTTTTATATAACAGTCATGTATGTCCACTCTAACATTGTGTCACCCTTATGGTGCCCGAACCTTGGTACCCTATTTGTGCTAGGTCAGCGGGCCGCGGGCATCCGGACATGCAATGTGGGATTATGATAGCTTTTAGGTCAGAGATAAAGAGCCCTTGATCAAAACTGAATTCCTGACTTGACGTTATTTTATTCCAACGGAGACAGTTTGACCCACCGTGACTTCTTACCCAGAAGGAGTGACCTAGCTGCCGACGTCATTGACAGCTGCGTGACAATACAGTAGAAAATTATAAAAATTGCAGTTACATAGCGTTTTCTATGGCTTAGAGATGTAGCAAATATTGAATATAGTCGGTCTGTCCTTTCAAAAAGACTCGTAACGAGTTTAGATTCAAATAAAATGGATTTTAAAAGAAGTCCGACGCTTTTACACCGAAAGCACAAATTTGTGGCATTTCCGATCGTTCAGTTATATGGATACTATAAGAATCTCGACCGATCCGTATAAAATTTTTCGCATATGCTCAGATTCTCATAAAATATGCTCTGTAGGCTTTCGTTGCAGTGTTCTAATTCTTTAGGTCAGTGAATACTTTTTGTTACTTTATTAATTTTTTGTATTTATGGTAACTCTGAGCACATTTCTCGGTTGGTTATAAATAGAGCTTTGTTAAGTCCCTATGCAGAATTGTTCTTTTGCTAGGCATCCTTAAAAGCGCAAGGTCATTGACCTTTTCTTTGGGTATTCAAACGTGTTGAAGAAATATTTTGCTAAGTTCCCGCAGAATTAGAAGTGCTGTCAAGTGCCTCGATCCAAGCGGATGCTCTTTCCGCGATCGAATTGCTAAGGCATTTCGTTGACTTTCGACTTTTCGTTGCAAAAAATTGAGCGGCCGTACCTCCATACGTGACTGTTTTAAAACGATGGTATGTTAGTGAGAATGGTCATTTTGCCATTCCACTAGTTGATGAAATTGGTCATCTGGATTGGTTTACACTTGACGATACATCTTTTCTATATCAGTCATGAACACGTACTTGTGCATTTGGAAGCTAGTAAAATGGGGAATAGCTCGCTTTAGGCGGTGGGACCTGCATGATTAACTTAGACTAACTTTAGACTAACCTCCAGCATTTTTTTTTATCAATGCGTGGTTTTCTTTTCTGACGCTTAGTCCACACACTATGGATAAGCAAATATAGGATTCTAATCTCCCTGGTGCTATCCATCCAAACTTCGTATTTTATAGCATGTATACATTTGTACCTATTTTTTTTTGATTTGAAAGAAATAACGAGTAATAAAGCTTGGCAAAAATTAACAGACCCATCCTTCCAGGTCTGTCGAATTGGGAATCTGCCAATGGACTGTAAAGTTAAAGATTATCCTCTTGATTGAATGCATTGATCATATTCATTCAAAGCCTTGGGTTGTCTTTGTTATTTGGTGCTTTATTAATATTGGAGGCGGCAGTGGTGCCGCGTCCAGCTCCCGATTGATTCTGGTTCTTATAACATTCCTTATTAACTAAGTAGGGTCTATGTCTCGCAGCCAGGCTGCTTACAGCGGCAGAGACGCCTCTATATTCTTATGTATATATCTATATATCTACGCGAGGAAATATGAATATTCACTTGAGTTCATATACTAATTTGTTTATTTATATGCAACAATGTATGAAGTACAGTGTGCATTCGATAAATGTGCATATTACATCTTCCTCCTTTGGAAAATTAACGTAATTACATGATGTTATTTTTATGTCAAATTATTTGACGATAAAACTAAATTTTGTTTTTTTTTTTTATTATTATTTTTTTTTTTTTATGTGTATAAAAAATGTTTTTTTTTTGTGTATGGGCTTTATTAATTTATTAAAAAGGAAATAGAATTCAATCTTATGTGTTTTAGCTTAACCAACTGAAACAAAAATATTGACAAGAATGGTGTTAACTTTGGTTCAAAAAATACAAGAAACCTTTTTCATTTTCCATTTCATAAAGAACAACGTTCTGATGAACTCCTGTCTAAATTTAAGTTAACGAATATTTTTAATATATCATTATGAACTGTTTGTGTCTTACACCTATCACCTGATATTATTGTGTTTTCCCTTTTTCCAATTACTCTTACAGTATATGGGCCTGTATATTAAAAATCTAGCTTATGACTGTTTCATTTTTTAATGATATACCTCTGATATATCTCTAGTCTTCCTATCATATAGTTCCTTATTCTTAATTTTATTATCTTCTATCATTAAGCTACCTCTAGCCTATACTTAGATTCCTTAGCATAGTCATCTACGTTATAAAGTGGTTTTATTTTATCTACGGTATTAAAATGTATTGGTAAGTTTGATGCTTTACCAAATACTAGCTCGTATGGACAACACTCATGTGCCATGGAAGGTGTATTGAAACAGTATACGAAATATTGGAGCCATACGTCCCAATCAGTTTTATCTACTCAACTGTAGGATCGAATGAGTTCATTAAACGTTCTGTGGCTTCTTTCGACTGTTTATTATGTTCCACATAATAAACTCAAAATACACTATCCCTTATGATGGAATAGTGGGGCTTGATTTTATGAAAAATTTAGCTGTAATTTAGATCTTAATCAATCTGAAGACTGGCTTATCATAAGACCAAATAATTTAAATTTTCTGATTTATGTTCCAATAACATACACTTCTAGTAACAACTCCTTAATTCTGCCAGCAAGATCCCAAGTCATCAGAAAATTTCGTCTATCATCAGTTGAAGATAGTACACTTTTCCCAACCAGGAAATTCAAAATGGCATTTATGTTGCAATTACAGTCGCAACTACCAAAAATGCATGAAAATGCAAATGAAATACTTTCCAACTTCAACATAGTTCAAACTAATTCCGAATGTAGAGAAAAATCTGTATTATCACAACTTTCAAAAATGTTCCCATACAATTTCACACCCAATAACAACCTTATGCATGCAATATAGCGACATATTTGGACTAAAGGCAGAACAATAACAACGAACAACTTTTATGAACAGAAACTGAGATTGACGGATGATGAATCAATTTATATAAAAAAATTATAGAAATCCTCAAAGTCAAAGACGAAATACAGGTACAGGTACAAAAATTAATTGACAGTTCCAAAGAAATCTCTCCCCAATTCTGACAAGAAAAAATGGCGATTAGTAATTGACCATCGCCAAATTATTAAAAAACTGTTGTCTGATAAGTTTCCGCTACCTAGAATCGATGACATCTTAGATCAACTAGGAAGAGCAAAATACTTCTCATGTCTAGACTTAATGTCTGGTTTTCAGCGCCAAACTAATTCCAGAGGATGATGACTCTAGCATTCTTCGGATTAGAACGTTCACAAGCTTTCCTTTACATGGATGATCTAATAGTCATTGGGAATGTTCCAAAAAATAAATGCTTTAAAACCTAACTAATGTTTTTGAAAAATGTAGGACATAAAACCTAAAACTACATCCTGAAAAATGTTAATTTTTCATGCATGAAGTGACATTTTTGGGACACAAATAAATGTACAGATAAAGGAATCTTGCCTGACAAAAAAAAATACGACGTCATCAAAAATTATCCAGTCCCACATGATGCGGATAGCGCTAGACGATTCATTGGCTTTTGCTACTATTATAGACGTATTATAAAAAATTTTGCCGATTAGTCCCGTCACATAACAAGATTATGTAAAAGCGAGAATGGAAAGCAAACTTTGGACGGAGCCGAAGCTTATATACCCTTGCAGTTAAATATCGGCTTCTATTAATTAAAGATACAGTAAATATCGGATATAGTTAGCCGATCTTTACAAAAACATTCATAACAAGCTTAGATTCGTATAAAATGAATTTTAAAAGAAGTCCGACGCTTCTACGCCCAAAAACACGCAAGTTGTTGCATTTCCGATCGTTCAGTTATATGGCAGCTATAGGATATAGTCGGCCGATCCGTATAAAATTTTCAAGATCGGCATAAATTCCCCTAATAGTCAATCTGTGCAAATTTATAGCATTTCCGATCAATCAGATATATGGCAGCTATAGGATATAGTCGGCCGATCCCGGCCGTTCCGACTTATATACTGCGTGCAAAGGAAAGAAGGGTGTGTGCAAAGTTTCAAGACGATAGCTCAAAAAGTGAGAGACTAGTTTGCGTAGAAACAGACAGACGGACATGCTTATATCAACTCAGGTGGTGATCCTGATCCAGAATATATATACTTTATGGGGTCCTGGATGTCTCCTTCACTGCGTTGCACACTTCTGACCAAAATTATAATACCCTCTGCAAGGGTATAAAAAAAAGGTATCAGTTTTAGGCTCTGATGACTCATCTTTGTAAATAGCCAAAAAACATAAAAAACGAGAATGGAAAGCTAACTTCGGACGGAGCCGAAGCTTATATACCCTTGCAATTATAGCATAGCGGCTTCGATTGATTACAGATATAGTAAATATCGGATATAGTTAGCCGATCTTTACAAAAACATTCATAACAAGCTTAGAACAATGCATTTTAAAAGAAGTCCGACGCTTCTACGCCCAAAAACACGCAAGTTGTGGCATTTCCGATCGTTCAGTTATATGGCAGCTATAGGATATAGTCAGCCGATCCGTATGAAATTTTCCAGATCGGCTTAGATTCCTATAAAACGGAATTTGCAAATTTCAAGTTTCTATCTTCAATGACATGGAAGGTATAGTATTTCCGATCAATCAGATATATGGCAGCTAAAGAATATAGTAGGTCAATCCCGGCCGTTCCGACTTATATACTGCGTGCAAAGGAAAGAAGGGTGTGTGCAAAGTTTCAAGACGATAGCTCAAAAACTGAGAGACTAGTTTGCGTAGAAAGAGACAGACAGACAGACGGACAGACGAACATGCTTATATCGACTCAGGAGGTGATCCTGATCCAGAATATATATACTTTATGGGGTCCTGGATGTCTCCTTCACTGCGTTGCACACTTCTGACCAAAATTATAATACCCTCTGCAAGGTTATAAAGATGTTGTATTCAAATGGACAGCAAACTGTCAGAATGCATTAGAACCCCTTAAATCGGCACTAATAAATCCAACCTTATTGCAATATCCAGATTTCAGCAAAGAATTTTGTATAATAACAGATGCAAGTAAGCAAGTATGCGGAGCAGTGTTAACTCAACACAAAAATGGACTCCAACTTCCAGTTGCATTTGCATCAAGATCATTTACTAAGGGAGAAAGTAATAAAAGCACAACAGAACAAGAGATAGCAGCAATTCACTGGGCAATAACTTATTTCAGACCATACATTTAAGGCAGACAGGCTCCGTCCGAAGTTAGCTTTCCATTCTCGTTTTTACTATTTTTATGCCTTTGCAGAGGGTATAATAATTTTGGTCAGAAGTGTGCAACGCATTGAAGGAGATTTCTCCGACCCTGTAAAGTTTATAAATTAATTAGATACTTGTTTTCAGGGTGCTATTTATTAATGATCCCAAGCTGCTGTCGATGACGTCACGGTGTGCGGATGAATATATTGTTGAGTAGAGTCTTGATCTTCGGTTGTTCCTCGCTGTGGTCGATGACTTCACAAGGCAGGGGAAGTTAGCTGTTGCTAGTATTATTTCCTTTCAGGAATTATGTTGAGAGCACTTGCTCTGTTATCACGGCCCTTGAGGCTTAGTGACCAATTTAATAAAATGAATTTACAAACACGGCGAAGCCGGAGTAAGATCTGATACTTCTTTATTTTACGAAGCTTGGATACAAACTGAAACTTAAAGCTAACAAAAGTATATTTCATAGCGGCCACTCAAATATGCAGCGTTTGCCGGCTATGTATGGGCTCTTAGGCAACCGAACATAGCCGATGCACGGTTAACTACAGTTAACTACTCCCCCTTCAGGAATTAGGCCGCCCTCGGCCGACCCTATTTGGGCAATCATTTTCTTTAGTTGGGCCGCTGTTCTTCGAGCCTGCGTGACTCGCCGATAGGTTAGACCGATGCAAATCAAAGCGCAGCATACTGCTCCCGCTATGAATGCCATCTGGTATGTCTGATGGTGGTCGATTTCCTTCCCGAACTCCTTGATGTGTTCCAAGTTACGTTCACTCAATCGGTGAAGGTATGGAAGACTGAGAACGTTACATTCCACGGTGATATTCAGGGAAGGTGAGCTGGCAACTCCTGGAGCCCTCTTCTGGGCTGTGTTATGATTCACCATTCGGGTTTCGTTTATGGTGGCACTCTCTGTGAACGTGATGAGATATGTGCCCTTTATATGGACACAAGTACCATTGTCCACACTCACGCGAGCTGTGTGATCGTTTATAATTGCAATCCCCTCATCTACATAGGTAATGGGGTGCAGATCGCTCTGTTGGATTTCGCAATGCGCTATGCCTCCAGCATGGAGTTCTTGTGCGCACGATCTCTTTTGCGCCAGCTGGCAAAACGTAGCTCCTGGTGTCGTGGAGCAATTTTTTATTGTGTGGACCTCACCGTCACATTCAGCTATCATGTTGTCTTCTAGCCTGAGTATGGTGTCGTGATGCGACACAGGAAAAACACTGATCCTATTGCAAGCCGTTTTAATTTTTGGAAACTTAATGTGGGCTCTTCCATCCACACACCTTCCAGGTCTGCATGATCCAAAATGCTAGGGCTAACAACGTTAACTTTGGCAAGTGCCACCGCTAGTATTAAACCCTGCAGCTCCATTGTGATCATCCTATTTCGAGTTAAAAGCATCCCGAGTAGGTGCCCTGTGTCAACTTGGGACTTTTCGGCTGACCTCAGAAGTTGGTTGACTGTTTCGGAAATTTTATTAATTTGATTTTGGATTCTATTGTTAATATTAACCTGCCTATTGTTTGCATTTATTAGTCGAAATTCCTTAAATTTAATTTTTTCGAAATCTTCCGCGTCCGGTGTTCCTGCCACTACTTTCAAGACGGTACATAGGAAGTCTAAGCTTCTGGCTACTCTATGATGGATGCTCAATGAATCGAGCAGGTCGCGTAGATGGGCAACGTCAACCATCAAGAGTTTCTGCATGTGGGACTGAGGGAACATGTCGGTCATTCTATTGGTTTCCTCTATGACACGTCTATATTCCGAGAGATTCGCCGAGTGTTTGATAAACGCGAATTCCTCCCATACTAAAATTCTTCCATCAACGATGGGATATGATAGAAAAATCAGGGATATGGCTTTGAACCTGTAATTTGTACGTGCTGTAATTTTGTTTAAATTGGGAAGCCCACCACCGAAGCATGATTAAATACTAATGATAAAATAGTAATGAAACTTAAGCCAAGTGGCTAGAAATAAAGATAATAGAAAATTAAAAATGATCAGGCGAGCGATAACTTGCTTTGCTCAGCCTGCCTAAGGTTGTCCTTGTGGACCACCGTCCCCTTAATGAGGACTGTGGTCCCCATGTCCGCTTGAACGGTTTTTTCTTCACACAACGGTGAGAGTTTGTTGCCTAGGCGCCGGTTGGACTTCACGAGGACTTTTTCGCCAACTCCGTATACTCTATTTTGTCGGGAAGCGTTCTCCCTATTCCGGAGCTTGTCTTGGGCATGTTTAATCTTATCCTGTATTTCGAACTGTGGGTCATTTGATTGTGTTTGGACCACGTCGGCCGGCCTCTTGTCGATGACCGAATGGATAGATTTGTTATATTTGGTTGTAGCCAGTAGAATTAGCTTTACGGTATCGCAAATGCCTTTATCAATTTTGAGACATCTAGTAAGCTCTACCAGAGGGCTATGGAAGCGCTCCACTTGTCCGTTTGAGACATTGTGGAGGGGCGGCGCGTTTAAGATATTCACGCCGAAGTGGTTTTCCAGCATGGCCACCATGGAGTGCGAATTCAACGATGGTTCGTTGTCGCAGTATATGATTTTGTCCTTGGGGAAAACGTTCATCAGCTGTAGGAGCGCTGGCTTGAGGTCCTCTATGGTTCTAGAGGGGATCGGTTGGACTACAGCAAATTTTGAGAACTTGTCGATGCACGTAAGGAAATACTTTTTGTCCGTGGAAAAAATGTCTATGTGTAGCATTTCTCCTACTTGAGATGGGATTGGCGTTTCGCCAAGCTCTTGTTTCTTTGGATGTCTATCGTATTTTGCCTTAGCGCATGTTTTGCAAGTAGCGACTATTTCGTTCGCTTATTTGGTCATTTTTGGGAAGTAGTACTTGGAGAGTACCTGCTATTTCACGTCTGCTAGTATTTCACGTCTTTCGGCTATTGCAAAAATGTCAGTTACTCTGTTTTTGCAGTGCCAGAATTTGGTGGCAGGGAACTGCCGAACCAATTTGTCCTGTATCATTGCTAGCGTGTGCAAATCGCAATGAATGGCGTTTACGCCTTTAGGAACTATGACGGACTCGAGCTCCTCTATCAGTGACTTCTCGCAAGTGAAGACAATGTTATGTCGCCTCTTGTTTCCAAAGAGGACAAAGGTGCGTTTCAACGGTGAGCGTGTTTCTTCTAGAATTATTTGGTTCTGGAAACAATTAAGAGGTTTTTCCGTTGATTGTATGGTATTTGTTAGCGACAGCTCACTGTGAATTGTGGCCGCGCTTGAGAATGCCTTGTAGAACGTTAAGTTGCTGTCTGGAGAGGGCATCCGCAACGAGATTGTCTTTGCCAGGCTTGTAGAAGACCTTGGCACCACACTCGTCGATTCGTTCTTTCCACCTTTTAATTTTTGTGTTCGGATTGGAATCCGATACCGCGTAAGTTAGCGGTTGGTGGTCGGCATAGATGTTTATATTGTTGACTGCATACAAGTAGTGACGCAGTTAATGGGTCGTCCCTCTTGGGAAAGCACTGCGCCAATGCCGTATGCTGAGGCATCTGTCGTTAGATCAAATGCCTTTTTGTAGTCGGGATACCTAAGGATAACGTCTTCAGAGGCCAGGATATTACGTACCTTTTCGAAAGCCAGCCGTTGCGGTTCAGTAAATTGTACCTCGATGTTTCTCGATTTTTCCGCTGACACCCTCATATTGGCGTCGTGCAGGTTCTTTAGAACCCAGTCCACGTGCCGTATGTGGGCGTTTTCATCTTCTGAGAAAACGATTACATCGTCGACATAGCCATAGCAAAACTTGCCAATCTGCTCTCGCAGTACGTCGTCGATAGTTCTTTGGAAGATGCTGGCAGCATTCCTCAATCCGAATGGTAGTCGGCGAAACTCGTATTTTCCTCCGTTTACGGAAAAGGAAGTTTTTTCACGGTCACGCTCTGCAAGTATAATCTGGTGATAGCCAGCCTTCAAATCGAGAGTTGTGAAGTATTTGGCTTTGCCTAAATTCCCTAAAATCATAGAGATATTTGGCATGGGGTAGCGATCTGGTACTTTCCTCTCGTTAAGTTTTCGAAAGTCTAACCAGTCGCATTTTTCGGTTGCCAGTTTCGTCGGTGTACTTTTTATCTACTACCCATATTGGGTTATTGTAGGGGGACTTTGATTTCTGGATTATACCGTTTTTTAGTAAGTCTTGGATTTCGCCGTTGACGAAATCAGCTGCCTCCATTGGGTAGGGGTAAGGCCTAGCATAAATGGGTTCCTCATTGACTGTCCTGATGGTGGCCACCACTGACGTGTTGTAAGGTAATGCCTCATCTGGATTTGCAAAGGCATTTTTTCTGTCACAAAGTATCTTTGAAAATGCTTTCTTGACTGAAGGTGGTGCGCTTGAGCAGTCCACTTCAGTGAAATTAACGCTGGGGCATGATTGGAATTCTAGCTTTTCTACTTCCGAGCCCCATTTGAGGTGGCCGGAAGCCGGAAAAAGCGATACTCCTGCCTGTATTAACAGGTCAAGTCCAATGATGGCATCAAAGGAGGACAAGTCTGGTAAGATGAAGAAAGTGGCTTTTTTGTTAAAAATGGAAACGACGCATTTTTTCGTTTTTGTGGTCACGCCATGGATAGAATGTAGCGGGAATGGAGCATCTACTGGGCGGACGCCTTTCAATCCTTCGTATGGACGGATGAAATTTTTTGACGTGCCCGTATCTATTAAGATTTTCATGTCCACCCCTGCTACTCTTCGTCTGATGACGGCAAGCAGGGATTTTCCCCTAAAAAATTGAAGTCAGACTCATAGTCTTGAATGGCGTCATCGTCGATTTCCTGAGCCGCGTTTGAAGCTGTGGCGGTGTATTTTTCCCCGGTTCCGCCTGTGCCCAGCGTGATGTGGTTAACCCTCTGTCGCTTGTGAGGGCCAGATCGATCGGACACGGCTGGCTTCCTGTTTTGGTATGCCGGGGCTAGTGATGGCTTAAGCATTCTGGATAGTGATGGGTCAATGTCCATGGGTTCGGGAGTGTTCCCACTGCGTGGGGCCGAATGTACTTGCACCTTGTGTTGTTTGGTGTAGTACGGGTTTTTGCCAGTATTTGCCTGGGAATTTGTTTGTGCAGGGGTTTGTCGGTGCTCTTGCGCCTTTGGATACTGTTTTTTATCTCTGTCTTCTTGGCTTCTCGCAAAGGAGGCCGCGAACGAGTACCTTTCGTGGTTAGAATCCACTTCTTGTGCTAAGGCAAGGGCTGATGGCATGTCTTTCGGCTTTGCCGAAAAAAGGACATCTGTGAGGCTACGCTTAAGTCCCGAGATGAATACTCGGAGCGCGTCATCTCGAAATTTGTCGCACAATACTTTTGCTGCCGATGCTTCATAAGACATGGTGGCTTTGCTCGTGAGCAAAGTGAGCTTTTTCTCGACCTCGTCATAGTATTGCAAGAGCGTAAGATTCCCCTGTCTGAGGGTACCCATTTTCTGTTCGATGACGTGAATCTGACGCTTGTCACTGTAAGTAAAATCGAGTCGATTTATAATCGCGTCGAAGTTAAGCACAGTGTCAAACGAGGATAACACGGCATCGGCAGGTCCTCTTATTTTACTCCCAATTATGATAACCGCTTGATAATGTCTTGAGCTGTTTACATAATTCTTAAATATATAATATGCGGCAACTGCCGCTTGCCGCCACGAGACATATGCGTCTTGTGCTCCCGTAAATTCAGGTAAGCACTTGACAGCATCTAGGGGCTCGTCACACTTGACGTTATCCCAAATTTCTATGGGTTCATAGACTCTGATTTGGGGAGGTCCCGCTTGGGCGGGAGGGATTTGTACCGCATTGACCTGTTCGGTCAATTGCTGTATAGCTAGTCGTAGTTCGCTTTCCCTACGTTGGCTTTCAATATTTGCTTCTTGCACTGCATGCTGAACGGCCGCCTGTATGGTGGCCGTCATTTGTTCCATGCTAAAAGCCATACTCGCGAATGTGTTTGAGTTTCTTGGAGTGGAAAATTTGGTCGGCCCTTCGATCTCTGATTCAGAGTCGCTTGAGAGTTGTTTTAAATTCCTATACTGGTCGAAGCGATTGTTCATGTGGAGCTGTGTCCATAAAATCACCCAGAGAAATTAATTCATGCTCAAATTGCATGCCTACAGAAGCAATTGGGTCGGTGAAGGGGCCGTGGGGGCCGAGCTATTGCTTTAGTAAACAGAACTGTGCGGCTGCCTTGTCAAAACAGACGAGGTGGGGGACGCGGGGATAAACAAAAACAATATAAAAACAACAAAGTGTCACACACTGTATGCGCGACAGTATCGTGTTCCTGAAAACGGAGTGGTGAGGCAAAACGGAAAGAAAAATAAATAACCAGGCTGGAGCTAGCTCCAAGAATTCTTGTGAATTAAAAGACGTATATAAAAGTTGAATTAACTGTATGTAATTATAAGAATTTTTTTGCTGCAGCTAAATTTTAGCTCTGGTTAAGAATTTTTGTTTCGTAACTTATGCTGTTGCATAAATTAATTATTGATTCATTTACCAAAACAAATGCAAACAATGTATTTGGAAAGCGTTTATACAAAATTTTATATAAAAAATTATCACATAAAACTTAATGTATTTACAAATAATTCCACCAATCAACCAATTAATGAGGATTAACTTTTATTTTAATTGTTAGTGGAGCTGCAGATTTTATCTGGCAGCAACTATTAAAATTTTTATTTTTTTCCTTTTTATTCTTTTTTATAGCAGACTTGAAGGTTGTAAAGATAAAAGGCTCACTTACATGATTTTTACGTTGGGCGCCAATTAATTAGATACTTGTTTTCAGGGTGCTATTTATTAATGATCCCTCGCTGCTGTCGATGACGTCACGGTGTGCGGATTAATTATATTGTTGAGTAGAGTCTTAATCTTCGGTTGTCCCTCGCTGTGGTCGATGACTTCACAAGGCAGGGGAAGTTAGCTGTTGCTAGTATGATTTCCTTTCAGGAATTATGTTGAGAGCACTTGCTCTGTTATCACGGCCCTTGAGGCTTAGTGACCAATTTAATAAAATGAATTTACAAACACGGCGAAGCCGGAGTAAGATCTGATACTTCTTTATTTTACGACGCTTGGATACAAACTGAAACTTAAAGCTAACAAAAGTATATTTCATAGCGGCCACTCAAATATGCAGCGTTGCCGGCTATGTATGGGCATCCGGCCAGACGCTGTGTCAGCAGTTTGGCCGGAGCGGGCTCTTAGGCAACCGGACATAGACGATGCACGGTTAACTACAGTTAACTTATATATTCTGAATCATATCGACTCAGGACGATATAAGCATGTGCGTCTGTTCGTTTGTGTGTTTGTTTCTACGCGAACTAGTCTCTCAGTTTTTGAGCTATCATCTTCAAACTTTGCGCACACCCCTCTTTCCGTTGCACGCAGTCTAAACGGCAGGGATCGCCTAATTATATCCTTTATAACTGAACGATCGGGAATGCTTTAACTTCCTTGTTTTCAAATATAAAAGATTGAAAATTGCTCAACGCTTTTTTAGGGGAATCTAAGCTTATCTAAAAAGTTTCCGATTGGCCGACTATATCCTACAGCTGCCGTATAACTGAACGATCGGAAATGCCACACCTTGCGTGTTTTTGGGCGTAGAAGCGTCGGACTTCTTTTAAAATTCATGGTTCTAAGCTTGTTATGAATGTTTTTGTAAAGATCGGCTAAATATATCCGATATTTATTATATCTTTAATCAATAGAAGCTGCTATTTAACTGCAAGGATATACAAGCTTCGTCTCCGTCCGAAGTTAGCTTTCCATTCTCGTTTTAATTTTTCATTTGGTACAGTGCTTCAAGGTATAAAAAAAAAATTGAAATAAAAAAAATAAATAATTAATATATAATAAAAAAATGAAATTTAAAGTAGTCTGCGCTATTAAATCTTGCAATAAGACCATAACTTCATTCTAGCCAAGCCTCCCCTGTTGGCTGCGTGACAACATGGTACATGCCAAATGTGCCGGTTTCAGTGTCGGACGGAGTGTCCCGGAGCTCTGGCTTGCACTTTTGTTGCAGTGACTGTCGTGCCGTGCAGAGCGAGATGAGAGCATTCATGCGGCACACAAGGAATGGATTTAATGAATTGAAAGCTGGTTTTGCGCTTGATTCTCAATTTAGCAGCCTACAGCTACTAATTGAGTCTCCGAAGCGCAAAAAATCCACCCTACCGGAGCCGTGTGCACCAGCTAATCCTCTGCCAACACTGCCGACCATCACTCAACCCCTGATCACCCTGGCAACTCCAAGAGCCAGGACTGATAAAAATTCGGATACCGAATGCGTCAGTGATCGTGTGCAACTTTCTGACTTGTCCCCTATGGCGTCACTACCAGTTACCCCACGGATTTATGCCACAAATTTAAAATAAATTTAAATTTTCCTCTTTACAGGCGAACATCAGCCTGATATGTGTGCCTTCGTCGACGTTTGTCGGTATCTTCGCCTAGTTTATGGCCAGAGTACATATTTGTTCAAGAACATTAGCCGAGAAATGTAAAATGAAAAAATACCAAGGGAGTCAAGCTCCCCAAAGCTACATCAACTGACAAGCCTACTTCTTCCTTAAAACACTAATAAACTCCATTACTCTAACCAATCAGTATACTAGGGGCCTTCGAAGTAAGCTCCCTAGGCTATACTGAAATAGCTTTTCCTTTGCATCTCAGGTTATTGTCTATAGTGAAACCTGGTTAAAGCAAAAAGAAGTCAGACGCTTCTACACCCAAAATAGCCGGTTAATCAGTATGAGATTTTTCGAATGGGCTCAGATCCTTAAAAAACACGCTCCGAGCAAATTTTAAGATTCTAACTTTAAAACATGGAAGTTTTTTCATTTTCCATCGTTTATTTATATGACAGCTATCGGTTTTTTTTCGCTTGACTTCTTATGAATAAATACGCTTACCTTCCATCCAACCGACTGAGCGTCGCTGCCGTTTATTGTACGGCACGAAGAAAAGTAATTTCCAGAGACCTTTTCCAGGTTTCCAGAGAAACATTTCATTTTAAGACATATAATAGGTGGTGGCCGTCACCAATAATATGTATAGTAATGAAAACGACTCACGGCATAGTCCTACGGTTAAAGATTTATAAAGACTCAAATAATTCAAATAGTCTACAATTCAAATAAGTCTACAATAATAAAAATGGAAGCTGGATATAAGATATCTTAGTTGAGCCCCCTAAGAGCAAATAAGCGAAAATTCGTCATAACTTATTCAATGCGGACTTGAAAAAATCCATATTGAGGACTCCAGACACAAATCGAACTCAAGAACTAAACATAAGTATAATGCATTAGTTATAGGGGTCATTTTGGTTGGTAAATTTAATATATTAGTCTAATGAGCAGTCTCATGGGGAAAATAAATACCTTTTAAAGGGCCTAAGGCAGGGGTACAAACGCACCTTATGGAAGAGCAAAACACCAATACATTGAAGAACTGGCACTACACAAACGAAACTCCTCTCATTGCTTTAAACGCGTGCTCAGCGTGCTTACTGGCGTAGACTGCACAAAAGTTGCCATTAAATAAAAAAAAATAATGTAAATAAAAAAACAAAGACAAAAAAACTTTAGGCAAAGAAACATAAAAATATAAATTAAAAATGTTAACATAAGAAATAATGTACACAAAATTCGAAATGTTAACATACGAAATAGCAAAAAATAAAAATTAAATAGAAAACAAAAACAATTTTAACGATTATATGAACTTAAAAATTCAAAGAGCCAACATTAAATTTTGTTTTAAAATTGGTAAAACTTTTATTGAAACGTTTCAATTGGTGAAACAAGACGATGACGATGGTTGCCCATCACGTAGCAGAGTGTAAGTGCAGAGTGAGGACATAAATGACGATGAACCGAAAATTTCATCGAAACTGTGCGTGAATTAATAAAAAATCAGCCGAAATCATCATTAAAATTCAAGGAAATAGAATTGAACATATCGAAAACATCGATTTATCACATTTTGATCGAACATTTGGGCTTACAAAAGGTGTGTGCACGGTTTGTTCCGCACAAATTGACTGATGTCAAAAATTGATCAGAATTTAAAATTCGAAGGACATTATTAAAGAGGCATTAAGAGACCCGAACTTCCTTTACAAGATAGTGACTGGTCACGAAACGTGGTGCTTTCAATATGATCCCGAAACGAAACGCCGGAGTGCTGAATGGAAGGCGCCGGACGAGCCGGAACCCAAAAAATCGCGCCTGGAGAAGTCAAAAGTGGAGAGGAAATAGGATTCGCCTGATCTGGGATGACCATGTAGGGATCCTCTGAGGAGGTGCTGATTCTGCAAGAATTGGTCACCAGGACCTTGAACCACGAGCAAGTGACGACTGCCCGCGTCCATCTTTCCTATTCACGCATGTTGGGTTAGTATCTCTCCGACATCAGACTGAAGGCCCGCAGAGACCCAAAAGGACCATAGCCCAAACCACCATGCTAAGGATGGAGGACAGATAAATGAAAGTCAGCTCAGTCATAACCTTACTCTTCCTCCTTCTTGCACGATTAGCGATTCGGACCGCCGCAGACATCTTGGCCGGAACAGTCGAAAGCTTGGCAGAGTTCTCGTGAGCAGCAGCAGTGGCAATCGTCTTCTGGCGGGCATCCTCAGCGAAGGCGGGCTTGGTGGCAGCATGGATGCAACTTGGCGCTTCATCAGCAGCGGCAACAAGACCGGGTCCGGCAGAGAGAACTATATTCCATCTAGTAGGATCAGCAACAGGAACAGGGCCAGCAACGAGGACTGGTGAGGCGGCCGCAGAAACGCGTATTTTAACTGGAGGAGCCGAATCAGCAATCACCAGAGGGCCGGGAACTACACCAGGAGCATGATCCGGCATCAGGATGGATGATATAGCAGCCGACGCCGAGGCAAAGGTGGAAGTGGGCAAGGCAGCAACAGGATCTACAGCAACCATGCGAAAATAGGAGCCGCAACGACAGGAGCGGTGTCTGATGCGGTGGCCGTAGTAGCAACGGGAACGGAGCCAGCATCGGGGGCTGATGAGGCGGCCACAGAAACGCATCGCTTAATTAGAGCAGCAGGCTTAGCAATTACAAGAAGGCCGGCAGCTACAACAGGAGCATCAGCCGGCATCAGAATGGCTGGAGCAGCAGACTCCAATGACAAAACCGGAATAGCAGGCAGAGTTAGTGCAGTGGCGGTCACGGCAGGAAACTTATCGTACCTTCTGTCCGAAGCAGCTAAAACGACGTGCGCAATCGGACCGGTAGCGATGGCAGGAGCAACAGCCGGAGCCTGAATAGCTGGAACTACGGCCGGCGCCAAGTCAGAGGCGGAAATGAGCTTCAAAATAGCCGCAGCAACAACAGGAACAAGGCTAGCGGCGAGCTCAGGATCACACATGGATTCCGAAACAATCCCCTCGATCGGGACATCTGAACCAACGACAGCCACAGGTCCAGCAGCCAGATCGGGGCTTATGCCAGGAGCAACCGCAACATCAGGAACGGTTACTGCATCAGCAGCTGGGCCTGGAGCAACCGTAACATTATTAGCATCTGGGATTGAACATTCGTCGACGATAGGAGCGGCATTCTTTACGCACGTTGGGAGAGCAGCAAAGACGGGAACTGAGTATGATGTGGCGCTACGAACAATGGCCGGGATTGAAGCATCCTCCAGATTCTGTGTCTAGGTTATGTAATCAGTGCGCAAAGCTAAACGTGGCGATCCCCCGAATAAACTCCCCCAATGGAGAGATGCGAGGCGACGATTGAAGATTCCCAAGTCGAAGACTCCTTGGTTTCAAACTCAGTTGAAGACGGATCACATAGCGCCAGCTAAGCGCATGATGAACGGATAACGAGCATTGGCACAAGCTGAAGACAACTTGCGGCATCGCTGGGAATTCCAGAGCAAAGGTTGAGCGCATGGGCGGTCGGAGCGGTGGCCAACTTTACGGCACTGTACAGCCTCCTGAAATTCAACACTCGAGGACTGTCAATTTTGTCGTGGCATAAATCCTCCAATTCCCTTTGCAGACCATCAAATTTTTCCTTTAACTCAGCTGCACGACTGAGAAAGTAGTGACGCGGCGCAAACTCGATATCTGCCGACTTTTTGAAAACTTCTAGCAGATATTCCAGCTCCTCTGCACAACATCGGCCTTTCTCCATAGAAAGTCTCTCCTGGCCGATGGGATCGAAATAGCATTCATTTCTCGCTGTGTCCAAAGCGACGAACAAGTGGACCAAAGAAAGATGTTTTTGCCATTCTCTGCGTTCCCACTTCGGAATAGGCAATTTGTTATCTGGTTGTCTAATCTGGTTAGACACCTAGCGATTACGGATACAGCTTACAACACGGCATGGGAGCGATTAAACGAAAGGTATAATCGTCCACAGCACATCGTAAACTCTTTTTTGGAGCAGTTTATGAAGCTGCCGACTCCTATTGGACACCGGTTCAGAATTGTCTTGGTTTGGCTCGTACACCATAACGCATATTGGTTACGGGAATATCATCGGTAAAAGCAGACACTACAAGGGGATGCAGTATTCTACGCATTCAATCCAGAATTTCACCTGGTAATCTAGTTGATCAAGCTCATGTGCTTGGAAAGATCACTTCATCATTGGAAAGGCAGAGCATCAGCGATCTGCAACTGGCAGATTCACAATTCAGCATAAATGCGCCAATTGACATTCTTTTAAGCATCGAGCACGTATGGAGTGCTATCAATCTTTGGATGGGTGATTACATCAATATTTTTATCTCAAGCAAGCAAAACTATGGCGCTAACATCAACGATTGACAGCGACGCCACTCTCAAAAGGTTCTGGGAGTTGGAAAGCATTCACCGGCCATGCGAACTCATCGACTTTCAGTTGTGGTAGAAGGGTCATTCTTGGGTGAGGGACAACGAGCAACTCACAGCAAAATTGAACAATCCAATTAATCGATCTTCTGTTTCAGACAAACGTATTCAAAACAAAGTCAAATCAGACTGCCTGGCTGCGCAGGTAGTTGCCCCAAGGGAGAATCCTTTAGATCGGCTTCTCAATCGCATCCCATCACACTTGCTTACGTCCTACGATTCATCCATCGCATGAAACATCCATTTTCGAAATCAGCATCGACTAGCCTTATGTTGACGAGATCAAGCAGCAAGGATTCGATGGCTGCAGCATGCATAATCTGGATTTCAACAGGATTTCCAGCTATTACGCGCAAACAAACCTCTACGGAATCAATTTCAGCTGCAACTCTCACCGATAATCGATAAGAACAACTTGCTCGGAGTGGGAGGAAAGATTCAACACTCTCAATTGTCGGCAGAGGCGAAACATACCATTTTGCTTCCAAAGGATCATCGGATCACCTACTTAATCTTGGAATATGAGCATCGAGTCAACCGGCACCCTCATCTCTCTTCGTCATCGTTCGTCAAAGGTATTGGATTTTTGGTACACAAAATCTGATTCGTAAAATCACCCATAAGAAGGGCTACATATGGCTACTCGTTTGCATGGTCACTTCGGCGATTCACCTGGAACTCGCAACGGACTTATACACGGCGATTCTTTTCTTTTCGAGGCAAATGTACACACATGTACAGCGACAACGGAACAAATTTCATTGGAGCGAAGCTACTTAGCTCACAACAACACAAGGACAAGGTCACAAACACCCTCGCGGATGAGCGTATCCAATGGACATTCATCCCACAGCGAGCTCCTCACTGGGGAGGTAAGTGGGAGTCAGCAGTTCGATGCGTCGAATTGCATCTTCGACGAGTTATTGGAAAATCTATACTCACACATGAGCAAATGCGTACCTTGCTGACGCAAATCAGTGCAGTGGTCAACTCCCGACCATTATGCTTCACATCAGACACGGATGACAACTACTTATCCCCAGCCCACTTCTTGATCGGGCAACCATTGACGACCATCCCTGAAGCGGATTTTGGCCACATTCCTGTGGGCCGCTTGGGATACTGGCAAAGTATTCAATCAATGTATCAAGGCTTCTGGAACCAGTGGCACCACGAGTATCTGACCAGTATGCAGCACCCTCCCAAGTGGACCACCACCAAACCCAACATTTCGATAGGCAGCGTTATGTTCATCAAGGAGTCCAACACACCACCTGTATCATGGCACCTAGCAAGGGTTATCGACACCTATCCAGGAAAGGACAACATGGTTCGAGCGATCGGGCTCATGATGGCATCTGGAGAATTGTCCCGGCCAATTACCAAAATAGCTGAACTACCCCGTTCAGAAACCGTGTCTCAGGGCGGGCCGGGATGTTCATGAACCAAATTAGTTTTTTTAAGTTTAATTATCGTTATTACTAATCATATATCAATTAGCTTTTGTCCTACTTATAACTTCGATATAATTTAGACTTAAGATCCACTAAGCATGTATACACACACACAAATATGGCTGAATTCCAACTATTGGACACTCTGCATTAATTTCATCAGTCGCAAAAGGGCAGTGAAAGCGTCAAGTACAAATAAAAAACTACAGTCCACTTAAATTCACTCCGGTTCAGGATCAAATGCTTTCGCTTAGTGTTGACCAATTTATAAAACTAGTTCAAATGCTTTGTCGCTCGATGGGACGCACCGATGCTTTGCGGTTTTAACTGGATTCGTGCAATATATAGAATACCCTTCTTTTTCTTCATCGTAGCTGGCAGATCAGATCGCTAGCATCTTTTTTTTTTAATTCCTAATATCGATTCGCTGACTCCCACTCACGCGTCGCCAAACGCGTCGCCATTAAATAGAATAAATTTTAACTGTCCGACTACTTTTTACGGCCATCAAACAGTCCATTCAAAAAAAGCATAGATACCTAAAATCCAATTAAAATTTGTGTCTATACGGTCTGCTCGCAAGCTAGAATGAAAAAAATAAATAAACTAGGCTAAGGTCTGACAAACAAACAACCTCATTTGGGTTTCACACTGGGTCATCGGTCAGCTACTAAGACTCCGTAAGCGACCCAAGCTAGAAAATAGTTCTTAAAAAAAATCTTTATTTTGTTGTTGTTTAAAATATATTTCGAAAGCAATGCATTGCATCTCCATTCCTAGGGAGGAATATACCTTTGCAGAGAGTATAATAATTTTGTTCCGAAGTGTGCAACGCTGTGAAGGAGACATCTTGGATGGATCAGGATCACCTGGATCAGGATCACCTCCTGAGTCGATATAAGCATGTCCGTCTGTCCGTCTGTCTGTCTGTTTCTACGCGAACTAGTCTCTCAGGTTTTGAGAGATAAGATTTAGCACCCTACAGCTACAAATTGGGTCTCCGACGCGCAAAAAATGCACCCTTGCCCTTGCCGTATTCACCAGCTAGTCCTCTGCCCGCACTGCCGACCATCATTCAACCCCTGATCACCCTGACAACTCCAAGAGCCAGGACTGACCAAAATTCGGATATCGAATGCATCATGTGCATTTTTTCGATTTGGTATCATTACCAGTGACGTCACCGCCCCAATTGCTGCATAACCCAGTAAAACCTACGGGGGACATTGGAACCGGACCCCCGGTCCTGACTGGTATCGCAGCTTGCAAAGCCCCCCTTAATTTTGTTCCTTAAAATTTCACTGCTTGCCCCTGATACCTCAGAGATCGATATCTCGGCTTAAATCAAAGCCAAAACAAAACCGTAACTAAGGTGGAAGACACCTTTTTTTTTTCTAGTTGATCCGGCAAACCTTTGTATCCCTAATAGTCAATGAATGTCGTCTTACTTTTTATCTAAACTGTTTTAAGCTTTGATGAACGTAAAACAATACAAAATAATATATTAATATAGATAGAAATAAAAAGTATTTTATTATAATGAATGATGTTGAAAACATACATACAGAATGTGAATAAAAATAAAAAATAATAATTGAGTACTTTAATATCATCCGTTGGTATCATCGGAATTTTTGAAATAAGAACTTCCTCATCTTTAAATTTTCCTTTAAGTATCGACGCGTGAATCACATTGCTAATCAGTTTTTTTTTATCACCAAACGCATTCCATTACACAGTTTTGCTTGGTTTAAATTTCTAAGCATAATGAATACTTTAAGTTTTAAATTGTGAGGTGGTAGTTTAAATGAGTTTAAAAATTCAGTTGTATAATTAGTGACTTCTTTTTTGTTTGTTACACAGTCGATAGATATGAATTTATACAAAGTACCAGTGATTTGATTTTTAATTATAAAATTGAGGTCATCTATACCTTTTTTTTGCGGCTAAAATTGGTCGCACACTAACCATTTAGTATTTTTGTGGTTAGCAATGATATCCGGGAATATTTTGTTGATAAGCTCGTCTTTTCATAATACGAAATTGCAAAAATTTGGAGGAAATGAAATCAAACCGCTCAAATTGTCAGAAGGAACATGGCCGTTATCGATAGTCAGCAATAGATCGTTCATAAAAAAAAATGTCTTATTTACTGACAGTTGAAGTTTCTTTACATATAACCACTGTTTTGATGCTTTGAGGCAAGCGTTTATTTCGTCGGCAGCAGTAGATCTTTTAATGACTGGTATTGTTTGTCATAAATCGAAAAATAATAAAATTATTGCACCACCAAAACATCAGGTAGCCCAGCCGTCCCGCCTGTGTGCAGTTGACGGTCGCAGGTGTCGTGGGTGGAATCCTTGCCGAAGGTGGCCAAGTTGGTGGAGGAGCCGTTCGAGACCGCTAATATCCCGTCATCACATTCCGCTACCGTGTTGTCCTCCAGCTGATTTTGGCGCCATTAGCAGCAGCATGATGTGGTAGTGCGCGACCAAAAAAAGCAGAATCTTCTTACAAATAGACTTAACCTTAGAGTACTGTACTACAATGTAGATTGGAAAATCTTAATTGTAGAACATCCATGAGACTAACTATAGGGACCTCAGTGAGCTGCTCGTCAAAGATAGCCTTAAGGTTGTTACGTTTGTAAATAGTGGAATTCATAATGTTGTTTTCAGCAAGAGTAATTGTAAGAATACAATTTTTGATTTCGCACTCTATTTCTGGCGAGGAGTGTTTCGCACAGATGATCTGAGTCAACAAGCCCGTCCCTTTCCTCCTATTGGATCCTATTGACTGTGTCTTTAAATTAATCTGTTTTTGTGTGTCTGCGTTAATAACAACATGTCTTTTGTGAGCGACGTTTTATTGGTGTCAATTCCACTAAGATAATCAGCGTCGGGTGTACCCGCCACGACCTTAAGGACTGACCCCAAAAAACCAAGGCTCCTGGCCATTCTTTGGTGTATCGTGAGCTCACCAAAAATGTTCTGAGCATGGTCGATGTCATCTTCTAGCAGCTTTCTCCCAGTTCGAGCATTCTGACCGCAGTCAATTATGCTAGAAAAATCGGACACATTTGTCGAGTGCCTAACTAGGCCATACTGTTCCCCTACTAAATATTGAATGTTTAGTATAAGGGCGAACATGGCCGATGAAATGCCTATCTTATGTTGTCCTTATGAACCACCCTTCCCCTTTGATACTTTTTTGTATCAATTTTAAGGCATCTGGCGATTTCTGCCAGGGTACTGTGAAATCTTTCTACATGGCCATAAGAGCTGCTGTGTTGCGGTGGCGGATTGACAACATCGATGCTGTATTGGTTTTAACAATGATGTGAATGTTTCGGAGTTAAAAGAGGCTTCGTTGTTGCAGTATATGGTTTTAATATTTTGGTATATTATTACCAGTTGGAGAAAAGGTGCTCGTACATCTATTATTACCCTAAAAACTAAGGACTGTACGATGTCGAATTTGGACAATTTGTCAATACAGGTTAGGAAGGTCTTTTTGTCGGTCGAAAAAATGTCAATATGCAACATTTCTCCAACGTATGAAGGGATAGGCGTATTTCCTAATTCCTGCTTATTCGGATGACGGTTATATTTGGCTCTATTGCAGACTTTGTAATTTGCGACCACCTCGCTAGCTAATTTAGACATGTTCGGGAAGTACTAATCCCGGAGTATTTGTTTCGCGTTCTCCTGCGCAGCCCGGTGGGCGCGATTGTGCTCGGAGTTAACGATTTCAAGCTGTTCATTTGCGTTTGTAATGTCGCTGACGAAGGTTTTACAATGACACAACTTTGTCGCAGGAAATTCCGGCCTCAAGGCATATTGAATACGAACCACGGTAGGGAAATCATAATGAATCGCGTTCACAACGTTGGCATTGATAATCTCTTTCACGGATTAAACAAGCGAGTCCTTGTTATTAAAGTTAATGATATGGCGAGTTCTATTTTCGAAGACTATGAAGTCTCGCCGAAGCGGTTCGCCTGCTTCTACTAAAATGATTTGATCTGAAGAAGTTCAGAGGTTTGTCTGTGGTTTCTATGGTGTGTGAGAGCGAAAGCTCACTATGCATCGTGGCTGCATAGGACTGGACCTCAGCCTCTAAGTTGTTTAGGGAATGCCGAGACATCGCGTCAGCTACCATATTTTGTTTTCCGGGTGTATAAAAGACTTTCCCGTTATTCTCATCAATAAATGCTTTCCATCGCTTAATCTGGGCTTTGGTATTTTTGTCGGATTTGTCGGTACCTCCCTGGTACCGTATAGGTAATTTTGGAGCTTGCCTATTGCCCAGACTATTGCCAGCAACTCCCTTTCGTTAGTGGCGTAGTTTAGTTCGCAGTCCTTTAGCGTCCGCGAAATCATGGTAATGGGTCTTTTATTTTGGGACAGTTTCGCTCCTATTCCACTCGCTGAGGCGTCGGTGGTTATGTCAAAACGTAATTTAAAGTCGGGGTATGTCAATATGACATCTTCTGATGCCAGGATGTTGCGAAGGTGGTCGAATGCATTTCGCTGGTTTTCGTTGAACCTGACAGCTACTTTTTGCGACATATTCTTGCTGACCGTTCCGTTTTCCCCTTTGGCGGTAAGAGGTCTAGCGATAGAAGCCAAATCTTTCACGAAACTTCCGTAATAGCTTGCCAGGCCAAGGAAGGACCTGAGGCTAAACAGATTTTTTGGTTTCGGGGACTTGCCCTAACTTTTTCTGGGTCTGTTCTTGGCCCCCCTCTGGTGACAAAAAATCCTAAAAATTTTACGCTACCTTTAAAGAACTTTGTCTTTTCCCGCGCCACCCTCATGTTGGCAGCGAGTAGGCGCTTAAGCGCTGTGTCAATGTGCTTGTCATATTTCGTTTCATTCTCGAAAAAAATGATAACGTCGTCAACGTAGACGTAACATATTTTGCCGTTTTCTTCCCGCAGCACGTCGTCGATGGCTTTTTGGAAAATACTCCCTGCGTTCTTTAGGCCAAAGGGTAGTCGGGAAAATTCGTATTTTCCACCATTAACCGAGAACGAGGTCTTTTCTCGGTCCTTGGCATGGGGTAGCGGTCGGCGATAGTTCGCTCGTTCAGCTTCCTGAAGTCGATTACTAATCGCTTCTTCCTGATGCCATTATCGTCAGTCCTTTTTTTGTCATCCACCAAGGTAGAACTATTGTAGGGCTGTTTCCAGCAGCTCCTTGATTTCTTTGTTTACACAGTCTGCTGCCCCCGTAGGATAGGGGTATAACTTGGAGTAGACCGGTTCGTCACTCGTAGTTCGAATAGTAACGATGACCGATGTGTTAAACGTAAGTGCCTCGTTAGAGGTCGAAAACACCTTTATTCTTCTCAGAATAATATTTTTTAACTCAGCTTTCGCCGAACTGGGTACCACTAAGTCATCGATCTTGGTAAAATTGACGTTTTGACAATCACAAAATTTGAGCTTTTCAGTGACGTTTCCATATTTTATTACGCTGTTGCCAGGGTCCAATGCTACTTCTGCTCGCGTTAGCGAATCGAAGCCTATTATAGTATCGAACGTGCTCAATGTGTCCAAGAGAAAAAATAGGACGTCTAGTCAAAAAATGCGCATTATGCACTTGTTTCTGACGTCACTGAAGCCGTGAATGTAGCTCATTTCTTAGCTCCTTTACGGGCTCCGTATCAATGAGGATTTTTAATGTTCTGCCAGCCAAGTGTCGCTTGACGAACGGCAGTCGGGAGCGCTCCCTAAAAAATTAAGGAGGTCGTTAAATTCGGCAGCGTCACTATATTCCTCAATGGTGGCCACCTCAGCCTCAGCTTTAGCAGCGTAATCTGTTTCCCCCCGCTGGGGTTGGGCTATATTATTGACACGTTGGCGTCTTTGGCCCGATTGAGGCTAGGACGAAATCTGCCTTTTGTAATTGATATTACTTTGTGGCTTCCCCTAGTTTGTTTCTTGTCTAAATTTAGCCATTGAGGGGTCTACCTCCATGGGTTGAACTTTATTCTGGTCTAAGGTCTGAGGATCCCTGCGCCTCGGCCAGGGATTGTCCTCATAAGGCCTGCCTTAGTTCTGCTTAGGAATGACGTGCGGATTTTTTATTCTCACCTCTCCATTGACGTCTCCATTCCCCTGACCTCTATTGTTGCGCCTATTGCCCTCATTAAAAGAGGACCTGTCTTCTATTGCTTTCGCGTAAGATTTCTTCACGCACTTCTTTCGATGCTGTTCTCATGTTCCCGCACTAATGCTAATGCACACGGAAGGTCCTTGAGTTGTGCTGGCAGCACGAGTGACTTCAGTGGTCTTTTAAGCCCTGCAAGGAATGCATGAAGGGCGTCATCATTAACCTCTTTATTCAGAATATTTGCTGTGTCCGGGTTATGTGACATAACTATTTTATTGGTGACGAGCAAGAGTCTCCTTTCGACCTCGTCATAGTATGCCATAAGGTCGGCATCTCCTTGCCGAAACATTTCCAAATGTTGCCGTAGCACTCTTAGAGACGTTTTGTCCGCGTATGTGCAATCTTTTCTGGCTAGAATTGCATCGAAATTTAACATGGTGTTGTGCGACGTGAGGAGTGATAGAGCGGGACCGCAAACCTTGTTTTTAATGATGACCACGGCCTTGAAGTGGTCATCGCTGCCGTCGTAGCTTTTGAATACTTCGTTCGCATCTGATGCAGCCTGCCTCCATGAAACGTATTCGTCGTGGCTTCCATTGAATGTTGGCAGGGATTTTACTATATCTAATCTGACATCACATTTTATTTCAGGGTTCTGTACAGCCCTATTATAAGCCTCAACATGTGTCGCTTGTGGTGCCAGCTAACTGTACCTCCGTGGCAGGGGTATTGGCGGTGGTGTGGCGTAGCGGGGCACCGGCTGACGGTGGCTGCAGCTAATGGCCCTGTCCACAGTGTATGTCCAAAGATGGCCGGTTGGTCCTCTAAATCCTGGGTATTTCCTGGGCTGTTGCTGGAGTTGCATTTATAGAGTTTCGGCTTTTTATTCTTTGGGGGCTTAGGATGAACTAACTTAAGCTAACAAAAGGTAAAACCTCGACCATGCAAAAAATCACTCACAGTCATACGATCGCTGGCCGCCAATGGTACAGGGGCGCGTCACATAACGGTGCACCTTGCTGGCTCAGCTCCCGGGCACCGTAAGGGTGGTACAACATTAGGCTGAGAATTATATTATGTATAAGAGAAGAATATAAAGATATAATATAAATATAAAGATACAAAAGTGGACTAATAAAATATATAATTACAAAAATGGAATATAAATATATCAAATTTAGTTATATGTAACTATAAGATTGCCCTGCCTTATGCTGGAAGTTGGTTGTTAACTTATATAACCACTACGTACATATAAATAGCTTATCAGGAAAAATCATAGACAACCTATAAAAAGACATTAACATTTTTGTTAACCTGTAGATTTTTTTTCCTTAATATTATAACCTTTAGCAACATAGACAACCTATAAAAAGACATTTACATTTTTGTTAACCTGTAGATTTTTTTTCCTTAATATTATAACCTTTAGCAACTCACTTTTTATTCCCAAAATTCCGTTCCCTTCGGATGTCTTTATGTTTTTACCCGTTTCCTACCCGTTTTTAACTAAGGCCACAGTGCACAAACCGTGCGAGATAAAAAAAAAATCTTATATATTATTTTCGAAAATTACAAATTAAATAATTAATAAAAATTTATACAAATTATTATACTAATTACAATAAACAAATATAATAGTATAAATTAAACTTTGAAGACATTTTACAAAAAAAAAATTTCTGTGACTTAAAGGTCTCAGCAACCAGGCTATAAGCTCCAAAAAAAATAGTTGTTACACTATTTGTCAGGATTGGAAAACAAATGTTTGATATTTAATAAGCAAATCAGCATCTATTATTATGATTAAGTATTAATTGCACATATCCAGTTTTCAGATGTATTATTCTATTCGGGACAGAAACAATTCTTTCTTGCCTTTTAAAGCGAACGGACGTGTTTTTTTTGTGCGCTCTTCGTTTATATCACTATTTTGCCTACCTTGCGATCAAACCGGCGTTTGATTTAAAAACATTTAAAATTTTTAAAAATTTTAAATCACTTTTATAATTTCCGTCTCGCTTACGCATGTGCACTGATATATTTGCCTAAACTCTAACTCTTATACTAACATACAAACTGTTCTCTTGTTCTAATTTTCTTTTGAAAATATTGAATTAATTAATAAATTGAAATAAAAAATAAATATGATATATAATAAAAAATTGAATTCAAAGTAGTCTGCGCAATTAAGTCTTGCAATAAGACAATATCTTCATCCCATCCAAGCCTCCCCTGTTGGCTGTGTGACAACATGGTACATGCCAAATGTGCCGGTTTCACAGCCTCAGTGTCGGACGGAGTGTTCCGAAGCTCTGGCTTTCACTTTTGTTGCAGTGACTGTCGTGCCGTGCAGAGCGAGATGAGAGCGTTCATGCGGCACACAAGGAACGGATTTAACGAATTGAAAGCTGGTTTTCGCAAAATCAGCGATCAGTTCAATGCGCTTGATTCTCAATAATTAACCTTCAGCTACTAATAGAGTCTCCGCAAAAAATCCACCCTAGTGGAGCCGTATGCACCAGCTAATCCCCTGCCCCCACTGCCGACTATCACTCAACCCCTGATCACCCTGACAACTTCCAGAGTGACTGATAAAAATTCGGATACCGAATGCGTCAGTGATCGTGTGCAACTTTCTGATTTGTCCCCTATGGCATCACTACCAGTGACGCCACAGCCCCAATTGATGCATACCCCTGTAAAACCCACTGGGAACATTAGGTCCGGACCCCCGGCACCGACTGGTATCGCAGTCCTACAAGCTGCGAGACCAAAGCCCCTAAAGAAACAAATATTTGTTTCACGGCTTGCCCCTGATACTTTAGAGATCGATACCTCGGCTTATATCAAAGCCAAAACAAAAGCCGAAATTAAGGTGGAGGACATCTCCAAATTCAAATTTGCATTCTCGAGGCGCACATCATCCTTTAAGATATGTGTGCCTTTGTCGATGTTTGAAACGGTATGTTCGCCTGGCTTCTGGCCAGACTACATATTCGTTCAAGAACATCAGCCGAGAAACGTAAAAAAAAAAATACCAGGCCTGCGGGAGTCAAACTCCCCAAAGCCACACCAACTGACCAGCCAACTTCTATTTTAAAAAACTAACAAACTTCATTACTCTTACTTATCAGAATACTAGGGGCCTTCGTAGTAAGCTCCCTATATTCTGATAGCTTTTCCTTTGCATCTCAGGTTATTGTCTTCAGTGAAACCTGGTTAAAGCCGGAGATCCTTAGCTCCGAAGTTTTCCCAGACAGGTACACCACTTTCAGACGCGACAGACCTCTCCAAAGAGGCCGAGGAGTACTAATCTCAGTAGACTCCTCTTTCCATTCTGAAGAGGTCAAGTTGCAAGAGTTTGGTAATTTAGAATTTCTTTGCGTTAAGATCACTTTGTCCGATCAATCGCTGTTTATTACCTGTTCATATATACCGCCTTCATCCGAACCGCCTACTTACTGGCATCATTTGTTTGCTATCCAGTCGGTTTTTAATCTTATGTCCGATAGCGACCAGCTGGTGGTTCTGGGTGACTTTAATATACCAGAACTCACTTGGTCAAATATCGATAACGTTACAGCTTTATCACTTTCTTTACACCATGATTTTACTGCGGGCATATTTGACATGTCTTTAGGTCAAATTAACCATGTCAGCAATTCTTTAGGTCGGCTTCTAGACTTATGTTTTGTGTCTGATCCTGTTGGAATCACCCTTTCCAGAGCCCTGCCATTGGTGACCCCAGAAGATCCATATCATCCTACGCTTGAGTTTTCAATCGTAACCATTGCCTTAGTTAAACCTCATAGCGTAGGTAATAGAACTCGCTGCTTTAGTAAGGCTGTCTTTAAAAAGCTCAATAACTTAATTCTTTCCTTTGATTGGTCTGATCTTTTGGCATGCAATGATATAAATATCGCCTTAGAATATTTTTATAGGAGTTTGAATAGTTGTTTTGACTCTTGTGTGGCTTGGAAGTATCCGTCCGTTGAAGACATCCCCCTTGTTTCACAAGGAGCCTAAATAATCTTAAACATATCAAAAATAGGCTTTTAAACAAATATAAAAGAACCGGCTGCAATCTAACTTTTTCAAGGTATTTAGTAGCTCGGTCGAACTTCACCGTGCATAACGCTAAATGTTAAAGAGATTATATTCGCCGTTGTCGGGTTCAGTTCACGCAGGACCCGAAGCTGTTTTATAATTTCGTAAACACAAAGCGGAAACATGTATCTTCTCCTTCCTTGCTCTCGTTTGAAAATTCTTTTGCGAATACAGATCAGGGTATTGCAGATCTATTCGTACAATTTTTTCAAACAACGTATTCACCTTGTACTATTTCTGATCAGCCCTACATGTATGAAATTCATTCAGCCAATCTTATTTTTGGTCCATCTCTCTCCGAGCGTAGTTTGTTATCGGATCTTTTAAAGGTTAAACCGGTACTTTCACCAGGTCCCGATGGAGTACCAGGCTGTGTGCTAAAGAATTGCGCCGAGTCATTGTGCAAACCTATTTCAAACCTTTTCACTCTATCTCTGGAAACGTCGATATTTCCCCTTATGTGGAAGGAATCCTTTATAATTCCCCTGCTCTGATGCTACCAATTATAGAGGCATCTATAAATTGTCAGCAATTCCAAAGCTATTTGAAAAAATTATTACTCCTCATCTGCAGCACCTCTATAGTTCAATCATTTCTCCATGCCAGCATGGTTTTATTAGGCGTCGCTCCACCACCACCAACTTGTTGGAGCTGACATCATTTGTAATTGATGGCTTCCAAAATGGCCTTCAAACATATGTCATCTACACTGACTTTAGAAAAGCATTTGACTCTGTAAACCACTCACTCCTTTTGAGAAAACTCGATCTTTTGGGATTTCCTACTAACCTACTTACGTGGATTTCCAGTTATCTTTCTGGAAGAACCCAACGCGTCCTTTTTAATGATGTATTCTCCTGCCTAGTCCGAGCTACATCCGTAGTCCTTCAAGGAAGTCATCTCGGGCTGATACTTTTACAATTTTCATAAATGACTTGCCTTTTGCTTTACCGAACTCTCGAGTACTTATCTTCGCAGATTTATACTGAAGCTGTGTCTTCAGTATAAATCTCCCTCTGCCCAATACAAACTTCAGTCCGATCTGGACAAGTTCCATAATTGGTGTTCTGCTATTGACTTAAAACTCAATGGGTCGAAATGCAAACTTATGTCATTCTATCGCTTAAGCCCCATCCAGGCAACTTATTTTCTCTATGGGACTGCCCTAGAAAGATTAACTCAGGTTAACGACCTAGGTGTCTTATCAGACTTCAAGCTTAAATTTACCGACCATATATCGGCAATGGTTAATAAAGCCAAGGGTGTGCTTGATTTCATTAAAAGATGGTCAAAGGAATTTAATGACCCTTATATAACCAAAACTCTTTACATATCTTTAGTTCGTCCGATTCTTGAATACGGTCCATGTGGTTGGAGTCCCCAATATGGGGTTCATCAAGACCGTATTGAATCAGTACAGAAGAACTTTCTACTTTTTGCTCTTAAGGGTCTAAACTGGGATGCAAGTATTCAACTCCCGTATTATCATAGCAGACTACTTTTAATAAAACTACCATCCCTAGGACTATGCTGGGTGTAGTTTTCAACAATAACCTTATTAATGGTGAAATCGACAGCCAGAACCTATTATGTCTGTTAAAATTTAACGATCCTTATAGGGCCTCTCGAACTTTCCTCCCCTTATTACTTAACTTTTGTAGGTCAACATATGCCCAGCATGACCCTTTCAGGGTACTATGTTTTGACTACAATCACCTCTATCAAATCATTTCACAGAACTCTTGCATGAAATCCTCTATTCTTTCCTACTTAAGAGAGCAACAATGTAACTCTTACTCGTAACCTTTATAAGTTTAAAATTTTTAATTTTTCCTCGTCTCGGATCTAACCCACGCGATTCGTACGAATAAACGGCAGCGCCCCTCGGACGGTTGGGCGGGAGGTGGGATGTACGTATGCAGTGGAAACCGTAAAAAAAAAAATAAACTTACCATCGTTACTAAATCGTAGGACCATGCTGGGTATAGTTTTCATCAATAACCTTATTAATGGTGAAATCGACAGCCAGAACCTTTTAAGTCTGTTAAAATTTAACGTTCCTTTTAGGGCCTCTCGCACTCTCCTCCCTTTATTTCTTAACTTTTGTAGGTCAACATATGCCCAGCATGACCCTTTCAGGGTACTATGTTTTGACTACAATCACCTCTATCAAATCATTTCACAGAACTCTTGCATGAAATCCTCTATTCTTTCCTTCTTAAGAGAGCAACAATGTAACTCTTCCTCGTAACCTTTTTAAAATACTTATTCCTTGTCTCGGATCTATCCCCGCGATTCGAGCCGTATGATAAACGGCAGCGCCCCTCGGACGGTTGGGCGGGAGGTGGGATGTACGTATGCAGTGGAAACCGTAAAAAAAAAAATAAACTTACCATCGTTACTAAATCGTAGGACCATGCTGGGTATAGTTTTCATCAATAACCTTATTAATGGTGAAATCGACAGCCAGAACCTATTATGTCTGTTAAAATTTAACGATCCTTATAGGGCCTCTCGAACTTTCCTCCCCTTATTACTTAACTTTTGTAGGTCAACATATGCCCAGCATGACCCTTTCAGGGTACTATGTTTTGACTACAATCACCTCTATCAAATCATTTCACAGAACTCTTGCATGAAATCCTCTATTCTTTCCTACTTAAGAGAGCAACAATGTAACTCTTACTCGTAACCTTTATAAGTTTAAAATTTTTAATTTTTCCTCGTCTCGGATCTAACCCACGCGATTCGTACGAATAAACGGCAGCGCCCCTCGGACGGTTGGGCGGGAGGTGGGATGTACGTATGCAGTGGAAACCGTAAAAAAAAAATAAACTTACCATCGTTACTAAATCGTAGGACCATGCTGGGTATAGTTTTCATCAATAACCTTATTAATGGTGAAATCGACAGCCAGAACCTATTATGTCTGTTAAAATTTAACGATCCTTATAGGGCCTCTCGAACTTTCCTCCCCTTATTACTTAACTTTTGTAGGTCAACATATGCCCAGCATGACCCTTTCAGGGTACTATGTTTTGACTACAATCACCTCTATCAAATCATTTCACAGAACTCTTGCATGAAATCCTCTATTCTTTCCTTCTTAAGAGAGCAACAATGTAACTCTTCCTCGTAACCTTTTTAAAATACTTATTCCTTGTCTCGGATCTATCCCCGCGATTCGAGCCGTATGATAAACGGCAGCGCCCCTCGGACGGTTGGGCGGGAGGTGGGATGTACGTATGCAGTGGAAACCGCAAAAAAACAAAAAAAAAAAAAAATAATAAATAAATCCAACAAATCTAAAACCAATCGGTCCAGCCGTTCTACAATATATATTTTATATATTTAGATTTGGTACAGAGATTTGAAGTATTAAATTCATAAAATGGAATATAAAGTCGTCGTCTTACAACAAGACTATAACTTCATCAAAGCCAAGCCTCATTGGGTTCACGGCCTCATTGTCGGACAGTGTCCCGGAGATCTGGCTTGCAGCGTGATATATGTATATAGATGGGAAGCTGAGTCGAGAGATTTGCTTTGCGCCGAGTAGACCTCTTGTCATTGACCCTCCACCTCTGTAAAATAACCCCGAATAAAGTGCTGAAGTGAAATTGACGAATTGTTTATTGGAATCTGGGAAACTGCCTGCTACCAAAACTATGGTAGCTCAAGATAGACTTTTAAAAAAATTTAAAAAAAATGGCGGAAGTTTTTTTTTTCAAGGTACTTAGAAGCTCGGTCGAAATTCACCGTGCCTAACGCTGAATGTTATAGGAATTATTTTCGCCGTTGTTGGGTTCAGTTCACTCAAGTCCATGGCAGTTTTATAATTTTGTAAACACAATGCGGAAACATGTATCATCTCTTTCCTTGCTCTCGTTTGAAAATTCTTCTGCGAATACGGATCAGGCCATTGCAGATCTATTCGCAAAATTTTTCCAAACAACGTTTTCACCTTGTACGATTTCTGATTAGCCCTATAATATGAAATTCTTTCAGCCAATATTATTTTTGGTCCATTTAGCTCCGAGTGCAGTTTGTTATCGGATCTTTTGAAGGTTAAACCGGTACTTTCATCAGGTCCCGATGGAGTACCAGGCTGTGTGCTAAAGAATTGCGATGAGTCATTGTGCAAACCTCGTTCAAACCTTTTCACTCTATCTCTGGAAACGTCGATTCTTTCACATAAGTGGAAGGAATCCTTAATAAATCCCCTGCATAAAAAGGGGTAAAAATGTGATGCTACCAATTATAGAGGCATCTCTAAATTGTCAGCCATTCCAAAGGTTTTTGAAAAAATTATTACTCCTCATCTACAACACCTCCGTAGCTCAATAATAGCTCAAATAGCTCAAATAGCTCAATAAATAGGCGTCGTTCCACCACCACTAACTTGTTGGAGCTGACATCATTTGTGATTGATGGCTTCCAAAATGGTTTCAAATATATGTCATCTGTACAGACCACTCACTTTTTTAAAAAAAACTCGATCTTTTGGGATTTCCTGTTAACCTTCTTACGTGGATTTTCAGTTATCTTTCTAGAAGAACCCAACGCGTCCTTTTTAATGATTCTCCTGCCTAGTTTAGGCTACATCCGGAGTCCTTCAAGGAAGTCATCTCGGGCTGATACTTTTACAATTTTCATAAATGACTTGCCTTTTGCTTTACCGAACTCTCGTGTACTTATGTACGCAGATTGGTGTCCTGCAAATGACTTAAAATTTAATTTGTCAAAATGCAAACTTATGTCATTCTATCGCTTAAGCTTTATCCAGGCCACTTTATTTTCTCTATGGGACCGCCCTAGAAAGATGTACTGAGGTTAAAGACTCCTATTAGACTTCAAGCTTAAATTTACCGACCATATATCGGCAATGTTTATTAAAGCCAAGGGTGTGCGTGGGTTCATTAAAAGATGGTCAAACGAATTTAGCCACCCTTATATAACTAAAACTCTTTACATATCTTTAGTTTGTCCGATTCATGAATATGGCTCATGTGTCTCGTGTCCCTAATACGGGGTTCATCAACCTACCGACTAAAGGATATGTGCACTGATATAATTGGAAGATCATGCTTCCGTGTTTGAAAGTCTTCTGTTTGATTGTTAAGGTGCTGGACTTGTTCATCACCAGATTACGATTTCACCTACAGGTTATTGGTTACTCACCAAAATTGAAAAGCTTGAGTATTAATTAAGCAAAGGTACATAAACTAATTTCTAGGTAGTGTTATTTAACCTTTTCAAAGGGTACATAAACCAAATTTATGGTTATTGCCGAAACTTGCAAACAAATTTTACTTGAAAAAATGGACGTTGGAGAGATAGAGAGTTCAGAAAGAGATTGTCTGGGACTGATTTTATTTGCTGTAAAGTTCAATATTTATAGATAAGTAGAGATATCGATACTGTTTAGGTGGTAAATTTATGGAAATATAGCATGAAACAAAATGATAAGTGTAAAATTTAACAACTTACGCCTTATGGTGTGTGTTACAATATATAAAGGAAGTTCGGGTCTCTTTTTGCCTCTTTAATGATGTCCTTTGAATGTTGAATTCTGAGCAATTTTTGGACGTCAGTCAATTTGTGCAGAACAAACCGTGCACTCACCTTTTGTAAGCCCAAATGTTCGATCAAAATGCGATAAATCGATGTTTTGAAGATGTTCAATTTTATTTCCGTGAATTTCAATGATGACTTCGGCTGACTTTTTATGAATTCACGCACAGTTTCGAAGGAATTTTCCTCACTACCACTTTAAAAACGTGGAAACCACTCTTGCACTCTGCTACGGCAACCATCGCCAAAAACTTACTTCATCAATTGATACATTTCGGTAAAAGTTTTACCAATTAAAAAAAAAACTCTTTGTTCGAAGCTCATTTTTGCACCGATGACAAAAACATACTGACACTTAAATCGCAATAACGTCACTTCCAATTGGTGAAATTGTCATGAAATTTGTACTGGAAGTCGATAAAGGATAGCAGATTCTAACGCACCAGTTGACATATAGATGGCGCCACTTTGGAACGCACCTTGTATTTATTTGTTGCAGGTGATATTATATGTGGTGAATATTTTTTGATGAGACTAAGGAGTTGGCTATAGTTATTTGCATATCCTTTAAGTTCCATTAAGTTCTTGTAAATTAACTGGTACTGTTAGGGGTTTAAGTTTAAGTCATACTTAGGGTTTAAGGTTCTATGCGGATTCGCTGTCGCTGTTTTTTTATTTTTAGGTTTTCTGTAAGTTTTGACTAGTATGGTGTGGCTAGTGTTCTGGTATGTGTTATGGCGTCAGTATCTATGTCTTCTTTGTCGTAATCGTGGTGGTGATGGTGTTCAAGAGTTTGGCATGATGGCAAAGTTGTTTTGGCTGGTCCGGTGGTTCTTGCCTTCGATAAAGGGATATGTGTTCCTGATGTGGATGTTGTGTGCGATTTTTTATGTTTTGGTTGGTTTATGTCTGTGTGCGTATTTATATTAGTTTCGGTACTAATATAAATATATACGTTGGGCAGTTTTATGATAAATTTTTTTTGTGGTTTTAATGGCTATTAATTCTTGGTTTTTTTAATGAAAGTTTGGCTTTTGCGGTCGATTAGGCTGTGGTGATGGTCACGTTCTGGGTTGTTTTTGCAGTTTAAGCATTTTTTTTCGTTTTTGCATGTTTTTAATATCTGAAGAATTAGTCAAGTTTCGCAGCTTTTGCATGTTGGTACTGGATGACCAAAGCGGTGTAATTTTCTTCATCGGAGTGAAAGTGCGAATACTTACGCACACAAACTCTTTCGTAACCGACTTGTTATATTTCTGGGAGTTTGTTCAATGTTTTTATGTTTAATTGTTGTTACATCGATTTTTACTATTGTTGTAAGTTTAAGAAGCTTTCTGGCTTGCAATTCATTTTTAGATTTTATTAATAATGTGCCGTCTCTCATTTTTTTGCATCCGTCATCTTCCCCTCCACAGGTAAAGTATAAGAATTTTGTAATGATGAGTGGGGATAGTTTTTCAAGGGATCCGTTGTCTTTCCTTTGAACTTCTCCCCATTGGGAATGATATGCTTTTGAGGTAATTTTGTAATGTCTGGTGGGTCTGTCATGATTGCTGGTAAACGGCTTCAGCCCGGATAAGGGTTTTCGACCAATGGTTTTGTGTGTTTGGCGTTGTTGTGTTTTTCTCTACGTGGTTGATATTTGTCTGTGCAAAATTTGGCTGACAACGTTTTTGGTTTGCGCGCAGCTAGGCTTTTTACACTATTGTGGCACGACTTATTTTTTCCGACGTTGAAGTGGTACTGCCTCTGAGAATATAATGAGAACGTCTACATATACCTAACAAATCGACCTACTCAAACGGTAGGCAAGCTCATTCTGGAAGTATCCAAAATTTCGACCAATGGTTAAAAAAAAATTGGCCTTCCCGAAACTCTTCTGTTTCATATGGATGCTCGGTATTGGGTACTTTTACTTGTTCAAAATAAAACTCATTTAAAAATTACAATCTTCGTATAGGGGTTTTGTTCATTTTTTTAGGATTTCTTAAAGAGTATCTCTGGAGGAACAAAACTATGATCTTTTTTACCACTCCCCTCCCGCCTATGTGTGAAACTCACACATAATCGTTATTTGCGTGTTTTATTTTTTTCGCTTAAAAATAAAAAATATTGTTGATTTCTTATGAAATTGCTAAAAAATTAATCATTATCGGTGGGGAATATCGTAAAAATTAATTTTTGATCATTTTCTACTGATTTTTAAAATAAAACTTATAATGATTTCGGTCCCTGCCTAAATGGTTAAAAAACCGTCATGAATAGGTCTTTGACTTCCCATAGGAAATGGGTATAGCGAAGAGTAACCAGCTCATTATTCTCCATCTTCGTCAAATTAACCTGAAAGGAGTTTTAAACATGTAGATACTCATGGCCCTATTGAGCTTAATGGCACTGCCGTTAAGATCAATATTCGCTCGTACTTACGCTAGTAGATTAATGCCGATTATAACATCCAAGAATTTTAGTCCAGGTAGTAAGAAAAGGGATTTTCTACACCAAAGAGATGAAACTTACATTTTCGTTATATTTTTTCGAAAGCTTAAAGTTACTTAACAATATTAGGTGACTTTGGCGGGAACAGATCTTCCCTGATATAGTTTTTAGAAGCACCCGTATTTACTAAAAATTCTGTCTCTTACCCGCTACTATTAGTTTGAAGAACGAAAGTAGAGACGAACCTTGAAAAAATGCACGTAATCATTTTCATAGTCTGCTTTTTCTTCGCCATTTATGTCATCGGCACCATTACTAGCAATTTGATTATAATGACCTTCAGATTGATTACCTTTGCCTGATGTCAGGCGCGTATTCACCTGTTGAGTTTTGAGCGTGAAAGAATCCAGATAGCGTTGGAAGTTTGTCTATTGATGAATGGTCTACTGTCATTGACGGGACGTGGAAATCCGTTCCTGGTAAATACGGATTTTTTACCCCTCTTTTTAATTTCTGTTAATGGTCTTGATCGAATGCCCTTTATGATTGACGACCCGGGGCTTGCCTAAGAATTTTCTCTTCTACTGACTTATTCCCTGCGTCATTGCTGACGGTCACTGGGCTAAACAGCAAAAAGGAATCATTCTTAACTTCCTCATAAAACTGTGAAATCGACATTTGTCCTTGCTTGAGACACCCTTTATTGTATTATCTTTCCATAGCTTTCCTAAGCCCGATTTCATCTTATTCGTCACGTACAACGAAAGAAATTCTCTAAAGAATATCCACATATTTAGAAAGGTGGACAGCTTCTAAGCAAGTTTAAGCTTTGTAGATTTACACCATTCATCGACCCACAAGGAGTGACTACCCGCCGTCAACCACAACGGTAAACATCCTAACCGAAGCTGTCTCTCATAACGGAACTTCTTGCATATGGAGCCTATGAAGTATCTGACGTCACTTCAGGTATGCAAGAAGTGGCCAAAGGAGATGGAGTATATGAAGGATACTCTTGCAGTACTCAAAGAAACAAATCTACTCCCATCGAAATGGATTCTTGGACGTGTGGAAAAAGTACACCCTGGAACGGATGACAAGGTTTATGTCGTCACCATGAGGACTGCCCATGAAATCTACAAGCGATTGCGGTACTGCCCATTTGCGGAACAGTTGTTCAGGGGGGCTGTATGTTTGGGAACGAGACATCTTTAGTTTTATCGAGACACCCTTTATTGTATTATTTATTTATTTCCATTCTGTTTAAAGTTTATGCGAATCCTTATCAAAGCGTACAGTGCTATCTGCGTACAGTGTAAAAAAAATTCCCGATCTTAGAGCTTTTCCTTATACATTGCGGTACTTTCAATCACGCCACTTGGGTTTTATCTTAATCTAAGCTTGTACTTATGTTAAGCTATGTAACTTTAGTCAGTCACATCTTTTCTATCAACGCAAGCCCAGCGCGTCGGAAGTCAATCAAGTTATTAAGAGTTGAATACCAGATTAAAATCACAAAAACAGATCCAACTAATTTGGTGGTCCCATTTATAATAATATACAAAATTTCTGGTTCTTCGAGCCGGATTGCCGCAAACATATCGAAAAGGAAAAAGCCGAAAAATTAAAATTTTTTTTTTTTATTTATTTTCAAATCCGACAAAAACAAGGCGCGGAGATATATCAATGCAATAGCAACAAGGCAAGAAAAGCAATAATGACTCCCACGCAGCCGTCAAAGCTTAACAGTAAAACGAGCTTGCATGTAACACAGACAGACTCAAGGCAACGGACAAGGCGGGAGGCAAAAACTTATAAACATGCAAGCGAACGACCCGCTAATAATCACATAACAGTTGCCATTGATAAGAACTATATACGTGTTCATAGTGGCTTTTGGCTGGTAACTGCGGGGCCCAACGATATCTGTATTCGGGTTATTTTAATATCTTGGTACTTGTGGAGATGAATTGCATAGAGCCTCACCCTGACCTTAATATCCAGGCGGAGTGTGATTCAACAACGGGGCTTCTGCAAAGCCACTATCAGCAGAGCGGAAAATTTTGCGGCTCGGTTTTTGAGGAGATTCAATCAGTTGCACAACTGCAGGACAATTATCTGCGATTTGTCCAACTTCCGGAGAACCTGTTCATGTTCCAAAATGACCCACACAAGGAGAACCCTAAGGATGACCTCGACATCTATGAAGAGAAGCATTATAACAAAATCAATACACTGGCGGAGTTGAAATTGGAAGTTGGAGCCAGCATTGTCACCGAGTGCCAACGGATCCACTACCTAAAATCGTATCTACAGCCAAACATATTGCCGTGACCAACGAAAACTACAGTGAAACTTGAGACAGTTTGAAGAGACGATACATGAAGCGGTTACTCATTATGCTCTTCATTGTTCGCTCTTCAACAATTTCATGACCCTTCCCAACGCCACAGGTGGGAGCATAAACACTATACGCAAGCTTGCGGGTGGTGCCGACGTGGTGTTTCGAGGACTCCGAGCCATGAATTGTGATTTCCACAATCCACTGGCTAATTTCCATTTTATTATCCAAATTGGCTTCAGATACATGCCAATCTGGGAATGAAAGCAAAGATATCGACGAGACGATACATTGGAATCGCTGCGATACATTGGAAGCCTATCATCACGCCAAAGAGCCGCAAATTTAACGATCAGCTGCCACTTTGCACGCAAATGCCGAACCGCCACGAGGAATTCCCGTATGTATTTCTTACCATCAATCTCATCAACTTAACCAATGCTCGGAATTCTTGGGATGGGATCTGGACGCCCGTCGTAACTTTGTACTCACAAATTGTGTTTTAACTGCTTCAGCCCGGCACACATGGTTTCCAAATTGCTCATCCAGACACGCCTGTCGAGAGTGCCGGCGTAAGCATCATTCGCTACTTTACGAGGCCACTTAGAAATGACTCCACCGTGGCCTTCGGAGGTTCGACACGTCAGTCACATTACACCACAACAAAGACAGCTGCCACCATACACACTCGTCACTCATCACACCATAAAAAATCGAGGAACTGGGGCCTTTCTGTCCACCATTCTAGCCAATGTAATCGATGCTTTGGGCCGGACAACAACCTGCCGAATGCTACTGGACACTGGACACTCTACTATCACTTTGGCTTCGGAAGCATTCATTTATCGGTGTGCGCCGCACGCATGCTCGCATCTCAACCCTGGGTCTTGCCTCCAGAAGCGCAGACGTTACTCGAGGACGCACTCAGTTCAAGATACAATCTCGACACTCCAAGCGTTGCCTAAACTTGGACTCGTTTATTTTGCCCTCTTAGACGACGTCTCTCCCAGCTCAATCTATTGACACAATTTGCCTACCGTGGAAGCAGATATGCAAGCTCCCTTTGGCTGATACTTTCTTCAGCACTCCTGGTCCAATCGACGTTATCATTGGAGCCGATCAATTATGGAACATATACACTGGGGAGAGTAAGGATTTTGAGCAGTTAATACAATTTTTGCTGACCTCGATCAACTTGTTCAATCATTCATGGTAATGAATGACCAGCAGTTCATCGACGCAAGTGATCCTACATCGAATACCCATTTAAGCCCATCAGGGCAACCTTACCTCAGGCTGGAATAAAAGTGGCTAAAAAGCAAACTAACTTTTAACGCGTTGTAAGGCGCACCGACGAGAACGAGCGTATCCGTCATTTTAGGCTTCTCACCGTAACATATGGTTTGGCATCCCCACTATTCCTCGCTGTTCGGGAGTTAAAACAACTATCTGATGACAATAGCACCGAGCAGCAGCAACAACGTCTACGTAGATGACATCCCGACTGGAGGAGAGAGTATGGAGGAGCTGGTGGCGCTAAAAGACGACTTAATTCAACTATTGGACAAAGCTTTAAACTGCCTTAAACTTTAAACTACGGAAGGTGAGATCGAATCGCAAGCCCTTTTTAGAAACTCTACCCGAAGACGATATCTCTGCGGATCCTCCCATTGTTAAAATACTTGGAATTCATTGAAATTCTCGCTTAAATAAAATATTAGTGAATGTTCTCCCTTAGTCAAGCAGGATTCCTTCACCAAGCGATAATTGCTGTCAGAACTATCACGCTTCTACGACCCCTTCGGTCTGATAGCTCCAGCCACCGTCTTGCTGAACCTACTATTTCAAGAGAGCTGCACTGCTGCACTCCAATGGGACGAGCCACTAGCTGTCAAAACACGAGTGGCTCCACTGAAAGCAGTATTAGTACCACGTTTGGAGCTTAACGCAGCTCTTCTCCTTACTTGACTACTTGCTGTTGTAAAATCTTCATGAACAATTTCTAGTTACAGCACAACTTGCTGGACTGATTCAGAGATTGTCTTGCCCTGGCTGCCCTCACCACCCAGACGCTGGATCACGTACGTTTGCAATCACACTGCCGAGATTATCAGTACAGCCCTCTCAACCGAGATTTTCAGTACAGCCCCACGGCCTACCAGGAACCACGTTCCACGAGGACCCCCGTTTTCCAAGCTGAGCGCGCATCGCGTCTGGTGGAACGGACCACCATGGTTGGCCAATTCGATTCGCCTATGACTCTTCATAGCATTGTGGATGAATGCTTGAAAGAGGTGCTGATAAGAAAGATCTCATCGTGGACTCGCCTCATTTGAGTAGCTAGCTATCGCATCAGAGGCCATAAGCCAACCACAGCATCCTTTACATCAAGAGAACTCGAGGAAGCCCGATTTCATCTTATTCTCTAAATTCTCTATTCTCTAAATTCTCTAAAGAATATCCACATATTTAGAAAGGTGGATAGCTTCTAAGCAAGTTTAAGCTTTGTAGATTTACACCATTCATCGACCCACAAGGAGTTATTTGAGTTGGCGGAAGAATTTGACTACCCGCCGTCAACCACAACGTTAAACATCCTAACCTGTCTCTCATAACGGAACTTCTTGCATATGGAGCATATGGAGTATCTGATGTCACTTCAGGTATGCAAGAAGTGGCCAAAGGAGATGGACAATATGAAGGATACTCTTGTCGTACTCAAAGCGACAAATCTACCCCCATCGAAATGGATTCTTGGGCGTATGGAACAAGTACACCCTGGAACGGATGACAAGGTTTATGTCGTCACCATGAGGACTGCCTGTTAAGATACGTAACTTTACTAAGTCACATCTTTGCTACCAACGCAAGCCCAGCGTAACTTTAGTCATTCATATTTATGCTACCAACTAACGCCCAATGCATCGGGAATCAATAAAGTTGTTCATGAACCAAATTAGATTTTTTAAATTTAATTATCGTTACTACTAATCACATATCAATTAGCTTTTGTCCCACTTATAACTTATACGACATATACATATACGAGAGCACAATTCACAACAAGGCGAATTTGTCAAACACGCATAAATTTCATCATCTAAAATCACTTCTAATCGACGAAACTGCTAATCTGGTAAGACACCTAGCGATTACGTATACACCTTACAACACGGCATGGTAGCGATTAAACGATAGGTATAATCGTCCAGGGCAATCGTAAACTCATTTTTGGAGCTGTTTATAAAGCTGCCAACAACAACAAAGACGGATGCAAAAACAAACGGCGCATACAAAATCGTGCGTGGTCTAGATGCCATCAAGGAAACAGGACGAGACTGTTGGATCATCTACCTGGCGCTGGAGAAGCTGGACGCAGATACTCGACGCAGATGAATCGGGCGCAATGTGGAGTCAAACTCACCCACACTGGACGAATTCTTCAAATTTCTGGATGCACGTTGATAGGAACTGGATCTCAGCAAGCGTGAAGCAATTGGAGGCAAAGCTACAGCCTCAATCGGTGATAATCGGCCAAAGAAAGTCACACATTCTATGGTTGCGCTTGAATGAAACAAGTGCAGCAAATGTCAATCAACGGAGGATCTTTTGTATGGATGCCAGCATTTCATGGGTCTGTCTGCAGGGCAAAGGAGATCGTTTGCTAAGGAACATTCGCTTTGCTACAACTGTCTAGAGCCTGATCATGGGATCAGCAAATGCAAATCTACGTTCAGATGCAGACACTGCAATAGAAATCATCACACGCTGTTGCACCTGCAACGTATGCAACAGGTAATTGGCACATTCACTCAAACACCAGGGGTTCAGGAAGATCTAAACTTACACGACGCAACGGTGACTAGCAGTCACATGACACAAGTTGAAGGTTTTGCGGCAATGGTATGTGCACAGGCCACTACGAACAAGAACCCAAAAGGATGGAACAGAAGCACTTTGCCCACGGCTACGGTCAACGTTCAAAACGCAAACGAAGATCTGGTAGCTTGCCGACTCCTATTGGACACCGGCTCAGAATTGTCGTACGTATCTGAACGCTGTATTCACGCACTTGGTTTGGCTCGTACACCATCACGCATATTGGTTACGGGAATCTCATCGGTAAAAGCAGACACTTTGAGGGGATGCAGTACTCTACGCATCCAATCCAGAATTTCACCTGATCAGCATCGACGCATCTGTACTTCAAGTATTCAGCGATCTGCAACTGGCAGATTCACAATTCAGCACAAATGCGCCATTTGACATTCTTTTAAGCAGCGAGCACGTATGGAGTGCTATCACTGGAAGGAAGATCTTCGACGAAAAGGGAAAGCTGATCGCCATCTCATTAATCTTTGGATGGGTGATACATCAATATTTTCACCTCAAGCAAGCAAAACTATGGCGCTAACATCAACAATTCACATCAACGCCACTCTCAAAAGGTTCTGGGAGTTGGAAAGCATTCACCATCCGTACGTCGGTGAGTCCAGTTGTGGTGGAAGGGTCCTCCTTGGTTGAAGGACAAGGAGCAACTCACAACCAAATTGAACAATCCAATTAATTGATCTTCTGTTTCAAACGTATTCAAAACGAAGTCAAATCGAACTGCCTGGCTGCGCAGGCAGTTCCTTTAGATCGGCTTCTCAATCGCATCTCATCTTGGTTGCAGCTCATCCACACAATTGCTTACGTCCTGCGATTCATCCATCGCATGAAACATCCATCTTCTTAATCAGCATCGACTAGTCTTATGTTTGACGAGATCAAGTCAGCAAGGATTCGATGGCTGCAGCATGCACAATCTGGATTTCAACACGATTTCCAGCTATTACTCGCAAACAAACCTCTACGGAATCAATTTCAGCTGCAACTCTCACCGATAATCGATAAGAAAAACTTGCTCGGAGTGGGAGGAAGGATTCAACACTCACAATTGTCGGCAGCGGCGAAACATTTTTGCTTCCAAAGGATCATTGGATCACCTAGCTAATCTTGGAACATGAGCATCGAGTCAACCTGCACCCTGGTGTGTCATCTCTCTTCGTCATCGTCCGCCAAAGGTATTGAATTTTCGGCGCACGAAATCTGATTCGTAAAATCATCCACACCTGTATGGCTTGCTTTCGACAACGACAAGACACAAGGCATCAACGTATGGCGGATCTACCAAGCATTCGTATCACGTAAGTACTATCATTTGTCAACACTAGCTGCGACTACGCCGGACCCATCCTTCTAAAGGATGCGAAGGTGCGCAAACCGCGCATAAGCAAGGGCTACATATGCCTATTCGTTTGCATGGTCACTTCGGCGATTCACCTGGAACTCGCAACGGACTTATCCACCGAAACATTTCTAGCAGCGTTACGGTGATTCTTTTCTATCCGAGGAAAATGTACACGCAACGGAACAAATTTCATTGGAGCGAAGCGATCACTCGATGTAGTGCAGCAGATATTTAGCTCCCAACAACGCAATGACAAGGTCACAAACACCCTCGCGGATGAGGGTATCCAATGAGCATTCATCCTACCGCGTGCTAATCACTGGGGAGGCAAGTGGGAGTCAGCAGTTCGATGCGTCAAATTGCATCTTCGGCGAGTTATTGGAAAATCGATACTCAAACATGTGTAATATGCACACTGTACTTCTTACATTGTTGCATAAACATAAACAAACGATAAATATACGAGTTCTTGACCAAGCGGATGAAATCCGTGCCAGTTGCAAGTGTCAGCATAAACTGTCACATGCAGACCGCGGGTACTTGAACTTAAGTGAATATTCATATTTCCTCGAGTAGCTATATATGTAGGTATATACATAAGAATATATAAGCGTCTCTGCCGCTGTAAGCAGCGCGGCTATGAGACCTAGACCTTACTTAGCTAATAAGGAATATTGTAAGAATTGTAAGAATAAGAAATATTTTATAACTTCGTAAACACAATGCGGAAACATGTATCTTCTCCTTCTTTGCTCTCGTTTGAAAATTCTTCTGCGAATATGGATCAGGCCATTGCAGATCTATTCGCAAAATTTTTTCAAACAACGTATTCACCTTGTACTATTTCTGATCAGCCCTACATGTATAAAATTCATTCAGCCAATCTTATTTTTGGTCCATTTATCTCCGAGCGCAGTTTGTTATCGGATCTTTTAAAGGTCAAACCGGTACTTTCATCATATCCCGATGGAGTACCAGGCTGTGTGCTAAAGAATTGCGCCGAGTCATTGTGCAAACCTCTTTCAAAGCTTTTCACCTTTTCTCTGGAAACGTCGATATTTCCCCATATGTGGAAGGAATCCTTTATAATTCTCCTGCTCTGATGCTACCAATTATAGAGGCATCTCTAAATTGTCAGCAATTCCAAAGCTTCTTGAAAAAATTATTACTCCTCATCTGCAGCACCTCTGTAGTTCAATCATTTCTCCATGCCAGCATGGTTTTATTAGGTGTCGCTCCACCACCACCAACTTGTTGGAGCTGACATCATTTGTAATTGATGGCTTCCAAAATGGCCTTCAAACATATGTCATCTACACTGACTTTAGAAAAGTATTTGACTTTGTAAACCACTCACTCCTTTTGAGAAAACTCGATCTTTTGGGATTTCCTACTAACCTTCTTACGTGGATTTTCAGTTATCTTTCTGGAAGAACCCAACGCGTCCTTAATGTTAATGATGTATTCTCGCGTTAATGATGTATTCTCCTGCCTAGTCCGAGCTACATCTGGAGTCCCTCAAGAAAGTCATCTCGGGCCTTTACTTTTTACCATTTTTATAAATGACTTGCCGTTTGCTTTACCGAACTCTCGTGTAGTTATGTACACAGATGACGTTAAGCTGTGTCTTCAGTATAAATCTCCCTCTGCCCAATACAAACTTCAGTCCGATCTGGACAAGTTCCATAATTGGTGTTCTGCTAATGACTTAAAACTCAATGGGTCGAAAACTTATGTCATTCTATCGCATAAGCCCCATCCAGGCAACTTATTTTCTCTATGGGACCGCCCTAGCAAGATTAACTCAGGTTAACGATCTAGGTGTCTTATCAGACTTCAAGCTTAAATTTACCGACCATATATCGGCAATGGTTAATAAAGCCAAGGGTGTGCTTGATTTCATTAAAAGATGGTCAAAGGAATTTAATGACCCTTATATAACCAAAACTCTTTACATATCTTTAGTTCGTCCGATTCATGAATACGGTCCATGTGTCTGGAGTCCCCAATATGGGGTTCATCAAGACCGTATTGAATCAGTACAGAAGAACTTTCTCCTTTTTGGTCTTAGGGGTCTAAACTGGGATGCAAGTATTCAACTCCCGTATTATCATAGCAGACTACTTTTAATAAAACTACCATCCCTAGGACTATGCTGGGTGTAGTTTTCAACAATAACCTTATTAATGGTGAAATCGACAGCCAGAACCTTGTAAGTCTGTTAAAATTTAACGATCCTTATAGGGCCTCTCGAACTTTCCTCCCCTTATTACTTAACTTTTCTAGGTCTACATATGCCCAGCATGACCCTTTCAGGGTACTATGTTTTGACTACAATCACCTCTATCAAATCATTTCACAGAACTCTTGCATGAAATCCTCTATTCTTTCCTACTTAAGAGAGCAACAATGTAACTCTTACTCGTAACCTTTATAAGTTTAAAATTTTTAATTTTTCCTCGTCTCGGATCTAACCCACGCGATTCGTACGAATAAACGGCAGCGCCCCTCGGACGGTTGGGCGGGAGGTGGGATGTACGTATGCAGTGGAAACCGCAAAAAAAAAAATAAACTTACCATCGTTACTAAATCGTAGGACCATGCTGGGTATAGTTTTCATCAATAACCTTATTAATGGTGAAATCGACAGCCAGAACCTTTTAAGTCTGTTAAAATTTAACGTTCCTTTTAGGGCCTCTCGTACTCTCCTCCCTTTATTTCTTAACTTTTGTAGGTCAACATATGCCCAGCATGACCCTTTCAGGGTATTATGTTTTGACTACAATAACCTCTATCAAATCATTTCACAGACCTCTTGCATGAAATCCTCTATTTTTTCCTTCTTAAAAGAGCACCAATGTAACTCTTCCTCGTAACCTTTTTAAAATACTTATTCCTCGTCTCGGATCTATCCCCGCGATTCGACCCGTATGATAAATGGCGACGCCCTTCGGTCGGTTGGGCGGGAGGTGGGCTGTACGTATGCAGTGGGAGCCGCGAAAAAAAAAAGAATCAGAATCCACCGAGAGCTGGACGCGGCTCCACTGCCGCCTCCAATACAATAAAATCGACTTAATCACAAAAACAATCAAAGTGTTCTCAATGAATATGGATGATATATCAAAAGTATAATACTATCACAACATGGCGACCGTGACAATAAGAATCCTACGAGGACCCAACAGCAACAGCAACAGTTCGACAAACAGCAACAGCTCGACAAACAACATCAGCAACAGCAACAGCAAATTATAATGCCAATGGCCTACCAGCACGGTGGAATCGAAAAAGTCTAAGGGAGTAGAGTCATGAGCAAGCGCGGATGTTTAAAACAAAAGATAACAAAAAAAATAGCACACATTAAGTGGTTGCTATATTGTCCACCTTCATGGGCAACGGCGCAAAAGCTCACAGAAGAGCTTGATTTTTTAAACGAAAACCTCCGGCTCAGAAAAGCCAACTGTACGAGTTCAAGACATGCAGAAAATCGTGCACTGCAGATAGGCAACAGATGATCCTATACAAACAGGTACCGCTGCGCATTTACGACCTCACACCATCTGTCAGCACGCATGATAAGGACCTGCATGCGTCATAAACCTAAGCGATAAAAGATAATGGTATCCTATTTTACAACTGTCCAAACTAGTAAACTATAAGCAGATAATAATTTGACCTAAACAAACATTAGTTCTTAAGATCTTGTATATAAAAACCCTGCATACTCCACAATAAAATCAGTACTCAACGAAAACTCGTGGTATTCACTTCTCCGAGCTCAATTTGTTTCAAGTACAGATTGCGGCAACGAAATTGTTACTGGTATCAAGAACCGGTGGCAGACAAAAGCAACTTTTCAGCTCACAATTTTACATTTGGTGACCCCCGACTTTTGGACACAGGATTCATTTGGAGAATCATACTCGTATAGTTGGTCAACTGGGCGACCAAACTACAAAAAAAAAAAAAAAAAATACCAACAACTGATCAACTTGGCGATCTTGGACACCACTGGATAGTCAACTTGGCAGCAACAAAACAGGAGAAAATCAAGCTCCATAGCCATAGTATTTAAAAGAATACCTTGACCGTCTATTTGGTTGTGAGTAGAGGCACAACCTGTCAAAGCGACAAATCAAAATACCTCCAACGGGTCAGGTATTATTTAAAAAAAAAATGGCATTATCAAATATCAACGCATTGCTGGACAGGCAATTGATAACAGGCGAAGAGATCCAAAACGTAATAAGGAATTACAAGAAGGATTCGCCTGAGCGAAAACAACAGCCTGACTACTTCCAAAAACGCATTGAGAAGTTAGTTAAGCTGTGGGAAATATTTTTTAAAGATGATTTAGTTATAAAAAGTACAACAGAAGGTGCTAAAATTGAGCACAGTTACTTTAAAAATAATTATTTCAATCAAATAAGAGATTTGGTTGTATCCTACAAAGGAGAATTCAACAAACAATTATCCACAGTACAAATGGATACTGGATCGGTTGCTTCCAGTGAAGAAGAATCGGAACTGGAGCCAATGATTCGGGAACAAAGGGCTCTGCTGATTAGTCTGGAACGAATCATGAATAAAATGACGAATGAAACTCGTCAAGGATTTATGCCAATCATAAATCAGTATTGGGATAAGATAACAACTATCCACATTGAAATTTATAAAAAATTTGAGGATCCTGCAAAACTTGGATATCTCGACCAGAGATATTTAGCAGCGGAAGACGCCGTCATAGCAGTCCAAACTATGACATGTGAAGAAAGCATCTCACGTCCTGCCAACATACCTCAAATTCATGCCTCATTGCCGTTGCCGAAAGTTGAAATTCCCAAATTTGATGGGGACTATTTAAAATGGCAACAATTTCATGACATTTTCAAGAAAATGATTCATGAAGCATCATTACCCATCATTCAAAAGATGTGGTACTTAAAAACTAGCATCACTGGAGAGGCTGAGCGTTTAATACGCCATCTATCCTTAACCGAAGGAAACTATGCAACAGCATGGAATATGCTACAAGAGCGTTTTAGCAACAAAAGAGTGCTAAGTAACGCGTTAATACAAAAAATATTGGACCAACCATCAATAACAAATGATGCGAAATCCATAAAGGCAATGCATGATAATATTAAAGAAACATTATCTGCGCTTTGTAACATTGGAATTCAAACTGAAAATTGGGATCCAATACTATTATGTAGTTTGACAAGGAAATTAGATCGTCAAACTCATATGTTATATGAACAGTCAATTGTAGACTTGAAGAAACTGCAGAAACTGGATCAGTTTTTGACCTTCTTGGAACATCGGTTCCTTACATTGGAGGCTACCGGTAGTGATAAGATAAATCACACCAAAAAAAGGCACATGCGCTCAGATTGGTACAGAATATACATGCTATTTCTGTAACAAACCCAATCACATTATGTATAAGTGCAACGAGTTTTTGAAGAAAACAACAGCTGAACGATTAAATTGGACTCAAAGGAACAAGCTATGCGTAAAATGCTTCAAACGCGATCATTCAGCAAAGGAATGTCAGAAGAAAAATTGTTTTAAATGCGATAAAAGGCATAACACCCTTCTACATTTGGAATCAAAGCCTGACTCTAAAACAGCAGCATCAGCAAGTGGAGTACAAACCAATTATGTACTTTTAGCCACTGCTCGAGTTATTATTGAAGGCAATAATGGACGAATGGCCGAATTCAGAGCATTACTTGACTCAGGTTCTCAAGTCAATGTAATCTCTGAAAGAGCATTAAACATATTAGCTCTCGACGTTAAAAAATCAGAGCTACAAATAAATGGAATTGGTGGACGAATACAAACATCAAAGGCACGAGTTAATGTTATGCTCAAATCACAGCATAACAACTTCAACTCTCGATTGGAGGCTATTGTATTGCCTCACATTGTTGCAGATCAGCCAGGACAGTCAATTGATATTAATCGTTGGAAACTTCCAAAACATATTGAATTGGCTGATCCCAATTTTGATAAAACAGGAAGGATTGATCTACTCTTGGGAGCAGAACACTATTACGATATAATGCAGGACAAGCATTTATCGTTGGGTAAAGGACTGCCAAAATTACAAAAAACCAAACTAGGATGGATTGTGGCTGGAAAATTAAAACACAATTCACCTAGATCAACTACCTGTGCAGCTCTAACCGAGGAAGATAAGGTAGACGAACAAATCACGAAATTTTGGGAACTGGATTCATTCTCAACTGATGCGCCATGCCTATCTCCACTGGAGAAACAATGTGAAAGACACTTTCTCCAGCACATTCAGACTGCAATTGATAAGAAATCAATTGTTAGGCTCCCATTCATGGATAATGCTTCAGCCCTGGGGGAGAGTCGTGATCTTGCAACACGACGATTCCTTTCCTTGGAAAAACGGCTATTGCGAGATCCACAAACTAAGGCAAGTTATGTGGAGTTTATGAAAGAATACGAAGCTCTTCGGCATATGAAGGAGATGGACACAAGTGAAATTAAAAAAGCACGGTACTTCATACCACATCACTGTGTGCTCAAACCTGAAAGTACAACAACCAAATTAAGAGTGGTTTTCGATGCATCTGCAGTTACGTCATCAGGAAAATCGCTCAACGACTTACTGCACAAAGGTCCTACGGTGCAAAACTCTATATTTTCAATTTTGCTGCGATTTAGGACTTACAAATATGTTTTCACGGCGGACATAGAGAAAATGTACCGTCAAATCTGGATAAATCCCGAAGACCAATATTTCCAAACAATTGTTTGGCGCAATAATCCATCTGAGGATTTGCGATACTACAGATTAAAAACGGTTACCTATGGAACAAAAGCTGCACCGTATTTAGCCACAAAATGCTTGCAGCACATAGCACAAAAAGGCAGAAAGGAATACCCTAATGGTGCTGCCGCATTGGAAAACGACTTCTATGTAGACGATTGCTTAACCGGAGCCGAAACTATACCAGAAGCTCTACAGAGGCAACAACAGCTTAACAAACTTCTGCAAAATTCTGGATTCAAGTTAAGAAAATGGTGTACCAACAATTTCCAAGTTCTACAAGGAGTTCCGAGGGAAGACATCACTTCAAATGTACAACTGGAGGAGACTTCATATGAGGACTACATGATTAAGACCCTCGGAATCACCTGGACACCAACGACAGATCACCTTTGTGGGAAAACGGAGATAGCAACAAAGGCCAACATATCAAGACGAGATGTTGTGTCTGAAATCTTTAGGATATTTGATCCTCTTGGTTTATTTTCCCCAGTTGTAATGAAAGCAAAAATTTTCATGCAACACCTCACAAAGGAGGGTTATGAATATAAAGACGATCTGCCGGCTCATCTTCAGGAGGAATGGAAACGCTACAGAGAGGAGCTAAAGGTTCTGAACACCATAAAGGTACCACGTCACGTCTACTTAGGAAAAACACCTGTGACGGCAGAAATCCACACATTTGTTGATGCCTCGGAGAAGGCATATGGAGCTGCTGTATACATCCGAGCAACATATAAGGACAAGCGAAGAACGATCCAGTTATTGTGTGCAAAATCTCACTTAGCACCAATAAATACAATAACGTTACCACGTCTGGAACTTAAGGCTGCTGTATTAGGAGCACAGTTGACTTCTAAAGTAAAGAAAGACTTGGCCATGAAAAATGCATCCACATTTTATTGGTCTGATTCACGGATTGTACTGTCATGGATTAATTGCTCAACATCCATTCGAGACAAATTCGTTGCCACCAGAGTTGCAACAATACATGAGCTATCCTTACCCAAACAGTGGAGACATGTTGCATCAGAACACAATGCCGCAGATGTCCTCTCCAGAGGAATGACAGCTTCAAAATTCGCGGAACATGCCATGTGGTTCTACGGCCCTATGTTCCTACATGGTTAATCATCCACATGGCCCGCTCCGTTTATTGCTACCAACGAGGAACTAATAATTATGAATCCGCCAAAGGTTAGTCAATCATCCGTGATGACTATCACAAAAGAGGAGGACATAATATACACAATACAACATAATAATTCATTTAACAAGCTACTCAGAATAATAGCTTACATAATGCGCTTTCGACGTAAGAAGAAGTACACAAGCCACACCATTGAGTTTGAAGAAATAATGGCAGCCCGAAAAATTGTCTTCCGCAATATTCAAAAAATCGACTTCAAAGATGACATCAAACATCTCAAGCGGCAAAGGGAGACACTAAAAGGCAGTTCAATCAACTCACTATCACCATTCTTAGATCAGAATGGAATTTTGCGTGTAGGAGGTCGACTGGAGGCGGCAAATATATCATTCGACTCCAAACATCCGATACTTCTGCCATACAACGACCCTGTTGTGAAGATGATTCTTGTGCAAATACACAAGGACAACATGCATTGCGGACCTCAAGCTTTATTGACTGCATCAAGGCAGCAATTCTGGATCCTTAAAGGAAAAACAATGGCTAGGAGCACTGTAAGAGCCTGTGTCAAGTGCACTAAAGCTAAACCAAAATTAATGGAGCAGATCATGGGAAATCTGCCACCACTGAGGGTAACGCAAGCTCGACCATTTTTCAACTCTGGCGTCGATTATTGTGGACCATTTAAAATTCACTACAAAGTGAGAGGAAAGAAGCCTAGCACAGCTTACATTGCTATATTCTGCTGTTTTACGACTAAAGCTGTACATCTGGAGCTGGTTAGCGATCTCACAACAGAGGCATTCTTGGCAGCACTTCGTCGTTTCATTGCTCGGCGAGGGAAATGCCAAACTCTTCACTGCGACAATGCAACAAATTTTGTGGGAGCCAAAAACAAGTTGCAAGAGCTACAGGAGGCTATATTCTCCGATAATGCGAAAACACAAATTCTCCAGGAGTGTAACAACAAGGGAGTTCAGTTTAAATTCATCCCACCTCGTGCACCACACTTCGGAGGATTATGGGAAGCTGCAGTAAAGTCGGCAAAACATTTATTACTAAAAAATGTTACGACAGCCGATCTTACTTATGAAGAACTTGAAACAGTTATAGTCGAAATAGAGGCCATATTGAACTCTCGACCATTAACACCACTGTCCGATGACCCAAATGACGTCACAGCATTAACGCCTGGACACTTCCTAATTGGAGAGCCGCTAACTGCACAAGCTGATTGTGAACCATTGCAGCAACCAAAAACGTTAGGTAATCGATGGCAGGCCGTTTCAAAACTGAAACATGCGTTCTGGAAACAATGGTCACAGGATTATCTACAACAGTTGCAGCAACGTCAAAAATGGAGAAGATCCTCAACAAACATAAAGGAAGGCACTTTAGTAATAATGAAGGAAGACAATGTTCCTGTATTACAATGGCCAATGGGAAGAATTGTTCGAGTCTTCTACGGGAAGGACAACTTTGCACGAGTGGTTGAAGTTAAAACGACCAAAGGGATCTTTAAACGTGAAATTCAACATGTTGCTCCACTCTTTAATGAAGAAGAACCCACTGACAAACATCCAATTGAAGAAGATGAAGTAGAAGAAGAAAACAGAGCAGTGGAAGACCGCCAGCTGAGGAAAAGACCAAATCACGCTTCGATAACCACTGTTATTATTATTACCATTAGCCTGGGCCCAATCGATTCAAATAACTCAGTTTGGATCAAAACCAGGAATATTTTTCGAGAAAATTGGGACAACCCAATTAGCAGTGGCTGACTGGACCATAGTGGCTTACTTCGATCTCAAACCATATTGGAGTGACATGGCTACATTTTCTAAAGGAACAAAAAAACTTGGTCAAATGTGCGCTACACTTAATGATGCACACTCATGTGAAGGAATGTACCAATACTTCCAACAAGTAGAGAATGAACTCATCATGGAAAATATGCTATTGGCCAAATCACGGAAAGTTCGAGCACCATTGGACATCGTGGGAAACATTGCAAGCAGTCTATTTGGTGTATTAGATTCTCAATATGCACAAGACATGTCGAAAACAATATCGAAGGTCCAGGACAATGAAGATTATGTCTTGGAGTTATTACAAAACCAAACGTCCTTAGTTGATTCAACAATAAACGTAGTGAAACGAGATGAAATTGCATACGCAAAACGATTCAACCTAATTGAAAGTCAAATGAATGCAATAATAAAGGATAATTATCACTGGTACATTACACTGACATCACAACTTACGTTGCTCGCTACGAATCTACATTGAATGCAGAAGGAAATCATCAAAGTGTTAACAGACGTGCGCCACAACACTATTAGTCCACTTCTATTATCACCACGACAACTAAAGGAGCAATGTGATCAAATACGGGACCATTTGAAGCCTGGTCAAATGTTACCTGTTAACCAAGAAAACATACTCATGGCATACAAAATGATGCAAGCCGAAGGTACCATAGTAGATAATCATGTGATTATAAAAATAACAGTACCATTGATATCGACAGAGGTATTGCACATATACAAATTAACACCGATTCCAGCTGCAAATGTATATGGTTTTCATCTGTTCAAAATTAAAACACCATTCATTGCAATTAACAACTATCGAGATAAGTTTGTTGATATGACGACGGAAGACATAGCAAATTGTTATCCAAGATCGATAAATGATTTCATTTGTCACAGCAAGCAATCAATGTTCTCTACAGAAATGAGCTGCGAAATGCAACTATTCCACAATAAAACAGACACGTCATGCCATCTGGAAATCACAAATAAAACGTTCATTTGGCAAGAGATGCATCAAAGAAACAATGGATATTTGCGACAAGGACGCCAATAAAACTCTCAGCTGTTTGCACCGATGGAACATCAGATATCTGGTTACGCAACACGGGACTACTGACAGCAAGAGCAGGATGCACCATACGCAACTCTCTAATAACAGTAATCAGTCAAACTGGTATAGAAACATCGATGCTCATCTCATACGCCCGTTTTGGAGAAATCGATGGTAACAATACAACGATTAAAAGACAGAACACCACATCCAGCAAAACAAATAAATTTGGTTATACCAAACTACTGGATCTTCAACGGGATCTTGTACCAAACCGAAGACTGAGACTACCACATAGACTTGAGACGATCAAGCATCACCACATCGCAATGTACATTGGCTTAACATTCATCATAATAATATTGACCATTCACTGGGTAAGAAAATGGTACAAAGGAGACAAGAGACCTCAGCAAGTCCAGGTACCAGCGGTGGCAATGAGAAAAACCGATACGACTTCGAGTCCGCCGTTCACCATTAACATCGATGATTGTTGAAACTACGTTCAACGGCCGGGAGGATGTACGAGTTCAAGACATGCAGAAAATCGTGCACTGCAGATAGGCAACAGATGATCCTATACAAACAGGTACCGCTGCGCATTTACGACCTCACACCATCTGTCAGCACGCATGATAAGGACCTGCATGCGTCATAAACCTAAGCGATAAAAGATAATGGTATCCTATTTTACAACTGTCCAAACTAGTAAACTATAAGCAGATAATAATTTGACCTAAACAAACATTAGTTCTTAAGATCTTGTATATAAAAACCCTGCATACTCCACAATAAAATCAGTACTCAACGAAAACTCGTGGTATTCACTTCTCCGAGCTCAATTTGTTTCAAGTACAGATTGCGGCAACGAAATTGTTACTGGTATCAAGAACCGGTGGCAGACAAAAGCAACTTTTCAGCTCACAATTTTACACCAACTTTGTAACTCACTCAGCACTCATTAAAGTTTTGAATAACTCACTAACACAAAAACCTCCATCTCCAAAGCCATTGCCGAAAAAACCGAAGAGCTTCCCCAAGGACTGCCCTGGACCTTTACTCGTTGCACTGCGTTGCAACAATTTTTTTACTATTGCACTGCGATGCATATTTTCGTTATATATTATAAACATCAAATGTAAAATTGAGCGAAAAATTTTGCCCAATTAGAAGTATAGCCTGTAAAGCTATACGAAGCAATAGGCAGGAAAAGCTGTAAATTAAATGATAAATAATTCAATAAGTAAGTTTGATTCTAAAGAAAACTATATTTATAAATTAAGTATACATAATCCCAAAATGGGACTAGCAGATTTTAAGACAGTGGACTCCACCGCTAATGTTATAAATAAAAGTGAAGTCAAACACTATCGATTTAAAATTAGTGAACATTTTACTAATAATAATTGTTTTAATAATGTGCACAAATTGCTTCTATAAGTTGTATAATAAATGCATCAAGAAAAGATACATGAGCCAGGCAAATGACTTGGACAAAATTAAAAAAAAAAAGAAGCAAGCGCAAAAACAACATAAATTAGATAATAATTAACTACAATTAAAAATAAGTTAAAACGATATATTAAAATGAATAAATAATAAAAAAAAAAAAAAAATTCCCAAATATGGCTAATTTAAAGATATATAGATGTAGTTATAATGGAATGGAACGATTTGTATAACGAGCTTACTAGAATAAAAATTAAATTTGGTAAATCATACAAATCATTAACCCAAAACAGACCAATTTAACCAGACCAGACCAGTTAGGAAGCATGCAGAAATTTTAGTAAAGTGCTTTACAAAGCACGTATTTTAATACATGGCCAAAGAGAAAAACTTAATCAATATCAATAGTATCAAAAATAAAGCAAAAATTTGACTTAAATATATCAATACCGACTATACTTAACACCTCTTTAACAGTTGAAGCTGATGATAAACCAAAATCAGAAGCACCAACTGGAGTGGAACAAGTAGAGTCGGAATTAGATTTAGAGTCAGGTGAATTAGAATTAAATCCTAAGGTCGAGGAAACCGATTATAATAACCTCACAATTCCAGCAGTTTTAAATTCTGATCTGGATGATAATATAAATTCAGATTCTAATTCAAGTATAATAGAGAATAAACAAAATTATAATACCAAAATGGCAGACCCAGCCGCCCAAAGGTCTTACATAAAGGACATTTCAAACGCAATTCCTGAATTCGATGGACGGAAAATCCATCTCCAAAGATTCATAACAGCGTTGAAACTAGTAGATCTAACAAAAGGCACGTTCGAAGAGCTAGCCGTCGAGGTAATAAAATCTAAAATAATTGGGTCAACTCTTTATAGAGTACAAAATGAGACAACCATTGAAGCAATTGCGAAAAAACTTCGAGACACAATTGTAGGTGAAACATCGGATGTTGTTAGGGCTAAAATGGCCAAAACACTACTGGAAGCTTCATATATTGATGAAGGTTTGTCAGCCGAAAATGCTGATCAGTTCAGCACACAAGAAGCCATATTCACAATGGTTAAAAACTGTGAACTTTAGCACCATGAATGAAGCCATCACGAAGTACAATGATTGGCAATGCTAACACAATATTGTATTCCCGAAGACAGCAAAACTATAGTGGCAACAATTACAGAGGTAATTTTCGTGGTAGAGGTAGTAGTGGGGGTAATTACCAAAACACAGGTTTTTATCGAAACAACGGTAATAATCGATACTATAACAACCAGACCAATAATTCGATCGTGGAGGTTATAGAGGTAATAACCACAAATCAAACAACGTAAGAATAGCACAAAACCCGCCGGAAAACTAATAAAGACCCTTAGATACTCTACAGAACAAAACGTTAAAATTCACACCATCAATCTCACGCAAAACATATTCGCAACCTTTATTAACGTAGAAATAGGAAATAAATTATTTTTCTTAATAGACACAGGTGCAGAAGTATCCCTATTAAAAGAAAATTCTGACACTTTTAAACATATACAAACAGACGATATAATAAACATACAAGGCATAAGCAAAGAGGTTACCCAATCAAAAGGGTTGATCTCTATAGAAATACAGACTTCTAAATACATAATTCCACATGACTTCCATATAGTAGACTCAAAATTCAGTATCCCTTGCGATGGAATATTAGGACTTGATTTTATGAAAAAAATTTAATTTCAATTTGGATCTTAATCAATCTGAAGACTGGCTTATAATTAGACCAAATAATTTAAACTTTCCGATTTATGTTCCAGTAACCTACACTTCTAGTGACAACTCTTTAATTCTGCCAGCAAGATCTCAATGCGTCCAAAAAATTCACCTACCGTCAGATGAAGAAAGCGTACTAATTCCCAATCAGGAAATTCAAGATGGCATTTATGTTGCGAACACAGTTGCAACTACCACAAATGCATTTGTCCGATTACTAAATACAACCAATACTGATAAAATATCAAAAATTTAAAATATGAAATACTTTCGAACTACAACATAGTCCAAACTAATTCTGAATGTATAGAAAAATCTGTATTATCACAACTTTCGAAAAATGTTCCCCACAATTCCACACACAATTAACAGTTTTATGCACGAAATATAGCGATATATTTGGACTAGAAAACGAAGCAATAACAACGAAAAACTTTTATAAACAGAAACTGAGATCGACGGATGATGAACCAATTTATATAAAAAACTATAGAAATTCTCAAAGTCAAAAAGACGAAATACAGGTACAGGTACAAAAATTAATTTATATAATATTATGACTATAGCATTCTCCGGATTAGAACCTTCACAAGCTTTCCTTTATATGGATGATCTTATAGTCATTGGGTGTTCCGAAAAATTAATGCTTAAAAACCTGACTGATGTTTTTGAGAAATGTAGGACATACAATCTAAAACTACATCCTGAAAAATGTTAATTTTTCATGCATGCAATCACATTTTTGGGACACAAATGCACAGATAAAGGAATCTTGCCTGACGACAAAAAATACGACGTCATTAAAAACTATCCAGTCCCACATGATGCGGACAGCGCTAGACGATTCATTGCCTTTTGCAACTATTATAGACGTTTTATAAAAAATTTCGCCGATTAGTTCCGTCACATAACAAGAGTATGTAAAAAAGATGTTGTATTCAAATGGACAGCAGGCTGTCAGAATGCATTCGATCACCTTAAATCGGCACTAATAACAGATGGAAGTAAGCAAGCATGCGGAGCAGTGTTAACTGAACACAAAAACGGACTCCAACTTTCAGTTGCACTAAGGGAGAAAGTAATAAAAGCACAACAGAACAAGAGTTAACAGCAATTCATAGGGCAAAACTTATTTTAGACCATACATTTATGGAAGACATTTTATTGTCAGAACAGATCACAGACCATGTTAAGTCATAGGTTTTAAATTATCAAATAAATACAATCAGCTCATAACGTAAGAAGAAGTAAACGCTGATCCAAAGAACACTACACAAAAAGCCTCACAACAAAACTGCTGACGCTCGAATTGCTGCAATCAACAGTATATTGTAACACACGCCCTATTAAAATTGTAAACTTATCATTTTGTTTTATGCTCTGATTCCATTAATTTACCACCTAAGTAATATCAATGTATCTACTTATCTATAAATAGTGAATTTTAAAGCAAATAAAATCAGTCTCAGACAAACTCTTTCTGAACTCATTACCTCTCCAACGTCCAATTTGTTCCAGTGCAAGTTGCGGCAACAAACCAGCAATCGGTGTATGTACCCATTGCAAACCCTTTATAAATACCCTACCTAGCAATTGATTCTGCCAGCCCAGGACACATATCAAAGACTTTACGAAGTAACCTGTTGGTGTATAACAACCAGACCAATAATTCAACTAGAGGTCGTGGAGGTTATAGAGGTAATAACCACAATTCAAACAACGTAAGAATAGCACAAAACCCGCCGGAAAACTAATAAAGACCCTTAGATACTCTACAGAACAAAACGTTAAAATTCACACCATCAATCTCACGCAAAACATATTCGCAACCTTTATTAACGTAGAAATAGGAAATAAATTATTTTTCTTAATAGACACAGGTGCAGAAGTAACCCTATTAAAAGAAAATTCTGACACTTTTAAACATATACAAACAGACGATATAATAAACATACAAGGCATAAGCAAAGAGGTTACCCAATCAAAAGTGTTGATCTCTATAGAAATACAGACTTCTAAATACATAATTCCACATGACTTCCATATAGTAGACTCAAAATTCAGTATCCCTTGCGATGGAATATTATGACTTGATTTTATGAAAAAATTTAATTGCAATTTGGATCTTAATCAATCTGAAGACTGGCTTATATTTAGACCAATTTGGGGTTCATCAAGACCGTATTGAATCTGTACAAAAGAACTTTCTCCTTTTTGTTCTTAGGGGTCTAAACTGGGATGCAAGTATCCAACTCCCGTCTTATCATAGCAGACTACTTTTAATAAACGTACCATCCCTACTAAACCGTAGGACTATGCTGGTTGTAGTTTTCATCAATAACCTTATTAATGGTGAAATCGACTGCCAGAACCTATTAAGTCCGTTAAAATTTAACGTTCCTTTTAGGGCCTCTCGAACTTTCCTCCCCTTATTTCTTAACTTTTGTAGGTCAACATATGCCCAGCATGACCCTTTCAGGGTACTATGTTTTGACTACAATCACCTCTATCAAATCATTTCACAGAACTCTTGCATGAAATCCTCTATTCTTTCCTACTTAAGAGAGAAACAATGTAACTCTTACTCGTAACCTTTTTAAAATTTTAATTTTTTACTTATTCCTCGTCTCGGATCTAACCCACGCGATTCGTACGAATAAACGGCAGCGCCCCTCGGTCGGTTGGGAGGGAGGTGTGCTGTACGTATGCAGTGGGAGCCGCGAAAAAAAAAATAAACTTACCATCGTTACTAAATCGTAGGACTATGCTGGGTGTAGTTTTCATCAATAACCTTATTAATGGTGAAATCGACTGCCAGAACCTATTAAGTCCGTTAAAATTTAACGTTCCTTTTAGGGCCTCTCGAACTTTCCTCCCCTTATTTCTTAACTTTTTTAGGTCAACATATGCCCAGCATGACCCTTTCAGGGTATTATGTTTTGACTACAATAACCTCTATCAAATCATTTCACAGAACTCTTGCATGAAATCCTCTATTTTTTCCTTCTTAAAAGAGCACCAATGTAACTCTTCCTCGTAACCTTTTTAAAATACTTATTCCTCGTCTCGGATCTATCCCCGCGATTCGAGCCGTATGATAAATGGCGGCGCTCTTCGGTCGGTTGGGCGGGAGGTGGGCTGTACGTATGCAGTGGGAGCCGCGAAAAAAAAAAGAATCAGAATCCACCGAGAGCTGGACGCGGCTCCACTGCCGCCTCCAATACAATAAAATCGACTTAATCACAAAAACAATCAAAGTGTTCTCAATGAATATGGATGATATATCAAAAGTATAATACTATCACAACATGGCGACCGTGACAATAAGAATCCTACGAGGACCGAACAGCAACAGCAACAGTTCGACTACCAGCAACAGCAACAGCTCGACAAACAACATCAGCAACAGCAACAGCAAATTATAATGCCAATGGCCTACCAGCACTGTGGAATCGAAAAAGTCTAAGGGAGTAGAGTCATGAGCAAGCGCGGAGGTTTAAAACAAAAGATAACAAAAAAAAATAGCACACATTAAGTGGTTGCTATATTGTCCACCTTCATGGGCAACGGCGCAAAAGCTCACAGAAGAGCTTGAATTTTTAAACGAAAACCTCCGGCTCAGAAAAGCCAACTTTGTAACTCACTCAGCACATATTAAAGTTATGAATAACTCACTAACACAAAAACCTCCATCTCCAAAGCCATTGCCGAAAAAACCGAAGAGCTTCCCCAAGGACTGCCCTGCACCTTTACTCGTTGCACTGCGTTGCAACAATTTTTTTACTATTGCACTGCGATGCATATTTTCGTTATATATTATAAACATCAAATGTAAAATTGAGCAAAAAATTTTGCCCAATTAGAAGTATAGCCTGTAAAGCTATACGAAGCAATAGGCAGGAAAAGCTGTAAATTAAATGATAAATAATTCAATAAGTAAGTTTGATTCTAAAGAAAACTATATTTATAAATTAAGTATACATAATCCCAAAATGGGACTAGCAGATTTTAAGACAGTGGACTCCACCGCTAATGTTATAAATAAAAGTGAACTCAAACACTATCGATTTAAAATTAGTGATAATTTTACTAATAATAATTGTTTTAATAATGTGCGCAAATTGCTTCTATAAGTTGTATAATAAATGCATAATGAAAAGATACATGAGCCAGGCAAATGACTTGGACAAAATTAAAAAAAAAAAGAAGCAAGCGCAAAAACAACATAAATTAGATAATAATTAACTACAATTAAAAATAAGTTAAAAAGATATATTAAAATGAATAAATAATAAAAAAAAAAAAAAAATTCCCAAATATGGCTAATTTAAAGATATATAGATGTAGTTATAATGGAATGGAACGATTTGTATAACGAGCTTACTAGAATAAAAATTAAATTTGGTAAATCATACAAATCATTAACCCAAAACAGACCAATTTAACCAGACCAGACCAGTTAGGAAGCATGCAGAAATTTTAGTAAAGTGCTTTACAAAGCACGTATTTTAATACATGGCCAAAGAGAAAAACTTAATCAATATCAATAGTATCAAAAATAAAGCAAAAATTTGACTTAAATATATCAATACCGACTATACTTAACACCTCTTTAACAGTTGAAGCTGATGATAAACCAAAATCAGAAGCACCAACTGGAGTGGAACAAGTAGAGTCGGAAGGTGAATTAGAATTAAATCCTAAGGTCGAGGAAACCGATTATAATAACCTCACAATTCCAGCAGTTTTAAATTCTGATCTGGATGATAATATAAATTCAGATTCTAATTCAAGTATAATAGAGAATAAACAAAATTATAATACCAAAATGGCAGACCCAGCCGCCCAAAGGTCTTACATAAAGGACATTTCAAACGCAATTCCTGAATTCGATGGACGGAAAATCCATCTCCAAAGATTCATAACAGCGTTGAAACTAGTAGATCTAACAAAAGGCACGTTCGAAGAGCTAGCCGTCGAGGTAATAAAATCTAAAATAATTGGGTCAACTCTTTATAGAGTACAAAATGAGACAACCATTGAAGCAATTGTGAAAAAACTTCGAGACACAATTGTAGGTGAAACATCGGCTAAAATGGCCAAAACACTACTGGAAGCTTCATATATTGATGAAGGTTTGTCAGCCGAAAATGCTGATCAGTTCAGCACACAAGAAGCCATTTCCACAATGGTTAAAAACTGTGAACTTTAGCACCATGAATGAAGCCATCACGAAGTACAATGATTGGCAATGCTAACGCAATGCTATTCCCGAAGACAGCAAAACTATAGTGGCAACAATTACAGAGGTAATTTTCGTGGTAGAGGTAGTAGTGGGGGTAATTACCAAAACACAGGTTTTTATCGAAACAACGGTAATAATCGATACTATAACAACCAGACCAATAATTCAACTAGAGGTCGTGGAGGTTATAGAGGTAATAACCACAATTCAAACAACGTAAGAATAGCACAAAACCCGCCGGAAAACTAATAAAGACCCTTAGATACTCTACAGAACAAAACGTTAAAATTCACACCATCAATCTCACGCAAAACATATTCGCAACCTTTATTAACGTAGAAATAGGAAATAAATTATTTTTCTTAATAGACACAGGTGCAGAAGTATCCCTATTAAAAGAAAATTCTGACACTTTTAAACATATACAAACAGACGATATAATAAACATACAAGGCATAAGCAAAGAGGTTACCCAATCAAAAGGGTTGATCTCTATAGAAATACAGACTTCTAAATACATAATTCCACATGACTTCCATATAGTAGACTCAAAATTCAGTATCCCTTGCGATGGAATATTAGGACTTGATTTTATGAAAAAAATTTAATTTCAATTTGGATCTTAATCAATCTGAAGACTGGCTTATAATTAGACCAAATAATTTAAACTTTCCGATTTATGTTCCAGTAACCTACACTTCTAGTGACAACTCTTTAATTCTGCCAGCAAGATCTCAATGCGTCCAAAAAATTCACCTACCGTCAGATGAAGAAAGCGTACTAATTCCCAATCAGGAAATTCAAGATGGAATTTATGTTGCGAACACAGTTGCAACTACCACAAATGCATTTGTCCGATTACTAAATACAACCAATACTGATAAAATATCAAAAATTTAAAATATGAAATACTTTCGAACTACAACATAGTCCAAACTAATTCTGAATGTATAGAAAAATCTGTATTATCACAACTTTCGAAAAATGTTCCCCACAATTCCACACACAATTAACAGTTTTATGCACGAAATATAGCGATATATTTGGACTAGAAAACGAAGCAATAACAACGAAAAACTTTTATAAACAGAAACTGAGATCGACGGATGATGAACCAATTTATATAAAAAACTATAGAAATTCTCAAAGTCAAAAAGACGAAATACAGGTACAGGTACAAAAATTAATTTATATAATATTAACGACTATAGCATTCTCCGGATTAGAACCTTCCCAAGCTTTCCTTTATATGGATGATCTTATAGTCATTGGGTGTTCCGAAAAATTAATACTTAAAAACCTGACTGATGTTTTTGAGAAATGTAGGACATACAATCTAAAACTAATTTTTCATGCATGCAATCACATTTTTGGGACACAAATGCACAGATAAAGGAATCTTGCCTGACGACAAAAAATACGACGTCATTAAAAACTATCCAGTCCCACATGATGCGGACAGCGCTAGACGATTCATTGTCTTTTGCAACTATTATAGACGTTTTATAAAAAATTTCGCCGATTAGTTCCGTCACATAACAAGAGTATGTAAAAAAGATGTTGTATTCAAATGGACAGCAGGCTGTCAGAATGGATTCGATCACCTTAAATCGGCACTAATAACAGATGGAAGTAAGCAAGCATGCGGAGCAGTGTTAACTGAACACAAAAACGGACTCCAACTTTCAGTTGCACTAAGGGAGAAAGTAATAAAAGCACAACAGAACAAGAGTTAACAGTAATTCATAGGGCAAAACTTATTTTAGACCATACATTTATGGAAGACATTTTATTGTCAGAACAGATCACAGACCATGTTAAGTCATAGGTTTTAAATTATCAAATAAATACAATCAGCTCATAACGTAAGAAGAAGTAAACGCTGATCCAAAGAACACTACACAAAAAGCCTCACAACAAAACTGCTGACGCTCGAATTGCTGCAATCAACAGTATATTGTAACACACGCCCTATTAAAATTGTAAACTTATCATTTTGTTTTATGCTCTGATTCCATTAATTTACCACCTAAGTAATATCAATGTATCTACTTATCTATAAATAGTGAATTTTAAAGCAAATAAAATCAGTCTCAGACAAACTCTTTCTGAACTCATTACCTCTCCAACGTCCAATTTGTTCCAGTGCAAGTTGCGGCAACAAACCAGCAATCGGTGTATGTACCCATTGCAAACCCTTTATAAATACCCTACCTAGCAATTGATTCTGCCAGCCCAGGACACATATCAAAGACTTTACGAAGTAACCTGTTGGTGAAGCCGTAATCGGTTGGACAACAAGTCCAGCACCTCAAAAAAAACAAAGAAGACTCCTTCCAAACGAGGACGCAGGATCTTCTAAATTACTCTGTGCTGCTATCCTTTAATCGGTAGTGTAACGAACTGCTCTTTTTGCTGTCTGTTCGCGATAAATGCCGCGGCTAGCTCACAGAGTTTGTGGGAACGTTCAACCGAATTTATATATTCGACGTGATTGCCCGAGCCCAGAAATAACACGGTGTGGATTAGTCGGTACTATTCCCTTTATTACATTAGATATTTGCTTTACAAAAGGACTACTTGCCTTGTTGTAGTTTCCTGGCGTGGCCTGGCTCCTCCGCTCGCGGTCGCCCTTCCGGGTTCGCCGGTCACCGCCTCGTGTTGGTCGCCGGACTTTCCACCCCCCGCGAGGCGTACGCCATGGGGAAGTGTTGGCCTGGTGCCTGGCAGCCGGCTTGGTAACTGGGGCTCACCGCGTTAGGGTCGGCGGCTCTCCGATGCTTCTCGCTGCTGATTGCTGGTGCTCTTTCGTCTGGCCTGGTAGCTGCTCGGGTTGGTCGCCTCGACCGTCCGATCTCTCCGAGCTTAACGCCGAGATAGACCGATGGTTTCGGTGCCTGGCAGCCGAGTGTGTTACCGTGTTGGCCTCTGCCGTATGGCATGCCTCACGTTTGTCGCCCTCCTCCCCTTGTCTTGCCCACGCCGGCCCGCTAGCGCTTGGCCGGAGGCTTGTCTGACGAGGAGTCGGTGTGTCGATCGCTTTACACTGGCAACGCTGGTGCGGTCGCTCCCCGGATGCCGTGATGGATCGCGTGTGGTCACCCCTTTCGGTTCTCTCCGTGGGTCTGAGTTCACGAGGATAGCGCGTCGGCTTACGCCTGTTCGTCACGATCTAGGAACCAGTTTAGGCGTACGCCGAACTTGCCCTTGGTCGCTTCGTGGCAAGGCTACCGAATCTCAACCGCTACGCTCGACTCCTTTACCCTGGGCTTCTTCCCGTGCTGCTCGCTGCAATCTCCTTGTCTCGTATCGCCTCTGCTGCCTCCGTGGTTCTCGTCTCCTTGCTAGTGGTCTCCCTCGCTGCACGAGTATCCTGATCGTTTCACTCTTCCCGACTTTGACTCTGTCTCGCACTCGCTTTGACTCGCGCACTGTCCCGTACTTGATCCGTCTTAGTCTCCGGACTCTCCAAATGCGGTCCTCGGACTTCACTCGGTCAGACTCTCTGCTGACTAACCCCCCAGATCCCACGCCGGCAGTACCTTATATAGGCGCCGACGCGGCCGTTAATCCTTCCTGGGTCGCTCCTTCCGTTGGTCCGCTCCTCCAGCTTTCTCCAAACCTTCGCTGTTGCTATGCGGGCTCTCGATCCCGTTACGTTCCACGTCGTTTCCTTTACTTTCCCCAATCCGTCGCTGTTCCGGACGGCTTTCTTTGGTCTCCTGATCTCCTGTTCCCCCTCCGTGAGGAAGACCCGTACCCGACCCCTCCTTCCCCCTTTACTGTCTTGGGTGTGGGAGATTTCATCTCCTCACAGTAGATGATACCACTAAAAAGGAGAAGTCAATCTTAAGGACATTTCCAAAAAGCAATCCTGCCAACAAGGCAATAGGCTTGAGAAGAAGACTCCTTCCAAACAAGGACGCAGGATCTTCTAAAATTACTCTGTGCTAATACCACAAAAAAGGAAAGGTCAATATTAAGGACATTTCCAAAAAGCAGTCCTGCCAACAAGGCAATAGGGTTCTGCACCACCTTGTGCAACGGGCTCTATAAAATAGACCCTGCCACAAATTAAGTCGGTCACTGGTCAACAAAGACACCAGCCGATTCAAACCAATCAAGTCAGCTCAGTTTCTTCGCCCACCTTCGGTAGCGAGTCGGAGCGCATCCAGCTACTAGCACGCTAGCAGCAAATAAAACACTCCCAACGGTCAGAAACGAAGAGCGAAAATATGGAAAAGGGATTCAATGCCCCAAAAATCCAAGACCATGCCTCAGATAAGGCTAAGGATCAAGAGCTCCTTGATGCCCAGCAAGAGATCGGGCAGGAAGTTTCGAGATGTATTCGAAACTACAATAAGGATGGGCCAAGCCGCTGGACAAAGGCAGCATACTTCGAGTCCAAACTAGTGGTGCTTAAAGAAGCTTGGGAGCGTTTCATGGAGAATGATGCAAAAATAGAGGCGCAGGCCAAAACTGAAAATTACCTGAAGTATGCGGATGATCTTCGGACCAATTTTGAAAAATACTGCGACATCTTCAAGGCCGGTCGAGACAAGCTAATGCAAGGCCCGAGTTAGGCTGGAGAACGAGAAAACAATGAAGTTCAACATCAGCCCCGCAGCAACCTTAGCAAGAGGTTAGCAGGGTTATGTCGCAGGCAAGGAGAACAGATTGAATCCGTCGAAGCCGCGTTACATGAGCTCAGATCAATCAAGGGACAAGCATCCAGTGGTCTCCTAACAACGTTATGGGCCCAAGTCCAAGACACCCACTTAAGAATCTATGAGGAATTCGAAAATCCCATAGAAGGCGGGTACAACAAAGCAGCCTATTTGCAACTGCAGGCGGAAGTACAGAGCGCTCTTATGGCCAACATAAGCCCAGCGCCAGCAGCCAGTATAGCTGATGTACAAATGCCACGCATAAATATTCCAAAGTTCGATGGGGATATAATGAAATGGAAACAATTCCATGACCTGTTTTCATGCATGGTCCATGACACCAGCATGCCAGCAGTAAAGAAAATGTGGTACCTCAAGACTGCGCTGTCAGGAAACGCAGAGAGGTTATGTCGCCACATCGAATTAAAGGAAGACAACTATTTACATGCATGGCGCATAATAGTTGGGTCGTACGACAATCCTCGGCAGATAGCAAACACTGTCATCCGTCGGTTACTGCATCAGAGCCCAATTTCTGATAGTGCCAAATCGATACAGGAGCTATATATCACCACCCTATAGACCCTTGCATCATTAAAGGGCTTAGGGATCAACGTATCCACATGGGATGCGTTCCTAGTAGTCTTGCTTACCGATAAGCTTGACATTACTAACAGGGGTCTGTTTGAGCAGACTATTGGAAACTCAGTAGAAATACAGCCCCTCCAATCAATGTTGGAATTCCTCGAGCAAAGAGTTGCAGTCTAGAGCTCAGGAAAGACTACGCTCACAGCCAAAAGAGAGTCAAGGAATCCAACGTGGGCATCCACCACGGCCGGAAAATCAACTTCCTGCTCCTATTCCAAGGCGCTGTCCCATGCCATTTATAAAAGCGACGAGTTTCGAGCTAGACCCGTTTCCGAACGTTTAAACTGGGTACAAAGGCAGAAAATGTGTGTCAACTGTTTTAAAACGGATCACAAGGCAAGAGAGTGCAAGGGCAGAAATTGTTTTAAATGCGACAAAAGGCATCATACCCTATTGCACCTTGAAACCACCAATCTTCAGTCTGCTGCTGTAGGTGCGGCAAGTAATAAAAGTTACAACCTTCTTGCCACCGCAAAGGTAGCCGTCCAGGCAATCAACGGGCAGACGGCGAACTTCCGTGCCCTGCTAGACTCAGGATCCCAAATTAATTTGATTACTGAACGAATGGCATCAATGTTGTCATTAAAGCGGCATGATACTCAGCTTCGAATCGAAGGCATCGCTGGACAACCTAAGATGAGCAAGGCCAGAGTAACGTTACTCGTCAAGGCCCTTTATGGGGATTACGAACAATCCCTAGAAGCGTTCGTTCTCCCTCACATCATAGCTGATCAACCAGCTCAGCCGATAGCTCGTTATCCAAGGAGCGTCCATTGGCAGACCCACATTTTGACAGACCTGGAAGAATAGATCTGCTGATTGGTGCCGAGCATTATTACCCGCTACTGCTGCCGTATCAGGAGCAGATAGGTAAAACAGGCGCCATGCTCCAAAACACTAAGCTTGGATGGATAGTAGCAGGGGGATTAGAGTCTAAGATCTGCTCATCCATAGTATGTGGAGCAAGCGTCGGCGAAGAAAGCGATGCATTGATCGAGAAATTCTGTAACTTAGACAACCTAACATCGCTCACCTTTAGAAGCCCATTGAGATCAGAAGATGGAAAATTTATTGTAAAGCTTCCTTTTGCCGAACACTCTTCAGCCCTGGGGGAATCGCAGCAGACAGCAAACAGAAGTTTTCTGTCGGATCCTACTGATGAGTCAGCTCTAACCCCAGGCCATTTCCTTATTGGTGAGCCCTTAACTGCTCCCCCCGATGCCAACCTTATTCCCGGCGGAAGACCTCTAGTAAAAAGGTGGGAGCTTGTGTCAAGGCTAAAACACACCTTCTGGAAACAATGGACATGCGAGTACCTGCAAGAACTACAGAATCGACATAAGTGGAAGTTTGCAGCACCAAATGTAAGAGAAGGATTGTTAGTCCTCATCAAAGAAGATAATGTGCCTGTGATGAGCTGGCCTATGGGTCGCATAATCAAAACATATCCGGGCCAGGACAATTTGGTGCAAGTAGTGGACGTCAAAACGTCAGCAGGGATATTCAAAAGATCAGTCACCCGACTATCTCCATTATTTCCCGAGGAGTTGACAAAAAAGCGCCCATTAGACGAGGCCAGCCGCACGGAACATACAGAGGATCCCCCTGTAGAACACAAAAAAGGGAGACTGGACAATGATTGTTTACTATGATTTAGACCCATACTGGAGCGACATTAAGATACTATCGGCTGGATTACAAGAACTTACGCACAAGTGCCAAGAACTGAAAAACACAGCATGCAATTCCATACTGGACCATTTTAAACATCGATACTCGGAACTCGAATCAGGAAACACTCTAATGCACCATGTTCGCCAAAAAAGATCACCGTTAAATGTTGTCGGACACGTGGCCAATGCTCTATTTGGTGTACTCGATTCCAGTTACGCTGAAGACATGGCCAAAACGATCGACAAGGTCAAGGGCAATGGGAACTTGCTGCTACAACTACTTCACAATCAAACGTCTATTGTTGATTCCACTATCAACTATCAACATAGTCCGGAAGGGAAACTTGGCGACATCCAAGCGGCTTTGATCATTGGAACAACAGATGACCATCCTAAATCAGCAACGCGGAAAATACCAAGGTGAACACCTAATGCAGGCATTCATGGTCCTGACGGTTCAAATGAATTTATTGGCGACTGGCCTTCAGCGGATGCAAGGTGAAATAACCAACGTGTTAACGTGTCCGATATAGAACCATTAGCCCTATGTTAATATCACCAGTCCAGCTACGGGAGCAAATCGACCAAATTAGGGATCATCTACCACCCAACCACATGCTACCAGTTGCATCAAGCGATGTGCTTCAGCTCTACAAACTGATGTCAGCACAAGGCAGCACAATAAACACTCACGCCATTTTTCGGTTAACGATCCATCTAGTGTCCACGGATCTGCTAGACATCTTCAGCATCATTCCGATTCCATTATGGAGCTCAAAGAGCTGTACAATATACAACGTACAAACCACAATTATCCCAGTCAACGCCCACCAAGATCGCTTCATCGGATTCACTGAAGACGAATTCAATCACTGTTCATCATTAAAGAATAAGCAGCACATTTGTTTCAATCATCAAACGGCATACAACGCTGACAGTCGATGTGAATTCCAGTTGTTCAATAATAAAAGTGGAACGCTGTGTCAGAGCAGTACAGTGCAAGCAAACATGGTATGGTTCAAAACACACCACTCCAATCAATGGATCTACGTCACCAAGGACCCGATGGAACTTCAGGCCGTATGCGGCGAGGTCTCATCAACTATTAATATAAACAACACCGGCGTACTAACATTATCCTCAGGGTGTACGGCGCGCAACGCGAACGTAAGCCTTAGTACTGTTGGAACCCTGACAACGAAAATGCAAACATCATTCAGCCGATTCGGTAACATCTCAAAGGCTATGGATGTAAGCTCAGAGTCCACCTTGGAAGGCATCACACAATCACCCGACATTGAAGACGCAGACCTACAGGTTCTACAAAAACAACTCGCCAAGCTAAAGGACCGCTCATCACTATACCAGATGGACCACCAGACAAAACTATCATATGCAGCATTAGCAATATCAATCGTTTTACTGATATTGGTATTCACCTTCATCATGCGGTACAAACGATCCCGATGGACTCCGAAGATTCAGCGAATCAACAAAGAAGCCACTCCAGAACCTACCCCAAGACATTTTACAATGGAATTGGACGATGGTTGAAAACCTGTTCAACGGTCGGGAGAATGTTAAGTCATAGGTTTTAAGTTATCAAATAAATACAATCAGCTCATAACGTAAGAAGAAGTAAACGCTGATCCAAAGAACACTACACAAAAAACCTCACAACAAAACTGCTGACGCTCGAATTGCTGCAATCAACAGTATATTGTAACACACGCCCTATTAAAATTGTAAACTTATCATTTTGTTTTATGCTCTGATTCCATTAATTTACCACCTAAGTAATATCAATGTATCTACTTATCTATAAATAGTGAATTTTAAAGCAAATAAAATCAGTCTCAGACAAACTCTTTCTGAACTCATTACCTCTCCAACGTCTAATTTGTTCCAGTGCAAGTTGCGGCAACAAACCAGCAATCGGTGTATGTACCCATTGCAAATTGTACCCTACCTAGCAATTGGATTATGTACCTTTTGCTCAATTAATCCTCAAGGATTAACAGACCACTTACCTACCAATTATCGATAAAAAATCCAAGCTCAAAATTAACACGAATGCGGCTTGAATTAGAGGAATATAATTTTACAGTCGAGTATCTAAAGGGTAAGGACAATTACGTTGCTGATGCGTTATCAAGAATAACCTTTGAGCAACTAAAAGAATTAACCAGAAATTTCTTCAAAGTCACTATGAGAAATCAAAGTAAACAAAAAAATTCCTGCGCAGGAAATAAAAAAGAAAAAGTAGATTTGCATAAGCAAACTCTTAATAAAGCTTCTAAGCCCAACGTATACGAAGTCATTACAAATGATGAGGTACGAAAAGTAGTGACCTTGCGAATAACAGACCCCCTATGTTTATTAAAACATGGAAAGAAAGTTATAGCAAAAATTGATGTTAGCGATTTGTATACCAATGGAATTCTCGACTTAGGTCAATTCTTCCAAAGGCTTGAAAAAGAAGCCGGTATACTTCATATCAGCCAACTCAAAGTGGCACCGAGCGAAAAGATCTTTGACACTATCTCAATAGAATCTTTCAAAATAATGGGCAATAAAATATTACAATCTCTTAGAGTAGCGCTACTCAAGCCAGTGACCCTATTATCAAATAATGATAAAGAAATAGAAGCAATACTGTTTACATTCCATGATGGTCCAATACAAGGAGGTCATACAGGCATAGCTAGAACATTAGCAAAATAACGAGAATGGAAAGCTAACTTCGGACGGAGCCGAAGCTTATATACCCTTGCAGTTTAATAGCGGCTTCTACTAATTAAAGATATAATAACTATCGGATATAGTTAGCCGATCTTTACAAAAACATTCATAACAAGCTTAGATTCGTATAAAATGAATTTTAAAAGAAGTCCGACGCTTCTACGCCCAAAAACACGCAAGTTGTTGCATTTTCAATCGTTTAGTTATATGGCAGCTATAGGATATAGTCGGCCGATCCGTATGAAATTTTTCAGATCGGCTTAGATTCTCCTAATCGTCAATCTGTGCAAATTTCAAGTTTCTATCTTCAACAACACGGAAGTTATAGCATATCCGATCAATCAGATATATGGCAGCTATAGGATATAGTCGGCCGATCCCGGCCGTTCCGACTTATATACTGCGTGCAAAGGAAAGAAGGGTGTGTGCAAAGTTTCAAGACGATAGCTCAAAAACTGAGAGACTAGTTTGCGTAGAAACAGACAGACGGACAGACGGACATGCTTATATCGACTCAGGAGGTGATCCTGATCCAGAATATATATACTTTATGGGGTCCTGGATGTCTCCTTCACTGCGTTGCACACTTCTGACCAAAATTATAATACCCTCTGCAAGGGTACAAAAAGAAATTATCATTGGAAAAATATGACAAGACAAATATCCAATTATACAGGAATATGTCCTAAATGCTAAAAGTCGAAGATTACAAAAAATACAAAGACACCAATGACTTTAACAGAAACGCCACAAAAGGCTTTCGACAGGGTAATTGTGGATACGATCGGTCCACTACCCAAATCAGAACAAGGCAACGAGTATACTATTACTTTAATCTGCGACTTAACACCTCTTCGCAATACCAGTTAAAGACAAAAGTGCAAAAACAGTAGCTAAAGCTATATTTGAAGATTTTATTTTGAAGTACGGACCAATGAAGACGTTCATTACAGACATGGGAACAGAATACAAAAATTGAATAATAGATGAACTATATAGAAATTTAATCATCAAAAACATTTCGTCTACTGCACACCACCACCGAACCGTTGGAACAGTCGAAAGAAGCCACAGAACTTTTAATGAATTCATTCGATCCTACATTTCAGTAGATAAAACTAACCGGGACGTATGGGTACAATATTTCGTATACTGTTTCAATACGATACATTCTATAGCACATGAGTATTGTCCATTAGAACTAGTATTTGGTAAAGCCTCAAACTTACCAATACATTTTAATACTGTAGATAAAATAGAACCCCTTTATAACGTAGATGACTATGCTAAGGAATCTAAGTATAGGCTATAAGTAGCTTATAAAAGGGCTAGAATAATAATAGAAGATAATAAAATTAAGAATAAGGAACTATACGATAAGAAGACTAGAGATATATCACTTAAAATAGAAGATCAAGTTTTATTAGGAAATGAAACAGGTCACAAGCTAGATTTTAAAGTGGATTAAAGTAGATTTTAAAGAGATAGACGTAAGACACAAACAGTTCATTAGGATAGATAAAAAATATTCATAAACTAAAATTTAGATAGAAGTTTATCAGAACGTTGTTCTGTATGAATAGGAAAATGAAAAAGGTTTATTAAATTTAAATTAAATTAAATTTTATTTTAAACCAAAATTAACATTCTTGTCAATCTTCTTGTTTCAGTTGGTTAAACTAAGACACATAGGATTGAATTCTATTTCCACTTTAATATATCAAAAAAAAAAAAAACAAACATAAAAACACATAAAAAAAACATAATCTACACATATATAAAAAAAAAACAACAAAAATTTAAAATTAATTAAAATTTAGTTTTATGTTAAAATATTAAAACATAAAAATAACTTCATGTAATTACGTTATTTTTCAAAAGAAATGCACATTTGTCGAATGCACACTGTACTTCATACATACATTGTTGCATAAACATAAACAAACGATAAATATACGAGTTCTTGACCAAGCGGATGAAATCCGAGCTTTTTGCAAGTGTCAGCATAAACTGTCACATGCAAACCGCGGGTACTTGAACTTAAGTGAATATTCATATTTCCTCGCGTAGCTATATAGATATATACATAAGAATATATAAGCGTCTCTGCCGCTGTAAGCAGCGCGGCTACGAGAACTAGACTTTACTTAGCTAATAAGGAATATTGTAAGAATCAGAATCCATCGAGAGCTGGACGCGACACCACTGCCGCCTCCAATACAATAAAATCGACTTAATCATAGAAACGATCAAAGTCTTCTCAATGAATATAGATGATATATCAAAAGGATAATACTATCACAACACATGAGCAAAAGCGTACCTTACTTATACAAATCAGTGCGGTCGTCAACTCCCGACCATTATGCTTCACATCAGACACGGATGACAACTACTTATCCCCAGCCCACTTCTTGATCGGGCGACCATTGACGACCATCCCTGAAGCGGATCTTGGCCACATTCCTGTGGGCCGCTTGGGATACTGGCAAAGTATTCAATCAATGTATCAAGGCTTTTGGAACCAATGACACCAGGAGTATCTAACAAGTCTGCAGCAGCGTCCCAAGTGGACCACCACCGAACCCAACATTTCGATCGGCAGCGTTGTGCTCGTCAAGGAGTCCAACACACCACATGCATCCTGGCACCTTGCAAGGGTTATCGACACCTATCCAGGAAAGGAAAACATGGTTCGAGCGGTTGGGCTCAGGATAGTATCTGGAGAATTGACCCGGCCAATTACCAAAATAGCAAAACTACCCCGTTCAGAAACCGTGAATAATTAGAATTTTTAAAGTTTAAATATCGTTTTAACTAATCACATATCAATTATTTTTTGTCTTACTTATAATTTCGATATAATTTAGACTTAAGATCCACTAAGCATGTATACACACACACAAATATGGCTGAGTTCCAACTATTGGACACTCTGTAATAATTTCATCAGTCGCAAAAGGGCAGTGAAAGCGTCAAGTACAAATAAAAAACTGCAGTCCACTTAAATTCACTCCGGTTCAGGATCAAAAGTTATTAAGAGTATTCGATGATACCAGATTAATATCACAAAAACAGAGCCAACTAATTCGCCGGTCCTATTTAAAATCAAATTCATATTAGCTGCATATGCTGCCTGTCGCCAAGAAACATATTTCCTTGGGATCCATCAAATTCAGGTAATGACTTCACCGCATCAAGGCCCTCATTGCCCGTTTCAGCAATATGCGCATATACTGCAAACTCGGGAGCAGATACGGTCACAGCTTTGAACATATATATCAGAAACTTGTTTCAATTTATCGGTATCGTATCGGTTGTTTTTGTTCTGTACAATTGACGAAGATAAGCTTATTCAGCTGACTAATCAAGTCCTCAGACTCTGAAACTCCCATACAACCGCAGCCCAAAGCCCAAATGCAAAAAGCGTGATGGAAAAAAATGCGTAACAAAATATTTTTTTATTAGAAATTAGTCGACCTAACGAGCGAACTGCGAGATAAGCAGACAGAGTAGCCATGTGCTGGGTATGAAAAAAAACTAATTACTCTAATTGAAGTTATAATATATATATATATATATTATTCTTAAATGCAAACACTGTTTTCCAATATAAACACAGGGTGAGAATATTTTTAAAATTGGTATTTTTTTACTTTTTCAGTTTGGTTTTAATATTCAATTTTATTATCTTCCTTATATAATTTACAGTTACGCTCACAGTATTTTTATTATCGTCTAAAATTTGTGCTTCCTCTGTTCCGGTTTCTATTATATCACATTCTGCTCACGGTTGTTAATTTGGGTTTCGCTCATGGTGTTCCGCCAGGTTACTACCCACAACGACCAGTCACCAAGTAAACCTCGGTCCCGATTTGTGACAATAACTCAGCTACGTTCCTTCGTTGCCGAAGTCAATTAATTAGGGTCTTATACCAAGTTTAGTGTTAACATACACCCTTTCAGTCTGAGCTTAATGATTAAACTTAATGATAAACAAACTTAAATGATAACTTAAAAGATAAGTCCAGCTCGCACCAATCATACTGCATCGCTCTTATCAGAGTTAACCAAAGAATTGTTAACTTTTAGTCGGCGTCTCTGTTAAGCTCCAAAGCTGGATAATGCGCTGTAGTAAGTTAAAAATTTGAAGTGATATTCGACATTCGGTATACAAGAACAACTTGAGGGGCATGGGGCTCTGCAATATCTAATTAATCCCACAGGACATGTTCAGCAATAAATGCGGTCGTATCCATCCAGAAAAGAGGTCTGCCTCATCTGGAATGAATATCAGGGTTCAGCTTTCCTGTTCGCACATTTTGTGTTTCGAATCCATTCGACATCAGAAGCTATTGACTGAAGATGAAGGTCTGCAGAAATGAAGCAGACCGTTACCTACCATTTCATGCAGGATGAAGTACACACAAGTCCGATGCCGTTCTATAGCTCTTCCTCTTCCTCCTCTTGGCCGGAAACGTAAATATATCGGCATAGTCCTAGGAACAGCAGTGGCAATGGGCGTTTGGCAGGCATCCTTAACAATGACGGTCTTGGCGGCAGAGTGAGTGAAAACTGCTGATTTACAAACCGCAGCAGGGTCCGGGTCCGGCAACGAAAACGGGATTCAATTTTATCGCCAGCGGCAAGGGCTAATGCTGCAGCCATGGAAACTCATCTTTTGGCTGGAGCAGCCGGAACAGTAAAAAAGCAATGACAACAGGAGCATCAACAGGGATCAGGGCGGCTTGATCTGCGGACCCTGATGACGCAACCAGAAAGGCAGAAAAAGTGGTGTTGATGTAGTCGTAGTAGCCACGGGCAGGATTGGTGCAGCCTTCAGTTGCTGTGACTCAGTTTCATTTGTCTTCTTAAAAATTCTAAGCACATACATATTCTATACATACATCTCTAGAGGAGGCCTTTCCAGCCCTATGGGATCAAATTAGCAGCTGCAGCATTCATATCGCAACATAACGAGCCAGTGGGACACAGAACAGCGATAAATTTAAGCCATAACGGAACCCGAATAAAGCGGAGACGAACTCGGAAACCTGCCAAGAAAGTATAAAAGCCTGGCCAGTATGCATAAGGACAATCACATCGGAATCACCTGGTTTTGGCAGCCGGCAGGGCCCAATAATTAATCAGTCAATTGAAATTGAGGCTATTACATTGTGCGGCAGGGATTTAAGGCAGAAGATCTGTTCTATTTCACAAATGCAACCGATATGATATGTAAGATTACCAGCAAAGCCACATAATTATCTTTGGCTTTGCCTTTTCAAGGGTTTTTTTGCATTACAAAGGCTGTTGATAGTTAAAAATTAATTAAAATTTGCTAATAAGTTAATTTGTTGAAAATTGCTAGTGGATAGCGGGTTGGTTTAATTCCTATTTCAGTCTTCGACTATCTCTCGTTGCGAGAGGACGTTTCTTATCTCCCAACCGCGGTTCTCGATCTTATCGACCCACGTGGTCCTTAAAAATGATCTCCAAAAACCTTGTGTCAATTTCTAACCTCAGAGACGGGAATTTACTAATGCTAGAAAGAACACAAGCCAATACTGAAAAGTTCACAAACACTACTGAACTTACTGGTTTATGCAAAATAAAGTGCAAGCTCCATGATGCCCTCAATTTTATAAAAGGAACGGTCTATGCTCCTTATCTTTCCGACATTCCCGATAAAGAAATTGGCACCGAGCTTAAATCACAAAAAGTGACGGACGTGTACAAATTTATGAAGTCATACGATGGTGTTTCCAAGCCGAGCGGAGTCATCATATCAACCTTTGAACTCTATAGCCTCCCAGCTAAAGTCGAAATATTCTGGAACTCCGTTAAAGTTCGCGAGTACACACCAAACCCCATGCGTTGTAACTGCTCGGCCACACAGCCAAGCACTGTAAAAACCCTCCTTTCTGCGCTGAATGTGCCCTTTCCCCACATAACCCAAGTAAATGCACGAAAACAAGTTGCGCCAATTGTGCTGGTGAGCACCTAGCCTCCTCCCAATTATGCCCAAAGTACCAAGAACAAAAGGAAATACTTAGAATTGAAACAACAAAAAAAATGTACCATGCGAGAGGCCAAAACAATTTTCAAGACAACGTCAAATTTTTCGGGTAATACCGCTTCCTATTCTTCGGTTGCTAATTTATCACATCAATGCAGCGAGAACACAAACCATAACAAAACAAACGACAAAATCTAAAACATTTCCTCCGCTAAAACCGCAAACAACCCCCATTCCGTCTTCCCTTCCCTTCCCCTCCCTCTCCCTCCATCCCCAATTCCCCTATCCCCACAAGCTCCTATCAGTCCAACCCAACCGCTATACCTGATCAAAACAAACATAGACTATCCCCTGCATCTTTTACACTATTACAAAAAATTCATGCTGAACATGAAACATACAGTCCAACAACATCTCCCAATCATAATATTGCTACTTCACACACAAATAAATTTAATACCCAAAATGACTTTTCCGACGATTCTATGAGTAACTTCGTCTATCCCAGATCTCAACGCAATAAGATCCAATTTCTTTTCCCGCTTATGTCCATTACATGGAACATGAATGGTTATTTTAACAATTATCACGAACTACAACTTTTATTAAGGATACTAACGCGGATGTTATTTGCCTGCAAGAAACGCATATATAAGCTAACCTCACGAATGTTGCTTCGCCCAAGCAATTTACTGCATATTTCTACAACTCAATCTCTAATGCCTATGCTAAGCAAACTCTTAGCATACTCATCCGGAAAGATATTCCTCACAAGCCTATACCAATAGCCTATGCTAAGCAAGCTGTTAGCATACTTATCCGGAAAGATGTTCCTCACAAGCCTATACCAATAAGTGGCAGTACATGCTCTTTAGGTATCGAAATCCTTCAACCCAATATTAGTGTTTTCAATACGTATATACATCCATCCCAACTCTTGACAGCCAATAAAATACTCCTGGTCAGATCTGGTGGAGTCCACTGTGGGGGTTATCCTCATATAACTCAAGAGGGCTTCAAAGGCAAATACCAAATCAATCTTGATTATTCTTAATGATGGCTTAGCTACCCATCATTCTACCCACAACTCCTTCACGGCTAATAACCTTACTTTAGCCCCCGCATCATAGTTCCCTTTCTGTAAGTGGTTTGTAAAAGACTCTCTGTATGGAAGCGATCACTATCCTATAGCTACGCACATTCATTTGCAAACAAATCCAAAAAACATTCCACCACCTCCGGAATTTAAAATGAGGCAAATTGGGATCTGTACATCGCCGAATGCAAAGTTAGCTTTACTTTTCCTTGAACCAACGACCTAAATCTGTTTGCAGCCAAATAATAAAAGGAACAAAAGCAGCGAATTGTCCCTTAGTGGAGTCAGACGCTTCAAGATCTAAGGAAACAGAAGCAATCCATTTGGCATTCTTATAAACAAACCAGGAGCAATGCTGCTCTGATCTCCTACAGGAAATCCAATACCCTATTTAAATACAAATCTAAAATAGTAAAACGAGAATCCTTTGAAAGATTCACATCAATTATTATCCCTCTATCTTCTATTAAGAAGACATGGTCCGATCTAAATCGCCTAATTGGTAACTCCTCATACTGTCTCAGAACAATTAAGTATAAAGATAAAGAGCTAAGTACTAAGATAAAGATAAAGAGCTCTACAGACATTTTCGACGTTTTTGGGAACATTTGGTCGGACTATTCCAAGGACGACAACTTCTCCCACCAATACAAAACCCGCATAGAAGAAATTCTCTCACAGGAGTACACAGTAACCAATTTGTCCGCATCTGCTATTGACCTCGACGCTAATTTTACCAGTAGCGAGCTTGATATGCCCTTCAGTACGCGAAAGGTAAAACTCCCGGTACAGACCGGACCCAATGCTCAAACATTTGCCCCCCGAAGCTAAAGATCGCTTATTAGAAATGTACAATGAAATGCTTGGAAAAGGATCCTACCCCCACTTCTGGAAATCCGCCATTATAATCCCAATTTTAAAACCTAATAAACCAACCCTCGAAATATCCTCCTTTAGAACCATTTCTCTCCTTCCCTGTTTAAGCAAGATTTATGTGCTTTATCATAAAACATAAACTTATCAGCCCCACCAAACAGCTTTTAAACAACAGCATAGCACTCTTGATTCTCTTCTGCATCTCCACTATAATACATCTGATGGCCCCTCCACCAAAAATCATGTTACCACTCTGGCAACTGATTTCGAAGGGCTTTTGATCGCATAGGGGTGCATACAGTACTGGATCAACTTTCCCGGTGGGGGGACCAAAAGTCCTTCAACTAAGCGAAGGCTTTCATGATCAACCGTTCAATCCGAGTAAGAGTAAACAGCACTCTATCAAACTTCTATACTCTGCACAATAGAATCCGACAAGGATCGCCTCTTTCTTTATGATTGCCTTTCAATTCTTAAATAAAATCATTTTAAGATATAAGAAAATTAACCGCTCAATCTATGCAGATGATGCAATTATTTTTAGCAAATATAGAAAAACTTATTCACTCAACAATAAGTTCACAGATATTCCCCATTATAAATATGGGGAAACACTTCCGGTGCTACCCTTGCTGTAAATAAATGTAAACTCTTTCATATTTGCAAAAAACAACACTATACATATCGTCATTATTTTTTTAACACATTGACATAGAACTTGTACCATTTCTTAAAATTCTCGGCCTGACTATCGACAAACGACTCACCTTCAAACAACATTGTATAGAACTTATGATAAAACTTATCAATAGGCTTTAAATTATAAAATTCTTAACAACTAAGCGCTCACATTTTGCAAGGACTTCGACGTGGCCCTGAAGCATTGAAGGCATTTCAAAGTTTAATCCACGATACGAACATGTATACAGTTTGTGAAGAGATACAATATTGGAAAGCCGTCTCCCCCATGGAAGTTACGCTCCACGGCCATTGACACTTTACTCCATGTCCTGCAAAAATCTAGAACACCAGTCACAACGTTTAAGCAGCTATTCCAAGAAGTTACCAACAACTACTCTGATCGGAAATTGTTCTATTCGGACGGATCTAACTCCGAAGCCACAACCGTGTGTGGGCCTACTACGTTACCACTTCTAGGTTGCTGCAGAAGCAGTAGCCACAGTCTTACCACCCTGCAAGGAGTCCAAAACTTCTACAATAACTGCAACCTTCTATGTGAAATTCGTCACCTCTGCATACAAAATAGTGCCAAAATTAAGCTACTATAGGTTCCAGCGCACATTGGAATACCTGATAACGAGTTAGCCGACAAAGCAGCAAAGTCAGCCGGACGGGCCCCATGCCATACAACCGTACCTGGAGTACAGCAGGACATCTGGGAAAATATTAAACAGATACTGTTCGATATCGAATCGGAAGACTGATCGTCTTTTTTACACTGGTATAAATATTTTGACCCCGAAAAAAAAGGCAACCAAATACCCTGCGTCGCGGGACAGAAGGAAGTGCGCCATTATCATTCGATTAAAAACTGGACACACAGAACTCACACACAAGCACATCCTAAACAGCGACAGACGGCAAAACTGTCCTAACTGTGGGGGGGAACTATCAGTCAAACATATACTAGATTCATGCAGACACTATCATAAACTTAGGACCACCCTTTCGGGCTTACCCCGCCTTCAAACTTATTAGCTACCCTAACAACTACTAATTTAAACCTAATAATATCTTTCTTAATGAAATGTAAAATCATACACAACTACTAATTTAAACCTAATAATATCTTTCTTAATGAAATGTAAAATCATACATATCATTTAAACAGCACGACATGTTATAAGTCTAAATTGTTAAGGCACAAACCCTCACTGAAACAAATTGTTCTATTAATTATCGAGTCTATGGCCTTAGTAGCTACTTACTCCTCTCCATAATTAGTTATTATAAATTAAATACTTGTATGTTGTATCCCCCAAATAAGAAATATATAAATAAGCAAGTAATCCCGTTTTGCAAAATACAACATTATCATAATAAAGGGAATAGTATCGACTAATCCACTCTGTGTTATTTCTGGGCTAGGGCAATCACGTCGAATATATAAATTCGGTGGAACGTTCCCACAAACTCTGTGAGCTAGCCGCGGCATTTGTCGCGAACAGACAGCAAAAGAACAGTTCGTTATACCTGGCGCCCAAACTATGTGATTGCTTCCGAGTTCAGAATACACAAAAAAAATGAGTTGAAAAAGTTGGATCTACACACTCCGTAAAGAGGAGCTAACGGAGGTGTACGGAAGAGTTAGGCCTGCATTCGGAAGGCACCGTCGACGCCATGAGGGGATTGGTGGCAAAATGGGTCGATGACAACAGGGAGGAGGAGGGAACAGGAGCAATAGTGAGAAGCTTCGAGCTCAAATACGCGCAACGGTCCAGTCCGAGTTCAAGGACTGTGAGCGAGTCGGAAAAGATGCACAATTTGTCCGTGCCGGAGATAAAGCTCGGCAGGGCAGCTGATGTATCAAGGCAGGCAGTCCAAGTTCAGGTGGACTACACGAAGGTGGCAAGGCAGGTGCGGGACTGGCCATTCCGGTTTGAGGGAACAGGAGACCTAGAGTTCCTCGACAAGGTGGTATGGACGACCAGTACTTATGGAATGGAAATAGACAGCATACCCAGAGCAATGCCAGAACTCCTGCAGGGCAAGGCCCAGCGATGGTTCTAAATGAACGACGAACGGTGGCGTACTTGGAAGCAGTTCAGGGAGAGCTTCGAGGAATTTTTCCTGCCTAAAGGGTACTACCAAAAACTTGTAAGCCAAGTACGGGAGCGGAAGCAGCAGTACGGAGAGGCGTTCAAGGACTATATGGTAGACCTACAGGCGTTAATAAAACCTCTAGGAGCATCCGACGAGGAGGTCAGGGAGAGAATAGTAAAGAACAGCCGTACAAGAATCAGGATGCACATAAGGCAGAATGGAGGCAACTCCTTGCAGGCGGAGGCGAGACTGGCTGAGGAGTACGAGGAGATGGTGATGGAGGAAGCTGCGGAAGAAGCGCAAAGGAGCTCCGCGCAGCCAGGATGGATCCAGAGATGGGAGAGAGGCGACCCCCAAAACCCAGCACCACAGAAGGAGCAGCATAGCCATGGATGGCAGCGGAGATGGGAGAGAGGAAGTCACCAGCAGTTCGCGCCGCTACCACAACCACAACAGAACCCAGGATGGATGGTCAGACGCGAGAGCTACGAAAGGCCACAGGAGGCACAGCACCGTCAATGGGCACCGAGACAAGGAGTGGTGCAGAATCCGGCCCAGGCGTGCCGCAGGTGCGGAGGAATGGGCCACTGGGCGTCCGATTGCAGGAACCAGAGGCTGATGTTTTGCTGGATGTGTGGAGCGATCGAAAAAAAGGACCACGGAGTGTTGCCAAAGGCCGGGAAACGCGCAGCAACCCCAGCCACAGGGAGGCGAGCAGGGGTCGCGAAATTCTGCCTCTCAAAATTAGTCGCCGGTATGGAAGAGGACGGGCAACAGCTTTCAGCGACTGTAGAAGTCGTCAAGAAAAGGGTGAATACAAGCGGCTCCGGGCATGAAAAGAAGTCGGGAGCAGTGACAAGGACCCCAGAGGAATGGAGTCTGGGGCAGGAAAGCGGGATCATAAACTTGCAGGAACTGGCAAGGTGCACAGGTCAGAAAGAGCGGTCCAACATAGGGCAGCAGCGGGTTACCATGAAGGATGACATACCAGTTAAACAGCGGGACTATCTGAGGAATCCAAAGATTCAGGGCGAAATAAGCGATAATAAAAAGGAAATGCTGGAGCTAGGATGCATCGAGCCATCAACCAGTCCGTACAGCTCGCCGAGGGGAATGGGGAAGGAGAAGAAGGAGGCAGCGAAGAAGCAAGAGGCATCTGAGGATGTCAGGCCAAGGAAAGGGGAGCCGACCCAGCAGGATCAAGCGCGGCCAGAAGAGGGCCTGGAGGGGACAAGGACGAGAGGGCCATGGGAATGCTCGGAGCCAGTACAGAGACCGGCACTGGCGCGGCAGATGTCAGAACCGACGCCATCAGGCAGCAGGCCGGTGCAGCGCCGGTTGGAGTCGGTGCCGGAAGGAAAAACGGGCAGGGAAGACCTGGCCAAGGCGGAGTGGCCACTGGAGCTGACGAAAAAAATCAAGCGGCTGAAGGAAGCACACCCAGGCCGTTGGTGCCACCTCATGCAGGTGAGCGGAACTGCGTATAGGGTGCGGTCGAGCGCACGGGGAGCAAGAGTGTGGAAGAGAAGGAAAAAAAAGGTTAGTTAAATTAGAATGATACGGGAAAAATTAGTGAAAAAAGATCAAATTTAAATGAAATAGAAAAAAAAATAAAAAAAAAGAGGACAACAAGTAAAACAAAAACAAATGGGAAATTTAAATCAACAGGATTTAGGAAAAAAAAAAAAATAAATAAATAAATAAAAAAATAGGAAAAAAAAATTCGAGCAAAGTCCACACTTTGGTGAAGAGGGGGGGAAGTAGATGTTACACATCCACACAGGATAACCATTACATATGCAAAAAAAAAAGAAAAAAAAAGAGCGATAAGGCCGAACAGTACCAGCAGAGGGAACAGGAGAAAAAGGGTCTACAGCCAGCAGGAACCCCGGCCCTCCACCTCGCTGTCGTTCCCGAAGAAGAGGGGAAGTGTGAGGAGATGAAATCTCCCACACCCAAGACAGCAAGGGGGAAAGGATTGGTCGGGTACGGGTCTTCCTCACGGAGGGAGAACAGGAGGTCAGGAGACCAAAGAAAGCCGTCCGGACCAGCGACGGAAGGGAGAAAGTAAAGGAACGACGTGGAACGTAACGGGATAGAGAGCCCGCATAGCAACAGCGACGGCGCGGAGAAAGCAGGAGGAAAGTAGAAAGTAACGGGACGAGCAGCGGAGCGGCGATGGAGCAGGAGAAATCAGGGGACGACGGGGAAAGTAGCGGGACAGGGAGCCCGCCTAGCAACAGCGAGGGATGAAGTCGGACGAAGAAAGTTGCGGCACTGGAGGATGGACGCAACTAACGGAAGGAGCGACCCAGGAAGGATTAACGGCCGCGCCGGCGCCTTTATAAGGTACTGCCGGCGTGGGATCGTGACGTTAGTCAGCAGAGAGGCTGACAGTGTGAAGTCCGAGGACCGCCTTTGGAGAGTCCGGAGACCGATACGGAGCAAGTCCGGGAAAGTGCGCGAGTCAGATCGAGTGCGAGGCAACATAAAGTCGGGAAGAGTGAAATCGGTCAAGACACTCGTTGTGCCAGTTGCGACCACTAGCAAGGAGACGGGAATCACGGAGACGTCGAGGATACGGAAATCCCGGAGACTAGCAAGGAGACGGGAATCACGGAGGAGATCACAGCGAGCAGCACAAGAAGAAGCCCAGGGTAAAGGAGTCGAGCGTAGCGTTTGGAAGTCGGTAGCCTTGCAACGAAAACGATAAAGGACAAGTTCGGCGTATGCCTGAACTGGTTCCCCAACCGTAACGAACAGGCGTGAGCCGACACGCTACCCTCGTGAACTCAGACCCACGGAGAGAACCGAGAGGGTGACCACACGCGATCCGTCACGGCATCCGGGGAGCGACCGCACCAAGGTTTGCCAGTGACTAGCGATCGACCCGCCGAATCCTCGTCAAGCAAGACTCCGGCCAAGCGATAGCAGGCCGGCGCAAGCAAGACCAAGGGGAGGAGGGCCCCAAGCGTGAGGCATTCCATCCGGCAGAGGCCACCACGGCAAACGCTCGGCTGCCAGGCGCCGAAACCATCCGGCTATCTCGGCGTAAGCTCGAAGAGATCGGACGGTCGAGGCGACCAAGCCGAGCCGCGGCCAGGCCAGACGAAAGGGCACCAGCATCCAGCATCGAAGACATCGGAGCGCCGCCGACCCTAACGCGGTAAGCCCCAGCTACCAAGCCGGCTGCCAGGCACCAGACCAACACTTCCCCACGGCGTACGCCTCGCGGGGGTGGGAAGTCCGGCGACCAACACGGGGCGGTGACCGGCGAACCCGGAAGGGAGAGCGCGAGCGAGAGCGGAGGAGCCAGGCTACGCCAGGAGACAACAGCGCAGCAAGTAATCCCGTTTTGCAAAATACAACATTATCATAATAAAGGGAATAGTATCGACTAATCCACTCTGTGTTATTTCTGGGCTCGGGCAATCACGTCGAATATATAAATTCGGTGGAACGTTCCCACAAACTCTGTAAGCTAGCCGCGGCATTTGTCGCGAACAGACAGCAAAAGAACAGTTCGTTACAGTGCAACAAGTGATTAGTTGTCCTTTGCTTAGCAACAACGCCTCACCCATCTCTTCCTAAACTTAGTGCCAAATGATGGACTCTGGAGCCGAGTGCAGCACTGCCGATGCTTCTAGCAGGGAAAAAGGCTGAAATAGCGTACGTGGAATTGGAGGAGCTGCACGTCCTGGTTGTACCTGCGGTGGCAAACGACAACACGCCTCTTTCTCCATTAGACGTCTTGGAGGAGCAACTGCGCGCCAAATTCACGGCTCTTCATGACGCCCTCGAGGGTCTCAACCATGAAGAGATTGGCAGCCCACTCTTTTAGAAATTCACCCGTCTTGCCACTAGGGTGTCCCTGACGTTGCAGAAATGGGGAGGCGTTCTTCGCGCGTGGCCGCGCACTCGACATTGCTGGATGGTTCCATCACAGCATCTATTGGATCGTTAAAGCCTGCCCCGATGCTGCCGCCGTTGCCGTTGCCCACATTCAGTGGCGGGTACCCAGAATGGTCAGATTTTATCTCACTGTTCAAAACGATCATCGACAATCACCCTTAACTAACGAGGATGGAGAAGCTCCGGTGGCTAATTTATTGTTTGAGGGATTCTGCGCTGGAATCCGTTCGTGCTTTGGAAATCTCAGACGGATAACTACTCTGTGGCTCTTGATCTTTTGCGTAACCGTTTTAGTAATCGTCGATTGATTTTTCAGACCCACGTAAATGAGATCCTCCACCTTCGAGCACTCGAGCCCGGGTCCGTACAACACTTCGGAAGTTTTCCGACAAATTTAATGGGCACATGCGGGCGCTGATGAGTTTTGGATCGTCCAAAAAAATACAAGACTGCATACTTGTGCAAATCCTGTTCCAAAAGCTGGATCCGTCCACGCAGGCCAAGTGGGAGGAGTCGCAAGCGGCCTCGAAGGAGGATGCTATTCCGACGTGGGAATCCATGGCCAGGTTTTTGGAGCAGCGATGCAGGACGCTCGAAACGGTGGATATCGCCATGGCTGCTCATGCGTTAGGCCATGGGGCCCGACGGAGACCGACCAACAATCGATCCTGCATGCTAGCCAACGCCCCCGTCGATGCGTGCTCCCTGTGTGGCGCCTCAACGCACTCTTTGCCCGCCTGCCCGAGGTTCAACGCCTTATCTATTGAGGAACGGTGGCGTGAGGCCACAAGGTTAGCCCTCTGCTTTATGTGCCTGAAACCGAGTCACTTTGCACGTGGATGCAACTCTTCGCATTGTCAGATTTGCCATCGCAGGCATCATGCCTCCTTGCATTAACGGGAATCTTTGCCTGGCAACATAGCCTCCGCATCATCTGGCCCTGGTGTTCCTTCTTCTGTCCAGTTCGTTAACTCAGCCAGGCATGCACCCCCTGCAAATTCACTTGTAGTTCAGGATCGCTATTCGGAAATTGCGTTGCTGCCTACCGCTAGCATTTTAGTGCGTGCCAGCTCCGGTGCCATGATTCCTTGTCAGGCACTGTAGGACTCTGGCTCACAAGTGCACCCAATTAAGTCGCATTTGGCAAGCCTGCTTTGTCCTTCTAGATGCGCCGTGACCATAACTGGACTTGGAGATACCGAGTTCTCAACGGATGGAAACTCAGCTAGCGTCTACATGCAATCGCGGATTTCCGATTATTCCGCTTACATCGCGGCAATTGTCGCCTCTAAGATTACCGAGATTCAGCCCAGCGGCCCTAATAATGTGTCGGACTGGGAAATTCCTGGAAATTTAGTGCTCGCCAATCCCAGCTTCCATGAGCCGCAACGCATCGATCTATTGATTGGCGCTAGTCTATTATTTGACCTACCTCTGTCTGTTGGCCAAGTTCAGTTGCGTGTTGGTCTTTCAGTTCTGCAAAAAACGCGACTTGGATGGGTTGTCTCGGGTGGCGGCAGCCGAGCCCGAGGGGCCATCGCAGCAGCAACATACCACCTTCCGTCACTTGAGTCCAAGGGCGCGCTGGAGGAGCTGCTTCTTCCCTTCCGGTCGCACCTGGTTGCAATAACTGGTGATATCTGCAACATGTACCGCTGTGTAAGAGTTTCATACGAAGACAGTTTCTTGCAGTGCATCCTATGGAGGGATTCTATCAAGGATAAGTTGTCTGTTTTTAAGTTGAACACCGTCACATAAGGCACAAAGCCTGCTTCATACTTGGCCGTGATGAATGGCTTGAGCCATTCATCAGTTGGCTAAGGATGATGGAGCCCTGTTTCCGGTAGGGCCTCAGGTGCTGCGACGGGATTTTTATGTGGACGACCTCATATCTGAATAATGAATCAGATGTCATGCCTTCTAAGCAAGGGCAACTTTCGGCTAAGGAAATGGTGCTCAAATGTTCCCGCAGTTCTGGAAGGCATTCCTGATGAGGACAAGGAGTCCTACCTGGAGTTTAATTTTTACCAAGACGCTGGGGCTCGCTTGGGAGCCAACTAGTGATCAGTTGATGTTTCGTTTGAGTCTCTGCATCCTACCACAAGCCCAACGAGGCTCTTAATCTTATCCTCAATAGCTCGCTTTATGATCCAATGGGATTAGTGGGTCCTGTCGTGACTAGAGCTAAGATACTCCTGCAGAGGTTGTGCAGAGAAAATTTATCCTGGGACGAAAAAATACATAAAGCTTTCCTGCATGACTGGCTGAAATTCTGCAGCAGTTTCTCTCAAATCCGCTCAATGAGGTTCCTCCGTATGTCCATTTGCGTTCCAGGAAATGTCGAAGTCATGGATTTTGTGACGCCAGCATCAATGCGTACGGAGCTTGTATGTACGTTGTTTCAAAGTGGGAGAGCCGGTTGCTGTGCTCCAAGTCTCGCGTCGCCCCAATAAAGTCGCTCACCGTGCCGAAGCTGGAGCTATCGGGTGATAGCTCGAAATTCTTCTTGCTCGAAGTTCCAGCGTCGGCTTCTCGGTTGGCATGACAAGAGGCCAGAAAGCCTTAGACAAGGAGATAAAGGGGGTCCGCGAGCCCACAACGCCGATTCGGAAAGCTCAGTCGGTAGAGCCCCTCGAGAGAAAATGTCTGCAGGATTAGACGCGGTGGGAACGTATCTCCACTCCATAGACTTGGTAAGCTCCTGAATGGTGGCAACGCGTTTGGCAACAAAAATGTTGAACCAAGCTGGCTCGTCTCGAATCCAAGGCAGTGCGACGGAAGAGTCGCACCAGCAATAATATGCTCCATTGTACACAATTAACGCAGCAATCTCGACCATCAGCCTGGATAGCAGCTCCGTTGGAAAGAGGAATACCTTACTCTTCTGCAACAGCGATCTAAGTGGTGCTCTCCAGGGACAGTCTTCGCTGTAGGGGATATTGTGATGGTCAAGGATTAGAACCTTCCCCCTATGAAGTGGCCGCTTGCCTGGGTCATTGAACTTATTCCAGGGAAGGATGGAGTTCATCGAGTTGCTGTGTTAAAAACCGCCTCAGGGATGACCAAGCGTGCGGTGGCTAAATTGTGGGGGAGAATGTTGGGATCAGCAGCTAGGCTCCGCACAATCCCCCAAATAAGAAATGTAAACAAACCAAGCACAGACGAGTCTGCATAGCGCAATGCGTTTGTTGTGTGATTATTGCTTGTGAGTCGCTGCGGTTGTGGACCTTTTGGAGTTCATTGTTCTTGCGGAATTGTAAACGGTTAACAATAAAATAAAATCTAAAATTAAAATATTGAATTTTACTCCCGCTTGTTAGCGTGACAATAGCTAATAGAAAATAATAATATTAACAAATTCCTATTTATTTTTTTTTATTTCATTTTTATTTATATATGTAACTTATTCATTTAAACAATAATCGAACCGGAGGGATTTATTAGATTTTTTCTAACTACAAAAAAATTCAATTGTTATTAAAACGGGAAACGTCACAGGTGCAAAAACAAAATTTTTTATCTGTGTGAACGGATTATCAGAAATATATGCAATTCGATATTTTTGTGATTTTTACAAAAACTAATTAATTAAAATAAGTCAAGTTTGAAAAAGTATTTTGTTTACTTAGAGACCTTTTATTTGCAACTCCGGTTACTCCGCAGCCATTTTCTTCCCGATGATATGGCGCTAGCGGCGATAAAGTTTTACACATGCGTGGCCGCGGTTTTTCACGTACCCTTTCTAGTGTAAAAGTCACCTAGGGTTGACCCAGCAACTGGGTGATAAAGCGAAAGGTTCACCTAGGACGCATACGAAAGCAAACGTTTCCTTCCCTCGCAACCCGCCTGTTTTGCAACGCCACAACAGAATTCACAACACGCAAGCAGCATCAGTGATACTGCTGCCCTCCTTCTAGAATTGGATTCTAAATCGGAAAACTCGCTTCAACATTGATTCATAAAACGATTCATAAAACGAGTAGAATCGTTTCGAAAAGCATTCGACTGGAAAAATGGTGCTCTGGTAATCGCCGTTCAACGGAAAATGTCTGGTGCCGCCCGCCATTGGGTAGACTCCAGCAAACAAATCTTCAAGACATGGTCAGAATTTTCGTCGAGGTTTCAAAACGATTTCGAAACGCCGCAAAAAAAATTTCTACAAAATGTTATCCAATGGACGAAAACGAACGCTAAAAAATGCTGAGGTTTATACTCATCAACGGAATCAACGACTACGCTATATTTGTCGACCCTGGTAGTACCTGAACCATGATTCGCAAGACGTTCTTCGAGAGATCGGTGTCCCACAGCCTTGCGCAATTACGCTTTTACGGATTTAGAGGTGGTAAATTCTTTTGCATGCAGATGCTGGGTGACAAGATTGAGATAGACGAATTTTCTCATGCTGTCGAATTACTGACCGTAGAGGACGACCGATTATTACAAAATATTCTGTTGGGCAAGGATATATTGTACGGCTACGGAAATAAGGTCATCATTGAAAGCAGCTAGTGTATCATCCCAAACGTACGACGGATTTTTACTCACGAAAATGGGGATTTCTCTCACGTCCGACGTCCCATGCTACGTAAAACCCTACCGAACACCGTTCGCGCTTCGACCCGCGGTCTCCAACAACATTGGCGAACTCCTCAAAAAAGACATTAATCACCCCTCGGTCTCGCCGTACGCCACTGGAATTGTGATGATCAAGAAAAAAAATGCTCGATGAGCAGTTTGCTTAATTATCAGGTAATTATCACGTATTTTACCCAATTGGACCTACCTATGGGTTATCATCAAATCGAAGACAGCGAATCGTCTAGAAAGTACACAGCGTTTGTCACGCCCGCCGGACACTACGAATACAACAGGATGCCTTTTGGACTCGTCAACGCTCAATCGGTATTCCAATCACATCGAATGAATCGAATCATCAAAAATATTAACACAGGGTAAGTACTTTCGTATTTAGACGATACAATAATACTTAACAAAACGTTCGACGAAGGAATTCAACGACTCGACAAAATTCCGTAAAATCTTGAAGGAAAGTAACCTTTATCTACGCTACGATAAATGTAAGTGCCTTCAAACGCAGATTACATTTGTAGGACACATCGTTACAAAAGACGGTATCACACCAGGCGACCATAAAGTAAGCGCTATCAAAAACGTTAAGGTTCCCACGAACGTCACGGAAACTGGAAGATTCTTCGGCCTCACCGGATTTTTCAGGAAATTTGTTGAGAATTCTCTTATCACGACCCCTCACTAGACTCCTACGTAAATCGTAGACCGCAAGCTTTGTATGGACAAAGACAGAACACGACGCTTTCGAAGATTTGATCAAAAAATTACCTTTCGAATCCGTATTAACGTTATACGAAATCAGCCCATCACGATAATAGAAATGCGTAATAAAAATTGCAGGTGTGTTTCTGCAATCACACGATCTGCAAGATTGTCATCCTACAACGATTCCGAGGTAAACCTTTTAGAATCATCATCGATGCCACTGCCATTTCAACGATTATAAATGGCAAGGAGATGCCTCCTCCCGTCGATCGCTGGTGGAACCAAATCCGAGAACACAATTGGAAACACTCATATCCCCGCATTATCCAAATCGTTCAGCAAGTTCCTAATCGTAAAGGCCGTAAAGAACACATAGACGACATTCTCACATTCTTAACAAAGTTACGAATACGATTACCAATTCGAACTCCTAGAGTCAATGAACGTTCCAGGTTCCAGAATTGATCATCAACTACATTTGCACCTTGACCGACACCCCAAAGGATCGGGATGTTGCCTTGCCGAAACTTCAATGGACGCTGAACTCGCAGAAGAATGCCGACAGGATTCAGCGCTATTGATCTCTTCCTTAATTTTCGTACGACCGGCGTACTACAGAATTATCTCACTACTGCCTTTTGTTTATTCCATAGGTAATCTGGTAGTAATCGAAATCAACCTGCAGCTAATGGAGAATCTCGAAAGCTTGAGCCACGTTTTAAAGGACCGTATAAGTCATTGGGAACGACCGCTACGTTTTAGAAGACATTCCCGGAATGCAGGTTACCCAACGAAAGTATCGCTCCGTGTTAGATAGTGACAACATGAAGCCCTGGTGCAACGGTATCCAGGATATTGCACCCGTTCTAACGGCCTGACAGAACCTGACACATCAAATTACTAGAATCAGCAGTGTGTGTAGTGACATATATAGTGACATTGTTAGTGACATATATAGGAATCTATTTTTTGGTGAAGCGAAGCATCATTATGGGGTCCTAGATGTCTCCTTCAGTTAATTTCAGTTCAAAAATAGTTAATAAATTGCTGAAATAACCAATTAAAACGAGAATGGAAAGCTAACTTCGGACGGAGCCGAAGCTTATATACCCTTGCAGTTAAATAGCGGCTTCTATCGATTAAAGATACAGTAAATATCGGATATAGTTAGCCGATCTTTACAAAAACATTAAAAACAAGCTTAGATTCGTATAAAATGAATTTTAAAAGAAGTCCGACGCTTCTACGCCCAAAAACACGCAAGTTGTGGCATTTCCGTTCGGTTAGTTATATAGCAGCTATATGTTATAGTCGGCCGAATCCGGCCGTTCCGACTTATATACTGGGTGCAAAGGAAAGAAGGGTGTGTGCAAAGTTTTAAGACGATAGCTTAAAAACTGAGAGACTAGTTTGCGTAGAAACAGACGGACGGACAGACGGACATGCTTATATCGACTCAGGAGGTGATCCTGATCCAGATAATATATACCTTATGGGGTCCTAGATGTCTCCTTCACTGCGTTGCACACTTCTGACCAACATTATAATACCCTCTGCAAGGGTATAAAAAAAAATTTATTTCAACAAATGAAATGTACATTCTTATGTTTATTGTTGTCGGTAACTTACTCTGGCCGGCCCCAACACTTGCAAACAAGGTTTACTTCCAAAAGTATAAAGTATATTTAAAGTATATTTTATAAAAGGAGTTTTTCATTGTAAGATTCGAAAAACTTAACCTTTAACAATTTGCAACCGATTGCGACGAACTTTTAACTTTTATAAATGTGATCGTTTCTAATTAGGCCAATTCAACAGATTTATATGATGGACATTAATACCGCGAGGCGTTTGCTGGCATCAACCCACATTATTATGAAATATTATTTGCCTTTTAAAAAAAATTGCCTCTTTGAATAATAATAAATAATAAATATTAAAAGGTCTTAAACGCAATAGGATAAATCGATTTTAAAGATGCTTCAATAACTTAAATAAATTAATAACATAAAAATTTAATAACTTTGAATAACTTAAATTTAATTTGGAATCTTAGATTTTGCACTTATATCCCGAGTTCTATTAAACTTAAGGACATAAAGACTTAAACTACGTTTTGATGGAAATTATATAGTTAAAACAATACGTTTCAATAGGTGTACCACTTATTCTGATCGGACTGACACAGCAAATTTATAATTCTATTCCTTGCGAACACTACGTAGACCGGGTCGCCATTGATGTTCTATGTTAAGTTAATAACAGTGCACTACGGTGAATTGGACCACTATTTGTGTCATAAATTACCAACTCAAAAAGTACTCCTGTTGCGCTACCAAGCATTTTTGGTAGCCACGAAACCAAAGACTGATTCAATTTATATAAATTATTTTATTTAACTTGTGGCTGGCTGGCTGTGCCTCCGTGGCAGGGGTAGAGCCGGCTGGTCGAATATCCGTGGCGAGGGTCGTCGGTAGGTTGCTGCCGCTGGTGGCCCTCGTCGCTATAGCTCCCAAAGGGTTGGGTAGTGGTGACCACCAAGGTTGGCAGCCACTGGAGTACCGTGTGGTCGCCTACTTCCTTCTTCCGAGGATTACGGCGGGAGATACTTATCTCCGTTGTTACGGCCCTTAAAGCACGATAACCAAATTCAATAAATGTAACGGCTTAAGCCGGAGTTTGCAATTGAGCTAGTGCTCTCTATTCCAAATCCAAATTAAAACTAAACTTAAGAGCTGACAAAGCTAATGCCTGGCCGGATGCCCGTCGCAGACCGCTGACCTTCACATTTCAAGCGGTCATACGATCGCCAACGAGACAAAGCTACAGCACATACCGGTACAATATGCTGGCCAAGCTCTCGGGTCCGTTAGGCTACGCTGGGAGTTGGTTGTTAACTACTCCCTCCTTAAATTAGACGCCGTCCTCGGTGACAGCCAATTTGTCGATGGACCCTTGTAACTGGGATGCCTCTCAATTGCGCCTGCAGTATTGTTGGAGCGGGACCAAGCCGCATAGTGTGAGGCTAACGGCGAGGATCCTCCAGCCGACACGTCATCTCTGAGCTCCTGCATCAAACGCAGGTTATGCTCGTTCATCCGCTGTAGTAGTGCAGGTTCAGATACACGGAGTCATTGATCGCCGCCTCCCTCTCAAAAGTGATAAGGCGGGTCCCTACTATAGTTGTTGTGGGACCGTCATCGAAATTAATAAATAAGGGGTTCAAGATTGCTGGGCCGCGTCCGGCACGTAGCCGCCCCGCCTGCTTGTAATTGCCTGGCGCAAGTGTCGTGGGACGCCTTTTTGCAAAATGTGACCCAGAAGTGCAATCGGAGACTGCTAGGATTCCATCATCACATTCCGCCACGATGTCGTCTTCTATTTGTAGCATAGTATGGTAGTGTGCGACAGGGAAGAGCAGGACTTTGTTACAAATAAGCTTAACTCTAGGAACTATGACATGGATAATGACATTAGATCGGAACATTTTAATCTTAGATACATCGATAAGGATAACTATGGGGACCTCTGTGAGCTGTTCGTCATAAATAGCCTTTAGGTCATTATGGTTGAAAAAGGTAGGGTTTATGATATTGTTTTTAGCGAGTGTAATAGTGAGCCTACAATTTTGGATTTCGGGTATTAGCTTCTATTTCTGACGAGGAGCGCTTTGAACAAATTACATGAGTCAACAAGCCCGTCCCTTTTCTCTTCGAGGATCCTATTTACTGTGTCTTTGAGCAAATTAATGTGTTTCTGTATCCCTGTGCTAATAACAACCTCTCTACTGCTGGCCTCGATGAGCTTGATTGGTGTGAATTATAATAAGAATTAAGGACTGAGGCCAAAAATCGACGCTCCTGGGCATTCTATGGTGTACCTTAACCTCATCCACGATGTTCTGGCATGTTCGATGTTCCTCATGTGGGATGCCAGAAAATTTGGACAGATTTGTCGAGTGCCTGACCAGGCCATACTGTTCCCATACTAAAACATTGCCGTCTAATACCGGGATGTATTCTGCATGCGAGACTCGCGCGCTTGCGGTGGACAGCAGTATGATGGATTTAGTATGTGGCAGGTTGATGTTGATGTTGTCCTTATGGACCACCCTCCTCTTAATGAGAACAGATGTTCCCAAATCTGCTTCTACACGCTCTTCTGAATAAAGCGGTGTCAATTTGTTCCCTAGTCTCTTGTTGTTGCGCAGGTGAACTCTTTTACCGACTTCGAAAACTCGGTTCTGCCTTAAAGAATTAATCCTGTTTAAGCTCGACTGTTGCGCCTTGTCGATTTTTGCTCTAATTGCCAGCTTCATCTCGTCGCTGCTGGCGTGGATGCACGCCAGCAGTTTAGGCCACCGGCCTAAACTCTGTGACTGAATGTAGCGACCTATTATATTCTATTGTAGTTTTTGTAGTATAATATTATCAATTTTGAGGCACCTGGCAATTTCCGCCAGGGTACTGTGAAATCTCTCTATTTGGCCACTGGAGCTACTGTGCAGCGTTGGCGCATTGACAGCATCGATGCTGTATTGGTTTTTCAGCAATGATGTGATGTTTCGGAGTTAAGAAGGCCTCGTTATCGCAATATATGGTCTTGGTGTTGGGTAGAAATTTACCAATTGGAGGATAGGTGCTCGTACATCTATTATTGCCCTCGAAACCAAGGGCTGTACGCTAGCGAATTTTGAAAATTTGTCGATGTAGGTTAAGAAGATTTTTTTGTCGGTCGAAAAAATGTCGATATGCAACATTTCCCCAATATATGACGGGATAGGTGTAATTCCTAATTCCTGCTTCTTGGAATGGCGGTCATATTTAGCTTTATTGCAGACCTTGCAATTTGCGACCACTTTGTTAGCTAATTAAGACATGTTCGGGAAGTAGTAATCCCGGAGAATTTGCTTGGCGTTCTCCTGTGCAGCCCTATGAGCAAGCTGTTCGTTAGCGTTGGTGATGTCGCTGACGAAGTTTTTACAATGCCAAAACTTTGTCGCAGGAAATTCTAGCCTCAAGGCGTGTTGGATACGAGCCAGTGTAGAATCGTTGATGATTTCCTTGACAGATTTAACAAGAGCGTCCTTACTATTAAAATTAATGAAAATTAATGGCGGGTTTTTTTTCCGAAGATTATGAAATCCCGCCGAAGCGGTTGGCTTGCTTCTTCCAAAATGATTCGGTTTCTAAAGCAGTTAAGAGATTTATCTGTAGTTTCTATGGTGTAAGAGAGCGAACGCTTACTATGCACCGTGGCCGCGTCGGACTGGGCCTCAGCCTCTAGGTTATTCGGAGGTTGCCTCGATAGCGCGTTAGTTACCAGGTTTTGCTTCCCGGGTGTGTAAAACACTTTCCCGTTATTCTCATCAATAAACGCTTTCCATCGCTTTATCTTAGCGTTGGTGTTTTTTGACGGATACCGCATATGTGAGAGGCTGGTGGTCTGTAAAGATCCGTACCTCCTTGCTACCGTATAGGTAGTATTGGAGTTTGCCCATTGCCCAGACTATCGCCAATAATTCTCTTTCGTTGGTGGTGTAGTTCGCAGTTCGCAGTCTTTTAGCGTGCGTGAAATCATGGTAGTAGGTCTTTTATTCTGGGACAGTACCGCGCCTATTCCGCTCGCTGAGGCGTCAGTGGTCAAGTCAAATGGTAACTTGAAATCATGGTATGTCAATATGACATCTTCCTATGCCAAAATGTTACGCAGGTGATCGAATGCATTTCGCTGGGTTTCATCAAACCTGACAGCTACCTTTTTCGACATATTCTTACTGACCATATCGTTTTCCCCTTTGAGGATGGCGGTAAGAGGTCTAGCAATAGAGGCAAAATTCTTTACAAAGCTCCTGTAATAGCTCGCCAGGCCGAGGCAAGACCTGGGGCTAAACTGATTTCTTGGCTCTGGGAACTCTTTTATTGCCCTGACTTTCTCTGGGTCTGTTCTGGTGACAAAAAATCCTAAAAATTCGACGCTCTCTTTAAAGAACTTTGTTTTTTCCCGTGCCACCCTCATGTTGGCATCGAGTAGGCGCTCAAGCACTGTGTCAATGTGCTTGACATGATCCGTTTCATTTTCGGAAAAGATAATAACGTCGTCAACGTAGACGTAGCATATTTTGCCGTTTTCTTCCCGCAGCACATCGTCGATGGCTCTTTGGAAAATACTCCCTGCGTTCTTTACACCGAAGGGTAGTCGGCAAAATTCGTATTTCCCACCATTAACTGAGAACGATCTCCTCTCGGTCCTTTTCGGCCAGGTATATTTGATGGTACCCTGACCTTAAGTCTAGGGTGGTAAAGAATTTAGCTTTCCCCAAGTTCGCTAGAATCATGTGTATGCTCGGCATGGGGTAGCGATCGGCAATTGTTTGCTCGTTCAGCTTCCTAAAGTCGATTATTAATCGCTTCTTCTTGATGCCATTATCATCAGTCCCATTATCATCAGTTTTGTCAACCACCCAGGTAGGGCTGTTGTATGGGGATCTGGACGGCCTAATTATGCCACTTTGCAGCAGCTCTTTGATTTCTTTGCTTGCAAAGTCCGCTGCCCCCATAGGATAGAGGTATAACTTGGAGTAGACAGGTTTGTCACTCGTCGTTCGAATAGTAGCGATGACCGAGGTGTTAAGGTGAGCGCCTCTTTAGCGGTCGAAAACACTTTAATTCTTTTCAGAATAATTTTTTTGAATTTTGCTTTAGCCCAACTTGGCACTACTATATCATCGATTTTTGTGAAATTGACATTCTGACAGTTAAGAAATTTGAGCTGTTACCTGGGTCCAATGCTATTCCTGCTCGCGTTAGCGAATCGAAGCCTATTACAGCATCGAACGTGCTCAGTGTATCCAAGAGGAAAAATGGGACGTCTAGTCCAAAGATGCGCATTATGCATTTGTTTTTGACGTCACTGGAGCCGTGAATAGAGCTCTCAGTCAAAGGGGTCCCGACGGGCATTACGTTTCTTAGCTCCCTTACGGGCTTCACGTAATTTTTTTCCGTCCCCGTGTCGATGAGAATTTTTATTATTCTGCCAGCCAACTGTCGCTCGACGAACGGCTGTCGGCAGCGCTCTCTAAAAAATGGAGGACGTCGTTAAGCTCGGCGGTGTCGTTACCTTCCTCAATGGGGGAAACCTCAGCCTCAGCTGTGGCGGCATAATGTGTTTACTCCCGTTGGGCCTGGATTATATTATTGACGCGTTGGCGTCTTTGGCCCGACTGCCTCTGGGACGAGACAATTTTGTTGGTGACGAGCGTGAGTCTCCTTTCGACCTCGTCATAGTATGCCATAAGGTCGGCATCTCCTTACCGAATTTCCAAATTTTGCCGTATCACTCTTAGGGACGTTTTGTCCGCGTATGTGCCATCTAGTCTGGCTAGAATTGCATCGTATGCATCTGATGCAGCCTGCCTCCACGAAACGTACTCATCGTGGCTTCCATTGAACGTCGGCAGGGATTTTACTATGTCTAACCTGATATCGCATTTTATTTCAGGGTTCGGCACAGCTCATTTATATACTTATACCGGCGGCGCTTGCACTGTCAGTGCGCTAACCTGGGTTCTAACCGCTTCTAATTCTGAGGCGAATTGGCTTCTCAACCGCTCTTCCTGACTGGCGATAGCGGTGCTGACCGCATTTGCGACAAGCGCTTGGATCATGTCCACGTTCATTCCTGGTTGCTGTATGTTACTAACTCCGGGGCGGAATGCTACTTCTTCGCTATCGTAGCTGTCAACCTCCTGTTTCACTTCCCTATACCACCAACTCATTGGCAGCTAAGGGGAGCTGGGTAGATACGAGGTGTTTAACGATTGGGACACAAGGCATTGGACGGCCCACTATTTTGCGAAATAAAAGCCGAAGGAAAAAAAATACTAGCGAAAAATACTGGGACGTTACCTAAAACGCAAAAATTTTGGATTAATTTGTCCCAAAAACGCACATAAAAAAACAATTAAAATACAGAACGCTAAGAGAGCGAACCAACAGATATTGGTCAATTTGACTGGGTGTATTATTAGCACAGACACACTGGATAACCTTAGTACAAAATTTAATATTTGCACAGAGGCTAAAACTGTAGCGAAACACAAGGAGAGAAACGACTGGGAACCTCTAAATGTGTATAGAAAATAAGAAGAAATCAAATATTTCTTTGCATAATTAATTCATGTAAATATTGATTGCCTTGGCACCAGTGTGCGTTATTTGAGTTATCTGATTTCTTTTATTTCCAATGCACTCGAAGAAATCCACATCGAACAAAATTAATTAAATCAACCCCAAGATTATGGAAATATTTTGCAATTTGATATTTGAATTTTTTATTCACCTAAGAATCGCCAGCACGAGTGTACGTAACTTGAGCTGTATGTTTTTATTTTTTTAACGCACTCAAGAAAATCTGAACCAGAAATCGAAAATCGAGTCACCTTCGAGAAAATTCCTATTGCCGGGCATAGGAATTTATATGCACTGTTATATGTGTATGTGTGTAAGTGTAGACCTTGGCTATTGTTGGCGCTCAGCTTACATATTGTATAACTTCAGGGGTGGAGCTCGAATATTAAAAGTAATATTAATCCATTGGGCGCCAATTATTTTATTTAACTTGTGGCTGTGCCTCCGTGGCAGGGGTAGAGTCGGCTGGTCGAATATCCGTGGCGAGGGTCGTCGGTAGGTTGCTGCCGCTGGTGGCCCTCGTCGCTATAGCTCCCAAAGGGTTGGGTAGTGGTGACCACCAAGGTTGGCAGCCACTGTAGAACCGTGTGGTCGCTTCGGCCTCCTTCCTTCTTCCGAGGATTACGGCGGGAGATACTTATCTCCGTTTGTTACGGCACTTAAGGCACGATAACCAAATTCAATAATTGTAACGGCTAAAGCCGGAGTTTGCAATTGAGCTAGTGCTCTCTATTCCAAATCCAAATTAAAACTAAACTTAAGAACTGACAAAGCTAATACCTGGCCGGATGCCCGTCGCAGACCACTGACCTTCACATTTCCAGCGGGCATACGATCGCCAACGAGACAAAGCTACAGCACATACCGGTACAATATGCTGGCCAAGCTCTCAGGCTCGTTAGGCAGGACCCAACTTAAGGTGGACCATACAAGAGTGTGTTACAAAGAGTAATAATAAAAAATGATTAACAATAAAGAATGATCAACAATAATAATGATTAATATTAATGAAGGGGATAAGAATTGGCCTGCTCAGCCTACGCTGGGAGTTGGTTGTTAACTTATATACAAGTATATATACTTTATAGGGTCGGAGATGTCTCTTTCACCGCGTTGCACACTTTTGACCAAAATTATAACACCCCAGTCAGACCATCGGCGATCGGGGTGAACTTGGCTGTCGCCGAGAGCTGAGCAGAGAAATTATTTCCCTCTTCTCAGCGTTTGCTGCTAAATTTTTCTAAGTCCAAGAGGCTAGAGCGAAAGTCTGCTTGCGTTCACCCACCCCGGCGTCAGCTAAAGGGAATTTATACAAAATTTTCTAAGTCCCAGAGGCTGGATCCCAGGACTACTTGTGTTCACCTACCTCGGAGTAAGGGAATTGAATCCAAATTTTTCTAAGTCCTAAAAAAAAGACTTAGAAAAATTGTTGTCTTGAAAAGTATACTTTTTTTAAAATTGTATATATGTTTCACTCAATTATATAATTACTTATATATTTTTATATTGCTATAGAATTTTACTAAAATATGATTATATGATATTTTTTAATATATACATATATATAAATATATTATATATATATTAACATATTGAGCAATTTAAAATCGATTAAGACCTTTTAATATTGTTTAAATAAGCAATGTTTTTTTTAAAGTCAAATAATATAATTATAATATAATTATATTTGAATTTAATGTGGGCTGATGCCAGCAAACGCCTCGCGATATTAGTGTGTAAATCTGCTTAATTGGCCTAATTCTAAACGGTCACATTTAGCTGTTAGAAGTGCGTCGCAAATGGTTTCGGATTGTAAAAGGGTAAGTTTTTCGCATATAACATTGAACAACTCCTCTTAAATATACTTTAATGATAAACCAACTGTTTGCCGTTTTTTATATCATTTGCAGTTCTTGCTACAGTTGGAGTTGCAGAATTTGTTTAGGTAGTAAGTAGTAAGCCTTGTTTACAAGAGTTGCGGCCGGCCAGAGTAAATTGCCAACAACAATATACATATACTAATTCTAATAATCATTTTTTCCTTTTCTTCTAGGTTTTTTAATATTTAATTTTTAAATATTTAATTTGTTTTAATATATATTATTTTTCTTTAATTTTTTTATTTCAGCAATTTATTAAATATTTTTTAACTTAATTAACTAGATTTAATTCAATGTATGTAAAACACATGTACTATTTTCCAAATTTAAATAAATAATAAAATAAAAAAAAAAACACGGGCGAAGCGCCACCAAATAATCGTCTCTTATATGTACATACATATGCATGTAAATAAATATATATATATATACACCAAATCCAAAAGCAAAAACAAAAACAACATCAAGGGAAATTTTTTGTGGATCAAAATTTCCCTAGGTGGACTCTGGGTGAACCCGCATACCCTTTTTCACCCAGCCGCTGGGTGAAACCTAGGTGACTTTTCCCCCAGAAAGGGTACGTGAAAAACCGCGGCCACGCATGTGTAAAAGTGATACACAGAGTTCACCTAGTTTTCCTCTCGCCGCTAGTGCCATTTCCTCTCGCCAGGCGATCGCCTGGCGATCGCCAAGTCCGACTGGGAAGTCCGACTGGGTAGTATATGGAACGTGCAGCCGAGATTTTTTTACACTTCACAAATTTACTCGTCCTCATGCACATGCATACCATACATAAGAACTATATGTATATACATACGTACGTACATATCTAGATGCACATTTGTTTAACGATGTTCATACTGAGTTCCGGGTAGTAAAAGAGAAGTGCAAACTTGGGGTGTGTATCTCAGAACTAAAATGAACAATAATAAAAGTTTGTGTTCACATTATCCGCCTTTTCTTATTTCGCTGTATACGTCTATTGTCAAATGCTTTTTTGCACTTCTAACAGTATACAATGCCAAATCTAATAAGCAAATCAATTACTTTTGTTATTTTCCACTCGAATAATTTATATGAAAGGAGGTTATTAAAATAAAACTTGCAGGTTCTTACCCAATAAGCAAAGGTCATAACTATAGAAGATCTTAAATATTTACTCACAAGATCCATTCGGTTACTTTGCATTCAATTTTGTATTAAATAATTGTTTTAATCAATAATTTCTATCGATAAAAATATAGAGAATATAGATTATAATGAGCCAATCCTAATAAGAACTGTATATTTATTTCCTTATGAAAATATATAAATATACAATGCATTGGGTAACATTTTGAGCCGATTGGTCGAGTAGATTATTTATAATAAAAACTGTCACTTTTCAGAAAAGCGTTTTTAGATTATGACACAAAACAATCATAATTTATCTCGACCGACGGATGTTCCTCATAGCTTCGTCAATTTTTTGTTCGGATCAACGTAATATTTAGATACATTATTAAATGATGTACATACATAAAAAACAAGAATGAAAAGATAATTTTTAGTTTCAAGCTTTTTTGTTAAAGTATTATTACATTTAAATAAGGCGCGGGTTTTTTCATGAATAACTTGAAAAAAAAACATAATTATAAGAAAAAATCTAATTCCAGCAATAGAAAACAAATCATAAATTATAGAGTAGTTCAAATACTGATGCTTGCAAAACGGACTTTTTTGAATGTGGGAGCTTTGTTTGGCCAGGAACCGAGGGATCTGAGCTCAAAAAGAATCTGTGCATCGAATACATATCGGTATTCTAATTTGCAATATTACCTCATCGGTGTTAGCTTTGCTACACATTGCATTTGACTAAAAGTTACACGATCGTAAACCACAAGCTGCAAATTCATTTTTTATGGAAAGCTCAGAAATTTTTCGCCTCTTATTTATTTTTGATGTCTTACTAAACTTTCCGACGTCCACGCTTAGCAGTTTTGATATTTTCTTCAGGGTTACTAGGAGTGCGTTTCATTAAAACTGTTTAATATGGAATCATACACTGTGCATTTGCATCTCGACTCGTGTTACCACCTGCCCTAAAGGTGGTTCCATATATTAAAAAAATATTTTATTTGTGGCTCGCTCATAATACATCAGAGGTTGATATCTCGGCTTATATGAAAGCCATAACAAAAGCCGATGCGAGGGTGGACGACAATCAAAAATATAAATTTTCCGAAATTGTGTCAATGTTTGAAACGGTATGTTCGCTAGCATCTGACCAAAGAACATCAGTCGAGTTAAAAACATCAGTACACTAAATCAGAGTACAGTAAAGAAAAATTCTAGATTTTGTGGCCTTAATTAAATAACTCGTACACTAATTAATATTTTTGAAAACAGTTTTTTATAGTATTTTATGAAGCAATACGCTGTCTTTGGAGAAGTGGCTGTGGCTCCAAATCCTTGAATTTATAAATTGAATTTTAACAATAAATAATTTTTATAATTTAATTTACAAATTAAATATTTATAGGCATTATTACTTTAAGTATTCTATATTATCTAAAAATAACCGAAATTTGACTTATTTTTATTTTTTATATCAATGTTTAAAACAAAATTAAGAAATTCATAAATTATGTATTTTGCTCTACCAAATGCTCTTATTAGCGCGCCTTTAATCAGAGTATATTGGTATTGGTATTGCGCGATTTTCGAACGTATCGCGTAAAAGATCGATCGTGACGTTAGCTGTGTGGCACGTAGCGCCGTCCTGCTTCAATCATATGTGGTCTAAGTCTTTCTCTTCCGTTCGGGACATACCATCGAAGATGGCCATATATGGAAGTGGTGTTTCATACATAAACCGCAATGTTGAGGCTATCCATTACATTTTTTTTTAATTTAATTTAATTTTGAAATATATATTTTATAAAAATAATGTTTAGTATAAATTTTTAGAATAGCATTCAAGAATGTTCAATAATAGTGCTTCACTTAGGTAGTGTGCAAAATATTATTATCCACCAACCTCATATCCTGTGTTCTGGATGGCAGATACCATTATTTCCTTTCACTACAAATTCAGATTAAAACTTAACATAGTTGACTCGGTCTCAGTTATAATTAAATAGCTAACTAATGAGACAAAACAAGTTTATTGAACTTTGTCCACAACTAAAAAAAACTAAAAAAAAAGGGGCGGGTTGGTTCAAAGGTAATGAGTACTTAAGGACCAGTCTGTCAGTACTCGTCGACCGACTGAAGAGTTTTTCTGAGTCCTAAAGTCGATGGTGTGCATTCCAGAATTTGACAATTAGAAATTTGAGTCCTGATTCACAGTCCAGTCACACCGCATCGACAATATGCAGTGCCATTTTCGCAAAAATTTTGCCATCAACTTTGTTCGTCGAGAAGCGTTTTTCTCAAAACCAATAAAAATATCAATCGGAAAATAGGGAAAATCGTTTTTAATTCTAGCTTATCTAGTGTAGTAAATCGAGACGAATCTGCACAAGACAAAAGAGCGGGTTTTTTTGCAATCCGCCCTTTACTACCGTGATACAATTTTAACATAACATATTTATTCTTTATTTACATATTAATCTTATTGTTAAACCCCGGCTTCGTTTAATACCTCTCTATGGCTTCAACAGACTGGCAGCCGCGAAAGCTTGTTGATGTTCCGATTAAACGTTGATCAGACCTTTCCGTCTGCGTTAGCATGTGTGCCGATGATCCACCCAGTGCACCCACACCCATGCATGCATTGCTGCTGCTGTTAGTTTTCCTGTGCCACCAGGAGAAGCATTTTTTAGGCCAGATCCCGCTGCTCCTGCTTTCGACCGCGCCTATAGTCCCAAAACGTACTCCCGGGACTACCGCTGCCAAAACATTTGCCTGGTTGACGAGAAAATCGCCATCGCCGGCCAATAGGGGTCCGCAAATAAGCGGTCTTGTGGGTCCTGACTCAAAGCCTCCTCGATTCCAACAAGGACGGTCACAAGCTGCTCCCATGTTAGTTTCTCGCTGCCCATCGCTCCACAGTGAATATGGAGAAGGCGGCTTAAAATGCTTTTATGTGAATTATGGATCTGTTTTTTTTTATTGCAGCCACTTATAACCATATTACCATTATATTTTTTGTATAAATTTATGTAAGGATATATATATCCAAAAATCTCATTTCAACCTCAAAACCAACGAGAATGGAAAGCTAACTTCGGACGGAGCCGAAGCTTATATACCCTTGCAGTTTAATAGCGGCTTCTATTAATTAAAGATATAGTAAATATCGGATATAGTTAGCCGATCTTTACAAAAACATTCATAACAAGCTTAGATTCATATAAAATGAATTTTAAAAGAATTCCGACGCTTCTACAACCAAAAATACGAAAGTTGTGGCATTTCCGATCGTTCAGTTATATGACGGCTATAGAATATAGTCAGCCGATCCAAATGAAATTTTTTAGACCTTTTTAGAGCTTAAATTCCCTAAAAAGAGAAGCTGTGCAAAATCAAGATTGTATCTTTAAAAACATGGAAAGTATAGCATTTTCGATCATTCCGTTATATATCTATATAGGATATAGTCGGCTGATCCGTATGAAGTTTTCCATATCTGCCTTAATTTCCACAAAAGATAATCAATGCGAATTTTAATTTCATTTTCTATCTCTAAAAAAATGGGGTTATAGCATTTCCGATCAATCAGTTATATGGCAGCTATAGGATATAGTCGGCCGATCCCGGCCGTTCCGACTTATATACTGCGTGCAAAGGAAAAAAGGGTGTGTGCAAAGTTTGAAGACGACAGCTCAAAAACTGAGAGACTAGTTTGCGTAGAAACAGACAGACGGGCAGACGGATATGCTTGTATCAACTGAGGAGGTGATCCTGATCCAGAATATATATTCTTTATGGGGTCCTAGATGTCTCCTTCACTGCGTTGCACACTTTTGACCAAAATTATAAGACCCTCTGAAAGGGTATACAAATACACATGAAATATCAAATTTAGACAGTTTAAATTATTATGAGTTAATCCGATCTTTATCCGATCCGCCTACTTACTGGCACCATATGTTCGTTATTCGGGTTTTTATATTATGTCCAATAGTGACCAGCTCGTAACTTGAATCTTCCACATCTCACTTGGATAAATAACACAATACCGAAAAGATGACTTTCTTAATCTTAATAATATAGTTATTTTATTTGATTGGTCTGATCTTTTGGCATGCAACTTAACAAACTTCGCTTTAGAAATTAGAAAGACTTAAAATAATTTTTTTTTGTCCGTATATATTTAATATTTGTCAGTTACAGATGATGCAACTGGGCTCACAAGGCGCCTAAGTAAATCTTTTTAAATTTGTTTAAAAATATATTTAAAATAAACTCTAAATAAAATTTTAATACAACTGGCTGCAATAAACCTTTTTCAACATACTTACTAGATCGGCCGAAGTTTACCGTGAATAGCGGTGACTTTTAATATTTTATCCGTTGTTTGGATGAGTGTACACAGGATCCGAAAAGTTGTATAATTTAGTAAACACAACGCTAAACTTTGTTTTTTTCCCTAATTTGTTCTCGTTTAAATATTCTTTTGCGAACATGGCTTTGTGCAATTGCAACATTGCAACAATTTTTCAAGCAACATATATACCTCTTACTATATTTGAGCATACTTTACATACATTTAATGCAATCAGCCTATCCTATTTTGGGTCCACATATCTCCGAGTGTAGCTTGTTATCAAATATTTTAAAGGTTAAACTATTTTTTTTTCTACCAGGTCCCAAGTCATTGTCCAAATCTTTTCTAAAAAACTCAACAAGTCCTTTTTGAAGATGTAAACTCCTACCTAGTCCGAGCTTTAGGTGGAATCTATTAAAAAATCTTATGCCTTTACAATACCATTTTCATTACAAACTACTTGCCTCCTTCTCTTAAGTACTCTCTTGTGATTATATACGGAGACGTACATAATAAATTAATTTATTTCCGATTAGTCCGACTTGGAAAAGTTTTAAAGTTGTTGCTGAGCAAATGACTTAAAAAGTGACGGAACCAAATGCAAACTGATGTTATTTCCAAATATTGTTAGATTCGGTTTAGCCAACTTAAGTAAACGATCTTCCAATTATTTTAACTGTTTAACAACATGCAATGATATAAATATCGCCTTAGAATACTTTTATAGGATTTTGAATCTTTATTTTTGACCCTTGTGTGCCGTGGAAATATCCGTCTGTTAATGACAATCCCCCTTGGTTTACAAGGCGTATAATTAATCTTAAACATATATTTGTAAACAAGTTTAAAAAAACTGGCTGCAGTTTAACCTTCACAAGGTTCTTAGTAGCTTGGTCGACCTTCACCGTGCATAACGCTGAATGTTATAGGGATTATTTTCGCCGTTGTCGGGTTCAGTTCACTCAGGATCCGAAGCAGTTTTATAATTTTGTACGGAAACAACGCGAAAGCAGAAACATGTATCTTCACCTTTCTGCAAATACGTATCAGGCTGTTGCAGATCTATTCGCAACATTTTTTCAAACAACGTATTCACCTTGTACGTTTTCTGATCAATCTTATTTTTGGTCCATCGATCTCCGAGCGCAGTTTGTTATCGGATCTTTTAAAGGTTAAGCCGGTACTTTCACCAGGCCCCGATGGAGTACCAGGCTGTGTGCTAAAGAATTGCGATAAGTCAATGCGCAAACCACTTTCAAAGCTTTTCAATTTATCTCCGGAAATGTCGATAATTCCTCATTTGTAGCGGGAATCGTTTATAATTTCCCTGCATCAAAAGGAATAAATCTGATGCTATCAATTATAGAGTAATTTCTTAATTGTCATCAATTCCAAAGCTTTTTGAAAAAATTTTACCTCTTAATTGCCACACTTCAATAATTTCTCTATGTAAGCAAGGTTTTAATAGGCGTCGCTCCATCACCACCAGATTGCGAGACCTTCCATACGTACTGCACTGGTTTAATTGTCACTATTATTTTGTTTTGTTGTTTTTGTTGTTTTTTGGCACTTAATCATCTTTTCGTTTTGCTGGTTCGGTGTAGTTGCTTTACAATTTTTATTTAGGAACTTTACTCACGGTCGCCATGTAAGTTTCTAGGTTACTCAAATGAGTTCAATTGTATTTTAGGGTTTTTATTATAAGTCGAAACGAAGTTTATTGAGTCGGTATGCTCTTAAGAGCTGTAAATTTTCGACCTCTTTACATTTTAATTCTTAAGTCTAAGCAAGGGTGTAGCTTCGCGGGTTGCGCCGACGGCCACGTCGTGGATTCACACAGCTTAGCTGGTGGGAAAATATTCATTAACTATAAACATTCATCGGGTGGTCATATTTCGTTTGCACTTAGAAGCGCTGACCACTTATGTTTAATGTTTATAACTGATACATTTTGATATTCTGTTAGGTGTACTCGCTATATACGCATGCTACAGGTTTCATAAAGCACGGTTCGCAGACCAGAACGGGTGTTCTTACCCACAGCGCAGCACAGCACAGAATAGCCATGAAGGATGACATACCAATAAAACAGTGTTACTATTCGAATAATCCCAAGATGCAACGCGAAATAAACTTTGCAGTAGAGGAACTGCTGGATTTGGGACGTAATAAGACGTTAACCAGCACGTACTGTTCGCCGTTAGTAATGCTGAAGAAGAAGACGAGGCAGTAGAGGATTTGTGCCAATTTTAGGCAAAGTTCTTCAACAGCCTTGATCAGAAAGATGGGCAAATACCACTGGAATAGTCAAGCAGGATGCACGATGCCCGGCTATTGTTTAAACCATTGCTATTGCCATTTACCAAGGTGATCCATTCGGCATGAACTTAGGGAAGGTCGCCGTGATAACATCATAGAGAGCGCTATTCGGAGGATTGTTGGGCTTACCAGCTGCAAAAGAAGACTATACGGTAAATACGGTAAGGTACCGTAAAAAAACTAAACGTCGTCGCTGACGCTTTGAACAGGCAGCCGGTTGTCGAGAAGCTAAACGTTGCAATGAAAGAGTCTACAAACTAGGCAGAGATGGCGGGATACGTGTATCACCAAATCCAGCGCCGAGCAGGGAGCAAAGAAGTTCACCATGGAAGTTGGGTGTGCCAAAGAATCGAAAATAGCAGCTACATAGATACTACTGGTTAGGAATACAACGAGATAAAAGGAAGTGATAGAATGCGAAACTTTCTAGACTACAAGCCGAGCAAGGTGCAGTCTACAGACAAAATACTAGCCCAAGTGCCAAACTTTTGTCAACAGTGTGCTAGAATTTGTAGGCCAGTTACCAAAGCCAAAACATGGTAACACGATGTTGCTGGTGATGGTAGAGAGATTCTGCCACCGCCTAGGCGTCGCAGAAGTCGTTCGTGGCACGGTTTGGAGTTAGAAAATTGGTGGTCATGCATAACGGTGTTACATTTACGCATCGGTGTTTCAAAAAGTTCTTGGAGGAACTGGAGGCGCGCCACCACTTCACAGTCCCACCGAGAGTGCAAGCCAGACCATGAAAACGATGATAGCTCAGTTTGCCGAAAAGGATCAACGGACATGGAATATATATCGGCCGGAGTTGACGTTAGCAATTGACTCGAGCATATCGGCGTCACCAGCCGCTAATGCCTAAAGTCTGCGGGAGGTGTAAGAGTTGGTAAGGCGTATCGTGCTGAAGACCGCTCAGAAGCAGGGGCGCTACTACAACTTGTGGAGGAGGTACTAAATCTCAAAGGTAGGCAAGCTCGCGCCGGAAATATCGGATATCGGAAAGAAAAACAAAGCGGCCACAGTGAAAATTAAGCATGAATAATTAATAAGCATGAAATCTTATCTGGCCAAACAGCAACGGATCCGACAAGATTCATAAAGAAAAAAGGAATAGGAAGAAACGGCAATACAGTGGTTGATCCTTTGTTCCAGTAATTTCAGAATGAGTTTGAGACTGATTTTATTTTCTATTAAATACACTATTCATAGCTAGTATATACGTCATTATTGCTTAGGTGTTAAACCTAGAATTTACTGTTTAAATATTGTGTTGGCCGCTTTTTTTTGGGGCTTTAAAGCTTAATTGGACTTGTAGTAGGCTGCAGAGACTTGAACGAAAAGAGCAACTCATCAATATTTCGCTCCCAAGAGCCCCAACGCTTTGGTTAAGTGAAAGTCGTCATTGAACTCCAGGTAGGACTCCCTATCAGGGACGCCTTCCAGACTAGCGGGAAAATTTGAGCACAATTTTTCTTAGCCGAAAGTCGCGCTTGCTTAGAAGGCAGAAAGTCTGATTCATTATTTCAACGGCCTCTTTCACAGCAAATCGACGACATAAAAATCTAGCCGCTAATCGCAGGATGCATCCCTGAATTTCGTTGTGGAGCTTTCTTCTTTCAGAACGCAATGATGAGGCAGAAAGTGCTTTATGCTGTGCTTGTACTGAAAGACTAACACGCAACTGAACTTGGCCAACGGACAATAGATCGAAGAACAGACTTGCGCCAATTAATAGATCGGTATGTTGCGGCTCGTGAAAGCTGGGTTCGGCAAGCACTAAATTTACACGAATTTCCCAGTCCGAAAATATTACGCGACCTCTGGGCTGAATCTTGGTGATCTTTGAGACGACAATTGCCGGCATTTAAGCGTAATAGTCGCGGAATAGACTCTAACTAAATTGCCATTCATTGAGACATCGGTGCCTCCAAGTCCTATTTGGCTAGGCAGATGCAACTAGGCATGATGCATGCGACGAAACCCGACAATGCGAAGAGTTGCATCCAAGTGCAAAGTGACTCGGTTTCAAACACATAAAGGAAAGGGCTGACCTTGGGTAACAGCACCTGAAAGTGGGCAGAGGAAATAGCGGCAGCATCTGGGGAGCATTTAAAGAAACATTAAATGCTGTACTGGAACCCTCCAGAAATGTAGAGTGCGCGGTCAAGCGCGAAGAACGCTTCCCCATCTCTATTTGCAATGTCATGGACACCCCGGTGGCAAGCCGGGTGAATTCCCAAACTGGGCTACCAATTTCCGCATGATTGAGTCCCTCCAGCGCGTCAAGGAGAGAAATGAATTTGGCGCGCAGTCCAAGACGTCCAATGGAGAAAGAGTCGTGACTTCGTTTGCAATCGCAGTTATCACAAGAGCGTGCAGCTCCTACAACTCCACCTACAGTATTTCGGCATTATTTTTTTTAATATGACTCCCTGCTGAAAGCATCCGCAGCGCTTAATTCCTTATTCCCATTATTTTGAACTAAGTTAAGCAAAAGAGGCGAGGCGTTGGCACTAAGCGGAAGACAACTAATCACTTGTTGCACTTGTCACGAACTGTGGTACTTTAAAGTTTAAAAAAAGATTGGCAAATTCTGTCTTTTCACGATTATATTTATTAAGGTTAAGCTCTTGCCAAATTAATACACAAAAGAAGAGTTAAAGGGATGTACGACCGCAGTGTATCAAATACCAATACCCACTCAATCACATATCGAAGAATGTGCACAGGAACCTAAGAAGCGTCAGAAGTGTTGCTGCCGTGTTTTCTTTATAGTGTTCTTATTCTTTCGGTCAGTTTTTACTTCTTGTTACCTTATGAACTGTATATATATGGGAATTTTATATTAAAATTCTCCCGCCCTTGAACCATTGTCCAACTTTATGACAAAATGTCTAGGGGTAGGTTATGGAGTTGCTTATTTGTTGTACCTCATGATGTAAGAATCAATTACAGGCACTCGTTTGGTAATCACCAATATCAGTAAAATTATTAATATTGCTAATGCTGCATACAATATTTTTGTCTGGTGGTCCAGTTGGTATAGTGATGAGCGACCCTTCAGCTGCATAGCTAATGTTGTAGAGCCTGTAAGCCCGCGTTTTTATTGTCGATAATATTAGCACGCCAGTGGTGTTTATTTTAATTGTTGATGAAATCCCATTGCATACGGCCTGAAGTTCCATTGGGTCCTTGGTGTCGTTGATCCATTGATTGGAGTGGTGTGTTTTAAACCATCCCATGTTGAATCGCACTCTATTGCTCTGACACAACGTTCCACTTGTATTATTGAGCTACTGAAATTCACATCGACATCAGCGTTGTATGCCGTTTGCTGAATAAAAAAAAAATGTGCTGCTCATTCTTTAGGGTGTAGGGATCTCTGTAGGTGGTGACAACTATAATAGTTGTTTGTTGACTGTATAAGGTCCAGGTTTTTGAGATCCATAATATAATCGAAATTATGCTAAATATGTTTAGCAGATCTGTTTAGACTAGAGGGGTCGTTAACCGGAAAATGCCGTAACTCTTTGTTGTATTGCCTTGTGCTGACATGAGTTTGTGGAGCTGAAGCACATCGGTTGATCCAATTGGTATCATGTGGTTGGTTGGGTGTCAGACGATTCTACGGCACCCATCACTTAATACGTTGGTTGTTTCACCTTGCTGGCACTGAAGGCCAGCTGATCTAAGGCTCTTGTTTGTAGCAGAATTTCCATTCCGGACTATGTTGTTAGTGTAATCAACAATGGAGATTTGATTTTGGAGCAGTTGTAGTAGCAAGTTCTCATTGCCTTTGATCTGTCGATGGTTTTGGCCACATGTGAAAAAACATTTTCAGCGTAACTGTAATCGAGTACATTAAAGAATTGGCCACGATTCCGATAATGTTTAATGGTGCTCTTCTTTGCCGATAATGATGTATTAGAGTGTTTGCAGTTTCGAGTCCGAGTACCGAGTATGAAATTGTATGCTCCAGTGGTTTTTAGCTCTTGGCACTTGTGGGTGAGCTCTGTTCTTCCAGCCGATAGTACCTCCGTGTCGATCCAATATGGGCACAAATCATAGTAAGCAATCATTATAAACTCTGATACAACCATCCGTGTGGATCCCAGCCGTTCGTAAAATACTCGCGGGTTGTGCCATTGGGAGTGGATGTAGCAAGATTGGTGCTGGGATTTACGAAATGAAAAATCTCTGTATGTTTCGAGTGGATGATTTTATCCAATGGCCAATTAGTCAAGTCGTCGGGGAATAAAAGGGATAATCCCAGCTGAAATTTTGACGTCAACTACTCGTACCAAATATGACGTCGCGGATATGTTTTGTCGTCTTAATATGTCTTCTTTAATAGGAACTAACAATCCCTCTTTTACATTTGGAGTTGCAAGATTCCATTTGTGTCGATTTTGCAGTTCTTGCAGGTACTTACATGACCATTGTTTCCAGAAGTTTCAGCCTTGTTTTAGCCATGAAACAAGTTCCCACTTTTTTTCCACAGGTAAAAGGTTCACAAATCAAGATAAGTCCTGGAGTTAAAGCTGATTCATCAGTAGGGTCCGACGTCATCAGAGTGATGGTGTGAGATTTAAAATGGCTTCAATGTCCATAGCCACAACCACTCTTCAAATGACAAGGATACCGTGGCTATAATTGATACTAACAACCATTTCTCAAATTTGACATTGGCTTTCCATAGATCACTAAAAGATGGTGCTCTTGGTGGTATGCATTTACTGGCTCCTTAAGTGGCGCCCTTTAGCTTTTTAAGTTTATGGTCGGCTCCAATGAACTTCATTGCGCTATCGCAATGAATTTTCTGGCACCTGCCGCGCTGTCCTAGGAAGCGCCATTGAGCTGTCATAAAGGCATAAGTTGTCTGGTCACCACAATGCATTTTGTCTTTGTAGTTATCTCAAAATTATTTTCATAATTGAGTCATTGTAAGGTAGCAAATCTGGGTGCATTCTGTCGTCCAACGATAGATTTCACTGTTTTAGTCTTCCCCCGTCTCGAATTTTCCTATCGGATCTTAATATGGGGGCTAATAATACAATCCAACTCTTCTTGTCCACAGTCTTAAAACGTTTAGGCTGGTTACATTCTGCAGTAAATTTGATTTGTTGAAGTGTACTTAGTTCAACTCGCCTGAGCATAGGATCATTGTTGCCGCACTGTTGGCCTTGTAGCAGAATGCAAAAATTCATTGTAATTTATGGAAAGAATTGCCGTGTCTTTCTCCATCAAGTCTTTCCTTTGAGGCTGCCTTGCTTATAAACCTAGTTTTTGTTCCACGTGGGTCAGTATTATTGGCCGTATTGTTGACCGTTTGTTGATCTTGTTGAAACAGTGGCCAAAAAAAAACACATGATTCGATAATACGCTGGATGCAGTTCCTCTAAACAAGACGTCAGCGGCATTGTTGGCCAATGATACGTGCCGCCATTCTTTTTGTTACTTTCTTAATCTAAGCTATCCGTATCAGAAGGATCGTTTCGCCATAAATTTAGTTGATGGAATTGGTCATCTGAATTGATCTTGAAGATCACTCGGAGCTCGCGGTGCTGCTGTTAGGTTGGAGAACACAATGACTCTCTATATATTTTTAGTTCGTCCAATTCTTGAAAAAAATACATTCAAGACCATTCAAGTATTCCCTAAATGTAAAAAATAAATATTTATAAAAAATATTTGTTATTTAATATTTATAAAAATATATATATATTAAATATTATATATTATATAAATATTTTAATTTTGCCTACTTTTTTTTTTTTTGTTGAGATAAGAAGAAAAACAAAATATAAATTCAAAATATATTCTTGAATACGGTTCATGTGTCTGGAGTCCCCAATATGGGGTTCATCAAGACCGTATTGAATCTGTACTGAAGAACTTTTTCCTTTTTGCTCTTAAGGGTCTAGACTGGGATGCAAGTATCCAACTCCTGTCTTATCATAGAAAACTACTATTAAAAAACTAACCATCCCTACTAAACCGTAGGACTATGCTGGGTGTAGTTTTCATCAATAACCTTATCAATGGTGAAATCGACAGCCAGCACCTATTAGGTCTATTACAATTTAACGTTCATTTTAGGGTCTCTCGAACTTTTTTACCCTTATTCCTTAGATTTTGTAGGTCAACATATGTTGAGCATGACCCTATCAGGGTATTGTGTTTTGAACACAGTAACCTCTATCCATTTATTTCTCAGAACTCGTGCATGAAATCTTCTATTCTTTCCTAATTATGAGAGCAACAATGTAATTCTTCCTCGAGACCTTTTCAAAATACTTATTCCTCGTCTCGGATCTATTTCCGCTATTTAAGCCGTGCGATAAACGGCAGCGCCTCTCTGTCGGTTGGGCAGGAGGATGCGGATGGCGCGCGAAAAAAATTTAGTATATCTTCAAGCAATAAAAACCGCTATGTAACTGCAAGGGTATATAAACGTTGGCTCCGCCTGAAGTTAGCCCAACAGTCTTGTGTTTATTCAAAATAAAATTGAAACGCTTATATAAGTGTTATAAATTGGTAATAAATTAGTTTCTCAACGAATTATATAATAAAACATTTAAAATTGAAACGACACGACACTTAAACAAAAAAAATAAAAAAACCGGAAAAAGAGCATATCCTTACATAGCGGCTTATAGATTTACAAAAGAATGGATATAGTTGACCGATCGTTAAGAAAACATTCAGAATAAGTTTTAATTCATATATTCGTACAGTTATAGCAGCTACCGTGGCACGTGCGATCAGCGTAGCATACAACTCCATCATGTGCTGCTGGTTTCCTTCGTTGAACTGACTAAGACTAAGACTTTTTGGTGACCCCAAAAGATCCATATCATCCTACGCTTGAGGTTTCAATCGAAACCATTGCCTTAGTTAAACCTCATAGAGTAGGTAATAGAATTCGCTGCTTTAGTAAGGCTGACTTTAAAAAGCTCAATAACTTTATTCTTTCCTTTGATTGGTCTGATCTTTTGGCATGCAATGATATAAATATCGCATTAGAATATTTTTATAGGAGTTTGAATAGTTGTTTTGACTCTTGTGTGCCATGGAAGTATCCGTACGTTAAAGACAACCCCCCTTGGCTTACAATAGTCTAAATAATCTTAAACATATCAAAAATAGACTTTTAAACAAATATAAAAGAACCGGCTGCAATGTAACTTTTTCAAGGTATTTAGCAGCTCGGTCGAACTTCACCGTGCGTAACGCTAAATGTTATATAGATTATATTCGCCGTTGTCGGGTTCAGTTTACGCAGGACCCGAAGCTGTTTTATAATTTCGTAAACACAAAGCGGAAACATGTATCTTCTCCTTCCTTGCTCTCGTCTGAAAATTCTTTTGCGAATACAGATCAGGCTCTTGCAGATCTATTCGCAAAATTTTTTCAAACAACGTATTCATCTTGTACTATTTCTGATCAGCCCTACATGTATGAAATTCATTCAGCCAATCGTATTTTTGGTCCATCTCTCTCCGAGCGTAGTTTTTTATCGGATCTTTTAAAGCTTAAACCGGTACTTTCACCATGTCCCGATGGAGTACCAGGCTGTGTGCTAAAGAATTGCGCTGAGTCATTGTGCAAACCTATTTCAAACCTTTTCACTCTATCTCTGGAAACGTCGATATTTCCCCTTATGTGGAAGGAATCCTTTATAATTCCCCTGCTCTGATGCTACCAATTATAGAGGCATCTCCAAATTGTCAGCAATTCCTAAGCTATTTAAAAAAATTATTACTCCTCATCTGCAGCCATGCCAGGATGGTTTTATTAGGCGTCGCTCCACTACCACTGACTGGAGCTGATACATTTGTATTTGATGGCTTTCAAAATGACCTTCAAACAGATGTCATCTACACTGACTTTAGTAAAGCATTTGACTCTGTAAACCACTCACTCCTTTTGAGAAAACTCTATCTTTTTGGATTTCCTGCTAACCTTCTTACGTGGATTTCCAGTAATCTTTCTGGAAGAACCCAATGCGTCCTTTTTAATGATGTATTCTCCTGCCTAGTCCGAGCTAGATCTGGAGTCCCTCAAGGAAGTCATCTCGGGCCTTTACTTTTTACCATTTTTATAAATGACTTGCCTTTTGCTTTACCGAACTCTCGTGTAATTATTTACGCAGATGACGTTAAGCTGTGTCTTCAGTATAAATCTTCCTCTGCCCAATACAAACTTCAGTCCGATCTGGACAAGTTCCCAAATTGGTGTTCTGCTAATAACTTAAAACGCAGTGGGTCAAAATGCAAACTTATGTCATTCTATCGCTTAAGCCTCATCCAGGCAACTTATTTTCTCTATGTCCTTTCTCCTCTCTATGTCTTCGTCCGATTCTTGAATATGGTTCATGTGTCTGAAGTCCCCAATATGGGGTCATCAAGACCGTATTGAATCAGTACAGAAGAACTTTTTCCTTTTTGCTCTTAGGGGTTTAAACTGCGATGCAAGTATTCAACTCCCGTCTTATCATAGCAGACTACTTTAAATAAACTTACCATCCCTACTAAACCGTAGGACTATGCTGGGTGTAGTTTTCATCAATAACCTTATCAATGGTGAAATCGACAGTCAGAACCTTCTAGTCTGTTCAAATTTAACGTTCCTTTTAGGGCCTCTCGAACTTTCCTCCCCTTATTTCTTAACTTTTGTAGGTCAACATATGCCCAGCACGACCCTTTCAGGGTAGTATGTTCTGACTACAATAACCTCTATCAAATCATTTCACAGAACTCTTGCATGAAATCCTCTTTCGTTTCCTACTTAAGAGAGCAACAATGTAACTCTTCCTCGTAACCTTTTTAGAATACTTATTCCTCGTCTCGGATCTATCCCCGCGATTCGAGCCGTATGATAAACGGCAGCGCCCCTCGGTCGGTTGAGCGGGAGGTGGGCTATACGAATGCAGTTGGAGCCGCGAAAAAAAAAAACCCTTTGTTCCTTTGCACGCAGTATAAAAGTCGGAACAGTCCGGATCGGCCGACTATATCCTATAGCTGCCGTATAACTGAACGATCGGAAATCGCACAACTTTTGTGTTTTTGGGTGAAGAAGCGGACTCCATGTTATATGAGCCTACGTTTTTTTTGAATGTTTTTGTAAGGATCGGCTAACTGTATCGAACATTTACTATATCTTTAAGCAATAGAAGCCGTTATTTAACTTCAAGCGTATATAAACTTCGGCTCCGTCCGAAGTTAGCTTGCCATTCTCGTTACTTCCAAATTAATAACAAATTTCTTATTGGCTAGTGGTAAGCTACTGTACTACTTTAACTTTGTGGAAACTTCTTTCAGAATCGTCTTCGGGTTATTGATATCCACTTCAAATGATTCATGGAGTTTCTTTTTTCCGATAAGGCTTTTACCACTTTTATGTTTTTGCCCGAACCTTTTGTTGGTTTTGACCAAAACTTTGTCTCCCATATCAAACACCCTATTCTGCCGAGCCGGGTTTTAGAATTAAATGATGCCTCATTATCGCAATATACGATTTTTTTTTATTTATTTTTCGAAAAGGGTTTATCAGCATGAGGATGGGGACCTTTATATCTGATATGGTACGTGAATTAGCCGGACCATCGCAAACTTGCTAGCTAAACTTATCAACGGCCTTAAGGAAGTAGTTTTCCACAGTTAAAAATACTTCAATAACGCCTTAAATAAACGCAAAAACTGGAAGCATTTACTATGACTATGGCTTGCAACTTTATCAAAGCATATATAATATCTTGCCCGACCGAGAAACAATTTCAGCTCAAACAAACTGTTTGGCTGTTTGAAATCTTGAATGACTTTAACCTTGTCTTGGCTTTCACTAGTACCCTCTCTTGTGACAACAAACCCAAGTCGACACTTTCTTTAAGAAATGGGAAATATGTCTTGAAACACGTTTGTTGGCATTGTTAATTCTTGAGAATTATTTAATCGAAAGTGACATAAACCTATTGCTAGGTATAGTATTATTTGAGCTTATGGAAAGGGTATGTGAACCGACTGCTGGGTTGCTGCAGCTTGCACTTGAAAATAGACGTCGGAGAGATTGGGAGCTCAGAAAGAATTTGTCTGAGAATGATTTCATTTACTTCTTTTCTACGTTGTTCTTACACTTCTTATTAATTGACTTGTAACATTATAAACTGTTTGTATTTATGTTGTTAAATATTAAGACCGAACCATCGTCCAACTCTATTATAAAATGTCTGCAATATAAGCCTTAACGGTTCGCTTGCCTCGGATCTTGAGAATGGGCCGTATTAAAGAGCCTGAGTTAATTTTTCGTTTGGTAAGTTTCCCATAATTTGTTGCATTCATTTTGGTCTGACAGTGATGATAAATAATACAACATGTATTATTACATGTAAATCATTCCCACATTTAAGTCATTGTAGGGTAGCAAAATTGGATGTTTTGCTTTAAAAGACGGATTTGACAGTTCTAGTCTCCCTCCGATTCGAATTAACCCGTCGGTTAGGGGGGCTAATCCTAATATGGGGGCTAATGACACAATTGAGCTTTTCTTATCCACCTTGTACCGTCTGAGCTAGCTATGGTCTGCAGAAAATATAAACTTTGTTCTTTGTTTCATGTTGGTGGGAATTATTTGCTGTATTATTGATCAGCCATCCGTTGATTCATGTAGCAACAGTGGTACCATGATTCGAAAATTTAGTGGCAGTCGTTCCTCTAAAAAAAACGTCAGCAGCATTCTAGGAGGATGACACGTGACTCCACTGTTTTGTTTGGCTTAGTCATTTCTTGGACCTTAGCTATCCGATTTAAAAAAAAATTGTGGTAGGTGGAAGCTGTCGCTTTGATCCATCCTAGTATACGGAAGACGGTCCAATAGTGCCCCGGAACATCGCAACCACATTAGCCCAAAAGTTTTAAAACTATGATCGTCTAGTGTTTCATCTAGCTTGACATTATTCACAACGTCTTCTCTGGGTATTCCCTTTACTAAATCCGCAATATTTGAACACCGCTTCCAAAGCTTGAAACCGTGTGGCAGCAGTATCTTGTTGAGTTCTTGTTGCACTTGAACTGCTTCTGCGATTGTGTCAGACAGTCATCTACGTAGAAATCTTTGTCGAGTACCGCTAATCCTAGCGGATACTCTTGCTGTGATCGAAGTGCTAAATGATTCAGACATTTCACGTAATTGCTTCATAAAAAAAGGGGAAAAATCTGGTGTTACCAATTATCGAGGCATCATTTGTGATTGATAGTTTCCAGAATGGCCTTCAAACAGATGTCAACTACACTGACTTTCGTAAAGCATTTGACTCTGTAAACCACTCACTCCTTTTGAGAAAACTGGATCCTTTGATATTTCCTATTAACCTTCTTATGTGAGTTCCAGCTACCTTTCTAAACCCAACGCAAACCCAACCCAAACATTTTATTGCTCATGCCATATCCAGGCTACTTATTTTCTCTATAGGACTGCTTTAGAAAGATTAACTTAGGTTAATGACCCAGGTGTCCTATAAGAGTTCAAGCTTAAATTTACTGACCATATATCGGCAATGGTTAATAAAGCCAAGGGTGTGATTGGTCTCATTAAAAGATGAGAAAAAAATTTAACGAACCATATAACTCTCTATAAATCTCTATACATATCTAATATGGGGTTCATCAAGACCTCATGTAATTAGTAAAATGAAATATTCTCCTAAGATCAGTTATGGGTTTAAACTGAGATGCAAGTCTCCAACTCTCTCCCTATTATAGTATACTTCTCTTAATCAACTTACCATCTACTAATCCGCAGGACTATGCCACGCTCGTTTTCATTATTAGTAGTACCAATGTCTTGTCTAGGCATATATATGGCAATGGCATCAAGGCATCAAGGCTAGCTGTGTGAAGTCCAAGCATCGCATTTGAAGAGTCCGTAGATTAATACGGAACAATTCCGGAAAAAAACCGTAAATACTTCCGAGTGCGTGGTTATGTACAATTTGGCAATATAAGAGAGTCAAGAAACAGAAACCAGCCGATCACGGAGAAGTCAGGATGGACGTCTTAACAAGTAGAAGTTTGGCGGTAATAGAACTAGCAGCCTTGCCACAGGTCAACGGTAAGTCCAGCGTACGGTTCTGACAGCACAACGGATAGACGAGAACTAACGCGCGGCCACTTGTGAGTCTCACACACTGGGCCACTGGGAAGTCTCACACACGGTTGAAAACGGCACCTGGGTATCTTAGTCCTTGTATTGCCTATAAGATAAAGTTCAATACGCCAAGCCGGCGAGAGCTGGCGGCTAAAGTCATATCAAAGGGAGGACGCTGCCCACTGTGAGGCATTCCAACCTGCAGAGGCAGCCACGTTTATCTACTCGACCTCCGGGCACCGAAGGGACAACATGCCGAGACAACATGTCTAATGAATGGATATCTGGTTTTCGTAAAATCAGCGATCAATTCATTCCGCATGATCCTTAATTTATCAACATACAGCCTACGCTGACCACTCCAAGAGCCGTGACTCGGAATTCGGAATGCGTCAGAAATATTTGTTTCATGGCTCACTCCTGACACCTCAGACATTGATATCTCGGCGGAAATTTCTAATTTAGGGCAATCCACAACTTCACATTTCACCACTTTTGGAGCAATTAAAGAGTAAGCCTCGGAGTTTTTAATGGGCATTTTTTAGCTGCAAAATGGTCAATCAATATATACTTAATGAACTTCTTAATTCTGTGTTGGTAATATAGTATAATTTAAGGAATTATGCATATATTTTTTAAATTTTTAAATTATATTATAAAAAAATTTTTGTTTTTGATATATTTAAGGGGCGGACCAACGGCGACTTTCTTAAAGAAAGCATATGATTTCATATAATAGTATAAAAAACCGCCTTCAAAAATATTAATTAGTTTACGAGTTATTAATTAATGCCGCAAATTCGGGATTTTTACCCATAGTGCACTGGGGGCAAACAAGCTTGCACTTCTACTATATTCTCTAAAAGGAACGTTAAATTTTAACAGACTAGAAGGTTCTGCCTGTCGATTTCACTATTGATAAGGTTATTGATGAAAACTACACCCAGCGTAGTCCTACGGTTTAGTAGGGATGGTAAGTTTATTAAAAGTAGTCTGCTATGATAAGACAGGAGTTGGATACTTGCATTCCAGTTTAGACCCTTAAGAGCAAAAAGTAGAAAGTTCTTTTGTACTGATTCAATACGGTCTTGATGAACCCCATATTGGGGACTCCAGACACATGAACCGTATTCAAGAATCGGACGAACTAAAGATATGTAAAGAGTTTTGGTTATATAAGGGTCATTAAATTCCTTTGACCATCTTTTAATGAAACCAAGCACACCTTGGCTTTATTAACCAATGCCGATATATGATCGGTAAATTTAAGCTTGACGTCTAATAGGACACCTAGGTCGTTAACCTGAGTTAATCATTCTAGGGCGGTCCCATAGAGAAAATAAGTTGCCTGGATGGGGCTTAAGCGATAGAATGACATAAGTTTGCATTTTGACCCATTGAGTTTTAAGTCATTAGCAGAACACCAATTTTGGAACTTGTCCAGATCGGACTGAAGTTTGTATTGGGCAGAGGAAGATTTATACTAAAGACACAGCTTAACGTCATTTGCGTAAATAAGTACAACAGAGTTCGGTAAAGCAAAAGGCAAGTCATTTATAAAAATGGTAAAAAGTAAAGGCCCGAGATGACTTCCTTGAGGGACTCCAGATCTAGCTCGGACTAGGCAGGAGAATACATCATTAAAAAGGACACGTTGGGTTCTTCCAGAAAGATAACTGGAAATCCACGTAAGAAGGTTAGCAGGAAATCCCAAAAGATAGAGTTTTCTCAAAAGGAGTGAGTGGTTTACAGAGTCAAATGCTTTACTAAAGTCAGTGTAGATGACATCTGTTTGAAGGCCATTTTGAAAGCCATCAATTACAAATGATGTCAGCTCCAGTTAGTGGTAGTGGAGCGACGCCTAATAAAACCATGCTGGCATGGAGAAATGGTTGAACTACAGAGATGCTGCAGATGAGGAGTAATAATTTTTTCAAATAGCTTAGGAATTGCTGACAATTTAGAGATGCCTCTATAATTGGTAGCATCAGATTTTTTCCCTTTTTTTATGCAGGGGAACTATAAAGGATTCCTTCCACATATGGGGAAATATCGACGTTTCTAGAGATAAGGTGAAAAGCTTTGAAAAAGATTTGCACAATGACTCAGTGCAATTCTTTAGTACACAGCCTGGTACTCCATCGGGACATGGTGAAAGTATCGGTTTAAGCTTTAAAAGATCCGATAAAAAACTACGCTCGGAGAGAGATGGACCAAAAATACGATTGGCTGAATGAATTTCATACATGTAGGGCTGATCAGAAATAGTACAAGGTGAATACGTTGTTTGAAAAAATTTTGCGAATAGATCTGCAAGAGCCTGATCTGTATTCGCAAAAGAATTTTCAGACGAGAGCAAGGAAGGAGAAGATACATGTTTCCGCTTTGTGTTTACGAAATTATAAAACAGCTTCGGGTCCTGCGTAAACTGAACCCGACAACGGCGAATATAATCTCTATAACATTCAGCGTTATGCACGGTAAAGTTCGACCGAGCTACTAAGTACCTTGAAAAAGTTACATTGCAGCCGGTTCTTTTATATTTGTTTAAAAGTCTATTTTTGATATTTTTAAGATTATTTAGGCTCCTTGTAAGCCAAGGGGGGTTGTCTTTAACGTACGGATACTTCCATGGCACACAAGAGTCAAAACAACTATTCCAACTCCTATAAAAATATTCTAAGGCGATATTTATATCATTGCATGCTATAAGATCTGACCAATCAAAGGAAAGAATTAAGTTTTTGAGCTTTTTAAAGTCAGCCTTACTAAAGCAGCGAATTCTATCACGTACGCTATAAGATTTAATGGTACCTACAATGGTAGGCAAGGCAAGCGTAGGATGATGTGGATCTTCGGGGGTCACCAAAGCAGGGCTCTAGAAAGGGTGATTCCATCTGGATCAGACACAAAACCTAAGTCTAGAAACCGACCTTAAGAATTTGTTATACCTTATACCTTGAACCACTGTACCAAAAGAAAATTAGAACAAGAGAACAGTTTGTATGTTAGTATAAGAGTTAGAGGTTAGGCTTAGAGGAAGAGATAAGCAACTCAAACGGGAATAGCGAAAAGAGCAACAACAAATAGTACAGCAAAGCAGAGCTATGCTTAGATTAAAGTTAATAAATATTAATTCTCACCAAATACATCACACGCGTAAGCGAGACGGAAATTATAAAAGTGATTTAAAATTGTTAAGAAAATTTTAAATATATTTAAATCAAACGCCGGTTTGATCGCAAGGTAGGCAAAATACAAATATAACCGCAGAGCGCACAAAAAAAAACACGTCCGTTCGCTTTGAAAGGCAAAGAAAGATGATCTATATATAATAAGTATTATTATTATAAAAAACGCATTTTAACTAATGCCAGAATTCGGAGAACGTTGGGACTTGTACCAGCTAAATAAATATAAAATCTAATCTCGATGTGTAGCTAGTAGCGGCGGCCGTTGGTGGTTCATCAGCGGTCATTCCTGCATCTCCGAGCTCCTAATTGCGCCTTACGCTTACCTACAGGGCCGTGCATTGGTGTGCGATACCCGTTTTGTGTTTCGCCGGGGCGTCATAATGCATCGAGTTCGTGGCGTTTGAGTGAAGTGGCGTTTCCGTCCCGCAGTTCCGTTGGTTGGACCGTCCGCTCCTTCCCGCTGATCCGCGTGCCGCCATTTCTTGCGCTTAAGGTTGATTGCTAATAAACCATTAAGCTAAATTGAACTGCCTGACTTTGATTTTGTGGCTACCAAAAACGCTTGGTAGCGCAACATGAGAACTTTCGCAGAAGAACTTTCTCCTATTTGCTAGCTCCCGTCCTATCAAAACTGATTTCTCTTAATCAACTTTTAACTTTACTAAGCCGTCGGAAATTATCGAGACTCTGATAAATAAATAAATAAAATCGAAAGTTGTAAAACAGTTTTTCGTAACAAAAGTGGCAGTGACAATATATGAAAACAAAATTAAAAATTTCCCGCGACGGCAGTGCCAATAAAGTTCAAAAGATAAAAGAGAAGGTTATCCAGTCAAACAATTCCATATATAATAACGACTAAAACGAGGGTGATGCCCTTATTTAGTGCTATCAAAACAACTTCCTTCTATCTACTGCATCCTCCGTAGCCCCAGCTCGAGCTCGACTTCCCTGTGTAGCATTGTCAAAATTAAACGGTAACTATTCGGAATTTAGAAATTATTTCAGCCGAAACATTAGTCGACAATGATGTGAACAATCCAATTATCGACAAATGTAATCACTTGTTATCTTGCCCCTATGGTGAGAAAATTTAATTCAGTGACCAGGCAAAAATGTCCTTGTCCGCTGAAGAATCCGTAAAGCCAAGTGGTGTGACTTGTGACTGCAGCAGATTTTCTCCATATTTGTACATATTTATAATTGTTTATGATAGCGGCGGCAGATGTCAAAAGGTGCGCATCACTGGTCTACAAGCTCCCTTTTCATCTAATCTTCCTCTTCCGTTAGGGTTATCAACGCTAAAGCTTAGCACTTGCTGTTCATGGAAGGCCTAGTGTGCGTGGGCGGCTTTGGTTCCCCTGTGGATCTTTGATTGCTGTTGGTTTACTGTGGTTATATATATATTGGAAGCTTTGAGTCAGTAGAATTGCATCGTGCCGAGCAGACCTTTTATCTTTGACCCTCCGCCGCAGTTGAATAACCCCAAACAAAAAGTTCAAGTGAAATTGTCGAATTAATGATTGGAATCTGGGAAACTTCCTGCTACTAAAACGGTGGTAGCTCAACACCAAGAAAAAAGAAACCTAGAATCAGCAAGAAGTACAATCTATTTTTTTTTCAATGTTCCTCAAGCAACATCAAATAAGCTTGCAGTTATTGTTGAAACAAATTTGAATACATTTACTTGACTATCGGTTACGCAAAAGTTTTGTTTCGTTAAATCGGCTTCGATTTGTCTGACTGAACCAGATGCCAAATTCATCACAAACTTTTGCCTCGTTAGAGTTATCACTAGCAAACAAAATTACTTCGCCCTTTCTTTAAATGGGTTGCATACATCATTAGAATGGGTCAAGTCATTCAAATTAATTTCGAATAAGAGTTGGCAACGAAGGCACGAAGTTTTTCCTGATATTAATCATTTTTCGAATATATGTTATACAGTCTGGAAATTTTCGATGGATGTTAATATTGTTCTGGGCAAAAGACGCTTCTCGACAAACATGTTGGGGCCTCCGGGTGCACTTGTGGGTCTAGAAAAAAACAAAAATGATTGTGACACATATACGATTTGTTAAGGAACGGATAGCACTTCCTAGCAAAATAGCCCATACCCATGATGCCGAAAGCTCGGCAACATTGCTAAAGCCAAAAAGAATGAACACATGTTTTTTAGTTTTACTTCATAAATGCATTGAAGCGGTTATGCACAGAGTTGCATTTTGTAATCTTATATTTAATGTATACTCATTTCTTGGCGCTGCGTAGCAGATATAAAATATACAGTGCACAAGGTGTTTTATTTCTCATCATAACGCAGTTTTTGTTCCTTTGAGCAGGATTTGTAGTTGTTTATTCATGGAGGATCGCCTTAACATGGAGGTATACAAAGCTCTGGTCGTTGGCCGCCGCAAACTCAAGGCAGCGGCCACACGGATCTTGTGCTAAGATGAGCGAATACTAGCAACTTCAACAACGAGTGAGGCCATGTTTGATCAAGAGACTTTGAGACGCAATGTCCAATCATGACACGGTCGATGGGTACGTAGACCCAGCCGACGACAACGAAGTATACGAAGGAAAGTACATGAATGCAAGGCTGATTCTTAACGCAAATAAGCGCTTACTGGAGCCGCAAGAGACACCGCCAAACAACGATCCTATGACGCGTAAAGGAGACATTATTTTCCACATACTGCAGCAACAACAACAACTATTTGAGCGGTTGGAAAAGTTTACAGAGTTGCCAGAAACTACAAAGATAAATGTACTTAAAACCTGGACATTTTTCGAGTACGTATGAATCCAAAATTCAACTGCAAAATATGTCAAGGTCTTTATCACATCCTAACACGTCGTAAAAGTGCGCAGTCGACTGCATTGGTATATGTCTATGGCGGAATTGGAAGATATATAAGCTGCAGCCTTTTTTTCGACAGCGAATCGGAGCTATCCTACATATCGAAATGCATCAACTCTCTTGGACTACCACATCTTTCATCCCACGTACTGGTGTCGGATATATCGTTAATTAAGGCTACGTACAAAATCCCGAGTGTCCGACGATACTATGGATGTTACTGCACACGTTCTCAGTAAGATATAATCCTCGCTGCAAAGACACAACATCGACCCATCGTAAATAAAGGTGTTTGTTGGCTTCTTAATGGCGGATAGCGAACTCGCATTAGTTGCTTCAGTAGACATCCTGTTGGGAAGCGAATACGTTTGGGCCAGGGCAGGGACGCACGACAACATGGGCAATCTTATTGCCATATCGTCCATATTTGGATGGATAACCACATCGGTTGGAATCAAGCAATCTCCAACGGATACGTCGCTACTTTCCATGTGCAACATTCGCGTCACTTCAAAGATTTTGGGAATTGGAAAACGTCGGCGACTACACGAGAAAGGATCCAGATCATGACACGGTGGAGAAGCACTTTCTCCAAACTCTCCAAAGACATGGGGATGTCAAATCCGTTCGAACTTCCGTTCAAATTGACGAAACCAAAGTTGGCGGATACACTCAAGGGAGCACTCTCCCGTTTTGCAGCCGTGAAGAGACGACTTCAATTTAATCAGAATTGACGGGAGCAGTACATCACATTTAAGCAAGAGTATATCAGTCTTGGCCACATGCGAGAAGGCAAGACGCCAAGCTATGACACAGAACAAGTCTTCTATTTGCCGCATCACTCTATAACTTAGAGTGGTATTCAACGGGTCATTTAAGGACGCCAAAGGATTGGCACTAAATGACACTCTTCATATCGAGCAAAGCATTTTTTTGTGTTTTTGCGCTTTAGAATGTATTGATACGTCTTCACGGCAGACATTGTAAAAATGTTTCGCTAGATTTGGATAAACCTCGAGCATCAGAACTATCAGTGAATTGTGGACTTGGACTACTGTCGCCAATTGTGATGCAATTCAAAATCATGTTCCAGCGATGACCAAAATAGCCCAAATAGCCGACTCCTAATTGCTCGCCTTCTCTGATGCTGCCACGAAGGCATATGCTGTTGCTGTTTACTGTAGATTCCAAAATAACGACGGAACCTACTCAGTCTCACTCCTGGCGGCTAAGACAAGGGTACCGCCACTGAAACAACAATCCCTACCACGACTGGAGCTGTGTGGAGCACTTTTGCTGAGTCGCTTGGAGCGCTCACTGAAGAACAGCCTACGCCACAAGAACATAGGTGTTAATGCATGGTGCGATTCAACCATTGTCTTATCTTGGTTATCTCATCCATCATCAAAGATAAAAACGTTTGTAGCTCATTGTACCTCTGAAATTTTGGACACGCTACCACGACAGGCCTGGCATCACGTCATCTCCAAGGAGAATCCGGCAGACTGCGCATCAAGAGGAATGATGACTTCACAACTCAAAGACTTTCAACTATGGTGGAAGGGTCCACCATGGCTACTCGACGAAGAGCAATACAAGGTACATACAAGGTAGTCAAGAGGTTTGCTTAGATCTTTCAGAAAAATGCCCACAATATGATCATTTCCCATTCCCCATGCCCCATGCAAATCATTCCAGTCACAGGCGCTGTCCTTCAATGAAATCCTGGCTAATCCAGGACTGCTTCCAGCCAAACAGCCACTTCAAAGCCGTTCAATACTGCTGATCTTCTATGAGTTGGCGGCAGACTGAGTCATTCGGAGCTACCAAAAGTAGGCAAGCATCCCATACTGCTACCAAAGGCACATCGTATCGCGAAGCTCATTCTGGAGCATAAACACTGGGTTACCCCACACCCAGGCATATCGGCACTCATCGTTATCATCCGGCAAAAGTATTGGATACTGGGAGCAGGAATCCTTATCCAAGTATCCGAATCCCACAATCGCTTCCGTTCGTCCGTTCTGGATGCGATTACGCAGGGCCTATCATTCTGAAGGATCGCCAAGGCCGCAATCCCAGGAACTGCCTGGTCACGTTTGGAACTGGCTACATTTGAAACTGGCTACTGATATTAGCATCGAGACTTTCTTGGCAACCCTAAAACGTTTCATGTCACTTCACGGGAAATGCACCCAAATTTACAGTGACAATGGCAGACATTTCGTCAGTACGAAGAGAGTACTGGATGAGATGCAACAACTCCTTGCATCACAGAAACACAAGAATCTAGTCTCACAGACACTAGCAGATAGAGGCGTTAAATGGGTCTTCTTTCCACCAAACGCACCCCACTGTGGCGGAAAATGGGAATCCGCCGTACGCTCGGTTAAGCTGCACCTGCGCCGCATCATATGCAACACCGTCATTTAACTCAAGACCACTGTACTACACACCGACACCGACGTCAACTATCTGTCTCCAGCACACCTGTTGATAGGCAGAGCAACAGACCAGAGAATAGATTGGACTACTGGCAACGTGTCCAAGCACTCTACCAAGGATTTTGGAAACGCTGGCATCAGGGGTACCTCACTACGTTGCAGTATAGGCCCAAATGGAAAACTCCACAACCGAAAGACAGGATCGGAGCTGTGGTTTTACACAAGGACTCCAACACTCCACCCGCTGCCTGCCCAGTAGCAAAGGTAATTGGAACGCTCACAGGAGCGGATAGTCTTGTTCGTACCGGCTATTTAAAAACTGCAGCCGGAGAAGCAACTCGTCCTATCACAATGATAGCCATTTTACCATGTTCAGAAACGATGTTTCAGGGCGGGCCAGGATGTTGAGGAACGGATAGCACTTCCTTGCAACGAAAGCCTGGCAATATTGCTAGAGCCAAAAAGAATGAACACATGTTTTATACTTTTACTTCATACTTCACCTTAAATTTGATGTATACTCATTTCTTGCCGTTGCGTCGGCATCTTGTTTTTTGCTTCAGTTAACATTTCGCAAACAGTTCACATGGAACTAGCAGATATAAATTATACAGTCCACAAGCTTTACGATTAAAAAAAATTTAATTCATAAATTTACACATATTGTGGTGACAAAAGTAACATATATATTAATTTACTGTTACATATGTATATTAATTTAATTTGCTGGTCCTTAATTTACTGGATTACTCAGAGCTTACAAAAGCACCGAAAATAATGATTATTCGTATTTTTTTAAACAAAAAAATCATTGACGACGATCTTTTTCGACGATCTTCGCATTTTCGTAAAGATTCTTAAAATGTCGATTTTTTTGATATTGTTCACGGGTAATGCCTATTTTTAAGCGATTTCATAAATAATCAATAATTTTTGAGCGAAAAAAATTAAACACAATGATTATTTGTATTATTTTTTTTTGCTCAAAATAAAACTCCTTTAAGGAATACAGGCTTCGTATATGGATTTTTTCCATACTTTGTTTGAGTATCTCTTCTTTATGAGTATCTCTGAAGGAACAAAAATATAATCTTTTTTTTTAAACCAACCCCTAACGCCTTCCTGATATAAGATGATAATTATTCATTGTAACAAAAAGTAGTTTTGATAAAGAGTCGCTTGAAAGGTTGCATTTTTGGATCTGTTAAGAGCAATTTCAGTACCGAAAATGAATCCTTCTACAAAGCCTGTCTTTCGTAAATAAGTTTTATTTTGAGCAAAAAAAAAATAAAACTCACACATAATCATTATTTTTATGTTTTATTTTTTCGCTCAAAAATAATAAATATTGTTTATTTCTTATAAAATCGCTCAAAAAATAATCATTATCGGTGAGAAATATCGTAAAAATTCATTTTTGATCATTTTCTACTGATTTTTAAAATAAAACTTATAATGATTACGTTCCCTGTACAAAAGCATTAGGAATCACTTGGGTTCCGAAAAATGTTTTTAAATTTTAAATTGATGATTTATCAAAGGGCGACTAAGAGAAATATTTTTTTCAGTGACTTTTAAGCTTTTCGACCATCTTGGCTTATTAAGCCCAATTGTCATTAAGTCAATTCAGCCAATTTTTGTAATTTTTTTTCCAAACTACAGTAGGTCTTGCGTTATGTGCTGCTCACCGTTTTGCAAATCTCTGTCGCAAAATCAAGCCTATAAAAAAATGTAATCCCCATTGGCGGCATGTCCCAGAAAACAGAACCAGACAGATATAGTGTCAAGTCGTGGTGATGTAAAAGCACTGTAAAATCTATTCGATATACAGGACCTTCAATTTTAAACGATCTCTTAGGTAAGTGGTTGCTAATGCTTCTTATTAAATAAATAATACTCCTATATTCTACAATAGCAAGTTTTCCGTTTTTTTGACGAAGTCAAGCGTCTGTTGCAGCAACGTGCTTGGATTGTAAACACCCCGGAGGTCTGAAGCCAGAAAGTTCAGTTTCAATGCAAACCTCGTCTTATGACTCAAGTTATGGAAATTTACCCTTACACCAAATTCGCGCTCCCCATCGATTTTCAGTAAATGGTGATGATTTTTGCGGCCCATAAATACCACATTGAAAATTCGTACAGAACACTATATAAGTTTTGTTGGTCTGTTTCGCATCGCCACTTCGCGGAACTACGGCAGCATATAAAGGAGAATGCAGTTATTGATTAAATTACTTCATTCGCATCAAGAAAAGGATGCGTATTTGCGTTTATACAAGGACCGCACAAGGGAGGACGCGGGTGTTAAGACTGCAGATCACCTAATCCCACAAGGGCACAGAGGACAATTTCATAGGCGAAAAATAAAAAACACAATTTGTATAATAAAACTTAAAAGTTTTTATGTAGTTATATATTGTCATACTGTTTTAAAATTAATATTTGTTGTTGCGCTACCAAGCATAGTTCAGTTTATTCTGTGGCAACCATTAGCAGCTTAAGCACGACCGACGACGATAGCTCACCGTTACTTGCGGTACCGATGCAGTTATTAACCGCGTAGCTGTTAAGATACTGCCGTTTTGGCCCGGGCACCCAGTATTATGGCTGTCGCAAATCGAAGCCCAATTTATTCTGACAACGCCGCCAAGAAATGTCACCGACCATGCTCGTTTTCATCCGAACTAAAAAACTAAAACAGTCTTCGGATTCGGCGGACCAATTCGAAGAAAACTACAACGCAATTGCCCGCCTCGCAATCAACGACAATTTCTCCCAAAAAACAGTTTCTCATCCACACCGGCGCCGACATTTCAGTGATGCCACCCTGCAAAAACCCAAAAACTATGCTCACTCCAAAGCTTCTTTTCGCCGCCAATGGCACGAAAATACAAACCTATGAAGAAAAACGCACAACATTTAAACTGGGATTGAGACAAAACTTCGTTTGGACCTTCGTGATAGCTGACGTCAACTGCACTATTATTGGATCCGATTTCCTTCAAACTCATTGATCGAGCTACGCTGCTTGAATCAACTTGTTACGCGTCCAAGGTAAAACAGATTGGATTTTATCCTACGACACGAGCAACCAATACGCTAGATTGCTTCACGGATATCGCGATCTTGCAACGATGAACTCTAACCGGCTGCCAGCAATGTCCGAAGTAATGCACTTCATCTCGACCCACGGCCCGCCTACTCACGCCCGCGCCCGTCGACTAGCGCCCGACAAACTCAAAGCTGCAGAAACCGATCTGTTCTGCTATCTCATCGAAAAAGGATTATGTCGCCACTCAAAAAGCGAGTGGTCTAGCCCATTGCACCTGGTAAAGAAAGCAAATAGAGAGTGGCGACCATGCGGCGACTACCGAGCACTGAACAACATAACAGTGCCGGATCAATATAATATTCCGTACATACTGGATGTAACGAGCATCTTACATGGTGTTGGGACTGGTGACTGCAGCAGTCTTTCCCCATTATTTATATATATTTGTAATTGATTATAATAGCGGGGGTGGCCGTCAATAGGTGGATAAGCTGGTCGATAGCTCAACTCACGATAAGAAGATATTTTCGAAAATCGACCTGCAAAAAGCAGTGTTTAAAAAACTGCACCAAGATTCATTTCATGTGAGTTTGCTTCGGCTTTTGCTTCTGAAATAAACAGAAGTTGCAGTCAAAGCAAAAGGAGAAAACGGTTGCCGACGAAAAGCAAATCTGCAGCTGCAGACACCGCTTTAAAATGTTAGATTTGGCTTTGATGCTGCTTTTGATAAAAAACGCAAGTCGAAGCAGCAGCAACTATTCGACTTCTATAAGTCGCCAGCAGCAGTAGTCGCCATTTTGAACATTTTTGATTTTGAGTTTCAATAACATCTGACAATGTTGCCAACATGCTTGAGACAACAAATATATTATCATTTGTTTTCAATGAAAATTTTGACGAGGACGACGAATTTTGTTCGAACGATAAATAATTAAAGATAATTGAAAATATAGAAAAAGTTCCAAGCGTGCTAATAGGGAACATTCAAGTTTCTCGTTGTCCTGCACACACAGTTCAACTGGTTGCTCTCGATGAAATTAAATCGTCGTATACATATGTTGAAATATCTATTTAATTGTCGTTAATGACGAAGTTTATAAGAAAAACCTCAATTCGGTTTCGCGAAATATTCGAGCAGAACAGCTAAAAATGCCTCAACTAGATTGTCCGACCAGATGGGGATCCATCTACACGATGCTAATGGCTTTGTTAGTGGCTAAAACAAAACAAAAACAAAATCGACTTCATTGGAAACTATTGCTTAGTTTTCAGTTCATTGCAGAAACCAATATAAGAGTTTCAAGAAGAGCAACTGATGCTAAATGATGCAACTCACGATATGACAAAAACGATTGGAGATAAGATTTTGAGCTCTATAGAAGTGCGATCGAAAACAAAATGAAAAATTTAATTTCATATTTCGTGCTTATTTTTGGATCCTCTTTTCCAACATACACTAATACCACAACAAAAAAATGATGCAGCGAATCATTTAAAATCAATATGGGACAGAATAAACGACATAAATTCTACTGGACAGTTATGCTCCACACCATATTCGGGCTCACGTCAATCTGTGAACCGTTTTTTGATGAAGAATATGAATTGTTAAACGCTTACTTAGAGCAAGGGATCCAAATGAAAGTCAGCAGTACATTCGACGTCTACTCAAAAATTGACAATCTTTAACTTCCTTTCCAAAGAATCGATGCAGACTTTCCTACATTTTAGAAACGATAGCAGTCCACTGACCAGGAGCTTTATCCACTATGTAATGTCTGCTTTGCTGTACCACCATCTCAGATACATACATAGTATGTTTTCTAACAGGTTACGATTGAACGAGCATTTTTGACGTTAAGACTTTTACTTACTGATTAACGAAATCGACTAAGTCAAGAAATCCGAGAGAACATACTGCTGATCAAATTAAATCCAAGCTTTCTGGACTCAGCGATTGACAACTTATATGTTTCTCAAGGTGACGAAGTGAAAGACAATTTTGAATAATAATGTAATATTCTTATATTTTATATTTTAATTTCCGAAAAAAAATTAATTAAAAAAGCAAATTGTCAAACAGTTTTATTTAATAGAATACTCCTCCTACAGAAAACAGCATAGACTGCAAAAAGCAACAAACAGCAAAAGCAGCAAAGTCAATTTCGACAGTGACTTGCAGAATCGAAAGCAGCAGCAAAGCAAAAACTAAAATTTACTGGCGAGAAGTGAACAGTTGTTGCTTCGACTTGCGATTTTTAGCATACATAATGTAAAATTCTTATATTTTATATTTCAATTTCCGAATAAAAATTGATTAAAAAAGCAAATTGTCAAACAGTTTCATTTAATAGAATACTCTTCCTACGGCAAACAGCATAGACTGCAAAAAGCAAAGCGTTTTTTAGCAAAATCAAACATTTTTAAACGGTGTCTGCTGCTGCTGATTTGCTTTTCAGGGGCATCTGTTTTCTGAAGCCGTCCAAGCATTCAATGCCTGCAAGAAAGAGCTTGCCATTAACGCTAACCACAGATACCTCCGAATTTGTGCACCCGGATCTGAACCATTGTACCCACGTGTTCGACAGAACTCTTAGAGGTCTCTTAGAGGAACTGTTAGGGTTCACGCTCACATTGCTGGAGTCCATTTCCAGTACTCTGACACATTGATTTTATATTGAATTCCAATATTTATTTAATAATATATAACGCAGTAGCGACAGCTCGCGGATCAGCGGGGAGTGCAGACGTTCCAAATCAACGGCACTGAAGGACGGAACCGAAGCTGCACGACGGAGCAGCGCGAGGAGATAAAAATAAGTAATGTTGTTCCACCTACGCATTGCCCAAACCCGATAAGGCCCGAGCATTAGGGCGCCCCGGCGATCTACAAGGCGGGTATGGCACACTAATGCACGGCCCTGTGACGCAGCTCCAGGATTTCTAGCTGCGGGCGACGGCAGCAGCGATACAAGGGACCTCCCCCATTGGAAGGTCGCGAGTAAAGGGCTACAACAGAGGTAGCACATGGCGCTGGCAGAACAATTGCCGGCAAATCAATGCACAAATCCGATACAGGAGAATGAACAGCAACTCCAAGCAAACCATCGCAAACAACTTGACAAGCGGCATCGAACGGAGCGGGACGCATCCAGAACCAAAACGGAGTGTCCATCGCTGTGTATCGGCTTCGTTGTTGTCGGCAGAGAAGCAGCAGCAGCTACTTATGGCGTGGCAGTGTATGTGGAAACGACATCCGGAAGTTCAAGGTGCTCGCCAGAAAAATGCGAGCGCACAACGTTGGCCAACTCCCAAAACTTGATCGACAATGTGCTGCCGATTTCGTCACCATTCAATTTCCCCATTTCGACCTGGAGCGTGGAGAATTTACTAATTGTCTGCACCAATTGCACCAATATGGCCCACAATGATTTTGGTAGCTCGTTCAACTTCAGCGTTCTTCGAGCAGGTCCAGCAACGATATATTCAACTCCAACCGGGGCCGAGAACGACTGACGCCAGGGACCCGTAATGCGGTGCCGTAAACCATTGCTGTTGGGCTCAGCCCAATATCGCTTTTGATTGTTATACATATCATTCAGTTGTCTTGTGGGTGGTTCGCCGTCGGGCGCTGGTGCTTAAAACCACAAACCTTGGAGAGCTGAATAATGTTGATTCAAATGGTCGACCTAAATCCATTGTGATGTAGAGAGGGATTCCGTACTGAGCGAACCAGCCCGAAATCAGTGCGTTGGCTACAGATTGAGCTGTGATGTCGACTAAGCAACTCATAATCTCTTTTGCCTTTCAAAGCGAACACTCTGCGTTTATTTTATTATTTTGCCTATATTGCGATCAAACCGGCGTTTGATATAAATACATTTTAAATTTTTAACAATTTAAAACAATTTAACAATTTCCGTCTCGCTTACTCGTGTGCATTGATATATTTGGTGGTAAATTAATATTTATTAATTTTAATCCAAGCGTACCTCTGCTTTACTATTTGTTGTTGATCTTTTTCTCTATTCCCTTTTATAGTTGCTTATCTCTATCTCTAAGCAAAGATTATACAGTACATAGATGGGACATCTGGGCTTAAAATTGACACATTTTTTCGTTGAGCTTGTTGGTAAGGGGGGAACGCACAAGCCCTTGATTCTATTTTTAGAAGTGCTTATTAGTGTGCGTAAATGAAAGTTTGTACATATGTGTGTGTGCGTCTGTTCTCGGGTGAATCGTAAAAATGATTTTGCTTCTAAATTTCAATTTCCGACGATTTTACGACTTGCCGATATGGTAGCCGAACAAACCATATAGCATTTATGCGCAGGCGCAACGGCCAACCGTGGTGGTCTAGGGTCTAGAGTGCATGCTTTCTGCCAATGAGACAATGGTTCTAACCCACTTATAAGTTATAAGTTATAACTGATAACTTATAACTTATAACTTATAATTTCGTTGAATTGCAGGCAGTTCTTGTAAATTTGTTTATAAGTCGGTTTATAAGTTTATAAGTTATAAGTTAACTTATAACTTATAACTTATAACTTATAAACTTATAAACCGACTTATTAACAAATTTACAAGAAGTTATAAGTTAACTTATAACTTATAACTTATAAACTTATAAACCGACTTATAAACAAATTTACAAGAACTGCCTGCAATTCAACTTTCGCAAGGTACTTTAGAAGCAAACTTCACCGTGCATAACGCTCAAAGTTATAGAAATTATGTTCGATGTAGGCTTCAGTTTACTCAGCATCCGAAGCAGTTTTATAATTTTGTAAACACAAAGCGAAATCATGTATCTTCTTATTTGGTCTATCTATGTCCAAACGCAGTTTGTTATCGGATATTTGAATGGCTAACTCGGTACTTGCACCAGGTTCCGATAGAGTACCAGGCTGTGTGCTAAAGAATTGCGCAGAGTCATTGCGAAAACATCTTTTAAAGCTTTTCAACACATGTATGGAACCGAAGATATTTCTTCATAAGTGGAAGGAATCTTTCAAAATTTCGCTGCATAAAAAAAGGAAAAATTATCTTATCTGATCTGCAACTTCTCAGTAGTTCAGTTATTTCTCCATGCCGGCTTGGCTTCATTAGGTGTCGCTCCACCATCACCATCTTGTTGGAGCTGACGTTATTTGTAATTGATGGCTCCCAAAATCGCATTTAAGCAGAAGTTGTCTGTATTGACTTTAGTAAAGCATTTGACACTGTAAACCACTGACTCTTTTTGAGAAAGCTCGATCTTTTGGGATTTCCTGTTAAATGATATGGAAGTTATTTCACAAATAACTACCTTTCTGGAAGAACCCAATGCAGTTGCTCTTCTTGAAACTCTTATATTGGTTTCTGCAATGAACTGAAAACTAAGCAATAGTTTCCAATGAAGTCGATTTTGTTTTTGTTTTGTTTTAGCCACTAACAAAGCCATTAGCATCGTGTAGATGGATCCCCATCTGGTCGGACAATCTAGTTGAGGCATTTTTAGCTGTTCTGCTCGAATATTTCGCGAAACCGAATTGAGGTTTTTCTTATAAACTTCGTCATTAACGACAATTAAATAGATATTTCAACATATGTATACGACGATTTAATTTCATCGAGAGCAACCAGTTGAACTGTGTGTGCAGGACAACGAGAAACTTGAATGTTCCCTATTAGCACGCTTGGAACTTTTTCTATATTTTCAATTATCTTTAATTATTTATCGTTCGAACAAAATTCGTCGTCCTCGTCAAAATTTTCATCGAAAACAAATGATAATATATTTGTTGTCTCAAGCATGTTGGCAACATTGTCAGATGTTATTGAAACTCAAAATCAAAAATGTTCAAAATGGCGACTACTGCTGCCGTTTTCTCCTTTTACTTTGACTGCAACTTTTGTTTATTTCAGAAGCAAAAGCCGAAGCAAACTCACATGAAATGAATCTTGGTGCAGTTTTTTAAACACTGCTTTTTGCAGGTCGATTTTCGAAAATATCTTCTTATCGTGAGTTGAGCTATCGACCAGCTTATCCACCTATTGACGGCCACCCCCGCTATTATAATCAATTACAAATATATATAAATAATGGGGAAAGACTGCTGCAGTCACCAGTCCCAACACCATGTAAGATGCTCGTTACATCCAGTATGTACGGAATATTATATTGATCCGGCACTGTTATGTTGTTCAGTGCTCGGTAGTCGCCGCATGGTCGCCACTCTCTATTTGCTTTCTTTACCAGGTGCAATGGGCAAGACCACTCGCTTTTTGAGTGGCGACATATTCCTTTTTCGATGAGATAGCAGAACAGATCGGTTTCTGCAGCTTTGAGTTTGTCGGGCGCTAGTCGACGGGCGCGGGCGTGAGTAGGCGGGCCGTGGGTCGAGATGAAGTGCATTACTTCGGACGTTGCTGGCAGCCGGTTAGAGTTCATCGTTGCAAGATCGCGATATCCGTGAAGCAATCTAGCGTATTGGTTGCTCGTGTCGTAGGATAAAATCCAATCTGTTTTACCTTGGACGCGTAACAAGTTGATTCAAGCAGCGTAGCTCGATCAATGAGTTTGAAGGAAATCGGATCCAATAATAGTGCAGTTGACGTCAGCTATCACGAAGGTCCAAACGAAGTTTCGTCTCAATCCCAGTTTAAATGTTGTGCGTTTTTCTTCATAGGTTTGTATTTTCGTGCCATTGGCGGCGAAAAGAAGCTTTGGAGTGAGCATAGTTTTTGGGTTTTTGCAGGGTGGCATCACTGAAATGTCGGCGCCGGTGTGGATGAGAAACTGTTTTTTGGGAGAAATTGTCGTTGATTGCGAGGCGGGCAATTGCGTTGTAGTTTTCTTCGAATTGGTCCGCCGAATCCGAAGACTGTTTTAGTTTTTTAGTTCGGATGAAAACGAGCATGGTCGGTGACATTTCTTGGCGGCGTTGCCAAAATTGCTGTGGTACCACATGCCTGAAGTCGTGTCGAACTGTTCATGCGAGAACAGTTTTTGAACAGAGCGTTGATCTGTTGGTCGATGCGGTCTAGACGGTCGTCGAAAACGACGCTGTTGGGTGGCTCCGACTTGGCGTCGACTCTGCGTACATGATGGAAACTTAGCTAAGTTCCATAAGCAAGAGTCCGATGCTTGGAAGATCGCTTGCACTTCTGTTGATAAGCTCTGCAGCCACAATGCTTTCAAGAAAGTTTCGTCAACTTTATTTGCGGGGAGTGCGTTTGACTTGTTGAACATCTGTGTCGGGCGCTTGTCACCAACGTCAGTCTTTAAAATTTGCTTCTGAATTTTCCTCTGCTCTGTTTCGCAGAAGCGTTCCAAAATGCACGACTTTAAGTTTTCATACTTGCCTATGCCTGGTTGGTTGACGATGGCGTCGGCAATTCGGGCCAGCACTGGTGCTACGATTGACACCAGGACCGTGATTAATTTATTGTCGCCTGGAGTTAATCCTGTCAGAATAAATTGGGCTTCGATTTGCGAGAGCCATAATACTGGGTGCCCGGACCAAAACGGCAGTATCTTAACAGCTACGCGGCGAATATCTGCATCGGTACCGCAAGTAACGGTATCGTGAAATACGTCGACGTTGTCTTGCGAGGTTGTGTTGTTCGAAATTATAAGCGAACGTAGCTGTCGTTATAGTAAAATCAATGTATCAGATTACTGGGGATGGACTCCAGCCATATCGATACTCGCGTGAGCTATCGTCGACGGTCGTGCTTAAGCTGCTAAGGGTTGCCACAGAATAAATTGAACTACGCTTGGTAGCGCAACAACAAATATTAATTTTAAAACAGTATGACAATATATAACTACATAAAAACTTTTAAGTTTTATTATACAAATTGTGTTTTTTATTTTTCGCCTATGAAATTGTCCTCTGTGCCCTTGTGGGATTAGGTGGTCTGCAGACTTCACACCCGAGTCCTCCCTTGTGCGGTCCTTGTATAAACGCAAATACGCATCCTTTTCTTGATGCGAATCAAGTAATTGATTTAATAAATCCAATTTCCTCTAGTAGCCGCAGTTCACCATCAACGGATATACTTAGCGTCTCTCGAATCTTTAGAAACCTTTATAAATCGAATCAGTAGATACGTCTGAAACTACTTCTAAATAAGCTGCGTTGGATGCGAAACAGACCAACAAAACTTATAAAGTGTTCTGTACGAATTTTCAATGTAGTATTTATGGGCCACAAAAATCATCACCATATACTAAAAATCGACGGAGAGCGCGAATTTGGTGTAAGGGTAAATTTCCTTAATTTGAGTCATAAGACGAGGTTTGCATTGAAACCAAACTGTCTGTCTGCAGACCTCCGGGGTGTTTACAATCCAAGCTCGTTGTTGCAACAGACGCTTGAGGTTCAACACTTAAGGATTCATCTGAAAATTCGGATAGTACTTACACTATTGATAAAAGCTCTGGAGAAATTGAGAGCTATATTGTACAATATAGGAGCATTAATAAGTCGCCCCTATTGCGGAACCACTAAAAGGTTAAACCATTATCTATAGCTTTTCGTTTCTGTAATCTTTTCGTTTTCTTATGAAGCGGTAAACACAAAAGTACGAGGCGAATGCAATTACTTGATTCGCATCAAGGAAAGGATGCGTATTTTTGTTTATACAAGGACCGCACAGAAGGGCTCAGGTGTGAAGTCTGAACAAATGATCGAACGAAATTAAACTGAATAGTTTTTCAGTAGTATTAAATAAAAATAAATGCTTTATATTTACTTAATTTATATTTACTAGTTTCAGCTGCCTCTTTCTGACTCCCTTATTCTTATAAGCATTATTTTGACAATGATTTTACAAATCTTTGTAGAAATTTGCTTACATGTTTATGACCATGTTTTTATTTTTCCATAATATGGCCTTATGCATTCGATTCCTCGATCTCTGGTGTATTCAAACTTAATTTTCTTAATTTTATTGAATTATTATTTTATTTTTTTTTTATATTTATTTATTATATTATTCAATTGTTTTGATACCCTTGCAGAGGGTATTATAATTTTGGTCAGAAGTGTGCAACGCAGTGAAGGACACATCTAGGACCCCATAACGTATATATATTCTGAACCAGGATCACCTGCTTATATCAGCATGTCTGTCTGTCCGTCGGTCCGTCTGTCTATTTCGACGCAAACTAGTCTCTCAGTTTTTGAGCTATCGTCTCCAAACTTTGCACACACCCTTCTTTCCTTTGCACGCAGTATATATGTCGGAATATATGCCGGGATCGGCTGACTATAGGATATAGCTGCCATATAACTGAACGATCGGAAATGCCACAACTTTCGTATTTATAGAGCGTAGAAGCGTCGGAATTTTTTTTAAATCCTTGATATTAAAAAACCGGCTCATTACCTTTGAGTCAACCCGCCCCTTTAGCAATCCACCTAAGCATTGTATGGAGACCTTCGTTCTGAGCTAATCACTATCTCAGGAAGCTTTTAACTAAATTCAGATCACATACTCTTGGTAATCGAACTAAAAACAGTTGTTTACGAGCTCTCCTAGAAGAGGAATTTTCTTTCACAAAGCATATTCCTCCGCCAGCTTTCCAGGCAGCAGGTAATTAAACTCAACATTATTTTCATACCCCTAGAAGATGGGACTCCTGACCTCTTTGTCTAAAATAGCACTTCGCTGCCTTTTTTAAGCTGTGGACAAAGTTCAATAAACTTTTATTTTTGTCTCATTAGTTAGCTCTTTAATTATAACTAAGACCGAGTCAACTATATTAAGTTTGAATCTGAATTTTTAGTGAAAGGAAATAATGGTATCTGCCATCAGGATCCAGGATATGCGGTTGGTGGATTAGAATATTTCGCACAGTACCTTAGTGAAGCCCTATGGTTAAACATTCTTGAATGCTATTCTAAACATATATACTAAACATTATACTTACATTGAAAAATAAAAATACCAAAAAATCCATTTCACATTTCACCGAATTAGGCTTTGTACATAGCAAAATTTTAAAATCTTTCGGGGCGTTTGCTCAGGGCCTGATTCCGAAGAATATGAAGAAAGAAATGGAAAATAAAATGGAGAAAAAATACTCGCTATTTTGTAGCGGAATTTTAACTACAAAAAAACTTTTATAACCCAATTTATATAAGAATTTTTAATTATAAGAACTATTTTTAATTTATATTATAACAATTAATAACAGTAGTTTTTATACCCTTGCAGAGGGTATTATAATTTTGCTCAGAAGTGCAAAGCAGTGAAGGAGACATTCTGGACCCCATAAAGTATATATATTCTGGATCAGGATCACCTCCTGAGTCGATATAAGCATGTCCGTCTGTCCGTTTATCCGTCTGTCTGTCTGTTTCTACGCGAGCTAGTCTCTCAGTTATTGAGCTATCGCCTTGAAACTTTGCACACACCCTTCTTTCCTTTGCACGCAGTATATAAGTCGGAACGGGGATCGGGATCGGCCGACTATATCCTAATGCACAAATCATTGTTGTGTCGGTAAATTACCATAAAAAGCAAAAATAATTTCTGGGGAGTCAATCCACATAATTTAAATACAACTTATTTTGGGACTAACTTTGGGCTTTCTTTGTTGATAAGTTTATAAGCTATATAAAATACTGTGATACAAATGACTTCTTGAAACAACTTTGAGACTTCATGTGGTCACTAGATCATGTTGTTGGGAAATTGAATTGTCCGGCAATCCTCTACGTTGTATCTGTCGTTTCCCAGAACCTTGGTTATACAACCATCGATCGAAAAAACTCGATCATCACCAGATTGTCAACGAAAAATGTTGATGTTGCTCCAACATAATATTTTCTGCTGCTGGCTGACTGTTTGTTGTCTTCATGTTTTGAATCACAAGATCGTTTATGAAGTTCTCAAATTCTTAGGTCAATTATGTCACTTATGCACAGTGGTTAGCCAGAAACTGAAAACAATTTTTTCATAGTCTTTTTGTTCCGAGCTTACATCAAAAAAGTGTATTTAGTGAAAGCGCATACTATTACCAAGATGTGGCAATTCCCAGTCTTACTTTTGATGAAATGTCTAATGTGATCAATATTAATAGTGCGGAATGGTAGTAGAATAATTTCTCGCAAATGTGGCTCCATCTGTCTTTCCGGGTTTTACTTTGTATCTTCTCATCCTTAAAAACCAGAAATGAAAACGAGTTCCGTAAAGTCCTCCTTCGTCATAATTGGCTTTGGTTACGCGCCATCTACTACCAACTTTTTGTCATCGTCACTTTTCGGAACCGAATACTTTTTATAATAAAGAATCTGTTCTTATTTGACAACGTGAATCGGTGAAGCAAGGATTGCTGGAAATATCTCCGTCCAAAATCATTTTTACTTTTTGATCGTGCCTTTGCATTCTGTAAATCCAATCCTCGTCGATGAGAGTTATCTTGAATATGTTCACTTCTAGTGTGCAGAGCTCTATTTCAAAGCTTAGACAGCTGAAATAGAATACAGACCTAAGTTTTTTGTCTTCTTCTTGAAGTAGGACTGCTGTGCACTTCGTGTCGACGTGCCGGATCATGGATGAGTTTTTATATCCCCTTTCAGTTTCAGTTTCTCTAGAAGTTTACTCAATTCTGTATTCTTTGACGAATTTCGAAAAATCCTGTTATGCCATGAAATCTATAAATTCAGTCTCGCTTTGTGGAGTGGCAAACTCTCTGATACATCGGGTTTTTTCGATTTCTAAATGAATATCATTTGCTGTTATATCCTGTTCCACTGAACTTTAGGTTGTATAAATTAACATTTAGATGGACGCAATATTGATCATACTGATTTATGGCCTTTAGGAAATACTCTAGCAAGATCATTCCCTTGATCATAGTCTTTAATGAAACAATTACTTTGTCTACATAGCTGATAATGTTGCGTTTATGTTCCAGTTTGGTAATGATATCTGTTTTAACTTCTTGTAATACCATCGGTGCGTTTACGAAAAGTTTACGAAAAGAAATCGGCATTGGATATTGTATTTTCAACCAAAGATTATATAGTACATAGATGGGACATCTGGGACATCTAACATATTTTTATACCCTTGCAGAGGGTATTATAATTTTGTCAGAAGTCAGAAGTCCAGGACCCCATAAAGTATATACATTCTGGATCAGGATCATCTCCTGAGTCGATATAAGCATGTCCGTTTGTCCGTCTGTCTGTTTCTACGCAAACTAGTCTCTAGGAACGGCCGGGATCGGCCGACTATATCCTAGATTCACTATTAGGGAAACAGATTCACTATTAGGGGAATTTAGGCCGATGTGGAAAATTTCATAAGGATCGGCCGACTATATTCTATAGCTGCCATATAACTGAACGATCAGAAATGCCACAACTTGCGAGTTTTTGGGCGTAGAAGCGTCGGACTTTTTTTAAAATCCATTTTATACGAATCTAAGCTTGTTATGAATGTTTTTGCAAAGATCGGCTAACTATATCTATAACTATAACTATTTACTATATCTTTCATCAATAGAAGCCGCTAAACTGCAAGGGTTCGGCTCCGTCCGAAGTTAGCTTTCCATTCTCGTTTTCTTTGAGCTTGTTGGTATGGGAAGAAAGCACAAGCACTTATTCTATTTTTAGAAGTGTTTATTTGTGCATAAAAATTAAAATTTGTACATATGTATGTGTGAGTCTCTTCTCGTGTGAATCGTAAAAATGATTTTGCTACTAAATGTCAATTTCCGAAGATTTTACGACTTGCCGATATGGTAGCCGAACACAGGCACAGGCTCAGCGGCCAACCGTGGTGGTCATGAGCGAAACTGCTTTTATTTTTTTGTCAAATAGAATTTTTTTCATTTAGTTTTTATTCCAGCGAAATTTATTTTTTTTTTATTAAAAATATCAGAAAAGCCATTTATTTTTTTTTTGCTCAAAAATAGAAATTCTGGTTGATTACATATGAAATGGCTTAAAAATAATCATTACCCAAGAAAAATATCAAAAAAGTCTAAATTTTAAGAATCTTCACTTAAAAAAATAGAAATAATCATTATTTTTGGTCACTGAAAAAAAAAATAAAAATTATATACAAAATTTGCTGGGTCTGATCTATTAAAAAAATTCCGTTTACCACGTAGGCTATCGCCTTACAAAGACTTAAAAAAAAAAATAGTGCATATGCTTTCGACTCCCTTTCAGTCATACGTACTGGCATTTCTAGCAGTAGAACTGGCAGTTAGAAAGCGGGTTCCAGCAGCACTAAAAAAGATTTAAAAAGTTATTGCTAGTAGAGGCCAAAATCTTTTTTTTATTTTTTAAATATAGAGACTAGCGAAGAAAAAATGATATTAAACGAGAATGGAAAGCTAACTTCGGACAGAGCCAAAGCTTATGTACCCTTGCAGTTAAATAGCGGCTTCTATTGATTAAAGATATAGAAAATATCGGATATAGTTAGCCGATTTTTACAAAAACATTCATAACAAGCTATAGGATATCGTCGGCCGATCCGTATGAAATTATGAAAGCCGATCCAGATCGGCTTATATTCCCATAAAAGAGAACCTGTGCAAATTTTAAGCTTCTATCTTCAATAACATGGAAGTTATAGCATTTCCAATCAATCAGTTATATGGCTATGGATATAGTCTGCCGATCCCGGCCGTTCCGACTTAGATTCTGCGAGCAAAGGAAAGAAGGGTGTGTGCAAAGTTTTAAGACGATAGCTTAAAAACTGAGAGACTAGTTTGCGTATAAACAGACAAACGGACAGACAGACGGACCGACGGACATGCTTATATCGACTCAGGAGGTGATCCTGATCCAGAATATATATACTTTATGGGGTCCTGGATGTCTCCTTCACTGCGTTGCACACTTCTGACCAAAATTATAATACCCTCTGCAAGGGTATAAAAATAACTTAAAATATACAAATAATTAAGAACAATGATCTAAGAGTATTGAGTCTCGAACCTGGTACACTTTACACGCTAGCCGAGCACTCTACCCTTCGGCCATCCCCGATTGTGTCACCGCAAAAAAATGTTCAAACTTATACTGGCGGCCTGTGGAACGCGCCCGGGTTCCAGAAGGTTCTATGGCTGGAACCCGCCAAAGTACACTTTCGTTTATAAAAGATTTTCCATCTTCGTATTGTATAATCTTTGCTTCAACGTAACTGCGTTGAGAGTTCTAAGATTGATACAGCCTACTCTCGCCGTTTCTCTTTGGCAATAGAATAACCGATGCTGTATAAGGAGATGCTCTTTCGATGAATCCGTGCTGGGAAGTAGGTCCAACTGCAAACGGAGTACTGTTTTTCTCGAAAGGGCCACTTGGTGTGGGCCTTTTTGTATTCAGCTTATGTGCTCGAAGTCGAAGTGGTCTTGCAATTACCTAGCTTGCATCCTGTTCCTTCATGCAGGAAGCTTTACTCGAACTGTAGTGCTGTTTCTCGTTGCTAGGCCATGGCTTGAACTGTAGACGTCCATTAGCTCATCTATTTGGACTTGCATACCTTGAGCACCGTTTCCATGCGCCGTGCTTTCGTCTTGGGAAATAGTCTCCTTCGATTTATTCAGTCCCTAAAACTTCTGTAAACTCGTCGATCTTACCAGTAACTTAAATATTATGAATTAGCTTAGCAAAAATTTGTTCAGAAATTCATAGTCCGCGTCGTCGTTTTCGTTGCTTACTCTGCTTTCTGTATCTCTCTTCCAATATCAGTTTTTCTCTTCCTACTCGATAGGACCGTTTGGTTTTGTTGCATTTTGATTGTTTCGCACCGCCCGTTTTGTCTTTGTATACTCTCGATCTAGGCTTTTTTACATCCTCTACGAGTCTTATACCTTTTTGTTTGTTGAGTTGCCGTTGTGTCCACTGTTTTGGATCGTATCTTTCTTTCACGTTACCCAATAGACTGACCGTATTTTTTAAATAAATATTTCGATGCTTTAATCTTTCTACTATTCGGTCACACTAAACGTAGCGACTTCATAATTCATAATTCATTATCTGTGTTATACATTATGTTACTTTGAAATAGTTTAGTAAACCTGATCGAAAACGCATTGTTAATTTGGAGCAGTAAAGACTCTATAATCGTACCGACCATATATCGGCAATGGTTAATAAAGCCAAGGGAGTGCTTGGCTTCATTAAAAGATGGTCAAAGGAATTTAATGACCCTTATATAACCAAAACTCTTTACATATCTTTAGTTCGTCCGATTCTTGAATACGGTTCATGTGTCTGGAGTCCCCAATATGGGGTTCATCAAGACCGTATTGAATCAGTACAGAAGAACTTTCTCCTTTTTGATCTTAAGGGTCTAAACTGGAATGCAAGTATTCAACTCCCGTTTTATCATAGCAGACTACTTTTGATAAAATTACCATCCCTACTATACCGTAGGACTATGCTGGGTGTAGTTTTCATCAATAACCTTATTAATGGTGAAATCGACAGCCAGAACCTTCTAAGTCTGTAAAATTTTACGTTCCTTTTAGGGCCTCTCGAACTTTCCTCCCCTTATTTCTTAACTTTTGTAGGTCAACATATGCCCAGCATGACCCTTTCAGGGTACTATGTTCTGACTACAATAACCTCTATCAAATCATTTCACAAAACTCTTGCATGAAATCTTCTATTCTTTCCTACTTAAGAGAGCAACAATGTAACTCTTCCTCGTAACCTTTTTAAAATACTTATTCCTCGTCTCGGATCTATCCCCGCGATTCAAGCCGTACGATAAACGGCAGCGCCCCTCGGTCGGACAAGGTCACTACGGGTTGGTAATAGCAACAAATAAAAGGTACCAGCGACGAATCAGTCGTTCGACGCTGCTATATCGCAGTTGGTCCCAGCTTAGTATCTTTAAAGAGAATAGCTTTAAAGAAATAAGAAAAGGATTCTACATTAACCAGCTGGACACAATCAGAGACTTAAATAATTACAGAATTCTCTAGTACAATCTACCTTGTTAGCACATACATAGAGGCGACTTCTTTAGCATTAAATCATTAATAATCATTAGCATTAATCAAAAACATAACTCAGGCATGGCACTTATGGTCGGGAGCTATCTTGGCATTCAACATTTTCTCTACATGCTCGGCATTCGAAAATATCACAACCCATTAGCAAAACACCAATCGTCATCTGCAACTACTCTTCTACTTCATAGAACAATTCTTCATATCCATCTTGCATTGAAATGAGCATCACACATAATAATTGTCCTATATACATTATATTAAATACATTATATATACAAATAATCTAAATATATCATTATCTTAGAATGAATATATACCCTTGCAGATACATAGCGGCTTAAAGGTATACAAATATCGAGTAAAACGATAAGTTCAGTTTCAAATAAAATGGATTTTAAAAGAAGTCCGACGCTTCTTCACCCAAAAATACGAAGGACGGCTGTTGGATCTTGTGTCAGCTAAATAATTGTTGATATGTGGCACATAAAATGTCTCTAAATGTAGTTAACATAGTAGCGGCGGCCATCAGCGTTTTTTAATTTCGCTATACGCCTGCCTACAGGGCGGTGCATTGGTGTGCGATCCCCTTATCGTTCAGCGGGGCGCCCTAATGCATCGGGCCTCTTCGGATTTGGGCCATACGTAGGCGGCACTCACTTGTTCTTATTTTTTCGCCCCGTTCGCTCGTGCAGCTGCGGTTGCGTCCCCCAGTGCCGTTGTTGGACCGCTTAGTTCTCACCTGATCTAAAACTTAGAATATAATTAAACTGATTGTTTCTGATATTGTGGCTCCCAAAACTCTTGGTAGCGCAACAGCACCTATAGGATATAGATCATAGATTTTGGCCTTACCGACTTATATTCTGCGTGGAAAGAAAAGAAAGGTGTGTGCAAAGTTTTAAGTCGTTAGCTTAAGTCGTAGAAACTGTCAGACAGACGGACCGCCATCGAAGAATTACCATTATGATACTGATTTTTGAAGTTCCAATATTTTTTAAACGCATGTCTAATCATAAAATGTGTTATTAAATTGTTATGTCTTTGTGGAGATTTTAATTTCAAAGAGGATCCATTGGCTTAAGAGCACAAATGAAAGAAAATGTTGAGAAATTCGATTATGCTATGCATTGAAATAAATTTAAAATTGATAAAATACATAGGCAGTTAAATAAATAATTCATGATCGATATAGCAAATTAATTTTATTTTCCCATTATCTCTCAATCTTCGAAAAAATAATAAATAGCCGAATCAAGTGCATAATTTTGTATGCGAAAAACAATTATTCGACTTTTAAACTTTTCCTAGTCCATACATAAGATAAATCCTTTAAGACGTTCTCCATGTACATATGTATTTACTTACTTATACTTGGGTTGCCATGTAGCTGCAGGTTAAATTTATGCATATATGACAATGACTTTGGTTTACTAACAGGACATTTGTGACATATTTTGAATTGAGAACATTTTGTTCTTGCATATTTTTTTTTTTGAATTAATAAATATTCGGAAATTAAGAAGTAAAACACCACGTACTAAAGCTGCACTTTTATTGTTTGACAACATATTGGCCTAATTGATTTAAAAGAGTTTTATTTCGAGCGACAGATGTTGCAGCGACTCGGATGAAACCAGATACCTGTGTATTATCTGATTGAGCTGGTAATTTTTTTTTGAATAGAGGGTGTGAAAAAGAAAATGAGTGGTGGTAGTTCTTCGTAAGAAGAATACACATGAGGAACAGAGTGTACAAGTGTACACTAATAACTTCAAAATATAAATATATCTAAATCTAAAAAGTTGATACAAAATAATGTGACGGTGTATCTACAAGCAAAAACAAGAAAGTTGTGGCATTTTTTATCGTTTAGTAATATGGAAACTATAGGATATAATCGGCCGATCCGTATGAAACTTGTCAAATGAGCTCAAGTCCCCATTGAAGCGACACTGAGCAAATTCTATAACAACATGGAAAATTATAGTAATATCGATCGTTCAGTTATATTCCATTGTGTCTGCTTATCCCTGCCCTCCCGACTTATATACTGCGAGAAAAAGAAAGAAAGCTGTGTGCAAAGTTTGAAGTCGATAGCTTTAAAACTTATATGCTTATATAGACCCAGGACTTGCTCCTTATCCAGAACATGTCAACTTTATAGGGTCGAAGATGCACTGCATCGGAGTAAAGAAGTGTAAAGAAACATATTAAACAGGTAAAAATGTGACGATTTAGTGCATCATTTAATACCTTGAATATCTGATATAAATTTTGGCAATAAAGAAATGCCATGCACTAATAAAAAAATGTAAAATTAAAACAAAAATTTTTTTTTTAAATGTTTCTATAGTTCCCATATAACTGAACGATTAAAAAAAACACTTTTCGTGTTGGACTTTTTCTTCAATCTATTATAATAAATCTAAAGTTATTGTGGATCGGCAATCCGAAATTTGCTATATCTGTTAACAATAGAAACCTTAATGCAATTGCAGTGTTTACAAACTTGTATTTAAAAAATTTAATTTTATTGAATTATTTATTTTTTAATTTAATTTTCCTTTGTATATTGGTCATTAGAAACTTTTGAAAACTAAATTTTCTCCAAATTAGCACCAGACAAAATTACATCCTATTTAATAAACACGGAAAAAGGGTTTTTCAGTTGCCCCCTGCACTCTCTTGTACTCAATAAAATGCTTTTGCCGATCTATGTACTGTTCATTAAATATATTCTCAATACGGACAAGAAAATTGTTAGATGCACATTATTTTTTTAATAATATGACAAAAACAAATTATTAAAGAAACAATCTAGATAAAAACAAAAATAAATCGTTTATTATAAACTATAAATTTTTTCATAATTGTTATCATTTAGGATCTTTTCGAGGAAACTTTGATATCCTTGCAGACAATATTTTAATTTTGGTAGTAATTTTAAAAATACCGAGAACATTAGTCAGTAATTATTTAAACATTCTTTAAACTAACTTAATTTAGTAATCATTTGCAAAGACAAACTTCATTACTCTTACCTATCAGAATACTAGGGCCTTCGTAGTAAGGCCTAGTATACAAAGGAGCCTTCGTAGTAAGCTCCCTAGGCTATACTCTGATAGCTTTTCCTTTGCATCTCAGGTTATTGTCTTTAGTGAAACCTGGTTAAAGCCGGAGATCCTTAGCTCCGAAGTTTTCCCAGACAGGTACACCACTTTCAGACGCGACAGACCTCTCCAAAGAGGCGGAGGAGTACTAATCTCAGTAGACTCCTCTTTCCATTCTGAAGAGGTCAAGTTGCAAGAGTTTGGTAATTTAGAATTTCTTTGCGTTAAGATCACTTTGTCCGATCAATCGCTGTTTATTACCTGTTCATATATACCGCCTTCATCCGAACCGCCTACTTACTGGCATCATTTGTCTGCTATCCAGTCGGTTTTTAATCTTATGTCCGATAGCGACCAGCTGGTGGTTCTGGGTGACTTTAATATACCAGAACTCACTTGGTCAAATATCGATAAGGTTACAGCTTTATCACTTTCTTCACACCATGATTTTACTGCGGGCATGTTTGACATGTCTTTAGGTCAAATTAACCATGTCAGAAGCTCTTTAGGTCGGCTTCTAGACTTATGTTTTGTGTCTGATCCAGATGGAATCACCCTTTCCAGAGCCCTGCCTTTGGTGACCCCAGGAGATCCATATCATCCTACGCTTGAGGTTTCAATCGAAACCATTGCCTTAGTTAAACCTCATAGCGTAGGTAATAGAACTCGCTGCTTTAGTAAGGCTGACTTTAAAAAGCTCAATAACTTAATTTTTTCCTTTGATTGGTCTGATCTTTTGGCATGCAATGATATAAATATCGCCTTAGAATATTTTTATAGGAGTTTGAATAGTTGTTTTGACTCTTATGTGCCATGGAAGTATCCGTCCGTTAAACACAACCCCCCTTGGTTTACAAGGAGCCTAAATAATCTTAAACATATTAAAAATAGACTTTAAAACAAAGAACCGGCCGCAATCTAACTTTTTCAAGGTACTTAGTAGCTCGGTCGAACTTCACCGTGCATAACGCTGAATGTTATAGAGATTATATTCGCCGTTGTCGGGTTCAGTTCACGTAGGACCCGAAGCAGTTTTATAATTTCGTAAACACAAAACGGAAACATGTATCTTCTCCTTCCTTGCTCTCGTTTGAAAATTCTTCTGCAAATACGGATCAGGCCATTGCAGATCTATTCGCTAAATTTTTTCAAACAACGTATTCACCTTGTACTATTTCTGATCAGCCCTACATGTATGAAATTCATTCAGGCAATCTTATTTTTGGTCCACTAATCTCCGAGCGCAGTTTGTTATCGGATCTTTTAAAGGTTAAACCGGTACTTTCACCAGGTCCCGATGGAGTACCAGGCTGTGTGCTAAAGAATTGCGCCGAGTCATTGTGCAAACCTATTTCAAACCTTTTCACTCTATCTCTGGAAACGTCGATATTTCCCCTTATGTGGAAGGAATCCTTTATAATTCCCCTGCTCTGATGCTACCAATTATAGAGGCATCTATAAATTGTCAGCAATTCCAAAGCTATTTGAAAAAATTATTACTCCTCATCTGCAGCACCTCTGTAGTTCAATCATTTCTCCATGCCAGCATGGTTTTATTAGGCGTTGCTCCACCACCACCAACTTGTTGGAGCTGACATCATTTGTATTTGATGGCTTTCAAAATGACCTTCAAACAGATGTCATCTACACTGACTTTAGTAAAGCATTTGACTCTGTAAACCACTCACTCCTTTTCAGAAAACTCGATCTTTTGGGATTTCCTGCTAACCTTCTTACGTGGATTTCCAGTTATCTTTCTGGAAGAACCCAACGCGTCATTTTTAATGATGTATTCTCCTGCCTAGTCCGAGCTACATTTGAAGTCCCTCAAGGAAGTCATCTCGGGGCTTTACTTTTTACCATTTTTATAAATGACTTTATAAATGACTTTGCTTTACCGAACTCTCGTGTACTTATGTACGCAGATGACGTTAAGCTGTGTCTTTAGTATAAATCTTCCTCTGCCCAATACAAACTTCAGTCCGATCTGGACAAGTTCCAAAATTGGTGTTCTGCTAATGACTTAAAACTCAATGGGTCAAAATGCAAACTTATGTCATTCTATCGCTTAAGCCCCATCCAGGCAACTTATTTTCTCTATGGGACCGCCCTAGAAAGATTAACTCAGGTTAACGACCTAGGTGTCTTATCAGACTTCAAGCTTAAATTAATAAAGCCAAGGGTGTGCTTGATTTCATTAAAAGATGGTCAAAGGAATTTAATGACCCTTATATAACCAAAACTCTTTACATATCTTTAGTTCGTCCGATTCTTGAATACGGTTCATGTGTCTGAAGTCCCCAATATGGGGTTCATCAAGACCGTATTGAATCAGTACAGAAGAACTTTCTCCTTTTTGCTCTTAAGGGTCTAAACTGGAATGCAAGTATTCAACTCGCGTTTTATCATAGCAGACTACTTTTAATAAAATTACTATCCCTACTATACTGTAGGACTCTGCTGGGTGTAGTTTTCATCAATAACCTTATCAATAGTGAAATCGACAGGCAGAACCTTCTAGTCTGTTAAAATTTAACGTTCCTTTTAGGGCCTCTCGAACTTTCCTCCCCTTATTTCTTATCTTTTGTAGGTCAACATATGCCCAGCATGACCTTTTCAGGGTACTATGTTCTGACTACAATAACCTCTATCAAATAATTTCACAGAACTCTTGCATGAAATCCTCTATTCTTTCCTACTTAAGAGAGCAACAATGTAACTCTTCCTCGTAACCTTTTTAAAATACTTATTCCTCGTCTCGGATCTATCGCCGCGATTCGAGCCGTACGATAAACGGCAGCGCCCCTCGGCCGGTTTACTCCTCTAAATTTTCTTGGGCAATATTACATGACTACGGAATAACATCGGACACTTGAGAGAACTCGCAAGTCGTTATTTAATAATGAGAGGAACAAATGCCACTCTAAGGCAAGGTTTCTGGACGTCACTAGACCTGTGACGTTCTTTCCTCTATGTATTTCCTCTTTGCAAGGGTTTTAACAGGTACAGAGGGTATTAAAATTATAATTATGGTCAGAAATGTGCAACGCAGTAAAGGAGAAATCTTCTGTCCTATAAACTATACATATTCTGGATCAGGATGACCTCCTGAGTCGATATAAGCGTGTCCGTCTGTCCGTCGGACCGTCTGACTCTCTGTTTCTACGCAAACTTGTCTCAGTTTTTAAGCTATCGACTTTATCGACTCCGTTTTTTTGGCCGATTTATTCTAAGCTGGCATATAACTGAACGATCGGAAATGCTATGACTTCCAGGTTTTTGGGTGCAGAAGAGTCGGATTTCTTTTAAAGCCAATGTATATGAAACTAAAATTATTCTATATGTTTTCGTAAGGATCGGTCAACTATATATAATATTTTCTATGTATATTTTCTATTCTATAAACTCTGCCTCCGTCCGGAATTAGCTTTCCATTCTTATTTATTTTCTTTATTTTTGTATTGAAAATCATACAAACCTGATTATTTTAAAGTGCATAAAAATAAGTAAATTTAGTTTTATATAAAATACATTTTTAAAGAAATCCCACGCTTCTTCACTCAAGAACACAAAAGTTTTAGCGATAGGATGTGCTCGGCCGAACCGTATGAAAGATTCAATTTCAAAACACAGAAGTTATAGCAGCTTTACGATATAGTAGGCCGATCCCGGCCGTTCCGACTTATATACTGGGTGCAAGGAAAGAACTCGATAGCTTTGATAGTTTTTATTTTTAGCTTTAAATCTGAGAAACAAGTTTGATCAAAAACAGACAGACAGGCATGCTTATATCGACTCAGGTGGTGATGTTGATTTAAAAACTATATACGTGTTAGGGTCGCAAATTCACTACGTTTCAGACTTTTGAGTAAAAAGGGTACCCTTCTGAAAGGGAATACAAAAAAAAACTATTATAAAATTTGCTCAAAATATTATGCTTTCGCTCCAAAATTTATAAAGCCTCACTGCTGAAAAAAACCTTCTCAATTCCTTAGTAGAACTTAATTTCTAAATATTGAATAATAGAGCGTGCAAATTGTTTGATAATCATCAGTCCCAGAGGAGTTAAATATTTTGTAATCTTAACTAGCAAGAGGGTATACATTTTTATTCACAAATGAAATTAGACGCAGGGGTAGTTTGTATATCTTTCCGGGCTTCCCTTATATACCTTATATGCAAGACGGCAAAGACTCGCCGACGGGAACTTGTTAAACGGTATTTAACCATAACGAGCACAACCAGAAAAGGGACAGGGACAAAGGCCAGCTAATCCCAAGGCGCACGCACACCAGGAAACAACCACAAAAATATGTAATTTCCAAAGTAACAGAGCAACAGAGCAACATCAGTCATGCAAGAAGGGCAGCCACAAAAACGCATATTAACGTGATACGACGAACGGGGACAGGACGCTAATGAAATGAATAAAATCTTACTTTTTAAGATCACGTTGTATGAACAAGGGTGACTTTAAATATAAGCATGTAGGCGGTGGCATGAACGCTAGACATGCCATCGGCACAGGTAATGCTTGAAGGCGCTTTTTGTGCACTCGAACCGGTTAATCCGTTTAAACTTTAAAGCCAACTCGGTGGGGAATAGAAGCCATTGAAACTAGATAAGCTTCTTGTTAAATTTTTTTGGTCCGATTGTAAAGCTGGAAAAAACCTATTTCCAATATTTATCATCAAAGAATCTGTCTAATAGATAAGTATTATTATTTTTTGGCAAAAATAGCAATGCTGAGGATTGACCTTCAATTTCCAAAAGTGGAAATAATAGACATAGCGACGGGGACCACTGAGGACGATGAAGGGCTGGCGATAAATGGCACGCGAGGAGGTGACTATACGTATACAGCCGAAGAATTGTCTAGAATAGAAAGACGGAATACGGACGGAACCGAAGTTTATATAGCGGTTTCTATCGATTTCTACCTATTGTTTACCTAATTTTAGCATTTAGAACAAGAATGTGAAGCTAACTTCGGACGAAGCCGAAGCCGGCTTCTATTGCGATGCACACATAGCGGAAGTGCATACGAAAGTTGTCGCAGTTCCGACCCGAGAGTTATGGTATATAGTCGGTATAGTATAGCCGATCCGAATGAACTTTTTCTAGATAGGCTTAGTTTCCCGCATAAAAGGGGCTCTGAACAAATTTTAAAATTATATCTTTAAAAACATGCAAGTTAGAGCATTCCTAATCGTTCAGTTATATGGCTGCTGTCTCGACGACTATATATGACTCCTTCCCTGCGAGGCAAACTTCTATAATACCCTCTGCAAGCGAATAATAAGATTAGCTTTATACAAGAATGGGAAAGTAAACCGAACAAGTTCAGTTTAAATGAAGGCAACAATTTGCCAAAAACGTGATAACGTTATATTTGAACGACCTCATAGGATGTACCATACTTTGGTGGATCCGTAAAATTATCAAAATTAACAATCGACTAAAGTTGTTGTTGCAACCGGGAAAGCTCCGTAAAAGGAATATTGGAACTAAAGGGACCTTGTTTCCGACCTCATAAAGTATATATTTGTATGTTCTGGATCAGCATCAACAGTCGAGACGATCTAGCCATGTCTGTCTAGCCCAGGGGTGTCCAAATCCACCATATTGCAAAGCAAAAAACCAATACAGTGAAAAGACACACCACTGATTTCCTTTAAAAAATGTTCAAAATATTAATTTAAAAAGAAAAAAACAATATATAAATACATACATCAACTTAAGAATTTATATTTGGATATTTTCAAACAGTGTCAGATGAATCAGATCTGCATTTGGTTCCGACAGTGTATATTAATAACTAAAAAGAAAATACATTTTTTAGAAAGCACTTGCGCCGCTCTAAAATTTTGAGTCTAATGTTTGTGTGCGATCAACACTAAAGGAAAGTGTTGTTCTCATTCTCCGAAGTGGGAATTTGTGGTTGTGCCTAATCCCAACACCCGTGTGCATATAGTATGCATATACGAATGGATTTAAAGCCCGCGCACTTACATAGCGGCTTCTTAAAAATATAGTTAATATCGGATATAGTTAGCCATCCTTACAAAAACATTCATAACAATAGATTTATGGATTTTAAAAATCTCCCGATGCTTGTGGAATTTCCGTTCGTTCAATTATATGACAGCTATATTAAATAGTCTGCCGATCCGTATAAAATTTTTCAGATAGGCGTAAATAGGCTTTCTCAAAAAAAAGGTCTGAACAAATTTCAAGTTTCTACTTCAGCAACATAGAAGCTGTGGTACTTTAGATAGTTTAGTTATGTATATGGCAGCTATAGGATATATTAGAGATTAGAGATTAGTTTGCGTAGACACAGACAGACGACTCCTCCACTGCGTTGCACACTTCTGACCAAAATTATAATACCATCTATAAAGGGTATAAAAAGGTTAAAAAATGATTCTATCATGCTTGTTTTCCTTCATGTATCCGCATTTGGGAAATATCCATATGATTTTTTTTAAAGTGATCTGTTATAAAAATTCTAAGATGAATTGGTTAAGCAAAATTAGTTTTCTTCCTAATGAAAGTCAGAAATTCCATATTCATTTAATTTAATTGAATCTTCGTATTTTTCTTAAATAGGGCGATTAACTTTTAATTTCCACAGAAATTAATTTCTGAAAATTTAAACTAAAATACTACTCACATACCGTGAAATTAGCTTTTCTTTTTAATTCTTTAAAATGCAACTGGGCAAGTCCTTATCGTCTAACTGATCATTGGATTTACCAAACAAAAATTTTATACGAATTCTTTTGTTATCTTTTGAATGTTTTGAAAATAAAAGAAACAATAATTTGTAGGAAAATGTTTACTCACATGAGAATTATGAAAATGAGCTGTAGAAAGGTGAGAACATTTTTGTGGGACTAAGGGGATTATTTGTCAAATCTTAATCGTATTGATGTAATCTACAGAAGTGTTATTGTTCTATATATTTGCTTTTAACGTCGTTTTGTTTTCAAATCCCAGGTAAATATAATATCCATATACATATAATGTATATAAAAGTCGAGTGGATTATGATTTTACCTTATGCTATCGTCTTGAGGATTTTATTTTAAGTGTTGCTGTGTTGTAAATATAAGAATGATTTTTACTAAGAAAATCTTGTCAAAAATTGAAGTTTTCAAGAAAAAAAAGCAAATAAGCATCAGTCAATATGTTATTTTCAAACATAAATATCTCCTAAGCCTAAATTCTAAAAGTAAAAAAGGTACACGGTCTTTTGTTTAAATTGTAACTATGGACAAAGTTAACCTACAGTTAACCTACAACATTAGACAATCATTTGTAAATATGTCGGACAAAAATTCGATATTCAAAAGAGTTTTCCCTTTGTCGAATACATAGCTTAAGGTACAATTTAAAACCAAGGGACTACCAGAAACGAAGTCGTAATAGCCGATTTCATATAATTTTAATTTAAAAATTCGTATATGTACTACCTTAAAATACATAGGCTTTAATAATGTTTAGTTAAATTGTTTATATACGCTTAAATGTTTTATATGTTTATATGTGTTTATGTATTTATTTTCGTGTGCGTCTCAGAATTCCAGTTCCGGAATTTGAAACAAAAAATAAATGTTTGCTATTATATGGCAGGCAGATGGAGATAAATATAAATATGCACAATCGTTTAATTATGTAATTGCCTATTATATTATATTATATAATTTGTTACAAATGCATAAATGTGCATATTTGCTTTATTATTTTTTCTGTATTGATTCCGCCAATAGAAAACGAGAGGTGTGGCTTGCAGCTCAACAAATAAAACGACAGGGAAAATTTAAGTAAAGAATGAAATGGAATATCAAAATCGTAATGAAAGGGACAGTTATATATTTAGAGTGATGCGGATATACTTACACTTCTTTCCACTTTTGGAGGAAGATGACTAGCGAAACAAAAAGGGACAAATGCTCAATAACCAGTAAGAACCGTTTTCATTTTATTGAAGATTTGTGTTAGGTCCGTTTTGCCCAGAATTTGTTTGAACACCGCGGTGACCGCACGCTGTTTATCGTATTTGGCTCAGTCAATTATTTTAGTGACTGTGTAGTGACAACAAATACAATATTTTTATTTAATAAAATGTGCTGAACTAAATTTAGATAAAGTGCTTAATAATTATAATAATTATAGATTATTATTTAAAATTTCCTGTTACATTGTGTTAATGGTGTTGTTTCAATTTTTATACATTTAATTAAGCGTTGGTAAATACAGATTAATCGTAATCTGTAATAATATTCCTAATGACGACAATATTAAAGTACGTAAGTAAAGTGATATATGTATAGCCATAAATGTACAAGCCAGCAATCGAGAATATCATTAAAAACAAAAACACAAATTAGATATAAAAATTTATCACATTTGATTCGGACATTTCATACAAACAAAGGTGAATTACATAATATTCCAGCCGTAGGACCCTCAAAAAATCTGCGGGTTCTACAGGTCGACGGGATAAGTTATCGTCGAGGGGTAGAGATTCTTTACAAACTTACATCATGGATCAAACGTATGGCGATCAGGTCAATGAAATTAACGAACAATGCCCCATCTTTCGTGTTTTTTGTTGTAGAGCGTCTGAATTATTTTTAAATCATTCTATATGAATCTACACTTATTATCAATATACGTGCTTCTGACCAAAAATTATAATACCCTCGGCACCATTTCCACTTTGGTTGACGAAGAAAGGCTATTCATAAGAGTGGACTAAGTTAGTTTTCCATGTCTATTCACCGAAACAGAATGGAAGCATCAACAACAATGTCGTTGTTGTTCACTTTTGCGAGAACATTTAATTTGTACATGAAACAATATCTTTGCTACCCAACTTCAACAACTGTTTCCAAAATTTTGGTTCATGGATACCAAATAAAAAAGCATTTTATTGTGTGAGTTGGGGAAAAAAAATTATACAAGAGTGGCAATTACTGCAAATAGAAATCTTTAAACTTGCACCAATGTTATTTAAATCAAAACAGAATTTCGAGAAAAAAAAGTGTGTTGATTGGACCACGCCCTCATGTTTTTTTTTTATATGCAATGATTTGATCACTTATCTATTGTCTATTAAAAAACTTGAGAACGGCTGAACAGATTTATCTTATTCTAATCTTAAAATATTCCCGGAGGTGTAGAAAAGTTTTAAAAAGCGTCACTCAATGTTTTTTAAGCAATTTGTGTGTGTTCCGTTAAAAAGTCAATTTGCAATTTTTTCCGCTGCACAAAGTTTAAATTTAATCATATCTATCAAAAGAATCTTCGCGTTCCAAAAACTAAACAAAAAAGAATTACGAACGCGAAAAAATTGCATTGTCATAAAATGTTACAAATCATTAGTAGCACTGATTCTCAATCAATTTGGTTGGTGAATTTATTACTCTCTGATTATTTTTTTTAAGTTTAATAAATTTATATTTTGTCACGAATTAACTTTCTGAAAACAGCCATAAAACGGAAAAGCATTTTAGGATTAGATCGCGAAATAATGTTGCTATAGCGTTGCTGCGACTCTGCTGAAGGGCAGGCGAACTGCGAATTCTGCCTTGGAATTGTCATTAAACATGCAAATCAGCAAAACACCAATTTGCAACAACGCTAAAAATAGCACAATGGCACAAGTATGCAAATTAATTGTTTATGATGAATGCACAATGGCCCATAAAAGGTCACAAGAGGCACTGGGCATAACATTAAAAGATCTTGGTGACAACCAACAATTTTTTGGTGGGGCCATGATTCTATTGTCAGGAAGTTTTTGTAAGACTCTTCCAGTTATTCACTGATCAATCGTTGCTGATAATTTAAATCATCCCTAAAATCATCGAACTTGTGGCAACTAACATGCGAGTATTTATGCGGTGTACGCATAACGCATTAACTCATTAACGAGATGATTATCAAGATGGTGGCTAACACGTCTGTTAGGCATATACCAAAGGAGACAATGCCTTCATATATGCGTTTATGCTGCCGTTTATCGTACGGCTCGAATAGCGGGAAAAGATCCGAGACGAGGAATAAGTATTTTAAAAAGCTCACGTGGAAGAGTTACATTGTTGCTTTCTGAAGTAGGAAAGAATAGAAGATTTCATGAAAGAGTTCTGTGAAATAAGTGGATACAGGTTATTGTAGTCAAAACATAATACCCTGAAAGGGTCATGCTGGGCATATGTTGACCTACAAAAGCTAAGAAATAAGGGAAAGTTTGAGAGACCCTAAAGGGAACGTTAAATTTTAACAGATTTGAAATGTTCTGCCTGTCGATTTCACTATTGATAAGGTTATTGATGAAAACTACACTCAGCATAGTCCTACGGCTTAGTAGCGATGGTAAGTTTTTAAAGTGTAGTCTGCTATGATAAGACGGGAGTTGGGTACTTGCATAGATAAGAGCAAAAAGGAGAAATTTCTTCTGTACAGATTCAAAACGGTTTTGATGAACCCCATATTGGGGTCTCCAGACACATGAACCGTATTCAAAAATCGGTCGAACGAATGATATGAAAATAGTTTTAGTTATATAAGGGTCATTCAATTCTTTTGACCATCTTTTAATGAAGCCAAGCACACCCTTGGCCTGGATGGGGCTTAAGCGATAGAATGACATAAGTTTGCATTTTGACCCATTAAATTTTAAGTCATTTGCAAAACACCAATTTTGGAACTTGTCCAGATCGGACTGTAGCTTGTATAGGGCAGAGGAAGATTTATATTGAAGACACAGCTTAACGTCATCTACGTACATAGGTACACGAGAGTTCGGTAAAGCAAAGGCAAGTCCTTTATGAAAATGGTAAAAAGTAAAGGCTTTGAGGGATTCTGGATGTAGCTCGGACTAGGCAGGAGAATACATCATTAAAAAGGACGCGTTGGGTTCTTCCAGAAAGATAACTGGAAATCCGCGTAAGAAACTTGACAGGAAATCACAAAAGATCGAGTTTTCCCTTCAAAAGGAGTGAGTGGAGTCACTCACTCAGTTACAGAGTCAAATGCTTTACTAAAGTCAGTGTAGATGACATCTGTTTGAAGGCCATTTTGGAAGCCACCTATCACAAATGATTTTAGCTCCATCAAGTTGGTGGTAATGAAGCGACGCCTAATAAATCCATGCTGGGATGAAGAAATAATTGAGCAACAGAGCTGTTGCAGATGAGGAGTAATAATTTTTTAAATAGCTTTGGAATTGCTGACAATTTAGAGATTCCTCTATAATTGGAAGCATCCGAATTTTTCCCCTTTTAATGCAGGGGAATTATAAATGATTCCTTCCACATATGGGGAAATATTGGCGTTTCCAGAGATAAGGAGAAAAGCTTTGAAAGAGGTGCAGAATCGAATATCAGAAATATTTCAGGGTTAATCAGAAATTTTACAAGGTGAATACGTTGTTTGAAAAAAATTTGCGAATAGATCTGCAATGGCCTGATCCGTATTCGCAGAAGAATTTTCGAATGAGATCAAAAAAAGGAGACGAAACATGTTTCCGCTTTGTGCTTACAAAATTATAAAACTGATTCGGATCCTAAGTGAACTGAACCCAACAACGGCGAATATTATCTCTAAAAAATTTACCGTTATGCAAGGCTACTAAGTACCTTGAAAAAGTTAAACTTCAGCCGGTTTTTTTTAAGTTTGTTTAAAAGTCTATTTTTATTATGTTTAAGATTAATTAGGCGTCTTGTAAACCAAGGGAGATTGTCATTAAGGGACGGATACTTCCACAAGTCACAAAAACTATTCAAACTCCTATAAAAATATTCTAAGGCGATATTTATGTCATTGCTTGCCGAAGATTGGTGGAACAACCTTTAGGGGCTTTGGTCTTGCATCTTGTAGGACTGCGAAACCAGTCGGTACCGGGGGTCCGGACCCAATGTTCCCCTTTGGTTTTACTGGGGTATGCAATTGGGGCTGTGGCGTCACTGGTAGTGATGCCGTAAGAGACAAATCAGAAAGTTGCACGTGATCACTGACGCATTCGGTATCCGAATTTTAATCAGTCCTAGCTCTTGGAGTAGTCAGGGTGATCAGGGGTTGAGTGATGGTCAGCAGTGCGGACAGAGGACTAGCTGGTGCACACGGCTCAACTAGGGTGGATTCTTTGCTCTTCGGAGACTATGGAGACGGAGACTATGAATTATTAGCTGCTAAATTGATAATCAAGCGCATTGAATTGTTCGCTGATTTTACGAAAATAAGCTTTCAAATCATTAAATCCGTTCCTTGTATGCCGCATGAACGCTCTGTATGGCACGACAGTCACTGCAACAATAGTGCAGGCCAAAGCTCCGGGACACTCCGTCAGAGAAAAATAGCAGCAACAAATAGTAAAGCAATGGAGAGCTATGTTTGGATTAAACTTAAAAATTACTTATTTACCAGCAAATATATCACAGGACACGCGTAAGCGAGACGGAAATTGTTAAATTGTTGTAAATATATAAATTTTAAATGTATATATATCAAACGCCGGTTTGATCCGTGATAGGCAAAAGAATAATACAAACCCAGAGCGCACAAAAAAAACACGTACGTTCGCTTTATAAGGTAGAAAAAATGCAAGACTTGTGGTGGTATCCTAGGCTTATGGTTGTTCTTAGGTTTATTTATCTTAGAGATGTTATACCTTTTTTGAATGATTGCGGACTTAATTTGCTCTTAGACGTGTTAGCCACCATTTTGATAATCATCTTGACAATCCATGTATCAGCTATTGTCGGATGCGTACAAAGACTTAAAGAATCTTTGCTTTCGTTGTGCTTGGGGGAGATTCTCTACGAGATATCTGTTGTTGGGCAACACTTTGTTGACCACAAAAGATCCATTATACCGTAATTCCAGTTTCCGTAAATTGCTTCTGTTGAGAATGAGTCGAACAGTCGCAACTAATACTATATTCCCAACGATATACCTAGTTGGCATCATACCATTTTTTGGCTGCAACTCGATGAAGGTTGACCCTAGTTTCAGCCTCTGCTGCCCCATCTCGATATCCGTTAATTTGCTAGGCTCCTGATCTTATTTTCTTCAGGATATCTCATGGCTCATGACTGTAAAGAAGCTAGAATGGGGAACATTTCGTTGTACTATTAACCATTATATTGATGCTGGACATATAGTATCGTAGCTTTTCGTCCAATTGCTTATCGTTTTGATGGCAACAACATGGACAAAGTATTCCTGTTCAATTATTTCGCAGGCCCGTTTGCTATTGGTGCTCTCATAGCATTAAAAATGGGTTTTATATTGTTTGATCTGTAATTTTAAGTAGCTGGTTACCTTCAGCAAGACAGCTAAGACTTGTGAGGTCGCAATACCTTTATAGGTTTTGGTTAACGTTGACACGTGGCGCGATTTGCTTCGAGCTTTTCAGTCTCAGTACTATTCCAATTAGACTGTTGCCCATCATGATTATGTCTTCTTTCTAAACTCGCTTCTGGAGTTCCGATATAGGCCGATTTGAAACGGCTGTGGCATTCTTTAGCTCAAAATGAGAATAATTAAGAATTCGCTTGAATTTCTGCTCTGAAGTGCTACTTCACCCGCTGTTTAAGTCCATCGCGGTAAAGTACTTGAATCGTTTTGTCTCCTATAGCCGCTCTTCGATGTTTGGTACTAGCTAATTTTTTATCTTGATCAGCATGTTCAGGAGGCGGTAATAAACACACACTCGGTAACTTCCGGTGAGCTTCTTGTCGACCACCACTAGATTGGCGTATTTTGACATAGATGGTTGTATAATATCCTGCTATATCAACTCTTTCAGCATCTTGCCGACAACTATCTTCTTTGGCTGGTGTTGAGTTACCGGGTTTTTGCAGTTCGATCGGCAAGCGGGTTGATTCTTGACGAGTAAATATTGACCGTATATAGAGGGTTATCAGGGCTCGGACGTAGTGGTCCGAGCAGAGCGACGTTATCTCAAGAAGTGTTAGCATCCCGAAAGGGCCGATGCAATTTGTCTCTTACAAGACCAGCCAGCTGGTAAAACGGTATGGTATTTATAAAAATTATTTGACCGCTCTCAACAACTAAGGTGGCTTAAACAACATTGGGCTTTCTTGTTTTGAAAAAGCAACAGTGATTTTATTTTCCCCAAAAAGGAACGTTAAATTTTTAACAGACTTTAAAGGTTCTGCCTGTCGATTTCACTATTGATAAGGTTATTAATGAAAACTACACCCAGCATAGTCCTACGGTTTAGTAGGGATGGTAAGTTTATTAAAAGTAGTCTGCTATGATAAGACGAGAGTTGGATACTTGCATTCCAGTTTGGACCCTTAAGAGCAAAAAGTAGAAAGTTCTTCTGTAGCACTTATAGTGCTGAGCGTATATTTGTTTGATCACAGACCGTCGAACGATAGTAGCTTAACTTCAAGTAATAATAAAGGCGATTTCTCGAATTAATGTAGTTGGCTCTGGTGAATACTTGTCATTATGCTAGGCTCTTATTTGATATTCCTCATTGTATCACTTAGCGTTGCGTGAAAAGTATTGCTTTTAGTATACCGAAGCTTTGGTCCCTTGGGCCTACATTAGCAAAGTGACCCAACTCCCCTCACTTGAAAAATGTTTTACCCTTCTTTAGTTTTGCTGCCTTCTTGTTTTTGTCCTACATCGAATTGGGACTGCTAATTTCTACAAAAACTATTTTTTGTTTACCACTTACCACTTATTTATAAAATAAAAAACAGTTTCTCTACTAAGTTTATACCGCACGGCATGAGCAGACATTCGGAAACAGTACCCCTTCACCGTCTCCATAGCTAGATGAATTGATTCACTGGAGGTGGCATTGCCATCTCCTGCCTCTGCATGTAGTGTCTAAATGCTCACTAACTGAGAAATTATGTTCTTGAGCTCCGTCATTTCGTTCTGCAGTTGCTACTTGTGATGTCAACGATTCCTTCTTTTAATTTATGATTCCATCGTATTGTGGCATCGCAAGCGTTTGGCTTTGTTCCCGCAATAAAAACAAATCTACAATCTGACCATTTGCTCGATTTAATAAAACAACGAGAATGGAAAGCTAACTTCGGACGGAGCCGAAGCTTATATACCCTTGCAGTTAAATAGCAGCTTCTTTTGATTAAGGATATAGTAAATATCGGATATAGTTAGCCGATCTTTACAGAAACATTCATAACAAGCTTAGATTCGTATAAAATGGATTTTAAAATAAGTCCGACGCTTCTACGCCCAAAAACACGCAAGTTGTGGCATTTCCGATCGGTTAGTTATATAGCAGCTATAGAATATAGTCGGCCGATCCTTATGAAATTTTCCAGATCGGCCTAGATTCCCCTAATAGTAAATCAAGATTCTATCTTTAAAAACATTGAAGTTATAGCATTTCCGATCAATCAGTTATATGGCAGCTATAGGATATAGTCGGCCGATCCCGATCCCCGTTCCGACTTATATACTGCGTGCAAAGGAAAGAAGGGTGTGTGCAAAGTTTCAAGGCGATAGCTCAATAACTGAGAGACTAGCTCGCGTAGAAACAGACAGACAGACGGATAAACGGACAGACGGACATGCTTATATCGACTCAGGAGGTGATCCTGATCCAGAATATATATACTTTATGGGGTCCAGAATGTCTCCTTCACTGCTTTGCACTTCTGAGCAAAATTATAATACCCTCTGCAAGGGTATAAAAACTACTGTTATTAATTGTTATAATATAAATTAAAAATAGTTCTTATAATTAAAAATTCTTATATAAATTGGGTTATAAAAGTTTTTTTTGTAGTTAAAATTCCGCTACAAAATAGCGAGTATTTTTTCTCCATTTTATTTTCCATTTCTTTCTTCATATTCTTCGGAATCAGGCCCTGAGCAAACGCCCCGAAAGATTTTAAAATTTTGCTATGTACAAAGCCTAATTCGGTGAAATGTGAAATGGATTTTGTTGGTATTTTTATTTTTCAATGTAAGTATAATGTTTAGTATATATGTTTAGAATAGCATTCAAGAATGTTTAACCATAGGGCTTCACTAAGGTACTGTGCGAAATATTCTAATCCACCAACCGCATATCCTGGATCCTGATGGCAGATACCATTATTTCCTTTCACTAAAAATTCAGAATCAAACTTAATATAGTTGACTCGGTCTTAGTTATAATTAAAGAGCTAACTAATGAGACAAAAATAAAAGTTTATTGAACTTTGTCCACAGCTTAAAAAAGGCAGCGAAGTGCTATTTTAGACAAAGAGGTCAGGAGTCCCATCTTCTAGGGGTATGAAAATAATGTTGAGTTTAATTACCTGCTGCCTGGAAAGCTGGCGGAGGAATATGCTTTGTGAAAGAAAATTCCTCTTCTAGGAGAGCTCGTAAACAACTGTTTTTAGTTCGATTACCAAGAGTATGTGATCTGAATTTAGTTAAAAGTTTCCTGAGATAGTGATTAGCTCAGAACGAAGGTCTCCATACAATGCTTAGGTGGATTGCTAAAGGGGCGGGTTGACTCAAAGGTAATGAGCCGGTTTTTTAATATCAAGGATTTAAAAAAAATTCCGACGCTTCTACGCTCTATAAATACGAAAGTTGTGGCATTTCCGATCGTTCAGTTATCGTTCAGGTATTCCATACCAGATTTGACGTTCAAAAGATCCGATAACTGACTATCTGATTTGCTGACTATCTCTCCGACTTTCCCAAAACTCATACCACAATATCCCACTGTACAGGGATGACTTTTCAAGTCGCGTTTCTTGGGTTTGTTAAGTGAATTGGATGTTCTGAATAAATGTCGTCAATGTTAATATTGACTTGTGGCTGCTGCAGACTTCCTATATTTGTATAGATTTCTAATCTTGCTACACTGTAGAATATTATCTACATATAATAGGGGTACCGTATGTCAACCGCACATCGGGCTCATCGGCGACCTCTTTCGTCGCTGAAAACTAACGCGTACTTTACTATTCGTGCTCGGGGTGTAACGCAAACTTGGAACAAGCTCGCTATCGTCTTCTTTATTGAGCCCAAGTGATATTTTGCAATCGGAATCATGGAGGCCCAGTGCCCGTCTCCCGATCCCAGCAGTCTTGTTAATTATTTTCTTACAACAACTACGACTATTATGCCTTCGTTGGAAAAAATGTATCTTTAACATCAAAAAACCACTGCAGTTTCTCAGACTGCAGTAGTGGCAACCAGGACGAAAAGCTCACTATCTCTTAGACGAACACTACGCAGAATGCCACCGGAACCCTAATACAAATTAGGTTCGACCGATATGTTCAAGTAAAAAGCCCTCAGGCCAACAAGAACACCCAAATAAAGATGATACCGTCCAAACACCCAAGAACAACTCATTAAGGCCACCACTTACATTCAAGCCGATTGTATGAACAGGCCGATTACCAAATGGGCAACAAGGACTACAAGTACCTATTAAAGGAATAGAAGAAACAGTAAAAATCAAAAAGATAGTAGCTGAACTTAGTGAAAAGGGTTTTGAAGTTAAGATGGTAATGAATATAATTGGTAGAAGTAAGTAAGATAAATTCCCCAACCAATTTTAACGCAAAAATAAAGTTCACCCGCAGATTCCAGTAAAATTAACTGTTAAGGAACCGCGCAAAAGAAATGAAAAACCAGTCGAATCAGTGCAGAAGCTGCAATAAAACGGTCATACAATAGATATGTTGTTAGTGTAGATAACTCACAATACAGGGTTTGTCCCGCTTATAAAGACCGGTATACACCAAGAATGACGGCAGCCCAAATCCCAGTCCACCAGTAAACCACGACCCCAGGAGTTTTATTTGTTTTGTTCTGGAGCTACATTTGGAACATTTGGACCCTTACAACCCACCGACAAAAACAGCAAGCAATTAAATAAAACCACACATTTACTGCCCTTCGCATTGAATATAATTATAATCGAGAATGAAAAGTGAACTTCGGGCGGAGCCAAATACCCTTGCCGTTCAACAGCGGCATCTATATGCCTCTATATGTTCATGTAAGGATCAGAATATATATACTTTATAGGGTCCTAGATGTTTCTTTTACTGCGATGCACACTTCTGACCAAAATTATAATACCCTCTGTAAGATTATTAATATATATATTATATATATACATATATATCTATATATAAAAAAATGAATCCCAAAATGTGTTGGAAAGCGCAAATCTCGAGAACGGCTGCACCGCTTCGGCTGATTTTTTTCTTTTGTATTAGTTTCGGCACGCGAGATAAAATGCATCAGTTTCCACGTCATTACATCAGTCAAACAAAAATCGCGTTACCAACAGTGTTTTATTATTTTTAATATCCAAAACAATTCGTACGGCTTAAAAGGATTTGACTTCAAGTCATATCAAATTTTAAAAAAACGAGAATGGAAAGCTAACTTCGGACGGAGCCGAAGCTTATATACCCTTGCAGTTTAATAGCGGCTTCTATTAATTAAAGATATAGTAACTATCGGATATAGTTAGCCGATCTTTACAAAAACATTCATAACAAGCTAAGATTCGTATAAAACTGAATTTTAAAAGAAGTCCGACGCTTCTACGCCCAAAAACACGCAAGTTGTTGCATTTCCGATCGTTCAGTTATATGGCAGCTATAGGTCGGCCGATCCGTATGAATTCCAGATCGACATAAATTCCCCTAATAGTCAATCTGTGCAAATTTCAAGTTTCTATCTTCAATAACATGGAAGTTATAGCATTTCCGATCAATCAGATATATGGCAGCTATAGGATATAGTCGGCCGATCCCGGCCGACTTATATACTGCGAGCAAAGGAAAGAAGGGTGTGTGCAAAGTTTCAAGACGATAGCTTAAAAACTGAGAGACTAGTTTGCGTAGAAACAGACAGACTGACAGACGGACATGCTTATATCGACTCAGGAGGTGATCCTGATCCAGAATATATATACTTTATGGGGTCCTGGATGTCTCCTTCACTGCGTTGCACACTTCTGACCAAAATTATAATACCCTCTGCAAGGGTATAAAAATAATTTATATTTGGTATATTAGGTAGAAGAACCAGAAATGCTACAAACCAAGCTAAGAAAGTGATCTAATCTATGTATATAAATATGAATCCCTACTGTTGTTGTTTCCTTGGCCGTACATTTGGAATATGGTCAACGGGTGTATTTTACAGATGCAAACGTATTACAACGAGTTGACAGGCCACCATCGATAACATTAACCAGCTTCTTTGGAATGTGTCAGAATGATGATTTTGCCAGATCTCTACTTTACTCCGAAATGCACTTTATGGAAGAATGCTGGATGCTGGGTGGTGGAGTAGTGTTGATTGCTGGTTCTGGTCGCGGCTTTGTCAGATTTAATATGGCAAGTCAAAAACCAAAAGAAAGCCAAGTGGAGCGACTGCCGATTATTTATAATTGAAAAACTTGTCATTTACGTTCAAATATTGATATTTTTATTGAGTTTTCCTGCAATCAGGAAGAAAAGATAAAAGTGGACTAGGAGCCGGGGCAGGACCCGGGGTCAGAAGCTAGTATACATAATAATTATATATAAACAAATATTTTGGATGTCAGCCCGTTACCGTGTCTATAAAAAATATTTTATTAGCTGCTTTTGAAACGAGCTAAGCCATACCTTAAGCTTACTGTCTCTTAGACGAATGAAATAGGCTTGTCCGATACATTTAAGTAAAAAGTCCTATGTCAACAATGGCATATCATTCACCAATTTGGCCTTCGTGAAAAACATGGAAACATGCAGCTGGAAAAAAAAAAAAATAAAGATAGAAGAAAGAATTTCTCCACAGTGTAACGGGATGACTCTTTAAGTTGCTTGAGTGGTATTCTTGAATAAATTAATTATGCAAGGTGTTTATTACTAATCTACGAATGAATCTAAACTAAAAAACGACACGACAAGCAATATCCCCAAGGACATACCTGATTGGCTTGGAGTTTCTGGCATCATATAGTCTTTTATTCCATGATCGTTAACCTAAGTTGCAGCGTCTGCTCTTAACTTCTCCATCCCGATATCTGTCATCATGTTTTGCTTCTGGTCCTGGATTAAGCTCGTCCACGTATTTTTAAGTATTTACCATTTAGTATTTACCATGATATTGATGCTCCACTGGATAGATCGTAGCAGCGAAACCATTGCTTTTCGTTTTTCATTTGAAGGCAACAGTATAGCTAAAATTGTCCTGCTCATTAGTTCGGCAGGTCCGTTTCCTCTTGGTGTTCACACAATGTTCTTTTTACAATATTTTAGGAAATCCTTTGCGGTAGAGGGAGTTCCCCTATCGGTAAAAATTACCTCCTGCAAGATATCCAAGACGTGTTTAGTCGCAGCACTTTAAGTCGCTGGTACTATGGTAAACTTCGTATAGGCGCCCACGATTACAAGAATATGCTCGTTCCGCTTCGAACTTTTTGGAAAGGGTTCCATGGTAACGAAAATGATCTAAAGAGATCGGCTTTATGTCGTCGTAGTGTTTACTCTCCTTCGTGGCATCCATCTGGTGTTTTATTTAGCGCGCACCCTACGCAAAATTTTGTATTCAGAAAACAAAAACAAATTGAAGATGTTATCTCTATGCTCATATAACATTCTTGTAGTATGTGGTATCTAAGTTGCTGGGGCACCACCCATAACAACTTTTCGTCATGTTTTCGAAATAGCCGATCCTTCTCAATCACATCCGGCTCGAAAGTGAATGTAGAATGTGCACAAAAGTTTTTGTTGGAAAATATCGATAACTTTTTTTTAATCGGTAAGCGAAATTTTTTGTTTCAAAAAGTTTGTTTTTGTATATCTCGAGAATGAATATGTTATCCTTTTTTTTTTAAATAAAGGCCAACCCATAACTTTGTTATGCAGTATAAGAATACTTTTTAACAAGCTTGGCCTATTTATAAGAAACTTTTGAAAAATATTTCGGGTTTTATAAAATATTTGGGGTTGATAATGAGCTGAACAATTTTTAAGATTTAGGTCATTTAAGCCCACAATAGTACCTAATTTATAAAAAAAACACAAAATCGGTAATCTGTTCAAATATAAAAATAAAAAATAAAAGTTCAAAAATATATATATATTATTTATTTTTTTTTTATTAAGAATTGTTTTTTTTTTTACACCAAATTTATTTTTTTCATAATAAATTTTTTATTGTAATAACAATTTCTAAAAAAAAGCACAGTTAAACAGTAAACGTATTATTAATTGCTTTTTATTTGTAAAAAAAAAATTGGAGAAATTGAGTTCTGGAGACCTGCCGCAGTTTCTAAGTCTGCAGATGACCATTTTATGGATACAGACGATAAAAACGATCCAACATTCAAAATGCAATATGCCAAAAAACAAAAAAAAACTTTTAAGCCACCATGCCAAGTCTTCTTAAAGAGCTAAAATCAGCCATTTCATTAGCTTCAAGTCGACGTTAAAAATTATTTCTCTTGACTACTATGACCAGCATTGACCAACAGGGATATAGCCAGAAGTTTCAATGTATCCATGCGAATGGCTAGAAATGCCAAAGAGCTCAAAAAAAGAAATTGATATGCTTCGTATCTTTGTTTAGAAATAAAAAGCAATTTACATTACGGTTTAGAAAATATCTTTACTGTTTAACTGTGTTTTTTTGTTGAAATTGTTATAAAAAAAAATGTATTATGAATTGTATAAATTGGGTACTATTGTGGGCTTAAATGACCTAAATCTAAAAAACTTTTTAGCTCAGCATCAACCCGATATATTTCTTTAAAATTTTCAAAACATTCTTATAAATAGGCCAAGCATGTTAAAAAATATTCTTATACTGCATAACAAAGTTTGGTTTAGCCTTCATTTAAAAAAATCAAAAATGAAAATAAGGATAACAAAAGTTTTGAAACAAAAAATTTCGCTTACCGATAAAAAAAAGTTATCGATTTATATGCATAAATCTTCATTAAAAAATAAAATTTTCAAAGTGGCCCAATTAAAATGGCGCGACCCATGTACAACTTTAATATAAAATTTTTAAATTTGTAACTACCATCTTGCAATTCGGGCTATAAGCTCCTTTTTCTCCATCAATGATTTCAACATATTACAATCGGTGGGGACTCAAATCTTTTTACCCTAAATATAATACTTAAATCGGTTCAAGGACTCGACAATCGCTAAAGCTTCTAGCTTGTAGCTGTGATAGTTTGTCTCTGACCTTTTTGTAGCTCTGCTGAAATATGAAATCGGCTTTACGTGACCATCTTCGTTCTGCATAAGCACCGCGGCCAAACCCACAGCATCTTTAGCATCTGACTTATAGCTGGTGATAACAGGATGCCCGCCTTCTCTTCAGCTCGGCAAACGCGCCTTCTTTTCGCTTCTCTGATATCCGGCAACAAACTTACAATGTTTTACCGTATTTGAAACCCAAAAATTGCCGCAATTCAGTTATATTGAATGGTGATGGAAACCTGGCAATAGCATTCGTCTTACTTTCTCCCAGACTGATTCAACCGGCATCTATTTGATGACCTAGAAAAGTAATAGACTGCTCGTATACCTTATATTTATCCGGATTAATCGTTCTAGCTTTTCAAACATCTTACCAAAGGTGTGGCTTCTACATGTCGTCCATGTAGTGGATCATGTCCTTTTTTTGCACTCGCTTTTTTAACTCCGCCATGAGTCAATTGAAAATGGCTGGGGCATTGTTTAGCACAAATGGAAGTCGCTTGAGGTCCATCTATGGTGATGAAAGCAGTAAATTTTCGGCTCTGAGGTGCTACTTCGATTCGATAATATCCGCTATTCAAGTCCGCTAAGGTAAATCACTAGAAACGTTTTGCCTTCTGTAGTCTCTCTTTTATATTTGGTACTGGGAAATTCTCCTTTTTAATTAGCTTGTTTAGACGAAGGTAATCAACACACAGTCGATCGCTACCGTTAGGCTTCTTGATGAGCACCACCGGACTGGCGTAGTCTGACGTAGATGGGGAAATGCAATAACTCGTCCAACATCTTGCTGACAATTTCTTTCGTTATGGTGCCTATTGACTAGCAGTTTGTGGGTAGTGCTTCCCTTATATTGACTTCATCCTGGTTGGTGAACAACTCATTTGATTTCGGTATCGTCTTGCTCAAACAGGGAGAACTTTGGGATGATGGCATTATGTCCCAATAATAGGTCGTCGTCAGCTATGTATAGATTGTCTGCAGTGATTTTCCCATCGACGTTTTTCTTTACAATAAGTTCTTTAGTAAAGATGCATGATCCTCCGCATATTCCTCTGATCTTCATAGAGCACTTATGGCGATCAGTATTTATTTCATTGGCTGTCGCACGGCTGTCGCACTGTCACTGACTGTCGAACGATACTTGACTTCCAGTTTCAATAAAGATGTTATATCTTGTCGTCCTGATGAATACATTCTTGTGAATATCTTGTCCTGATTTGATGATCCTAAACGCATCACCTTTGCACCTTGAGAGCTTTTCTTGGTTGTATGAAAAGTGTTTGCATGCATGTGAAAGTGCATTTGGTACAACGAGACTATGCCTCCTTACTTGGGCACACATTAGGAAAGTGTCCTAGCTCTCCACACTTAAAGCACGTCTCAGCTTCCCTCGATTTTTCTGGCTTCATATCTTTGTCCTGCTTCGTCTCTGGACTTCTGAACTTCTTTAAAAACTCCTTCTTTTTCGGCACTGACCTTGCTCTGTTTACAAAGTAAGATTCGGCTGCCTCTCGTAGTTGCTTCATTGTTGAAGAATGTATTGTTTCAATGCTGTTTTGCAACTCTTGGTGCTGTTATTATGCGCGAAAATGTCTTATGATAGCTGCTGTACTTAGATTGTAATGCACGCCAAGGGCAGATATGCGGAAACAGTACTCCTTCACCTTCTCCTTAGCTCGTCTAGTTGCGTTGGCCATATTGAAGTAAACTTTTACCTCGTCGGGAGTTGCTACGAACTTCTGCCTTTTATCCTGCGAAAACTCGTTCCATGTTGTATGTACAACTGCCGAAAAATCGAACCACATTTTGGCGGGTCCTTAAATTTTCGTATAAAATGCGAACAACAACTTCTCGTCCCAATGATACCCACCAACCACTTTGTTGACACGGTCGATGAATTGATTCATTTCTGGCGGGGTCAAATTCTGGCAAAGTGTCTGCGATTTCTGTTACCGATGACTGTACCCTAGGACGATCTCCTCTGATCTTTGCTGTCGATTTGCTTTTTTTCTAAATGCGAATTTCACCAGGACGCCCATATACACACATCAGCCCTTTGTACTGTCTACCGAGCAAAAGTAACGAGTAATCTATGGGACTGCTTCCCATTACAAACTTTTCGCCGACGATTCTGCTGCTTTTCCGAGTTTTTTGTCTATTTCTCTTACTTTGACATAACCAACAAATTAACAAATTAACCAAAAATGTAGAAATAATTTAGAGAGCTCAATCACAGATACTGAGAACTAGCACTGGGGCACCAGAACATTTTCAAAGATTAAAAAAACTTGGATACGTAAAAGATGAAATCGCAAAAATTAATGCTTCAGGCTCACTCTAACTAATTTACCATACACAACTCCGGCGAATAGACCTCGTCACCCAGCAATATATTTACAGATATTTGCTAATAGGGAAATTAATTTCTGAAGCAAGTTATATATATTAAATATATAATGGGGCACTGCAAGAATACAATGTGCCCAAAGAAAATTCCGAAACCCCATCACTAGGGCCTTGTAGTACATTTACAACGAAACCTTACACAAAGACATTAAAATAAACTATGTTAAAAATGAGATAGAAGACAGCAAAATACAAAGGAGGCTAACCTCACTCTGTAACCAAATGCCCACAAAAACCAACCAACTTAGTAGCAGACTACGCCAAAACGACTTTCTAGACGACTTAATTTAAATTAAATTATTGATGTTGAGATTTCAAAACTTAAAAAATTTTTCACTTGTTTGTTATAAGCGAATGAAAAATTTGGTTATATTAGCTAAATTTAACCACTTATAAGGTGGGAGAGGTTAAATGATTATAATTGTAAATTGATAGCAAATGTATGTACATTAAGTTTTGCGAGTTGGCCAACTTTGTGTACGCGCATTTTCCTAGCACCTTGATCTTAATCGGTTACCGGTTTCGCATACCCTGTCACGCCGCCAGCTGCTGCTGCTGCTCCATTGCCGACAAAGAGGCCGCCGATACGGAGCGATGGTCACGCCGTCTTGTTGTGGAATGCTTCGTCAAACTCGATTCCACCATGTACCGCTCCGTTAAATTTCTCTGGAGTTTCTGTTCCCAATCCTTCTTTTTTATCGCCGGCAATAATTCTGCCACCGTCAGCTGCTGCCTCTGTTGTAAGCCTTCACCCGCGACCTTCCTGCCGTCGCCCGGAGCTAGGAATCCTGTAGCCACTCCAGACGAATGCCACGCAAAGCCTTCTGCAGTAAATTCTGCCACCGCCAAGGATGCTGGTAGAATGGAGCCTCTCTCTGCCGCATCTAATCCTGGAAAGCTGCCGCCTGTTCCTCCAATGGTCGCGGGCCAATCACTCAGTTTCCCATCGGTTCCGACTCCTGCTACCAAGAGAATAATTGTCAGCCGGCCAAGATTGGTAAGATTGTCACTGCAGCAGCAGCCGGCGGCAAACGTCCTGTTCCGGCTATATGTGCTGCGCCTTCTACGTCTACCTTGAAATTGGACCCCTGCGCTACATGGATGCGACCGCTTGCAATCGAACCCATGACCCTAAAGATTGCTGCCATATGTTGGCAGAGCTGTCCCAATCTCCGCTGTTTCTAACTGGAGGAGTACGTTGGGACTTTTGCCAACATAATAAATAATAGTTGGTACCGGCGGCCGTCAACGGTTCATCGGCGGTCATTTCAGCATCTCCCAGTTTCTTATTCCGCCTACGCCTGCCTACAGGGCCGTGCATTGGTGTGGTATCCCCGCCTTGTAGTTTGCCGGAGCGCCCTAATGCATTGGACCTTATCGGATTTGGGCAATGTGTAGGTGGAGAACTTGTTATCTTTTCGCAGCTGCGGTTCCGTCACGCAGTTTTGTTTGGACCATTCTGCGCTTTACTTTCTTGATTATAAAATAAATATTGAACTAAATTGTTTTGCCTGACTTTTGATTCTTGGTTACCAAAAACGCTTGGTAGCATTTTTAACCAAATAATTATTAATACATACATAAAAAATTCATATTAAACGAATTGAATTTAACCCAAGTACCCAAGGTTGTACATTGAAATCAGAATCATGAAGTAATCAAAGAAAAATTCACAAAGAAAGTGATTTCTAAAATTAATTTGCGTCATCCGCTTGAATAAGTACTAAAAGAATCAGTTGTTAAAATTCTATTCTGTGTTTAGTTAAACAGAATATGAAATAACGGTAAATAACCGTTATTTAATCATAATTAATAGTTTTAGGCCGCACTGGGCATCATAAATTTAAGTTTAAAAAACTAATCCCTGAATGTCATGTAGGCTAGTTCGCCAGTTGACATACCCAATTTCTTCTTGAAACAGTTACAAGCTTTAGTGGAATAGCTCTCAGCATTAAGAAAACCTGTCAATCATAGTTAGGTAATCCATCTACCAATGGAATGATAACAAAGCTAGATGAACGTGTTCGAATCGGCGTGTCAGATTTCTCCGTTAAAAAGCATCACCCATGTTGAGATGTGCTTTCTGCCTCTTTAACCCTTTTGTGTGGTAGGCATGCAAATCGCTCTAGCTTGTTATAGCGCGTCGTCCACTGAATTAATCTACCCTGCAACATGCAATATGGGTGTTAAGAACAGTTGCATCTCGAATGAAACTCCCATTAACTAGTCCCCACAAATCGACCAAATTCACAAATGGTCGGTAATCGCCCTGGTGAGGTCTGCCAGAGGCCTGATACTGCTTGCATCGATGTAGTAGCTGAACAATTTCACCTAGTCTTTGACTATCTAGCACCGCGAGACTTTGCTTCGGACGCTAGTATAGGTATACTACGCCTATTGTGTTGAAAAGCTCTTCTGCGTTCATTGTTTTATTGCTCTTGCGTCGAAGTGGCACATGATTTTCCAGAAGTCAGCGTCGTCCAACTTGCGTTGCTTCCAACACGGTACGAGGTCATAGGTCTTTCCAAGTTGTCTCCTCTTCCTACCTAAAAGGAAATCCTCTTCTCCTCTGGTTTGTACGTACCACAACTGGGGTACCTCGTATCGACGTCAATGCCAATCTTTAATAGAAAGCTTTTGAAGATGAAATAGTCAGATGCTACATCCGGAATGATCTTTTCTGTCTCTTGCCACACTGACAGGTATGCTGCTTTTGCTGCTTGTTTTGTCCTGGCCTTGGACTTTTTAGCCGGACGGCCTCTCTGCAATATTTGGGCATCGGGGACTTACTTCACGGCGTCGCCATTTATAGGCACAGAGTGTGTATGTGCTTCTCAGTCCCGTAACAGCGTTAGCCCAGAACGGAGTAGCGTATCGTATCTTTGCAGTCCGACTTAAGATGGAGTCTGCGTCTTTGTCTTAGACCCTTTTGCTAATAATCATTCAAGTGCTCTATTTGCTATATTTGCGGCCATTTTATTTTTTCAATGAGGTTTTCTCCTCAGCGGATCCTGGAGTTGATTATGACTAAATCTTTCCGAATTCACGAGGCCTCCGATGTCCAGCCGTTATCGGGTACAAACTTACATTTTGTGGGGCTCCAACGACAATTCTTCCCAGACTATTTGTGGACAGTTGACATAGCCTCATTGTTGGCGCTCTTCACATTTTGCACAGTCTTGTCACAGTCCCTTGCTGATATATGCTGTGTAAAGACGTACACGCTTGACTAACAAATCATCTTGCAAAAGATCGAACGCAAACACTCCCAACTTGTGTTTATCTTGCACACCAGAGTCACTGCAAAGCGGTGACCACAGCCTATTACGGTACCTTGCCAAAGATAAGCAAGTCTTAAGCGATGCCCCGCTTGCCCCTCGCCCAGCGCTCAGCGCAAGCGAGAGGTAGAGGATAGACAGAAACAATATTTTTAATTGTAAACAAATATTGCAATCTGTCAAAATATGGACTCGTCTGCTCAATCAGAGCTTAGTAATAAGCTGCTGGACTTTGAGAGGATGAAAGAACTAGCTGGTACACATGCAGAGCTGCGTGCCAGTTCGATCAAAGACATTTAAAATTCAATTGAATTAGCTAACAGCGTTAGCCACCTACAAACAGTGACAAGTATTTGCACAACGAGTACTTTAACATTTACCAGTGCAAGCCATCAACCAAGGTATATTACAAACGTACGTTTCTACGTACTTTGTGGCTGCAACAGCGGCCAGCAGCATTTGCTCAACCACGTCCCCGCTGACAAATGTATTATCTTCGTTGGAGAATAAGAAAAGTATTTCGAAATGTATGTTCCAAGCTTCTAGACAAAATGGCAGCCGGAAACGCAAAGACGTGGCTCAGCCCTCATTACCTCTTCTCACTCCGCCCTCGATCCGCAAGGCTAAGCTGCAGACCTCAACGCCGCTCAACAAGCCGTCTGATTCTTCCTCTGCAAAGGCCTTTGGTAACAATCGTTTCGTGATTCTGGCTGCTGAAGCAGAACAAATGGAACAGGACCTGGAGGATGATGACTTTATCAATGGCGATATAGGTGCCATTGGTGGTGATGACCAATTTGCAAAATCTAACAAGATCCCTGCTATCTGCGTGCCGAATGTTAGCGATGCGGTCTTATTGGAAAAATCTATTGATCATAGCATTGGCTCCTTAAACTACAATAATCGCACTTCCAAATTTAGTGTTTCCAGAATATATGTAGTCAAAATGTAGTCAAAACGTAGCTGAGTCCCTTAAAATAACACAACTTGGGGGATACAGAGTCATTGTGGAGCGTGCTTTCCGTAAAAAGGAATTACTTCAATGTCAAAGATGCCAAATTTTTGGGCAATGTAAAAATTACTGTGATCTAGACCACGTTTGTGGTAGATGTACTGGCCCTTATGCTACTGGTTTCTCACTTTGTGGAAGCGATACATGCTTGTGCATAAACTATGTCGGTAACCACGTTTCGACTGATAAAAGATGCCCAGTCAGAATAGATAAATATAAAATACAAAAGCCGAGGCCTAGACTCCCGACAACCAATGATTCACTAAGCGCATCGGGTATATTCATACCAGCTGATGCCTTAAGAACGAATACTTCTTATGCTGATATAGTTCGACCCAAAGAGACGCGGACGTGGCGTAAGCTCTCCTTCAGCCATAAGTTCACAGCGATAGATATGGTCATCCGTGACGTCAATACCAAACTGGACACTCTTTTTAAGCTGATGCAGGAAAATGCGGAGTCCAACAAGGCCTTCAGAGAGCTGGTCCAGGTTCTTATTGCGCGATTGCCGAAATGATTCAAGCATCACTAAGAATGGGATTGTGGAACGCTCGCGGATTAGTCAGAGCATCTGAAGAGCTTCGATTATTCCCCAAGCCTCATAACATACACACAATGCTGACCACAGAAACTCACATGCGTGCCGAGCAACGTATTTATTTGCCAGGCTATCTCATCTACCATGCTTTTCACCCCACTGGCAACAATAGGCGCGGGTCTGCAGTCATTATAAAGTATTCCCTAAGTCACAATCCACTACCTTTAGCCTCTAGAAACGACAGACAGATAGCGAGAGTCCAAGTACAGACCTCGGAAGGGAACGTCACTTTAGCAGTTATATACCAACCTCCAGCAGTAACATGGATTCGATCAGAAGTTGAATCCTTGCCAGCTGGACTTGGAAGAAGTTCATTGCTGGTGGATCTTATAACGTCAAACATACTCCCGATCCTGTAGGAGGGGTAAGCAGTTGCAAGAAGCCATTGTAAATGGGCATTACCATGTACTTGCCACTGGTGAACCCACTTTTTACTCATAACATGTTAACAGGGGGTTAGTTAACACCGACTGTGCTTGATTTCTTCATAATCAATGGATACGCTATAAGTAGGTTACAAGTAGGAACACTTCATGAACTCTCCTCGGACTACACTCATATCCTGGAATTACTGCATATCACACCTGTGAAAAAACCACAGCGCCCACGACTCCTTGCCAGAGGTGCTAATATAAACGCTTTTCAAGTCCACCTAGAACAACTAAGCGAGGTAAGCATACAAATCCAGGAACCCTCTGACATTGACAAAGCCATCAGCCTTTTCATGCGAATGGTAAACCTGGCTGCTGAGAAAGCAGCACCCAGTATTCACCAAAGTGCAGATATCTCTAGACATCAACAGCTACCACCCAGAATTAATGCATTCCTCAATCTAAAGCGAAGAGTAAGAAGAGAATATTCATGAACGGGAGACGCTGGAATCCATCAGATACATTATCGGCTAGCTAAATGCCTAAGCAAGGTTCTCGCCCGAAGAAAACAAGAATCTATAGACAAATTTTTGGAAAACCTGGACACAGATGCTGGTTCTAACTACTCGCTGTGGCGTATAACAAAACGCACAGCCTACGCCAAAATAAGACATTCGAAATCCATCAGGTGGCTGGTGCCGAACAAGCCTAGAGAAAGCTGAAGCGTTTGCTAACAACCTTGAGCAACGTTTCAAGCCATACGACTTTTCGCTTGAAAGCATACGTCGACAAGTTGATGAGTTTCCATAATCTCCATTTCAAATGAGCCTCCATGATCCCAAAACCAGGAAAGTCGCTAACTGACGTTGACTCTTACAGGCCTATTAGTCTCCTCCATCTCTGGGAAAAACCATGGAAAGACTGATCCTGAACAGGCTACTTACGTACGAGAACGTCAATAGTGCAATTCCGGAATTCCAGTTTGGATTTCGTCTTCAGCACGGAACTCCTGAACAATTACACAGAGTTGTCAACTTTGCAAAAGAAGCCTTACAGGAGAAGGAATATGCAGTTGCTTCCTTTCTTGACATCCAGCAGGCTTGTGACAGAGTGTGGCACCCTGGGCCCCTGTATAAAGCCAAAAGTTTTTTTACGCCACAACTGTCCCAGCTTGTGAAAAGCTTCCTGGAAGAACGGACTTTTCACGTATCTGCTGATGGATACAAATCGTCCATGGAATATTCGAATTAATGCAGACAAATGTGTTAATGTTACGTTCTCCAATTGCCGAAGTACCTGCTCAGGAGTCAACCTCAATGGAAGTCCAATCAGAGCCCTTCCTGCATACAAGTACCTTGGTGTCCCTTTGGACAAAAAACTCACTTTTGGCAGGCACATCACTTGTGTCAAACACTCATTCAGGAACAAGGTGACTCGAATTGTTTGGCTTCTTGCACCACGCAACAAGCTCGCTCTTGGAAGTAAGGTCCAAATATATAAGTCCATATTAGCGCATAGTCTTTTCTACGGACTTCCAGGTTTATGGAATCGCTGCAAAAACCAACATTGACAAAATCCAGATTTTGCAAGCTAAAACGCTTTGAAAAATCTCTGGAGCTCCGTGGTTTATAAGAACCAGAGACATCGAACGTGATCTCAACGCTCCCAAACTTGGAGACAAGCTGCGGAATCTTGCTCAAAATTACATGGAAAGACTCAATAGCACCCCAAAAGCCTAGCCAAAAAACTTTGCACCGCTGCTATTAGCAGCGCTGACCCAAATAATCGAATCAAGAGAAGATTAAAAAGACCCCACCCTCAAGACCTACCAGACCGGATATTGACATAATAAATGTCTCATCCTATTCAAATTGACCTTCACAAATCAAAATCACTTCTTGCACGTACAAACGTTTCCTTTTGCACAGTAATAAACACTACTTACAGTCTACTTATAGTGTCAGTTTTAAGCCCAGAGCTCGCATCTACGTATTGTACAATTTTTGGTTCGATGTTGACCTAAATAGAGATCTACGATTTATTTTTCATTCTTATGAATTCTTATATATTTACAGTCGTTTTCAAATGTTTAAGAAAGCGTGGAATAATTAAAATAACTGAGCCAAAATTCACAAGGAAAGCTATTTTTTTCTTTTCGTTCGAGGGTATATTTAAAGATTTTGAATATGCTTATCGAGGGTCAGGGTCACCAATTTGGTAAACTATTAAAGTTAACTCTGCTTTATTATTGAGCATTGTATACATAAGTATATAAAAATCTTGATTAAGAGATATATCAGTTTTAAAAAATGGATAGTTTCATTTTTGTAAAGATTTTTAGCTGGTAGTTTTTCCAGGACCCAATAATCAATCGATCAATGAGACAAGATATAGCTAAGTAGCACGAATTGAAATACTTACAAGTCGCAACTTACTCCCCCGGTGTGGAGTCCAGCTTTGAAGAATAACTAGTGGGATTGGGTAGCAGCCGTATTCCATATGTTATTGTCACAAACACTATGCTCAGCATCAAAGCTGACCAATCTATATAGAAATGGGGACCTCCTAAAAGTGACGATAAAGTGACGAATACCAGGGTTCATCTTTCCTGGTCGTAGAAGATATGTTCGCATCCATCCGACATCAGAAGCTGTTGAATAAAGGTGCAAGGCCGTAGAAAGGAGACAGAGAAGGACCACTGCCAAGCCATATAATGCAAAGAATGAAAACAGACAAGTTTAAGACAGCTTTGGCATCCCCTTGCTATTCCTCTTCAACATCTTAGTCGGAAGAGTCGAAAGCTCGGGAAACTCTCGGGAGGAGCAGCAGTGGCGATCGGCGTCTAGCGGACATTCTTGCTGATGGCGAGCTTGGCGGCATCATGCGTGGAAGCTGCAGCGAGAGCAATTTAGTCGGAGCAGCAAGAGCAACGGGGCCAGTAGCGATGGCCGGCCGCGGAAACGTTCTTTTGACTGGAGCAGCCGTAATAGTGAACACAAACGGGTCGGCAACGACAACAGGAGCATCAGCCGGCAGCAAAGAATCGCGACAAAAATAAGCGATATTGGAACCCAAATAAAGCGGATAAACCGGGAAACGTGCCAAAAAAGTATGATAACCTCGCCAGGATGCATCTGGACAATCATGTCGGGGTCACCAAATGTTTAGCTATCACGGTTTTTGCAGCCAGTTTTCCCTCGACCCAATAGTCAGTCGATTTATGGCAATTCAAACTTTTATTTCTGTATTCAAATGTGCGTTGGAGGGTCAAGGGTAGAAGGTCTGCTCGGCGCGATGCAATTCAATTTTGAGAACATCAGCGTACCCACAAGCAAATCGAAGTTCAAGCCTTTCCGTAGTGATGCCGGAGAACCAAAACCGACCACGCACACTATGCTCTTCTTGAAACACAAAATAAAAGCTTCAGCGGTCATAGTGTATTTACATATGCTCCCAATGGGAGAGAAACTAACAATGAAGACAACACTTATATATTATAGACAATGTTAAACAAAGTATAAAAAAGATCTTCTGTTATTGAATCTTCTAAAGATTTATGTTGAAGACACAGCTTAACGTAATCTGCGTACATAAGAACACGAGTGTACGGTAAAGCAAACCATTTATGAAAATGATAAACGAGGAAATCCCGAGACGAGTTTTCTCAAAAAGAGTGAGTGGTTTACAGAGTCAAATCTTTACTAAAGTCTGTGCAGATGACATCTGTTTAAGGGCCATTTTGGTAGCCATCAATCACAAATGATATCAGCTTCAAACAAATTGGAGGTGGTGGAGCGATGCCTATTAAATCCATGCTCGCATGGAGAAATGATTGAACTACAGAGGTGCTGCAGATGAGGAGTAATAATTTTTTCAAAGAGAGGTAGCATTACATTCTTTCCCCTTTTTATGCAGGGGATTTATTTAGGAATTCTTCCACTTATGGGGAAGAATCGACGTTTCCAGAGATAGAGTGAAAAGGTTTAAAAGAGGTTTGCACAATGACTCGGCGCAATTCTTTGGCACACAGCCTGGTACTCCATCGGGACCTGGTGAAAGTACCGGTTTAACCTTTAAAAGATCCGAAAACAAACTGTGCTCGGAGATAGATGGACCAAAAATAAGATTGGCTGAATGAATTTCATATATAATACATATGTACGTTTCATATATAATACATAATCATATGTAATACGTTGTTTGAAAAAGTTATGCGAATAGATCTGCAATGGCCTGCTTTGTATTCGCAGAAGAATTTTCAAACAAGAGCATGGAAGGAGAATATCCATATTTCCGCTTTGTGTTTACAAAATTATAAAACTGCTTCGGATCCTGAGTGAACTGAACGCAACAACGGCGAATATAATCTCTAAAAAATTTACCGTTATGCAAGGTGAAGTTTGACCGAGCTACTAAGTACCTTGAAAAAGTTAAACTGCAGCCAGTTTTTTAAATTTGTTTAAAAGTATAATTTCATATTGTTAAGGATTATTTAGGCTCCTTGTAAACCAAGGGGGGTTGTCTTTAACGGACGGATACTTCCACGGCACACAAAAGTAAAAAAAATTATTCAAACTCCTATAAAAATATTATAAGGCGATATTTATATCATTGCATGCCAAAAGATCAGACCAATTAAAGGAAAGAACTAAGTTATTGAGCTTTTTAAAGTCAGCCTTACTAAAGCAGCGAATTCTATTACCTACACTATGAGGTTTAACTAAGGCAATGGTTTCGATTGAAACATCAAGCGTAGGATGATATGGATCTTCGGGGGTCACCACAGGCAGGGCTCTGGAAAAGGATATTCCATCTGAGTCAATCATAAAACATAAGTCAAGAAGCCGACTTATAGACTTTCTGACACTGTCGAAAGTGATAAAGCTTTACCGTTATCCATATTTGACCAAGTGTGTTCTGGTATTTTTAATTCACCCACAACCACGAGCTGGTCACTATCGGACATAAGATTGAAATCAGACTGAATAGCAGACAAATGATGCCAGTACGTAGGGGGAACAAAATTTTAAGGTACCAAATTCTTGCAACTTGACATCTTCGGAATGGAAAGAGGAGTCTACTGAGATTAGTACTCCTCCGCCTCTTTGGAAATGTCGGTCGCGTCTTAAAGTGGTGTACCTATCTGGGATAACTTCGGAGCTAAAGATCTCCGGCTTTTACCAGGTTTCACTAAAGACAATAACCTGAGAAGCAAAGAGAAAGCTATCAGAGTATAGCCAAGGGAGCTTATTACGAAGGCTCTTAGTATTATGATAGGTAAGAGTAATGGAGTTTATTAGTTTTTTAAAAAAGAAGTAGGCTGGTCAGTAGGTGTAGCTTTATGCGGTTTGACTACCAAAGGCTTGCTATTTTTTTTTTTTTGCCTTCCTCGGCTGAAGTTTTTGAACGTATATGAATACTGGCGAAAAGTCAGACGAACAAACCGTTTTAAACATCGAAAATGCACATATCTTAAAGGATGATGTGCGCTTCGAGAGGGCAAATTTAAATTTATTTTAAATTTGTGGCGTAAATCTGTGGCGCTACTGGTGGGGATGCCATAAGGGACAAATCAGAAAGTTGCACATGATCACTGACGCATTCGGTATCCTAATTTTTATCACTCCTGGCTCTTGGAATTGTCATGGTGATCAGGGGTTGAATGATGGTCGACAGTGCGAGCAGAGGGTTAGCTGGTGCACACGGCTCCACTAGGGTGGATTTTTTGCGCTTCGGAGACTCAATTAGTAGCTGTAGGTTACTAAATTGAGAATCAAGCGCATTGAAATGATCGCTAATTTTACGAAAACCAGCTTTCGTATTATTAAATCCGTTCCTTGTGTGCCGCATGAACGCACTCATCTCGCTCTGCACGGTACGACAGTCACTGCAATGACAGTCACTGGAGCTTTGCAAACCAAAGCTCCGGGACACTCCGTCCGACACTTAGGCCGTGAAACCGGGACATTTAGCCATGTTTTCACACAGCCAACAGAGAGGAGGCTTGGCTGGGATGAAGTTACTGCAAGACCTTATATACTATTTCTTTCTTATTTCTTTCTTTACTATAATTCTATTTCAGACCTTATTTCAATACCTTAAATAACTGTACCAAGTAAAAAAATAAGAATAAGAGTAAGACTTGGGTTTGGATCTCTAAAAGGGGATAGAAAAATAAAGCAACAAGTATTAAAAAAAGCAGAGCTATGCTTGGATTAAAATTAATATATTTTAATTTACCATAACATATAAAATATATATAACTGCACACGCGTAAGCGAGACGGAAATTGTTAAATTGTTTTAAATAGTTTATAAATTATTAATTTATATATATCAAACGCCGGCAAGGTAGGCAAAAGAATAATATAAAAGCAAAGCGCACGTCCGTCCGCTTTGAAAGGCAGAAACGTAAATTTTCCGTTAACCTTCTTAGGTCAATATCTTGCTACTTATCTCAAAAGAACTCATTGCGTCCCTTAAACTCCTGCCAAGTCTAAGCTTTATTTGGAATCCGTCAAAAAAGCCATCTCGGGCCTTTACGTTTTACCATTTTTATTTCTGACCTGTCTTCTTCTCTGAACTGCTCTTGTATACGCAGCAAGCGTACAAACAAATTATGTTGTATGTTAACGTACATATGTCGCAATTGTTTAATTTGTTTTCTTTGCACATACAAGAAGATAGTAGTGCTTAAAGGAAAACAAAACAGGTTTTTTTACACCCTCATAAAAATCGCCTTCGGCCTGGCATAATTCCTCTGCTATTTATGTAAAAGAATCTTCACGCGGCTCCCGTTGCATACGTAAATACCACCTCCCGCCCAACTGACCGAGGGGCGCTGTCGTTTATCGTACGGGGCGTTAATCGCGGGAATAAATCCGAGACGAGGAATATATAGGTTAGAAAGGTTGCGGGGAAGAGAAATAGTAAGATTGTTAAGTAAGAAAGAATAGAAGATTTTTTGCAAGAGGCGGAGCTTTGTGAAATAATAGTATAGAGGTTATTGTAGTCAGAACATAATACCCTGAAGGAGTCATGCTGGGTAAATAAGGAATAAAGGAGGGCAAGTTCTAGAGTGCCTAAAAGGAACATTAAATTTTAGAATACCTAATATGTAACACCAATTTTGGAACTTGTCCAAGTGGGACTAAAGCTTTTATTGGGCAGAGGAAAAATTCGTTTGAAGACATCACCTGCGTAAATGACACTAAGGATAAGAATCATGATTTTGTGTATATTTTGTTTATATATTCTGGATAAAGATCACACAGAAGACTCTGGTTCAACATTGCACTATAGGAAATTTATTCGTTGCAATGGCATAAATTCAATTTCCGAATTTTCAATATTTAAAAGGTTTTGGTGGAAACATGTTCTAAAAATATTAATTTATAATTGTACAAAAAGCTTTACAGTCTAATGTTAATATAACAGACTGTAAAGTTAAGAAATTTTTCTGAAATTTTGAATTCCAATTTCTCCGAAGAAACTAAATTAAATACTATATTCCAAAAATAATATTGTTTATTGAGTCTTTAACAAAGCAATGTTTGCTCTATGCTGGCTTTTGTAAACGTGATCACAATGATATTATATATATCTTTTAGATAAATAAATTCCTAATTCAGGGCATTCGAATTTAAACTCTACATTTTATCGCATTTGGAGCTTTTGGACATGCTTTGGAGAAGCGGTCCACTCTTTTCCGCTTGCATGTATATGAGTTCTGCACGCTCCATGTCCTTCGAAGACAGCATTTTCCAGTCAGACTTGGCGATCGCCTGGCGAGAGGAAAGGGTACAAGCGGCGATAGGAAAACTAGGTGAACTCTATGTATCACGTTTGCACATGCGTGGCCGCGGTTTTTCACGTACCCTTTGTAGTGTTAAAGTCACCTAGGGTTCACCTAGCGGCTGGGTGAAAGGGTACGAGGGTTCATCCAGAGTTCACTTAAAGAGCCCAGTCGGACTTGGCGATCGCCAGGCGATCGCCTGGCGAGAGGAAATGGCACTAGCGGCGAGAGGAAAACTGGGTGAACTCTGTGTACCACTTTTACACATGCGTGGCCGCGGTTTTTCACGTACCCTTTCTGGGGGAAAAGTCACCTAGGTTTCACCCAGCGGCTGGGTGAAAAAGGGTATGCGGGTTCACCCAGAGTTCACCTAGGGAAATTTTGATCCACAAAAAATTTCCCTTGATGTTGTTTCTGTTTTTGCTTTTGGATTTGGTGTATATATATATATATTTATTTACATGGATATGTATGTATATATAAGAGACGATTATTTGGTGGCGCTTCGCCCGTGTTTTTTTTTTTTATTTTATTATTTATTTAAATCTGGAAAATAGTACATGTTTGTTACATACATTAAACTAAATCTAGTTAATTAAGTTTAAAAATATTTAATAAATTGGTGAAATAAAAAATTTAAGAAAAAAAATATATACATATTAAAAGAAATTAAATATTTAAAAATTAAATATTAAAAAACCTAGAAGAAAAGGAAAAAATGATTATTAGAATTAATGTATGTATGTATATTGGTGTTGTCAATTTACTCTGGCCGGCCGCAACTCTTGCAAACAAGGCCTACTACTTACTACCTAAACAAATGCTGCAACTCCAACTGTAGCAAGAACTGCAAATGATATAAAAAACGGCAAATAGTTGGTTTATCATTAAAGTTTATCATTAAAGGAATTGTTTAATGTTATATGCGAAAAACTTACCCTTTTACAATCCGAAACCATTTGCGACGCACTTCTAACAGCTAAATGTGACCATTTCGAATTAGGCCAATTAAACAGATTTACACACTGATATCGCGAGGCGTTTGCTGGCATCAGCCCACATTATTCTCAAATATTATTTGCCTTTTTAAAAAAAACATTGCTTATTTAAACAATATTAAAAGATCTTAAACACAATGGGATAGATCGATTTTAAATTGCTTTATATTTAATATATATATAATATATTTATATATATGTATCTATATTTTTTATTATACATATCATATAATCACATTTTAGTAAAATTCTATAGCAATATAAAAATATATTAGTAATTATATAATTTAGTGAAATATACATATATACAATTTTAAAAAATTTATACTTTTCAAGACAAAATTTTTTCTAAGTCTTTTTTTTGCTCTCAATTCCCTTACTCGAGGTAGGTGAACACAAGCAGTCCAAGCGGATCCAGCCTCTGGGACTTGGAAAATTTTCTATAAATTCCCTTTGGCTGACGCCGGGTGGGTGAACGCAAGCAGACGTTCGCTCTCGCCCCTTGGACTTAGAAAAATTTAGCAGCAATCGCTGAGAAAAATGAAATAATTTCTCTGCTCAGCTCTCGGTAGGTGAACACAAGTAGACATTGGCGCTCGCCCGGCGACAGCCAAGTTCACCGCCGATGGGCCGACTGGGAAATAATATCTCCTGACGTTGTTTTTGTTTTTGCTTTTGGATTTGGTTTGTATATATATATATATATTTACACGCATATGTATGTACATATATAAGAATCGATTTTGTGGCGCTTTGCCGGTTTTTTTTTGTTTACTTTTATTATTTAAATCTTAAAAATATTGCATGTTTTTACATACATTGAATTGCATTCAAAGCTGTACATATGTGCATATGTATATATGTATGTATATATGCTCATACGTATGTATATTGTTGTTGGGCTTAGTCGGCCGATTCGTATAAATTTTTCCAGATCGGCTTAGATTCCCATAAAAGAGAAAATGCCACAACTTTTCTGTTTTTGGGCCTAGAAACGTCGGACTTCTTTTAAATTCCATTTTATGCGAATCTTAGCTTGTTGTGAATGTTTTTGTAAAGACCGGCTAACTATATCCGATATTTACTGAAAGGGTATATAAGCTTCGACTCCGTCCGAAGTTAGCTTTCCATTCTCGTTTTTAAATTAAATTATAAAAAAAAAAATGGTTTTAAATAAACTCATGGGTGTTGAGCCACGCCCTTTTTTCCAAAATGATCGTATTGATTCATATCATACTGTAAAAACAAACCGCACTCAAGTTATCAACCAGCTTTTAATTAATACCACAAAATCGGGAATTTTTTATTCAAAATAAATTTTCCTCTGCCCAATACAAGCTTTAGTCCGGCTTAGACAAGTTCCAAAATTGGTGTTACGTATTAGGTATTACGTATTCTAAAATTTAATGTTCCCTTTAGGGACTTTCTCTCCCTTATTCCTTAACTTCTGTTGATCGACATTTAGCATGACTCTTTCAGGGTATGTTCTGACTACAATAACCTTCTATCCTATTATTTCACAGAGCTCTGCCTCTTGGCTGAAATACTTGGCTGAAATACTTGGCTGAAAGAAAACAAATTAAACAATTGCGATACATGTTAGCCCACAACTTGACTAGTTTGTAAGGCAGACACAGCTTTACCCTCGCTGCGTACACGAGAGCATTTTAGGGACGAAGACAGGTCACAAAATAAATGCTAAAACGTGTAGGCCCGAGATGTCTTTTTTTTACGGATTTCAAATAAAGCTCGGAGTTGGCAAGAGTTTACTTGTATATAAGGGACGCAACGAGTTCTTTTAAATAAGTAGCAAGAAACCCACCTAAGAAGGTTAACGTAAAATCCCAAAATATAAAGTATTTTTAATATATAGGGCGGTTTGGAAAAACAAAAACAAATGAAGTTTGATCAAAAAAATTGGTTGCGGTGGAGCCATGCCTAATAAAGGCAGGCATGTGCATGACCCCCTAACGGACATTGAGATACTGGAGACATAATAAAACTAAAGAATTACAAATAAAGCAAACGAAGTAATTGTTCCTCCAACAAAAAAACGAAATAACGAAGTCTCCAGGGACAAAGTTAATAAATTTGCAAGAGGTTTCACATTGACTGGGTGCAATTCTTTAGCACTCAGCCTGGTACTCCACCGGGGTCTAGTAAAAGAACCGGTCAAACCTTTGGAAGATCCTCAATTTTTTCTACTTTGTTAACATTGTGTATGATAGCGGCGGAGAATGTCAGTCAGGTGCGCATCCCAGGGTTATTAGCTTTGTCATCATTGTTAGTTTTCTCTCCCATTGGGAGCATATGTAAATCCACCATGACCGCTGAAGCTTATATTTTGTATTTCAAGAAGAGCATAGTGTGCGTGGTCGGTTTTGGTTCTCCGGCATCACTATGGAAAGGCTTGAACTTCGATTTGCTTGTGGGTACGCTGATGTTCTCAAAATTTAATTGCATTGCGCCGAGCAGACCTTCTACCCTTGACCCTCCAACGCACATTTGAATACAGAAATAAAAGTTTGAATTGCCATAAATCGACTGACTATTGGGTCGAGGGAAAACTGGCTGCAAAAACCGTGATAGCTAAACATTTGGTGACCCCGACATGATTGTCCAGATGCATCCTGGCGAGGTTATCATACTTTTTTGGCACGTTTCCCGGTTTATCCGCTTTATTTGGGTTCCAATATCGCTTATTTTTGTCGCGATTCTTTGCTGCCGGCTGATGCTCCTGTTGTCGTTGCCGACCCGTTTGTGTTCACTATTACGGCTGCTCCAGTCAAAAGAACGTTTCCGCGGCCGGCCATCGCTACTGGCCCCGTTGCTCTTGCTGCTCCGACTAAATTGCTCTCGCTGCAGCTTCCACGCATGATGCCGCCAAGCTCGCCATCAGCAAGAATGTCCGCTAGACGCCGATCGCCACTGCTGCTCCTCCCGAGAGTTTCCCGAGCTTTCGACTCTTCCGACCAAGATGTTGAAGAGGAATAGCAAGGGGATGCCAAAGCTGTCTTAAACTTGTCTGTTTTCATTCTTTGCATTATATGGCTTGACAGTGGTCCTTCTCTGTCTCCTTTCTACGGCCTTGCACCTTTATTCAACAGCTTCTGATGTCGGATGGATGCGAACATATCTTCTACGACCAGGAAAGATGAACCCTGGTATTCGTCACTTTATCGTCACTTTTAGGAGGTCCCCATTTCTATATAGATTGGTCAGCTTTGATGCTGAGCATAGCGTTTGTGACAATAACATATGGAATACGGCTGCTACCCAATCCCACTAGTTATTCTTCAAAGCTGGACTCCACACCGGGGGAGTAAGTTGAGACTTGTATTTCAATTCGTGCTACTTAGCTATATCTTGTCTCATTGATCGATTGATTATTGGGTCCTGGAAAAACTCCCAGCTAAAAATCTTTACAAAAGAGAAACTATCCATTTTTTAATACTGATATATCTCTTAATCAAGATTTTTATATACTTATGTATACAATGCTCAATAATAAAGCAGAGTTAACTTTAATAGTTTACCCAATTGGTGACCCTGACCCTCGATAAGCATATTCAAAATCTTTAAATATACCCTCGAACGAAAAGAAAAAAATAGCTTTCCTAGTGAATTTTGGCTCAGTTATTTTAGTTATTCCACGCTTTCTTAAACATTTGAAAACGACTGTAAATATATAAGAATTCATAAGAATGAAAAAGAAATCGTAGATCTCTATTTAGGTCAACATCGAACCAAAAATTGTACAATACATAGATGCGACCTCAGGGCTTAAAACTGACACTGTAAGTAGACTGTAAGTAGTGTTTATTAGTGTGCAGAAGGAAACGTTTGTACGTGTGTATATATATATGCTTCTCGTGTGAATTGTCAAGGTAATTTCGCTTCTAATTTCCAATTTTTAATGAAAGAAATAGCATTTATACGCAATTTATGTGCCCGCCATTTCTGACGATGAAACAAATGTTCTAATCCGCTAGAAGACACTTTTGCCCAATCAAAATTGTTTAATTAAGTATTTGAACGAAATTTTGTTTTTTTCATAAGAATTATTATTATGATAGTAATATTGTAAAATATTGTAAAAAAATAAACGCTTGGTCTTGGACATAACTTCTGCATCGGCAGATTCAAGCTCCGAATAGTATACTCGTTTCACATTTTATGGCATGAGCTTTCCAGCTTACAGCTTACAGCTCGTCCGATTGCTCAAATTCGTCACATTGCTCACTCGGGTTGCAAAGGGAACGATACTTACCAGATGCTGCTCCTTGCGCACGTTGTTCAGCTGGCTGCGTATCAGCGGTACGGTCGGCCAAACCTAAATGGCGCGGTGCTCACACTATTCAGGGGCCAAACCTGCTCCAGCTCCATCATCAACGAGAAGGCTTCCTCTCCAAGAGATCCAAAGTGAGGCACTGCACTCCTGGCAACTCTCTAGCTGGCCTGTATGCCGTCATCCAGCGTAAGTGTCCCTTGCGACGGCGAATAAAAGGAGCTTTCCGCGTCACTCGGAGTTGCCTTTAACAGATTTTCCGGCTTTTACGGTGGACGATCATAAATAATACTTCATAACAATTTCGGATAACTTCATTAAAACTAGATCCTATTTATATTATGCTAACTCCTATTGATGAGCCACATTCAACTGTCGGGAAATACAATTAATTCAAAAAATTCCCCCACCAATGTTTAAGGTTCGACTTTTCATATAAGATAAGGGGGCTACACAAATTTGTAGGATTTGTAGAATTTGTGGACGATTTACATTGTTTCTCTCTTAAATAGAAAAGAGTATTTCATGCAAGAGTTTTGTAAAATAATATTGTAGTCAGAACATAATACCCTGAAAGGGTCATGCTGGGCATATGTTGACCTAAAAAAGCTAAGAAATAAGGGAAAAAAAGTTCGAGTGACCCTAAAAGAAACACTAAATTTTAGCAGATCTAATAGGTGCTGGCTGACGATTTCACCATTAATAATGTAATCGATGAAAACTACACCCAACATAGTCCTACGATTTAGTAACGGTGGTAAGTTTATTTTTTTTTTTTCGCGGCTCCCACTGCATACGTACAGCCCACCTCCCGCCCAACCGACCGAGGGGCGCTGCCGTTTATCGCACGGCTCGAATCGCGGGGATAGATCCGAGACGAGGAATAAGTATTTTAAAAAGGTTACGAGGAAGAGTTACTTTGTTGCTCGTAAGTAGGAAAGTATAGAGGATTTCATGCAAGAGTTCTGCGAAATGATTTGATAGAGGTTATTGTAGTCAGAACATAGTACCCTGAAAGGGTACTGGGCATATGTTGACCTACAAAAGTTAAGAAATAAGGGGAGGAAAGTTCGGAAGGCCCTAAAAGGAACGTTAAATTTTAAGAGACTTAAAAGGTTCTGGCTTTCGATTTCACCATTAATAAGGTTATATAGTCCTACGGTCCAGAATAGTCCTACGGTTTATTAGAGGTGGTAAGTTTGTTAAAAGTAGTCTGCTATGATAAGACGAGAGTTGGATACTTGCATGCCAGCTTAGACCCCTAAGAGCAAAAAGGAGAAAGTTCTTCTGTACTGATTCAATACGGTCTTGATGAACCCCATATTGGGGACTCCAGACACATGAACCGTACTCAAGAATCGGACGAACTTAAGATATGTAAAGAGTCTTGGTTATATAAGGATCATTAAATTCCTTTGACCATCTTTTAATGAAGCCAAGCACACCCTTGGCTTTATTAACCATTGCCAATATATGGTCGGTAAATTTAAGCTTGAAGTCTAATAGGACACCTAGGTCGTTAACCTGAGTTAATCTTTCTAGGGCGGTCCCATAGAGAAAATAAGTTGCCTGGATCGGGCTTAAGCGATAGAATGACATAAGTTTGCATTTTAACCCATTGAGTTTTAAGTCATTAGCAGAACACAAATTTTGGAACGTGTCCAGATCGGACTGAAGTTTGTATTGGGCAGAGGAAGATTTATACTGAAGACACATCTTAACGACATCTGCGTTCAAAATTACTCGAGAGTTCGGTAAAGCAAAAGGAAAGTCATTTATAAAAATGGTAAAAAGTAAAGGCCCGAGATGACTTCCTTGAGGGACTCCAAATTTAGCACACAGCCTGGTACACCATCGGGACCAGGTAAAAGTACCGGCTTAAACTTTAAAAGATCCGATTACAAACTGTGCTCAAGAACAAGAATGGCTGAATGAATTTTGCAAATAGATCTGCAATGACCTGATCCGTATTCGCAGAAGAATTTTTAAACGAGAGCAAAGAAGAAGAAGATCCATATTTCGATTTTGTGTTTGCAAAATTATAAAACTGCTTCGGATCCTGAGTGAACTAAACCCGACAACGTCGAATACAATCTCTATAACATTCAGCGTTATGCACAGTGAAGTTCGACCGAGCTACTAAGTACTAAGTAACTAAGTAAGAACAAGTTAAGCTGAAGGCAGTTCTTTTAAATTTGTTTAATAGTGTGTTCTATAAAAATATTATAAGGCGATATTTATATCATTGCATGCCAAAAGATCAGACCAATCAAAGGAAAGAATTAAGTTATTCAGCTTTTTAAGTCAGTCTTACGAAAGCAGCGAATTCTATCACGTACGCTATAAGATTTAATGGTACCTACAATGGTAGGCAAGGCAAGCGTAGGATGATGTGGATCTTCGGGGGTCACCAAAGCAGGGCTCTAGAAAGGGTGATTCCATCTGGGTCAGACACAAAACATAAGTCAAGAAGCCGACATAAAGAATTTCTGACATAGTTAATTTGACCTAAAGACATGTCAAACATGCCCGCAGTAAAGTCATGGAGTGTTAAAAGTGATAAAGCTGTAACGTTATCGATGTTTGACCAAATGAGTTCTGGTGTGTTAAAGTCACCCAGAACCACGAGCTGGTCCCTATCGGACATAAGATTGAAAACCGACTGTATTGCTTAATAACTTAATTGCTTAGTAATTTAATTTCCAAAAATGAAGGGTGTGCCAAGGACACATTTTAAGAACTTTGAGCAAAGTCCTAAAAAAAATGTCTTTAAATGTATAAATTTAATAAAATGGTATAAATATTTCACTCAATGGAAATTTAGTAAAATATAATTTATTTTAATATTATTTTCATTAATATTATATGTATATATTTATTATATATGTATGTATTATATATACATATACATTATATATCATAATACATAGTATATATATATATATATATATATATATAATACAATATACATACATACATATATACAATACATACGTATATATGTATATTAATATATATCCCATATATATCTATCCCATTGTGTTTAAGATCTTTTAATATTGCAATTTCTAAATAGGCAATGTTTTTTTAAAAGGCAAATAATTTTTAATTAAAATGGGGCTTATGCCAGCAAACGCCTCGCGATATTAGAGTGTCAATCTGTTTAATTGACCTAATTCCAAACGGGAATATTTAGCTGTTAAAAGTGTGTCGCAAATGGTTTCGGATTGAAAAAGGGTATGCCAAGCGATCGCCTGGCGATCGCCAAGTCCGATTGGGTGTTAATAAAACTTAAACAAAAAGTAATCTGCCAGGTTGGTGACTTGAAATCTGCCGGGCAAAGACTTGAAATCTTTTGCTTGCCGATCCTTGTCCGCTGCGTTTACCTGATAGCAACTTTAAAACTGCAATGTTCGCAATAATATCCAAGGGAGATGTAGCGTTTTTTTTTTAACGCTAACACGTATCCCACCTGATCCAAAATGTAATGTTTTGTTGTATATCTGAATAGTTTTACTTTTATATTATATACTATACAATATTTTGGAAATAACTTCGCTTATAACTAAATTAGAAGTTGGAATTATAGAAAGCTTCTGTAAGTAGTGATAGCTGCTTCTCTTTATTTCATCCTTGACCCATGGGAACTTTAGTACCTCGTGGATAGTTCCGTTGTAGTGGGAGATGTGGGCTCCGGTTAACTATTTTGTTATGAAAAATGCACATAATTTGCTGTACATATTTCATTTACGAAAGAGGGTCACTAAATTTGAGTTTTGCCCAATTTACTAGTACTAGTACAAGTTTTACTAGAGGTGAGCTCCTTAATAGTTGAATGTAGTTAAAATTTTACGCCTAGTACTCAGATCGACAACAACTTTTTCACAAATACGAAAAAGAGCGAGAGGAAAATAGGTGAAAAACAGTTGAGAGTATGGCTTTTTGCGTTTTCTCGTTTTGGTGTATGTGTATCCGCTGCCGCTTTCATATACAATATTAAATAAATACATGTAAAAGAAAAGTCTCACAGGATTTAAAATCTATGCTTAAAAAATAGAATAATATAAAATAAAATAATATAAGATTAAATATTTTTCGCGGTCAAATGGGTTTTTTAAATGAGAGCTAGGTTTAAAAGGAGAAACATTTTTTATAATTTTAAATCATTAATTTATGCCACTATTTTCTTCACATCGATAGGAATTACATGTTAACTGCATGCCTTGGCCACACATGTTTGAACATCTGTTTTGTTGGAAAGATTTTTAATATTTCTTCAAAACTATTCCTTTGTCTAGGAAGTTCTTTGACAAATTAAGTTAAAAACGTATGAAAAGACTCGTTCGTCACAAACGATGAATATAGGGTTTTAAGGACCGGCGTAAGTGTTTTACTTATCAGTGATGTTAAGGTAATGAGCCATATCAGGGTAGACTGACGAGCTTCTATTGACTCTGGAGGTAATCCTGATCCAGAATGATTTTTTGACATGATTCTTTTCTATCCGCGCAGCAAGTCATGATGACGTTTGGACTGTGCAGAACCTCTACCAGACTGATCCTCAATTTCGTTCTTTCAGCCTTTTCACAAATCACGCCTCACTCAGCGGAGTTCCATTTTTCTCCTCTACCACTCTATGCTCTTTTTTTACCGATTTTATATGCAATCTGTCTACACGATAGACAAATTTTTTAATAATGAATGTCACAGGAGTAGAATGCTTTCATACTAGAGATCGAGAACGTGTTTTCTTTTAAGCCTTCTAATTTCTAAGCTGTTATCTGCAAGATTAATTGCTAGAGTATTTTCATAGCTTTGTAATTTGTTTACGTATTTATTTTCTAATTTCACCTACCACAAATGATTTTCAAGTCATTTTGAATATTTGAACTTTTCAAATAAAAAGGAACATTAACAATACTTAACATTTTTGATTGAAAGCGCTGGAGGATCTCTATGTTTGAGTAACCAGGTCATTTTGTTAGCTTTTATAGTAGTTGTTGTCTCTTTGCCTTAATCTGGTGCTTCCATGTAAGCCTGCGATCAAAGTACATGCCAAGATATTGAACTGTGTCACTTTTCGGAATAAGTGAGTTATTGAATCTCACTTCTGGGCTGTTTCCAGCTCTTAGTGCAAATATTACCTGTACAGACTTAAGCGGATTTACTTTTTTAAGGCCAAGGTCGTGTTGTAGATATTCAGATGCTTCTTCCCTTAGAGAGCTATTAGCCATGATTGCTGTGTCGGCTGCATAGGTTGCTACTCTAACATTATTTGCTATCGACATGTCAGCAGTAAATAGTGTATATAAAACTGGACCTAGGACGCTACCTAGTGGGTTGCCAGCATTTATGTTTTTTATTGAAGAAGACTTCTCTTTTTGATGAACGTAGAAGGAGCGTTTATCGAGATAAGATTTTAGCAGTAAATAGTATGGTGCACGCAGCCATTTTTTTATTTCATATAGTAAGCCTTTATGCCATAAACGCTTGCTGAAGAAGCATCAAGAAGTGCATCAAGAAATGCAGTAATAATTTCATGCATTACTCTATGGCACTCTATGGTATTCAGGAATGATGGCGAGTTCGTCCATAATAGGCAACATTCTCTTCAAGAGTATTTTTTCAAATACCTTAGAAAATGTTGACAGCAAACTTATGGGGCGGTCACCACCTCATGATCGCATTAAATATAAGAGTTATAAAGCGAATGCATTTTGGTGGTTTTTCTATAGTTAGTCCATCAATATTTTTCCGGGCCGGGCGCTTTTTTTAAGTTCTTAATTTTCATTAAAACTTACTTCGTTTGTATACGATAAATTGGTAAGCTCAATTGGCACGGAAAAACTAAAAATCTCTATATCTCTCGCTGAAATTTGGCTGAAATACAGAGTGCAAGTGGCGCGCAAAAGCTTCAGCTTGTCATTAGATCTATTTTTCTTAACGACTTAGTTTAATGATTGAGGATCTAGACTTTGAGGACAAGTGCTTTTGAGTCATTCTTTTTTGAGACCTGATATTGCCTGTATCATTGACCGGATTTCAGTTGGTATAAATGGTGGTAGAGTAGAAGATATTAAACTCGCTGTGTGTATTGTGGTTCTTAAATATTCTACTGCAGAATCTATTTCTTCTCCTGTTTTTAGAGATAAATTGGAACTTACATTTGATTCAAGATGGTGTTTATGAGATTATTTTATATGGGTTTTTACGCATACACGCTACAGCGCAATATGTGGCTATTATAGTGAAAATTTTCGATAAGATTCATGTGTGATTGTGGAATTCCAGAAAATAACTATGAAATACATCAAGTCAGGAATTTCGCGGCTGTCGGTAGGCCAGTATGTTGGTTTTCCAGTTGAAAGGCTTACAAATTTATTGGCTTGTATGCATTTATAAAGCTTGTTTCCTTTTTTTTGTCAGTCTGGAACCCCTCTATGGATGTTTGGCGTTGAAATCCCTCCTTCAATAAATCTCGGCCCAAGTCTCTGAAAGAAGCTATTGAAATCCGCTTTTTTAAGTGTATATCGAGGAGGCAGATACTATCACATATACATGCACACATTTTATTTCTATAACAGCTGCTTGTGTGGAGTCTTCCCTGACACTGTCCATAGTTGTACATTTTATTCCATTTTTAACAAGAATGGCAGACCCTTCATGAGCTCTATTCGCAGGGTGGTCGGCTTTTATTAAATCATATCCGATTATCCGACAGTAAGATTTGGTGGTGAAATGTGTTTCAGATATGATCATGACGTGTATTTCATTTGTTTAAAAACATAGATATTTCGTTTACATGGTTGGAAAGCCTATTGGCATTCCATATTCCGATATTAAGATTTATTTGCATAATTTGTTTCTCCAATAGGTGTTCTATTCTTTCTAATGAATTGCTTGTGTTTGTTTTATCTGATTTCACTTTATTATATGTTATTATATACGAATTCCACGTTATATTTTTTGAGCGGCGCTGCATTCGGTGGAGCAAAATTGTGGGTTGTTTCGGTTTTCTTGTCCGCGCTCATATTTTGTTTGCGACCTGTTAATGTCTTTTTGGGCATGAGTTCCTAGTAAATACTGCACCCTTTGTAGCTTGCAGCATGATTTCCATCACAGTTGGCACATTTTGTTCGGGCTTGGCAAGCGACCATTCAACGCACTTTAAGTCTTTTGAGCAGTAAGCTTTAGTGTGTCCATATTGTCCATATTGCCAGCGATATCATTGCACTATATCATTAAGTTTGCGAGCTGGCTCCATGTTGCCTATAGCATTTTCAATATGCTTCAGATTATTTATGTAATCGTTGTTTTTGTCTCGCTCAATGTCAAGAAAGAACAGATTTAATTGCTTCTTTGTGACTCGGTTTTTGATTTAGATTTCACTTTGTTTTTAATCAGTCCAGTATCTGTTGAAAATAAAGATTTTTGATAACTACTCTAAAGGCTCTCTCTGGTATAAGTTAATGGGTATGGAACTTAACTAAATCATCATTTAGAGTTATAATTAGTGTTTTAGACTCGTCTACAGTTTTAACCGTTACTCGTACATCCACATAGCGTTGACTTTTGTAATAAAAGTGTTGCTTATCATTTTTTTTACAAAGATATGACAGCATTTAAGTTATATTAGCAACATCAGATAGAAATATTGACAGTGTTTTGTCCGAGTTGTTTCTTGCAGTTGCCGTCACTTGTATTTCGTTTCGATGTCTTTTCCATGATCAGCTGGCTTATCAGTGCTTAGAAGATGAAACTTATTTTAGCTGGTACTTGGCCCATCATCCAATGCAGTGTTACTTTCCTAGCAACAGGTGGGGAATTTGGATTTGGTCGTTTACTTTGCTTCGGTTTTACCCTCTGCCAGTGCCAAACCGCTACGTCTTCGTTGGTGTCACGCATGTTGATAGGGTATCAACACTTTGATACCCAAAGCGTGGGCTTTGATACGACTTGGAATGACTGCTCTAATCTTTAACTTTATTATTTAATCTCACATACGAAAATTCGCTTATATTTTACACATCTTCAAATGACAGTTTCTCACAAATTTAATTTAGTAGCTTGTACTCTTCCGAACATTTGACTAGCCATTTAATCATTAGACAGTTCCAGGGCTCTTGCAACAACTTTGTGACACCATGCACCAATGTGCCACAAACTACTATTAGTTCCACCGTTCACAGTGCAATGTCACAATTGATACTTGAACATAGCTCCAGTGTATGATGTTTCCTGCGATTCTCTTATTTGTGCCAGAGATTGTCTTTTGACCGCCGTTAAGATCTTCACCTAACTCAGACATGACTTCTTTATCTGGGAGACTTTGCAAGATTTCTTGCAAATATTTTATATTATAGTAAACGTACTATTTAAAGACTTTGACTTTTACTGCCCATACTCGATCCCTGTGCGCAGAAAGTTACACTTTTTGACCTTAAAAGAAAATCCTGTTTTTGTCAATACATTTAACAAATTTCTCAATCTCTCAGATGTCTCTTCCTTTTTTTTTGCAACAATTAACACATCATCAATGTAGACAACTGGAGAAAAATTTGCTAAGTCACTCACAGCACGAACGATTGCACGCTGAAAGACCGACAACGCGTTTTTCATGGCAATAATTCGTACTGGCATGGCAGAAATTCGTACTACTCCTCAGGAGTCACCATAGCCATTGTTTCTATAGAGTTAGCATGAAATGGTATTTGATAGAATCCACTAGCCGTGTCGAGAGTTGTAAAATTTTGTCCACCCCGCAGGATCTATTTGATCTGTTATATCTTATCTGATACCGTGTTCGCATTAAGCTCTTAAAAATCTATGCACAATCTATTATTACTGTCATTTTTTTTCCCCCGGTTGTTATTTGTCTACTCGGAATGCATTAATAAAAAACTCAGTGTACTCTTTCATGATATTTTTTATTTTATTCTTATCTGCATTACTCAGGTGCTTTTCATTAGCAATGAAATGGTTTCATTGCTTATGACATTACCATTTTTTTTTTTTTTGTAAATGGTAAAGTTATCTAACCCTATTTGTACAAACGCCACCCCAGTGCAATTGACTTTGGCATCTCAAAAGGCTTCAGACAGGCTACTCACTGAGCTATCTTCTGACCACCTTTCGTTACTCTTCCTGATAAATGAAGAAGCTCATTTCCATAAAGAAGTCTCCAAAATGCAGGTAGCATTGCAAACGTTGCCACTTTTAAGTCCTGCATAATAACCTGCAGCGATCAGGATGCATACGTTGACACCTTCACTTCCACAATTACTAAAGCCGCCCAGAGAGCTACGCCACCTCAGCGCCAATCTGGTCTCCCACCTACCAGGAGGGCGCCGTTACTAACTCCGGAGGCAAGGGATCTGCTGAATCAAAAAAGGCATCTCAGAAGGCAAAGGCGCTTAATTTAAACAAGACTTCTGGTCTCGATGGCATAGACAATCGAGCGGCAAAGGCTCTTCCACAATTTTTAACGCCATGCTAAACCTGGGACACTCCCCAAGACAGTGGAAGCAAGTCCGGATTATTATGATCCCAAAGCCAAGCAAGCCATTATCTCAAATTGAGCTCTACTGCTATCCACGTTGTCACTACTCAGTCGACTGCTGGAACTGCCACAAGTAGAAGGCCATATGCCTCAACACCAGTATGGCTTTAGAAAATCCCATGTAATAGAAAATCCCTACTTACGCTGACGATACGGCCCTGCGTGCATCCCACACGTCTCAGCTGAAAGCTTCGGCTGCATTTCAGGACTGGCTGAGTGCGATGGAGCGCTGGATCAAGCAATGGAACATAGCCATAAATTGCAGCAAGTCGGCATGCGTCACCTTCTCCTTAAGATCTGTGATCGACATCGTCCATATTTTTAATGGTGACTCCATTAAAAACACCACCTCTCACTACAAACTTGGAGTAAATTTAGATCACCGACTCATATGGAACACCCACATCACGGCAATTAAAGCTAAGTGCGTCCGCAAACTCCAGAAGCTCCAAGCACCAGCTAAACAGGCTGAGGGTAGTGCAGGCACGGGCTGCTCGACGGGCATCCGGACTTCCCTGGTACGTGACAAGCCAGGCCATCCTAAGGGACCTACGCCTTGTTCCTCTGGGCGACCTCCTTAACCAACACAGCCGACGTTACTTGGATAGGCTAACGAGTCACCCAAATCCACTAGCTAGCAGGCTGACTGACCCACAAACTCTAAGACGTTTAAGAAATTCCACCCCAGCGATCTGTCTTTTCGTGTTGTACATTAATATTGTAAAACGAGAATGGAAAGCTAACTTCGGACGGAGCCGAAGCTTATATACCCTTGCAGTTAAATAGCGGCTTCTTTTGATTAAAGATATAGTAAATATCGGATATAGTTGGCCGATCTTTACAAAAACATTCATAACAAGCTTAGATTCGTATAAAATGGATTTTAAAAGAAGTCCGACGCTTCTACGCCCAAAAACACGAAAGTTGTGTCATTTCCGATTCTTATATAGAAGCTATATAGTCGACCGATCCGTATGAAATTTTTTTCGATCGGCTTAGCTTTCCACAAGAAACAATCTGTGCAAATTTCATTTCTATCTTCAATAACATGGAAGTTATAGCACTTCCGATCAATCATATGGCAGCTAAAGGATATAGTCGGCCGATCCGTATGAAGTTTTCCAGATCGGCCTAAATTCCCCTAATAGTCAATCTGTGCAAATTTCAAGTTTCTATCTTTAATATCATGGAAGTTATAGCATTTCCGATCAATCAGATATATGGCAGCTATAGGATATAGTCGGCCGATCCCGGCCGTTCCGACTTATATACTGCGTGCAAAGGAAATAAGGATGTGTTTCAAGACGATAGCTCAAAAACTGAGAGACTAGTTTGCGTAGAAACAAACAGATGGACAGACGGACCGACGGACAGACGGACATGCTTATATCGACTCAGGAGGTGATCCTGATCCAGAATATATATACTTTATGGGGTCCTGGATGTCTCCTTCACTGCGTTGCACACTTCTGACCAAAATTATAATACCCTCTGCAAGGGTATAAAAATAAAAGTTAAATCATCGGCCTCAACCATAACACCAAAACCAACCAAAACACCAAATCTTTAACCAGAAACCTTATTGCATAATTTCTTTTTAATGAAGAGCTTTGGGTTTCAATACCGCACACACGTTCACTCTCTTCTCACTGCTGCCGTGTGTGAATAACAATTTACATTTGTATTATACTATTGTATTAAATATTTTGTTGTACTTTTCATTAATAACATTTTTACTTATCAATTACAGGTTTCAATTAATCACCGCTTACCTAAAAAAATTGGGATTATAGTCTTTGCTGCTTCCGAGTTAAAAAAAGAACAATGGCCCAAACTGATTTTGATATTGCTCCGACAACTTCAGCCGACCAAGATCATAATACAACTAATTATGTTAACCAAATGCCGAAACAATTACTATCAAATATATATGTACAAGGATCACCAAAAAATATTCAAGAACAAGCCACTATGGCCTTGGAGCAGTACCGACTTCACCTCTATAACTACGCCTTAAATATAGAACGATTTCGTTTCCCTCATTATGGTACGAGTAATAGCGGAACAAATGCAAATGGTCCATGGGTGCCGGCGCTTCCCTATGGACAGACCTCTGGGAGTATACCGCCAGTTACCCGAATGGCAGCCCTCTCATCCATTTCGCTTTTTCCGCAAACGCAACGACTTTTTCAGTCAGAAGAGCCGAAGCCTCAACACAGTTATATTGGTCTTATTGCTATGGCAATTTTGGGCTCAACTGACATGAAACTGGTTCTCTCAGATATTTATCAATACATTTTGGATAATTATCCATATTTTCGAAACCGTGGTCCTGGATGGCGAAACTCAATCAGACATAATCTGTCATTAAACGATTGTTTTATAAAATCTGGCCGAAGTGCCAATGGGAAGGGTCATTATTGGGCCATACACCCGGCAAATATGGACGATTTTCGAAAGGGGGACTTTCGACGCCGCAAAGCACAACGTAAAGTCCGAAAGCATATGGGCCTATCAGTGGATGACGGTACCACCGACTCTCCCAGTCCTCCGCCCTTAGATTTAACTAGCCCACCGCCTTCTAGTCCGCAATGCTCAATGCAGCTATCTGCTTTAGGGTACCCGTATCACCAACAGTATATAGGTCAGATATTTAACAGAGGTGCATTAAACAGTCTTCCGAATTACGGAGATCCAGCACAAGTTATTCAGACACACCAGTCACACAATGTAGGGTCCGTAATGCAGCCACCGCAGCTTCAACAACAGCATTCGTCGCACATTGCCTACATTAACTCCACAACAACTACAACAATAGCTAATATGTATTCGCATACACGAAAGCGTCAGTTTGATGTGGCCTCTCTATTAGCGCCCGATGTGCAGATTGGTAAAATGGGAAATGAAGATCAGGAGCCATTCAGAAATCCTTCAACAGCTCGTACCACCACACAAACTCATCACACTTTCATTACTAAGAAGACCATTCACAGGGAACTTGTATTAGGACTAGAACAACCAGTGGCAACAAGTGATACGGATGTAGATGCAGAAATTGATGTGGAAATTAATGTCGATGTAGTAGATGAAGGCCTCCATCCTGATCCAGATACAAATTCGTATAATGATACCGATGAACAAGAAAAAAACGCAGATGCAATAAAGAACATTTTTTCTGGCGATGACAATAACTCGTACCTAAGTGACGGAAGGAGGTCGTCATTTGACGTTGATGCAGATCATGATGCCGAAGATCTTGAACCGCATAACTACTCCATTTCTAGCTGTTTGGCAAGATCATTGGGTAGCAGCAGTAGTCAACATGAGGAGTCGAATTCATTAGAAGATTGTCCCATGAGGGCTTTCAGAGGGTCGCCAACATCACCACTCATATCATCTCGACATGCGTCAACCATGGCCTTAACGATTCCAAATGGGAGCATGGAGTTTAATAGAGCTAGTCCCCAAATACTAAGAAGATATTATGGCACATATGTGGCTGCAACTGCACGGCAAGCTTGCTTAGAAACCGCAAAAACTTTACAGATGAGTTCAATAGCACCACCGAATATGAAAATAGTCACGAAAAAATAGTTACTACATAATATTCATAAGAGAAAGTATGTTCAAAATGCATGTTGAATATTCAAAAAAAAAAAAAATTCAAAGTCTCCTATTGAAAAAAAAAAAAAGTATTATTAAAACATTGACTAAAATATAATTGAATATGTACATATTTTTATTTAAATTTAGGAGTACTCAAGTGCTCACTTAACTTTTCGTTTTGGGTTTTCAAAAAATGTTTTTAATTGGTTTTTACGTGTTCCGGCTTATAGCCTGTTCGCCATCCACCATTACGGTTCCACGGTTCATTTGGAAAAAGGCCTGTAAAATTTTGCCGTTCCAATAACTCTCAACTGAGAGTTAAGCTAACTATTTAAGCTTCCTTAGTTCTTGCTCCTTGAATTAACCCCGAATATGAAAATAGATGGGCGCCAAACCAATAAGTTTTAAAATCTTAGTTGTTCACGTTTAATGTTGTTATTTTCTTGCGTAACGTTTATCTTTTATAAAACAACCTTTTGAACATCATTAAAATTAGAAATTGAGATTAACAGCATATATCGAGAAAATTTTTCAACGAGTTCAAATTTTTTGTCGTTCTAATCCTTTGATATTACTATCTATAAAAATTCTGCATCATAATGATAAGGATGGTGGTCAAAAATATTTGAAAAATCATTAATTTAATCATTAATTAATCATTTCAAAACCGAATTAAACAAACTTTTTTTACATTATTGTTACTCGCAGCTGTTACAGTCTCATGTCTGCCCGTAAACCGTGGATGTGCTACGTGGGAATTGCTGTTACACAAATTCCTGCTTCATATATGTATAGAGATGCACTCAATGGAAAATGGCTATTAAATAAAGTTTTTTTTGATAATTTTTTATTGTATATTTCTGGTAGTTTTCATTCTTCTTATATTTTGAAGCTAAATTTTTTTTATTTTTTTTTTGTTTCCACGGCCCTTGGAAGTCATGGGATTATTTGGCCGCCCTTGGTGCAAGGAAGACGCCACTGAATAGAAGCTAAATTTGATATGGGTATAAACCGGTGTAAACAAAAAATTTTTCGGGATATAAGGTATTTTTAAACAAATTATAGTACAAGTAGGTACATTTTTGCATCTATTCTATCTATCCAGGGGGATGGAACATTTATGAGATCGCAATACCTTTCAATCAGCCTTGTTTATTTAGAATTAAACAATGAATAATTGATACTATTGGTATTGGTACATTTTAATGATAATTTTGTGGTGATAATGCTTGTAATGCTGGTGGCGAGCAAATGTTAATTAAACAACGGCTAATACATTTAACAGTAACAACCCTATTTGGGTAGCGAAACAACCAATTTTCGATATCAAAACGACTAAACTGCTTTTGGCGTAAACGGAACCTTTATTTGTAGAAGTGGAAGCACCTGCCTATTGATATATGTAATTATATTAAAAGAAAGTATTTAGTTTCCTGTTAAGTTGCTGCGTACTGCGTACTTTTATTTATGTGAAAAAAACTATTAACGAGAATGGAAGGCTAACTTCGGACGGAGCCGAAGCTTATATACCCTTGCAGTTAAATAGCGGCTTCTATTAATTAAAGATATAGTAAATATCGGATATAGTTAGCCGATCTTTACAAAAACATTCATAACAAGCTTAGATTCGTATAAAATGAATTTTAAAAGAAGTCCGACGCTTCTACGCCCAAAAACACGCAAGTTGTTGCAGTTCCGATCATTCAGTTATATGGCAGCTATAGGATATAGTCGGCCGATCCGTGTGAAGTTTTCCAGAGAATTTCAAGTTTCTATCTTCAAAAACGTGGAAGTTATAGCATTTCTGATCAATCATATGGCAGCTATAGGATATAGTCGGCCGATCCGTATGAAATTTTTCAGATCGGCCTAAATTCCCCTAATAGTCAATCTGTGCAAATTTCAAGTTTCTATCTTTAATAACATGGAAGTTATAGCATTTCCGATCAATCAGATATATGGCAGCTATAGGATATAGTCGGCCGATCCCGGCCGTTCCGACTTATATACTGTGTGCAAAAAAAAGAAGGGTGTGTGCAAAGTTTCAAGACGATAGCTCAAAAACTGAGAGACTAGTTTGCGTAGAAACAGACAGACGGACAGACGGACCGACGGACAGACGGACATGCTTATATCAACTCAGGAGGTGATCCTGATCCAGAATATATATACTTTATGGGGTCCTGGATGTCTCCTTCACTGCGTTGCACACTTCTGACCAAAATTATAATACCCTCTGCAAGGGTATAAAAATAGAATGTAAATAGTATTAAAAACTTTAAATGCAAAACTGAAAAACTACATTTTTGCTTTTAGAGATATTGAAAATTATAATGAATTATTGAAAACATTAGGCAAGAGATAAACAAAATTTGAATTCGAATTATAATGTAATTTTAATTCAAATACCTAGAACTACATATGTATGTATGCTAAACAGTTTTTCAGTTCATTGTACCATATTATATCTCTATATAAAGATGTTTCATTTATTTTTAAATTTCAATTAAAATTATTGTTATGTCAAATAAATGTATTGTAAGCAAAAAAATTAAATATTTGAACATATTATATTATAAACAAATAAAAAATTATTGGAAATATTAAATTAAATAAAGAGAAACTAATCTATAAATTTAACCTGTCCTTATTTAATTGATTTTTATACTAAGGTTTAGTAAATATAATCAAATATCAATCAGATTGCAAAAGGCCTGCAATGGCAAAAAGTAAAGCAGTCTCTCTTAAATTTCTTTTTTAAATTTTCTCTAAAATTAAAATGTTAATTCTTTTGTGTTTAAAATCACTTTGTTCAATCTTTATTTGTTGGCATCCCTTTACTCCGCGTTTATACAAACGCCTCGGTTTCTAATTTTTAACTCGATAGCGACCAACTTTCGTAGTATCTTGTCTACCAGAATTAACTTGACTAGCAAACTGCCCAGTCAAACTTTATGGGACTGCAATCGCTTGGGCAAGTGCCCGGAGGTTCGACTTGTCTCTTGATGTGTCTAAGTGTCTAGATTTTAAGCGGAAGAGCTGGGCAATTATTTACCTTTTTATAGATAATGCTCCTAGACTTTTCCAAGTCCTAAGGTATGAAAACATTTTTCTTAAGTACCAAAAAAAAACTATTCGTATTACCAAAAAAATTGCTGTTGGTACTTGTGCCAGCTTAATAAATGTTCTCTAAGTGTAGTTAGTAGCGGCGGCCGCCAGCGGTCATTTCTGCATATCTCAGCTCCTACGCCCACAGAGCCGTGCATTGGTGTGCGATCCCCGCGATCCTCGTGGCGCTCTAATGCATCGGGCCTTATCGGGTTTGAGCAATGCGCAGGTGGAACTTGCACTTGTCATTATTTTTTCGCACCGTTTGGTCGTGCAGCTGCGGTTCCGTCTTGCAGTTGGTTTGGACCGTCTGCCCTCCCTGAAAATCTGGAATCCGCCGCTGACTAAATTGCTCTTGATAACCTTTTTTTGCGAATTGCTAATAAACATTGGAATAAATTTAACTACTTGACTTTTGATTCCCGCTACCAAATCGCTTGGTAGCGCAACAATGGCATACAATTTTTAAATGTTAATTTTTTGAACTCGTTTTTTTTATTATTTAATCTTATTAAATATCTTTTGGTGAAATATAAGTATATTCTCGGCTTAACGCCGAGACAGATTTTCAGTGGGAATCGGCCAACGGGACTGGAGTCCGTGACGCCATTTTTGGATGAACAGTTGCCGGCACAATTGAGTGCAAACCTGCATTCACAGTTGAGTGAATGCTTTCCATCATATTTTGGCGATAAAGCCGCTATCTCTGACCAAAAGCTGTACAACCGTAAGCTACTCACCGCCATGCTGCGTCACAGCCATGGAGCAGCCAGATGGAAGTTATGTACATCCACCATGGGCATCGCTACCCACCTTCGCGGTACCTACGCCATCACCTGGATCCTATGGAACAACGAGTGCAGCAATTGGATGAACGGCACGCAAGTTACCTAGTCTTCCTGAATACTCTAGTGTGCGTTTTTAGAGACGACGGCGGCGTATCAGTGTACAGCATTGGAGAACAACCAGAGGCTAGTGAAAGCCCTAAACGGTGAAACGAAGACGGCACTTAAATTACAGCCATGGAACAGCCAGATGGAGGTTATGTACATCCACCAAGGGCACCGCAACCCAGCTTCGCGGTACCCACGCCATCACCTGCATCCCATGGAACGACGAGTGTAGCAATCGGATGGACGCCACGCAAATTACCTGACCTTCCAGAATTTGTAGGTCAGCCGGAGCTATTGTGGAGACGACGGCGGCGTTTCAATCTACATCATTGGAGAACAACCAGGGGCTAGTGAAAGCCCTGAAGGGTGAACCGTCCTTGAAGTTAAATCACTGCTTATTCACCAAAACAACGTTCAAGCAGTAAGGGACCAGCTGCGCTTCCGACATGGGCTTCCGGAGCAACTGATACGGAGCCAACTGGAAGGCGTACGAGAGATGCAGCCAATACAGGAGCACAACATCAGCAGGATAGTGGCGTTCGCCACGAGTGTGGGCAATCTCGCAGCAACAGTCCCAGACGGTCACTACAATCGGAAAGTGGTTACAGGAGCGAGCTACGGAGCAGTCAAAGACGTGAGCTGCACAAGGTTATCGGTACACGTAAGCGCAATCTTAGTCGTGTCGATTCTTATTGATGTCACCTGCAATTCTGGATTATACACATGACGCTTTACGAGAGATCGTCTGTAACGCTGATAGACGACGAGCTGAAGCGGAGCCTACGCCTTTAGGGTGCGAATCAACAACTAAATGTGCAGTGGTCCGACGGTAAGTCCACCAGAACACCTTCGAGCCGAACACCTGGTTAGCCTGCAGATCAGTGGAGCGGGGAACCAGAAGCGACATGGATTGAAGAACATCAATCCCAACATCAATCTTCCGATGCAAAGTCTTCGTCGGAAAGATGTGTAGGCGGCAAAGGCAAGCGCACTCCTACCAGCAATGCCGTACGACAACGCGGCGCCAAAAATCCTTATTGGACTGGATCATGTGCACCAAGGAATACCCCTGTAGGCCAGGAGCTTCGGTAAAGGGGGACCATACGCAGCAGCTACCGAGCAACTACTATGGGTAGTATTTGGACCAGTGAGCCACTGATCCACAGATCGTGCCTTCTAGACGTTACCCAGGATGACGCTCTGGAGAGATGGTCAGTTATTATTTTGAAATCGAAAACTTTGGAGTGAAGCCAGCGCCATCGGTCGCAGCCAGCGACGACGAAAGCTCTGGGCATCTTGGAGCGAATGACTAAGAGCATTTTCCAACGATACCAGACTAGGCTGCTATGAAAGGGTGACGTGGTGAGACTTTCCTACAGCTACAACATGGCACTTCAGCGAGTCGTCAACGTTAAACGGAAAATAAGGCTCGAAACGAACTTCGCGCAAGCCTACAACGGAATTACGGGGGACTACGTCATGAAGGGGTATGGATAAGGAATAGAGCCGCTGGAGGTCACTTACGGCAACAGTGAAAAATTGTGGTACCTGCTGCACTTCGGGGTCGAGAACCCAAACAAGCATGGGAAGATCCGTCTAGTCTTCGATGCAGCAGCCAAGACAATGGAGTGTCCCAGAATTCAGCGTTATTGAAAAGGTCCTCAGAACTACAACTCACTCCCGGCAGTGCTCTTCCATTTTCGGAAAGGAGCCGTGGGAGTCTGTGCGGACATAAAGGAGATGTTCTACAATATTTTTTTGAAAAAAAATACTGATTACGGACAGGAAAAATAGGATGAAAATATATAAAAAGGATAGAAAAAAGGCCAAAAAGTTTGTTTACAGTAATTTTTTTTTTTATTATTAAGATAATAGTTCTAAGGAATCTTCGATTATTTTTCCTTCGTCATTATTGCTGTAGCCTTGGTCCCAATTAATTGGAGATACTTTTCAGGCTAGTTATAATTATGACAACATAATTTATGGCGACCCAATCCGAATCTGAAGAAATAATAGCATTTGACCATGGCATTGAAAGCAGGGTGAGACCAAAATTCACCAGATCCTCATAGGGGTTGTTGCCTGCGAGTCCCGATACCTCTTTACTTCCGACCAAAGTTTTGAAGTATTTTCAATATTTTCCCAACTTATTAGGTGAATGTTGTGAAATTATTTAGTCTTTAATCTCAGAAAGTATTGAAAATATATTTAAAATAGGTAGTTTTAAGTCAAAGGCTTTAATATTAAATTACCACTTAAATACAAATCAGTTCATATCGTAACAAGAAGTAAAAGCTGACCCAAAGAATAAGAACACTACAGCGAAAATCCCACAACCAAACTAATGACGCTTAAATTGCTGCAATCAACAGAATATTGCAACACACTCCCTATTGAAAATGTAACCTTATCATTTTGTTTTATGCTCTAATTCCATTAATTTACCACCTAAGCAATATCAAAGTATCTAATTATCTAAAAATAATGAATTTTGAAGCAAATAAAATCAGTCTCAGACAAACTCTTTCTGAACTCATTACCTCTCCAACGTCCAATTTGTTTATATGCAAGCAACAACCTTTTTGTGTACTCATTGCAAAAGCCCTTTTAATACCCACCTAGCAATTGGTTTATGCACCTTTTTGCTTAATTAATCCCCACGGATTAACATGTAGAATTGAGTATTTTTTGGATTTTAAAATACGATCAACCGAAAATTAGTCTATTTTTTTAATGTGGAATATTTTTCGTGCAATCTAAAATACATCCAAAATTTTTTTGTAATTCAAAAATAAAATTTATTGCAAGTAACATATTTACCTCTGCTTTAATTGATAGATTAATTTGATTATTAAATCTGCACAGGTACGCCGATTTATTATCTCTGTTGCATCATCAATTTTCCCGTCTAAATTTTACAAAATCGATTCAATTTCATATTTTACAGCTAATAATAAATTGGAGCGCGAAAGAAACTATTTTAGAAAAAAAGAACAAAGAATTTAAAAGGACAGATTTCCGAATGAAAATTGTGAAGAGAGAACAGATTTTAGGTATGTGGATGATTTACAATTTTTTCCGGATAAAGCGTTAAAAAACACGACAGTTCTGTCCGGACAAATCACTGATTATTAGCGCTGCCACAGGACCGGTGCGCTTAGCGATTCCTCTGGAGAAATGGAGACGACCAAAAGGAACCGGGCACGTATGAGTGATGACATTTGAAGCAGCCTATATTCCATGCTCGGAGCATCGTGAAGACCGTGAATGCTTCGAGATTCATCCATAGTGATGCCTTGGCAGTCCTGACCATAAATGAGTACCACTACGTGGACGACTAGGTAGACAGCTTTCCAGACGAGGATGAAGCTATTGCCGCTTTCAAACGAGTAACTGGGCAGTGCCGGTTCTCTTCCAGTTCGGCCAATGTGGTAAAAGCCTTAAATCCGCAAATTTCGTGTATTTCTGGCAGTCGACTTACGCTGCGGTAGGGGCGGGCCACAAAAACGACGACGTGCAGGCGTATTTCCTCAGATTTGTCCAATGGTGTCAAGGCAGTAAAGAAGTAGTGAAGTCTGTGGACTCACGGCCTACAAGTGCGCCAAAGCGGGGAGCGTACTGATCCGGCGAGCGCAATGCGAAGCGTTTGCCGAGTAATTTCAGGAAAGGATCCCTAAGGAGGGCCGCTAACTGCGAGGGCTGTCCCTGTATCTCGACGACGAAGGAGTCATGCGTGCCAAGGGAAGGATTGACGCCGCTGGATGTGTGCCGTACAGTACTCGGCGCCCAATTATACTGTTCCACAAGACACACGCTGGCGGAGATGGTAGTGCGCCACTACCACGAGAAGATAGGGCATCAGAATCTGGATGGGACCATCGGCGAGATACGGAAGAAGTTTTAAGTAACGAAGGCTGCATCGAAAGGTGGTGACTGACTGCCGCATCTGCGAGCTGCGAAGGGCACAACCAATGCAGCCAATCATGGATCCTTTGCCAGAGGACCTACTCGAGGCCAACGGATGGCCATTTAAGAACACAGGATTGGATTATTTTGATTGTACGTGACTGGTCGTCGCGTCGAGAAAAAGTGGGTTGCATTGTTCACCTGTTTAACTACGATATTCATCCACTTAGAAATGGCTCATGATTTATCTACAGATGCCTGCATCATCGCTATAAGGAACTTTATGATCCGCCGAGGACCGGCCCAAGATTTTTTTTTTTTTTGTTTTTTTATATAGTTTTATTTGCAATCTGTCTTTCGACATTCAATCAATTTTGTAGCATATAGTCTACTTAACAGGATTGGTTACGCTCCAATGAACGAATCCAATATATACTAATCTAACATTGTTCAAATTAGTATTAATTAATTAATTTAAAATCTATGGGGAAGATCAAATGTCTGAAATCTTTTTAATCACCTGGTAATTAAGCTACTTTCCAGAAGATTTACCGCTAGTGTATTTACATGGTGGCTTATTCTATCTACGTATCTTTGACTTCTTTGGTTTAATTTCATCTTTAACAAATGGAATGTTGAGATCATTATGAATAACATGGTTTCTCACATACCAGGGTGCTTCAACAATATTTCTTAGTGTGCTTGACTGATATCGTTGTAAAATCTCTATGTTGGAGTTACTTGCTGTGCCCCATAGCTCCATTGCGTACGTCCAAACTGGTTTTAGTATTGCCTTGTATAATACAACCTTATTCGCTAAGCTAAGCTCTGATCGGGGACCTAGGAGCCCGTACATTTTCCTCGTGTTTATTTTGAGCTGCTGCTGTTTTGCCTTTATGTGTTTGTTCCAAGTTAGTCTGCGGTCAAGATGTACCCCAAGATATTTAACGGTTTCCTCTTCTAGAATGGATGATCCGTAAAGAGTAACCGTTGGGCATTTTCCTCGTCTTAATGTAAAAGTTGATTGTAACGACTTCTGGGTGTTTACTGCTATTCTCCATTTCCTTAGCCAGGTTTCCATTGTTGAGAGTTGCTCTTGCAAGTTCTGGGACGCTTCCGCCGGGTTTTTGCTCCTTGAAATTAACGCAGTATCATCTGCATATGTTGCAACATCGACATTACGAGTTGTTGGAAGGTCCGCTGTATATACCGTGTAGAGTACAGGTCCTAGTACACTACCTTGTGGCACACCAGCATTAATTGCATATATCTCTGAGTATTCATCATTTTTTTGTACGTAGAAGTTTCGGTTAGAGAGGTAAGACTTAAAAAGCATAAAGTATGGTGCAGGGAGCCTTTTTTTAATTTTATAAAGCATTCCTAGATGCCAAACTTTATCGAACGCTTGTTTTACGTCCAGAAATACAGCCGCACAATAATCCTTTTTCTCAAATGCGTCTTTTATTATTTCAACAATACGATGGCATTGTTCAATTGTGCTGTGCCCACTTCTGAACCCAAACTGATGTTCGGGTATGATTCTAAGGTCCTCCAAAACCAATGCCATTCTTCTCAAAAGTATTTTTTCGAATACTTTAGAGAATGTCACCAGCAAACTAATTGGACGATATGACGAAACATTATGCTCAGGCCTGTTTGTTTTTGGAAGCATAATTCAGTGGCGTTTGGCCAGGATGATGAGAGACAGCTTCAGAAAACGTCATTTATTGAAATTAGGCGCCACCAGGGTGCAATAAGTTTAGTATTACCGGATTCATATATTGATTGCAACACAACACAAGTGTGACCAACACACTAATTGTGATCCACAGCTTACACGAATTTTCCTTCGCGGTCATTCCGATCAGCAAAACCAACAGAAGAGGAGAGGAGATACTGCGGTAGCATATTAAGATTATGTTAAGTTGAGGTTAAGTCAAAGTTTGTATTATCTCAACAGAATAAACCTCAAGCACACACTCGCTGAAGCACTTGGATAAACCAACCCCAATCATAGTTTTATGGCGGTTGTACGGCCCAGAGTCGAATACGTTACAAGATTTGGGACTTCTTGTTTCGGTTTGGTGCACCGTGTTAAAGGCAACTCTCTTCGGCTTCTGCGTGTTTCTTTGCAACCCTATTCGCGGCAATATCAGCAATCGTTAGCTTAATTGTGACATCGATATGAATCGAGTGATAATCGATAACCGAATCGGCTGCAGGAACGACACACGCTGCCACGCTTCAAGGCGGCTCACATTGAGAGCCATGCAGGAAATGGACAGGAGTTAGTACGTCTATGTCAGCGGGGTTCTCCGAAAAGGAGGCAAGAGGCCTTGAATTAATTATCGAGCCGAATTGGCACACCAATGTCCTTAGCTCATCGAATCCAAGAATCATGGGACCAACTGCTCGATATAAATGGTGCTTTGCTCTTTTCACGGCTGCTTACCAAAAGTCCACCAAAGTGCGGGGAGCGAGGAGGGATAAAACGCCAATCAATCATCTCCGTTAGACAAAACTCCTGAATGGATGATTTATGCTTGGAACTTAGGAACAACCGCTTTAGCTCGAGTAACTCGTTCTTGGCTCCAACGAAAATTGTTGCTTTGTCCGACCAAATCTGCTACTTCTCAGTGAGCCCAAAAAGAAAGGGGTGGATAAATCCTTCACCAACTCCAAAAGCACGGCTTTCGTGGCAAAACATATAAAAACGCTGACGTAGCGTTTTATGCGAGCTTTATTCCGAGTCTTCGCCTTGTAATAAAATGTTCCGCAGAAGTCTACATCAGTCACGTCGAACACGTTGAAACCTTCAACACGCTCCTTTGGCAAATCAGCCATGAGGTGCTCCAATAGTTGGGGCTTGGCGCGAAAGAACCTGACGCACTTGCTGACCACCTTCGAGACAGTTTTTCTCCCCCCGATTGGCCAGTGCCGAGATCTGATTTTTGTCAACAGCGCCAGGTGCCCGGAATGCAGATTTCTTTCATGAAAATGCATTATGATGACGCGAAGCATATCCTCTTCGTCGTTGAACGGGGAGAGTAATGCAAGCGAATTCGAGGGTGGCAGAAATTTTTGTGCAAACGCTGAACAAGCCTCAATAAGATGTACATGTCCCTCCTTGAAGATCCTTGACATTAATTCCCTTATGGTGCCGGCGATAGCAAAATTTATACACGTATGCGAAGACTCTTTGCAGCGACGAAAATGAATTCATTTGCTAATTAATAAACTTCGAAGAAGCAACGATGTCCTGGTGCGGTAATATGGTCAAGTTCTAGCGTCGGCTTCTCGGTTGACATGACAAGAGGCCAGGAAGCCTTAGACAAGGGGATAAAGGGGAGACCGCGAGCCCACAACGCCGATTCGGAAAGCTCAGTCGGTAGAGCCCCTCGAGACAAAATATCTGCAGGATTAGACGCGGTGGGAACGTATCTCCACTCCATAGACTTGGTTAGCTCCTGAATGGTGGCAACGCGGTTGGCAACAAAAATGTTGAAATGAGCTGGCTTGTCTCGAATCCAAGCCATTGCGACGAAAGAGTCGCACCAGCAATAATATGCTCCATTGTACACCTTTAACGCAGCAATCTCAGCCATCAGCCTGGCTAGCAGCTCTGCACCCGATAGCTCCAGCTTCGACGCGGGGCGACGCGAGACTTGGAGCACAGCAACCGGCTCTCCAACTTTGAAACAACGTACACACAAGCTCCGTACGCATCGATGCTGGCGTCACAAAATCCATGAACTTCGACATTTCCTAGAACGCAAATGGACAAACGGGGGAACCTCATTGAGCGGGTTTGAGTGAAACTGTTGCAGAATTTCAGCCAGTCATGCAGGAGAGATTGAGGTAGGTTTTCGTCCCAGGATAAATTTTCTCTGCACAACCTTTGCAGGACCTCTTCGCTCTACTCACGATCCTCCAATCCCATTGGATCGTAGAAGCGGGGTATGGACGATAAGATTGAGCGCATAGTTGGATTTTTGGTAGGCGGCAAAAACTAAAACGAAAACCGCAACTGATCACTAGTTGGCTCCCAAGCGAGCCCCAGCGTCTTGGTAAAGGGGGGGCCGTCATTAAACTCCAGGTAGGACTCCTTGTCCTCATCAGGAATGCCCTCCAGAACTGCGGGAACTTTTGAGTACCATTTTCTCAGCCGAAAGTTACCCTTGCTTAGAAGGCATGACGTCTGATTCATTTTTTCCACGGCTTCTTCCACCGAGCCACCGAGGTCAGGAGAAGGAGCACCAGGGCTGGTTGATGTGGATGTTATGTTGCCAGGCACGGATTCCCGGGAATGCAAGGAGGCATGATGCCTGCCATGGCAAATCCGACAATGCGAAGAGTTGCATCCACGTACAAAGTGACTCGGTTTCAGGCACATAAAGCAAAGGGCTAACCTTGTGGCCTCACGCCACCGTTCCTCAATAGATAAGGCGTTGAACCTCGGGCAGGCGGGAAAAGAGTGCGTTGAGGCGCCACACAGGGAGCACGCATCGACGGAGGCGTTGGCTAGCTCGGAGGATCGATTATTGGTCGGTCACCGTCGGGCTCCATGGCCTAAAGCATGGGCAGCCATGGCGATATCCACCGTTTCGAGCGTCCTGCATTGCTACTCCAAAAACCTGGTCATGAATTCCCATGTCGGAATAGCATCCTCGTTCGAAGCCGCTTGCAACAACTCCCACTTGGCCTGCGTGGACGGATCCAGCTTTTGGAACAGGATTTTCACAAGTATGCAGTCTTGTATTTTCTTAGACGATACAGAACTCATCAGCGCTCGCATGTGCCCATTGAATTTGTCGGACAACTCCCGAAGTGTTGCTACGGAACCGGGCTCGATTGCTCGAAGGTGGAGGATCTCATTTACGTGGGTCTGAAAAATCAATCGACGATTACTAAAACGGTTGCGCAAAAGATCAGAGTAATTATCATCCGAGATTTCCAAAGTACAAACGGTTTCCAGCGCAGAATCCCTCACCAAACGTATGTACGAAATGTAAACAAACGAACGTAGGGAGCGATTTTGACGTCACGTTTACAAACGGGAATCAAATTCAATATTTTAATTTTAGTTTAGTTTAGTATTTATTTTTAACCGTTCACAATTTCGCATAAGAAACAATCAACTCCAAAAGGTCCACGACCGCAGCGACTCGCAAGCAATAAGCAACTCCCGAAAGTGCATAGAAGCACAATGCGTTCCACCAGAGCTAACGGCTCTCACAACAAACGCATTGCGCTATGCAGACTCGGCTGTGCTTATCCCCTACGCTTGGTTTGTTTATATTTCTTATCTTATTTGGGGGATTGCACGGAGCCTAGCTGCTGATCCCAACAATATACATATATATATAATAATTATATCTATACAAAGATTTTGGATGTCACCCCGTTACCGTGTATATCAAAAACATTTGAATAGTTTGAAACGAGATAAGCAATATCTTAAGCTTACTGTCGCTTAGACAAATGAAATAGGCTTGTCCGATATATTTAAGTAAAAAGTCCCATGTCAAAAATGCCATATTCATTCACCAACTTGGCTTTCGTAAAAAACATGGAAACATCCATCAAACAAATCGTATAACGATAGAAGAAATAATTTCTCCACAGTGTAACGGGCTGACTCTTTGAGTTGCTTGAGTGGTATTCTTGAATAAATTGATTATGCAAGAAGGTGCTTATTACTTATCTACGAATGTATCTAACGCAATATCCCCAAGGATATACCTGATTGGCTTGGAGTGTCTGGCATCATATCGTCGTTGACTTAAGTTGCAGCGTCTGCTCTTAACTTCTCCATCCCGATAACTGTCATCATGTTTTGCTCCTGGTCCTGGATTAAGCTCGGCCATGTATTTTTGAGGATATCTCATGCCACATGAACGTACAGAAGCTTAAATGCGAGCATTTAGTAGTACTATTTACCATGATATTGATGCTCCACTGGATAGATTGTAGCTTTTCGCTCCATCGGTTTTCGATTTTATTTGAAGGGAACAGTATAGCTAAAATTGTGCTGCTCATTCGTTCGGCAGGTCCGTTTCCTTTTGGTGTTCACACAGCATCAAGGATGTGCTTTACATTGTTCTTTTAACAATATTTTCGGAAATCCTTTGCGGTAGAGGCAGTTCCCCTATCGGTAAAAAGTACCTCCTGCAAGATATCCAAGCCGTGTTTAGTCGCAGCACTTTAAGTCGCTGGTACTATGGTAAACTTCGCATAGGCGTCGACGATTACAAGAATATGCTCGTTCCGCTGCGAACTTTTTGGAAAGGGTCCCATGGTAAAGAAAATGACCTAAAGGGATCGGCTTTATGTCGTCGTAGTGTTTACTCTCCTTCGTGGCATCCATCTGGTGTTTTATTTAGCGCGCACCCTACGCAAAATTTTGTATTCAGGAAACAAAAACAAATTGACGATGTTATCTCTATGCTCATATAACATTCTTGTAGTATGTGGTATCTAAGTTGCTTATGCACCACCCATAACAACCCTTCGTCATGTTTTCAAAATAGCCGATGCTTCTCAATCACATCCGGCTCGTGTAGGTCGCGCCATTTCAAGTGGGCCAATTTTAAAATTTTATTTTTTAATATTAAAGACTTATGCATTTTTTTTAAAGGTAAGTGAATGTAGAATGTGCACAAAAGTTTTTTTTTTTGAAGACGATAGCTTTCAAACTGAGAGACCAGTTCGCGTAGAAACCGGCAGACGGGCAGACAGACAGACGGACAGACGTAAATGCTTATATCGACTCAGGAGGTGATCCTGATCCAGAATTTATATACTTTATGCGGTCGAAGATGTCGGAGAAAATTATAATACCCTCTGCAAGGACTCAAAAAAATTAACGTATAGAAAACTTAACTCAATATTGCCATGTTAAAAAATGTATTTTTTACTATTGAAGATTTATTTATTTGTTTTTAAGGTAAGTGGATGTAAAATGTACACAGAAGTTTTTGTTAGAAAATATCGGTACCGTTTTTTTTTTCAGTAAGCTAAATGTGTTTCAAAACTTTTGTTGAACTTGTGTTGAATATCTTGCGATATTTATTCTTTCAAATCAAACTTTGTTAAGTCAAATTTGTGTTACTTTTAGAAAGTATAGTTTCACTAAGGAAATTATGCAAATTAACTTTTAATTATTAAATTATTTAAAAAAAAATGTATAAAAACGGCATTCAAAAAAATGTATTCGTTTACGAGTTATTAATTAATAATATAAAATCGGGAAAGTTTCCCATAGTGCATTGGAGAAGCACTTACCGTGAGTCACGATTACAGAAAACCCTTAAGACTTTATGCCTAGTAAATAATAGTGGCTTGTATTTTTTATTTCTACATGATGCTTGTGCTGCTCTTTTGCGACTGATGAAATTATGCACGGTTGCCAATATTTGGAACTCAGCCATAGATACGTGTGTGTATATATGATAAATGGATCTTAAGTATAGAGTATGTTAGGACTTGTGTCAGCTTAATAAATCTGTTATCTAAGTGTAGTTAGTAGCGGCAGCCGTGAGCGGTCATCTGCGGTCATTTCTGCTTCTCCCAGCTCCTGATTCCGTATACTTCTGCCTACAGGGCCGTGCATTGGTGTGCGATCCCCGCCTTGTAGTTTGCCGGAGCGCCCTAATGCATCAGGCCTTATCGGGTTTGGGCAATAGGTAGGTGGAACATCACTTGATCTTATCGATTCTCACCGTCCTGCAGTGCCGTTGTTTTGGACCGTCCGTTCTTCCCCGCTGATCCGCGAGCCGCCGCTCTTGTGCTTGGCTTGTTGATTACGAATAAACATTGAAATAAATTGATTAAACTGACTTTTAGCGCAACAGAGTATGTAGAAATGAAATGCAGTACAAAAGCTTATTGGCATAAGATTAATAAAAGTCCCTGCGTTCGCAGTTGAATCTCTTTCTCAAGCACTGAATTATCAGGATGAGGGCATCTCCTCATGCAGCATCGATTATACTAGTACCAAAGACAAATGGAGAGAGTAGGCTGTATGTCGACCACAGAGTTATCAACGCAGTAACGGAGAATAAATAATATCCAAGGTCAATTATGAAGAAGCAGATGGTCAAACTGGCCGATAACATGCACTTAACGAACCTGGAGATGATGTCAAAATCCGGAACGAAAAAAGCAAGACACTCACGAGATTTATACTAGATTTTTACAGGCTATACGATCAGCCGGTTTAATGTTACATACTGTTACATAATGTTCTTGGGTCACGTCATAGCTACAAATGGTATTCAACCAGGATTAAAGAAAACCCACAAAATGAGACAAATATACGAAGATTCCTTAGCATAGCAAAATGTTTCGGAAATACGACACAGATGTGTTGGACTGAAGCCTGTCTTCCATTTCAGCAGGCTATGCTCTAAAACAGAAACATCGAGACATCGAGTTATTTGAAAGATTCCGTCTTTATCTCATTCGAAAGGAGTTTGTGCAGGTGCAATGCTGTAGCAACACTCAAGTAGTCGACCTTGAGCTTGACTTTAAATGCATGCATTGACAAAGAGGGCAGATGGCACATGTAGATGGAATGAGCAGGCAACCAGTACTTCCACACAATGCAGAGGAAGGATCCGAAAGTAAAGAGAATTTTCGACGAAGGATGCTGATTCACGTTGGAGTCAAATAAAAACGGATTACGTCAACATATGCAACATCCAAGGACGAGAAGATATTTCAAGTCTTACATTGCACAATTCACTCTGATTACATTGGTTGATTACACTTTTTTGGTGCCAAACACCCACCCCAAAAACGACCCCAGTCGTAAGAGCCAAGCCAAAAGGAAAAATAAAACCCTTCTCAATGCTTCGAAAATTAGTACAGATGACAATTTTCGTTGACGGTCTGGTGATGATTGATTTTGTTCCAGCCGTAATAAGGGAAACACACAAATTAAAGGACCTTAGACAAGGTTCTGGATAACAACCGATTCATCGTCGAGGATCTGCCGGATCTAGTGACCACATAAAGTCGTATTGCGCTTTAAGTACAAATATTGACATAATCGACAAAGAGGTCGACTACGCATTAGAGGACTATTTTATGTAGATTGAACTGGCCGGGATGAGTAGAACTGCGTGGAAAGTAACGGGACAGAGATCCAGCTTTGCAACAACAAAAGCTGGAAAAGCTGCGCCGGGCAGTGGACGCGATCAAGAAGGTATAGCGAGTCCTATAAGGTAACTAAGTAACCGAATTGAAATATATAAAAAAAAAAAAATTTTTGTTGGCATTATTTTTTTTTTACGCAAATTCGCACATTTGCATAAACATGTATTTTGTTGGTGTTTATTCTTTGGCTTATGAGTATGTAACCGAGCGTCTGAGCCATAAGCCGTTTCGCCGCATTCTTCGGTTCTTAGATTGTTGTTCTTCTATCGGTTGTTGTGCTGATTCAACTCTTAAGCATTAGCAACCGTTTCGTTATTTTCTTTTCTTCTGCTCAGAATGCCTCATGAGCTCCCGTTTCTTGGTCTATAGGGAAGGCAAAGCTCCAGCGACTTGGAGTCTGGCAAAACTAGATTTTCAACTCCAAGACAAGACCCAACGGCCTATCTCGTTTTTGAAACAATGAATGCTGAGCAAGTTAGATTACTCGGTTGTAAGCCAGAGAACGGTGCAATATGATTGCATGATTGCAATGATTTAAGCTAGGAACGCTCAGGTAGGGCAACCATTTCCTGTTGCAAAACTACGATGAGGTAAAAGAAAAAAGACCCTTCTGACCTACAAGGTCCCACATGTTTACGAGACAGCGATGGCATCAGTTTTTTTTTTTTAATTCCGTGGTGACGCAGATATATTTAATGAAAGATGCACCAATTGAAAAACAGCACTAGTTAGTATTTTAACTTTATTTATCGGTGAATGATTCCACTAAGAGGTTGATACAAAACTGAACTTAAAACTACGCAATGGGTGTTAGATTTTTAGAGCTAGGTGTGATCTGATTTCTGAGTGCAACGTCAGGTTTGTTTTTCAAGTGTAGGGAGTGGGTTTTAAGTGATTAAATGGTGCTTTGTTTTTTTTTAAATCTTCGGATTGACTTTGCATACTCATAATTGGGTTTATGTGTTTTACAATTTTTAATGGTGCAGTGTTGTTTACATTAATTAAGATTTCTATGTTGTCATCAATAGAAGTTGTGTGAATATCTTACTACAAGGGGTGGAGAGGGGTTTAGTTGTGACAATTGTATAACTCGTTCACCGCTAGAAATTGATTTCTCCTGAAGTCTATTCACATTAATTTTAATATTTTTTATTTTTTAAATTTTATTTATAAGTAAATTATTCCTGTTATAATAATCAAAGTAAAGAACATTCAAATGCCGTAACCACCTTTTTATGGAAATTAGTTCGGTTATTTGATTATTTGATTTGATTTTGTTAATTGATTTTGGCTCTGATTAGTTCTATTTTATAGATGATCAATTCTTTGTTTGCTATGTCTTTTATAATATCCTCTTTTATTTGATTAACGTCAATATTATGTAAAATTATCAAAGTTTCATTCATAATTACTGTGGAAGGAATATGAACTGAATTGGAACCACATATAGTCTGGCATGTGTCATTGATAGTATCATAAAAATAATCAAAAGAATATTCTGTAAACATCAAAGAAAGTTATTACTGCACTTTTTGAAAGTTTTTGTTTAAGCTTTCTGGTCCATTAATATAAGTCTAATGGTCACAAATTATTTGTCAGTTGCGCTGTATTATTTTTCATGTTTCCTTTTTTTTTGTTTCGCACGGCTCCCGCTGTATACGTTCAGCGTATAAAAAGCACGGTTTTTGCATGGACATGTTTGCGTCGTATGAAGTTTTTAAAACTTTGCTTTACCTAGGCACCCCAATATTATTGTGATGTCGGAAATGGCTTACCCATTTTATTGCAAAACGCATTTACGAGGCGCATGTTTTTGTAGCCGGAAGCGTCGATGCATATTTTATCTTTTACCCATATTGGGTTTTTGTAGGTGGAAACTGAATTTTGGATTATGACGTTCTTCAGCAGATCGTGAATTTCTTTATTCACGAAGTCTGCTATCCCCAAGGGGAATGATTTTATTTCGAGTATATACGCTCTTAGCTAGTCATTCTGATTGTGGATACAACAGAAGTTTTGTATGGCAAGGTATCATTTTATGAAATTCGTCTCTTACCAAATGTGGCGCGTTAGTGATTTGTCTATCAATGTGTTTGACGTCATCGTATTGTACCCTCGTGATTTTTTCACCGTTCTTGTAGTAACCATCAGTGAAAACATCCGCTACGTCAGCTTGTTTAAAGATGTCATGGCCGATGATTCCATCGACCGATTGTAGTATGGGAAGAATTAAAAATTTTGTCTTTTTGATTGAAAATTTAACAATATATTTTTTTGTGATTAGGAAGAACCGTGAATAGAATATATCTTGAATGATGTATCCACTTGGCCCACGTCTGGTAGGTTCTTATGATGCCGGATGAAGTTTTTCCACGCACCCGAATCTATGAGGAATTTAATGTATGTAGGCCTTGACTTTCCCCTAACGGTTTGGGCTGTGCGCACATATGATTGCATCATCACCGTGTTTCCTATACTGATATGATGACACCTGTGACGGTTGCAGCATCCTTTAGAAGGAATCTTCAATGTCCAGGGACTCCTGATTGTTGCCTGGTTCCTTGCTAACCCGAGGTTATAGGTGGTCTTGTGCTTTGATCTGTTTAATGCAATGTAAGTGTTTTCCCCGCTAAATTGTGAGTCACTCTGCTGGTATGGTTTTTCCTGTGGGCTGTTTTACTGTATTGGGCAGGCGTCTTTTCTGTATTTTTCCGGCTTCTTGCGAACGTAGTCGCTACTTGCCGTAGGCAAGTCCTTTGGCTTTGCCGAAAAGAGCACGTCGGTGAGACGGCGCTTTAAGACTGCTATAAAAACTTGAAGCACGAGTTATACAATTGTCACCACAAGCTTGTAGTAAGGCATTCACACAACTTCTATTAATGACATCATAGCAATCTTAATTAATGTAAACATAAAAATGTAAAACACAGAAACTCAATTATGAATATGCAAAGTCAATCCGAAGTTTTTAACGAAAACAAAGCACCATTTAACCACTTGAAACCCACTCCCTACACTTGAAACACAAACCTGACTTTGCACTCAGAAATCATATCACACCTAGCACTAAAAATCGAACATCCAAACAAAGCAATGATATTTAAGACACCCATTCCATAGTTTTAAGTTCGGTTTTGTATCAACCTCTTAGTGGGATCATTTACCAATAAATAAAGTTAAAACACTAACTAGTGCTGTATTTAATTTGGTGCATCAGTCATTAAATAAACCTGTTGCAGTCGGTCTTCATGATGCAAAAATACCAAAAAACTCACGTTAAGAATTGAAAATAATAATCCCCGAATGTGAAAATAATGCGAATAATGCCTTTAAGCTCTCACCTAAATTCTGGCCAATACATCACTAAACTCGATTGCAAAAAAAATAAATAATATCGAAAAAGACACCCGATATCTTCTCACCTTCTGCGGAAATAAGGGAACTCTTCATGAATTCATTGCATCAGTAGACCAGTCCATGCAGGAATATGGAGACGACCAGGTGTTCGGCGTCTTTAGTAACACAAAAATACAAGGACAAGTCGAAACAGTTTTAAACACATGGGAGCAATGCAAGGAAACATTAAGACATCACTATCGTCGTTATAATAATAATCAGCAAAACCAGATCCCACAACATTTCAATAATAATAAATATTCGACAAAATCCTCCGAATGTATATTAAGAGCATAATAAATGGTTCCCCCAAAGAGTTTTTTATTTAAAAGCTTCGGAGGAAAAAAATGTTAGTAGAGGGAACAATTGAGAACTGTAAATTTTCATTTTTACTGAACACGGGAGCCACAATTAGTTACTTAACACTAATGAAGTGAATATTCTTCAAAATATCATTGAAAAATATTAAAAAATATTTCATACTATTAACACGAAATTCCAAACCGACGATTTATCAGTAAAGACAGAAGAACCAAGTGAACTCTAATATCCTGATAATATGCGTGCAAAATGGGTGACTTTACTCCTGTGCAAATCATATGGTTTGCTTGCCTTTTGCTTTACCAAATTCTCGTGTGCTTATGAGTGCAGATGATGTTAAGGTGTGTCTTCAATATAAATCTTTCTCTGCCCAATACAAACTTCAGTCCGATCTGGATAAGTTCTAAAATTGTTGTTCTGCAAATGATTTAATAATTATAAGGGTCAAAATTAAAACTTATGTCATTTTATCGCTTTAGCCCCATCCAGGCCACTTATTTTCTTTATGGGACCGCCCTAGAAACATTAACTCAGGTTAACGACCTAGGTGTCCTATTAGACTTCAAGCTTAAATTTACCTACCACATAGCGGCAATGGTTAATAAAGGCAAAGGTGTGCTTGGCTTCACAAAAGACTTTAACGACCCATATAAACCTAAAACTCTTCACAAATCTTTAGTTTGTCCGATTATTTAATACGGTTCATGAGTCTGGAGTCCCCAATATGGGGTTCATCAAGACCGCATTGAATCTGTAGAAAAGAACTTTCTCCTTTTTTCTGTTAGGGGTCTAAACTCCCGTCTTATCGTAGTAGACTCCTTTTAATAAATTTACCATCGTTACTACACCGTAGGACTATGTTGGGTGTAGTTTTCATCAATAACCTTATCAATGGTTAAAGCGACAGCCAGCACCTATTAGGTCTGTTACGGACCCAAAGATACTCAAGGCCATTAAAGAATTCCCGAACCGAAAAATAAGTTCGAAGTAAGACCCTTTCTTAGCCATGCAAGCTATTACAGGTGCTTCATAAATGATTTTGCGTCAATTTCAAGACCCATTTCTGATATCCTAAAAGGGGAAATGGAAACCGAATGCTGGTTTGTTGCCGCAACTTGCACTTGATCAAATTGGACGTTGGAGAGGTAATAAGTTCATAAAGAGCTTTTCGGTGACTGATTTTATTTGTTTTAAAATTCACTATTTATAGATAAGTAGATACTTTGATATTGCTTAGGTGGTAAATTAATGGAATTAGAGCAAAAAACAAAATAATAAGTTCACAATTTAAATAAGGCGCGTTACAATTGATTGCAGCAATTTGAGCGTCAGCAGTTTTGTTGTGGGGTTCGGTGTAGTGTTCTTATTCTTTGGGTCAGCTTTTACTTCTTGTTATGTTATAAACTGAATGTATTAATGTGATAATTTAATGTTTCCGAATCGGCTGAATGATGTTTGTGTTTTCATTGTCAGGGTTCCAATAGTACTAAGGCTTACTCGTTGCCCGCCGTACAACCACCTGAGGATAAGGTCAGTACGCCGGTGTTGTTTATATTATTGATATTAATGATGAGACCTCGTCGTATACGGCCTGAAGTTCCACCGGGTCCTTGGTGGCGTAGATCCATTGATTGGAGTGGTGTGTTTTGAACCATACCATGTTGGATTGCACTGTACTGCTCTGACACAGCGTTCCACTTTTATTATTGAACAACTGGAATTCACATCGTCTGTTAGCGTTGTATGCCGTTTGGTGATAGAAACAAATGTGCTGCTTATTCTTTAATGATGAACAGTGATTGAATTCGTCTTCAGTGAATCCGATAAACCGATCTCGGTGGCCGTTGACTGCGATATTTGTTGTTTGAACGTTGTATATTGTCCAGCTCTTTGAGCTCCATAATGGAATCGGAATGATGCTGAAGATGTCTAGCAGATCCGTGGACACTAGATGGATCGTTAACCGAAAAATGGCGTGAGTGTTTATTGTGCTGCCTTGTGCTGACATCAGTTTGTTAGCTGAAGCACATCGCTTGACGCAACTGGTAGCATGTGGTTGGGTAGCAGATGATCCCAAATTTGGTCAAGTTGCTCCCGTAACTGAATTGTTGATATTAACATATGGCTGATGGTTCTATGTCGGACATCGGTTAATACGTTGGTTATTTCACCTTGCATCCGCTGAAGGCCAGTTGCCAACAAACTCATTTGAACCGTCAGGACCATGAATGGTCCGTGTTGCTGATTTAGGATGGTCATCTATTGTTCCAATGACCGCTTGGATGTCGCCGAATTTCCTTTCCGGACTATGTTGATAGTAAAATCAACAATAGACGTTTGATTTTTAAGTAGTTGTAGCAGCAAGTTCCCATTGCCTTTGACCTTGTCGATCATTTTGGCCATGTCTTCAGCGTAACTGGAATCGAGTGCATCAAATAGTGCATTGGTCGCGTGTCCGACAACATTTAATGGTGATCTTTTTTGGCGAGCATGGTGCTTTAGAGTGTTTCCTGATTCCAGTTCCGAGTATCGATGTTGAAAATGGTCCAGTATGGAATTGCATGCTCCCGTATTTGTCAGTTCTTGAGTTCTTTTAATCCAGCCGATAGTAGCTTCATGTCGCTCCAGTATGGGTCTAAATCGTAGTAAACAATCATTGTCTGATACACTCTGATACAACCATCCTTGTGGCTCCTAGCCGTCCGTAAAATAGTCCCGGCCTGTTGCGGAACTCGGTTACCGTTATGGGTTGTGACTTGGCGAGTGGAAGCAGCAAGATCAGTGCTAGGATTAACGGAAGGGCTGACAGTCTCCCTTTTCTGTGTAGTACAGGGGGATCCAGGTATGTTCCGTGTGGCTGGCCTCGTCTAATGGACTTCTTTTTGTCAACTCTTCGGCAAAAAATGGAGATAGTCGGGTGACTGGTCTTTTGAATATCCCGGCAGAAGTTTTGACGTCGACTAATCGTACCAAATTTTCCTGGCCCGGGTATATTTTGAATATACGACCCATACGACTCATCACAGGCACTTTATCTTCTTAAGTGACGACTAACAATCCTTCTTTCACATTTGGCGATGCTAGATTCTACTTATGTCGATTCTGTAGTTCTTGCAGGTACTCGCATGCCCATTGTTTCCAGAATGCGTGTTTTAGACTTGCCACAAGCTCAAGCTCAAGGCAGGTAAGGGATTACCAATTAAAAAGTGACCTGACGACATCGAATTTAGAATGGCTTCAACTTCCACTACTACTGAGTTTACCTCTTCAAATGCCACAGATGCTGTGGCTGTGACCGACACTAGCAACCGTTTTGCAGATGTGCTCTTGGCGGGATGAATTTAAAGTTTATTTGGTTCTTATTGCATTCTGTGATGATTTTGTCCTTAGCTTCATCTGAGAAGAAAGTGCCCTCTAGCTCTTTCAGTTTATTGTTGGCTCCAATGAAATTCGTAGCATTGTCGCAATGTATAGTCTGGCATCTGCCGCGACGTCCTAAAAAGCATCGTAAAGCAGCCAGAAAGGCATCAGTTGTCAAATCTAGGTGAACTGACTTCGTGGAGAAACAACAAAAGACTGCAATATAGGCCTTGTCGGTCGCTTGCCTCTAATCTTGTGACGGATCCAAGTGGGGCTGCAATAACCTACTTCAGCATTCAAAAATGGGCGAGCCTGTGTGACTCTTTTGGTTGGTAAGTTTCCCATAATTTGATGCATCAATTTTGGTCGGCCTCTACTGCATCCAATACTGCTGTCAAGCAATAGCTCATTGTACGGTAGCAAAACTGGATGTTTTGCATCAAAAGCAAGATTTGACTTTTCTAGTCTTCCTCCTACTCGAATTATCCCTTCTTCCTCCGACTCGAATTAACCCATCCGATCCTAATATGGGGCTAATGATACCAGACAGCTCTTCCTGTCCACAGTCTTGTACTGTTTGAGTTAGCTATGTTCTGCGGAACTATGCACTTTTTTAGAGTTCGTTTTTGGTTTCGTGTCAGCGCGGTCGCGGATCTTTAGGTTTTGGTTTTATATATGCGAAAATTGTCAACGCGGTGAACCCTAAATAACAATAACAAATTAAAATTGATTTCTTGACATTTACTCCCGCTTGGTAACGCAACATTTGGAGACCCCGACGTGATTTGTGCCACAGTTTGTTGCAAGTGCAACAAGTGATTAGTTGTCTATTGCTTAGCACCAATGCCTCACCCCTCTCTTGCTTAACGTAGTGTCAAATGATTGACTCTGGAGCCGAGTTCAGCGTTGCCGATGCTTCTAGTAGGGAGTCATAATTAAAGAAAAAGGCGGAAATAGCGTACCTAAATTCACCGTTCTCCATGAGGCCCTCAAGGGTCTCAACCATGCGGAGATTGGTAGCCCACTTGTATGGAATTCACCCGGCTTGCCACCAGGGTGTCCCTGACGTTGCAGTCAGAAATGGGAAGGCGCTCTTCGCGCGTGGCCGCGCACTCGACATTGCTAGATGGTTCCAGCACAGCATCTATTAGATGGTTAAAACCTGCCCCGATGCTGCCGCCATTACCGTTGCCCACATTCAGTGGCGGGTACGGAAAACGGTCAGATTTTATCTTACTGTTTAAAACAACCATTGACATTCACTCTTAACTAACGAGGATGGTGAAACCGGTGGCTGGTTTCCTGTGGAAACCGTTCGTGCTTTGGAAATCTCAGATGTTAACTCCTGCTCTGTGGCTCTTGGTCTTTTGCGCAACCGTTTTAGTAATCGTCGATTGATTTTTCAGACCCACGTAAATGAGATCCTCCACCTTCGAGCAGTCGAGCCCGGTTCCGTAGCAACACTTCGGGAGTTGTCCGACAAATTCAATGGGCACATGCGAGCGCTGATGAGTTTTGGATCGTCTAAGGAAATACAAGACTGCCTACTTGTGCAAATCCTGTTCAAGAATCTGGATCCGTCCACGCAGGCTAAGTGGGAGGAGTTGCAAGCGGCCTAGAAGGAGAATGCTATTCCGACGTGGGAATCCATGGTCAGGTTTTTGGAGCAGCGATGCAGGACGCTAGAAACGGAGGATATCGCCATGGCTGCCCATGCTTTAGGCCCTGGGGCCCGACGGTGACCGACCAATAATCAAAGCACTATTTAACCACTTGAAACCCACTCCCTACACTTGAAACACAAACCTGACTTTGCACCCAGAAATCATATCACACCTAGCACTTAATATCGAACATCCAAACAAAGCAATGATATTTAAGACACCCATTCCATAGTTTTAAGTTCGGTTTTGTATCAACCTCTTAGTGGGATCATTTACCAATAAATAAAGTTAAAACACTAACTAGTGCTGTATTTAATTTGGTGCATCAGTCATTAAATAAACCTGTTGCAGTCGGTCTTCATGATGCAAAAATACCAAAAAACTCACGTTAAGAATTGAAAATAATAATCCCCGAATGTGAAAATAATGCGAATAATGCCTTTAAGCTCTCACCTAAATTCTGGCCAATACATCACTAAACTCGATTGCAAAAAAAATAAATAATATCGAAAAAGACACCCGATATCTTCTCACCTTCACCGGAAATAAGGGAACTCTTCATGAATTCATTGCATCAGTAGACCAGTCCATGCAGGAATATGGAGACGACCAGGTGTTCGGCGTCTTTAGTAACACAAAAATACAAGGACAAGTCGAAACAGTTTTAAACACATGGAAGCAATGCAAGGAAACATTAAGATATCACTATCGTCGTTATAATAATAATCAGCAAAACCAGATCCCACAACATTTCAATAATAATAAATATTCGACAAAATCCTCCGAATGTATATTAAGAGCATAATAAATGGTTCCCCCAAAGAGTTTTTTATTTAAAAGCTTCGGAGGAAAAAAATGTTAGTAGAGGGAACAATTGAGAACTGTAAATTTTCATTTTTACTGAACACGGGAGCCACAATTAGTTACTTAACACTAATGAAGTGAATATTCTTCAAAATATCATTGAAAAATATTAAAAAATATTTCATACTATTAACACGAAATTCCAAACCGACGATTTATCAGTAAAGACAGAAGAACCAAGTGAACTCTAATATCCTGATAATATGCGTGCAAAATGGGTGACTTTACTCCTGTGCAAATCATATGGTTTGCTTGCCTTTTGCTTTACCAAATTCTCGTGTGCTTATGAGTGCAGATGATGTTAAGGTGTGTCTTCAATATAAATCTTTCTCTGCCCAATACAAACTTCAGTCCGATCTGGATAAGTTCTAAAATTGGTGTTCTGCAAATGATTTAATAATTTAAAGGGTCAAAATTAAAACTTATGTCATTTTATCGCTTTAGCCCCATCCAGGCCACTTATTTTCTTTATGGGACCGCCCTAGAAACATTAACTCAGGTTAACGACCTAGGTGTCCTATTAGACTTCAAGCTTAAATTTACCTACCACATAGCGGCAATGGTTAATAAAGGCAAAGGTGTGCTTGGCTTCACAAAAGACTTTAACGACCCATATAAACCTAAAACTCTTCACAAATCTTTAGTTCGTCCGATTATTTAATACGGTTCATGAGTCAGGAGTCCCCAATATGGGGTTCATCAAGACCGCATTGAATCTGTAGAAAAGAACTTTCTCCTTTTTGCTGTTAGGGGTCTAAACTCCCGTCTTATCGTAGTAGACTCCTTTTAATAAATTTACCATCGTTACTACACCGTAGGACTATGTTGGGTGTAGTTTTCATCAATAACCTTATCAATGGTTAAAGCGACAGCCAGCACCTATTAGGTCTGTTACGGACCCAAAGATACTCAAGGCCATTAAAGAATTCCCCGAACCGAAAAATAAGTTCGAAGTAAGACCCTTTCTTAGCCATGCAAGCTATTACAGGTGCTTCATAAATGATTTTGCGTCAATTTCAAGACCCATTTCTGATATCCTAAAAGGGGAAAAAGGATGTGGGGAAAAAGGATAATATTCAAATAATATTCATCCTCAGATATTCGGACTTCAAGAAAGCGTTCGATCTAACGTCGGATGCATCTGCTATGACATTGGAGCAGTAGTCTCCAAGGAAGGGCGTCCTATAATAATGATCTCAAGGACATCGAAGGACAGAAAGGTTAACTATGCCACTAAAGAAAGAAAGTTTTTAGTCCATATTATTATGGGAATTTAGTATTTAACCAGTATTTAAAAAAAAAATCACTCAAAAAGTGGTTGAAAAAATATTAATTTTCAAACAGTATGCGAATATATAAGGTTGGCAAAAAAGTCTTGCGGTATTTTTATTGAATTTTCAATTGTTCATAAAATTGGTTATAATAATGCGAAAGTCAGATATGCGCCTTTTTGTTCGATGACGAGTTCCCAACGAGATGCCAACTTCATAATGCCCCTCTTATAGAAGCTCGCTTCCCTATTGGCAAAAAGCTCGGAGACCCAATTTTCACAGGACTCTCTTGTGGCCAACTTCCGACTACCAAGCTCGTTGGCCATGGACAGAAATAGGTGGTAGTCACTTGGTGCGAGATCCGGACTATACGGTGAATGCAAAAGAACCTCCCATCCGAGCTCCCGGAGCTTCTGGCGCGTCACCAAAGATGTGTGTGGCCTGGCGTTGTTCTGATGGAAGACAATTCGGATTTTGTTGATCAAAGATGGCCTCTTCTGCTTGAGTGCTGAATTCAAGCGGTCCAGTTGTTGGCAGTACAGGTCCGAATTGAGCGTTTGGCCATAGGAGCAGCACATAGTGGATGATTCCCTGCCAATCCCACCAAACACACAGAAGAACCTTCATGGCCGTCAATCCAAGCTTGGCCACCGTCTGGACAGCTTCACCGCTTTTCGACCCCGACCGTTTGCGCTTCACGTTATCGTAAGTGATCCACTTTTCATCGCCAGTCACCATCCGCTTCAAAAACGACAAACGCTTCACAATCGATATCAGGATAGATGGAATAGCAGCCGACGCCAAGGCAACGTCGGAAATGGGCAATGAAGCAACAGGACTTATAGCAAAAAAAAGTGTAAAAGCCTGCCCAGGATGTGTCGGGAGAACTGCATCGCGCCGAGCAGACCTCTTGCCGTTGACCCTCCGCCGCTGTTAAATAACCCCAAAAAAAGTGTTGCAGTGAAATTGTCAAATTTATTATTGAAACCTGGGACTGACTTCAAAAAGCTCAATAACTTAATTTTTTCCTTTGATTGGTGTTGGGATCAACAGCTAGGCTACGGGAAAACCCCCGAATAATTAAGATAAGAGATGTAAACAAACCAAATGAAGGAGATAATCACAGCCGAGTCTGCATAGCGCAATGCGTTTGTTGTGTGAGCCGTTAGCTTTGGTAGCTTTGCTCTGGTGGAACGCATTGTGCTTCTATGCACTTTCTTGGAGTTCGTTTTTGGTTTAGAGTCAGTGCGGTCGCGGACCTTTCAGTTTTGGTTTTATATATGCGAAAATTGTTAACGCGGTGAACCCTAAATAACAATAACAAATTAAAATTGATTTCTTGATATTTACTCCCGCTTGGTAACGCAACATTTGGAGACCCCGACGTGATTTGTGCCACAGTTTGTTGCAAGTGCAACAAGTGATTAGTTGTCTATTGCTTAGCACCAATGCCTCATCCCTCTTTTGCTTAACGTAGTGTCAAGTGATTGACTCTGGAGCCGAGTTCAGCATTCCCGATGCTTCTAGCAGGGAGTCATAATTAAAGAAAAAGGCGGAAATAGCGTACGTAAGTTCACCGTTCTCCATGAGGCCCTCGAGGGTCTCAACCATGCGGAGATTGGTAGCCCACTTGTATGGAATTCACCCGGCTTGCCACCAGGGTGTCCCTGACGTTGCAGTCAGAAATGGGAAGGCGCTCTTCGCGCGTGGCCGCGCACTCGACATTGCTAGATGGTTCCAGCACAGCATCTTTAGATCGTTAAAACCTGCCCCAATGCTGCCGCCATTACTGTTGCCCACATTCTGTGGCGGGTACGCAAAACGGTCAGATTTTATCTCACTGTTTAAAACGACCATTGACATTCACTCTTAACTAACGAGGATGGTGAAACCGGTGGCTGGTTTCCTGTGGAAACCGTTCGTGCTTTGGAAATCTCAGATGTTAACTCCTGCTCTGTGGCTCTTGGTCTTTTGCGCAACCGTTTTAGTAATCGTCGATTGATTTTTCAGACCCACGTAAATGAGATCCTCCACCTTCGAGCAGTCGAGCCCGGTTCCGTAGCAACACTTCGGGAGTTGTCCGACAAATTCAATGGGCACATGCGAGCGCTGATGAGTTCTGGATCGCCTAAGGAAATACAAAACTGCCTACTTGTGCAAATCCTGTTCCAGAATCTGGATCCGTCCACGCAGGCCAAGTGGGAGGAGCAAGCGGCCTCGAAGGAAGATGCTATTCCGTCGTGGGAATCCATGGTCAGGTTTTTGGAGCAGCGATGCAGGACGCTAGAAACGGTGGATATCGCTATGGCTGCCCATGCTTTAGGCCCTGGGGCCCGACGGTGACCGACCAATAATCGATCCTGCATGCTAGCCAACACCCCCGTCTATGCGTGCTCCCTGTGCCTGCCCGAGGATCAACGCCTTATCTATTAAGGAATGGTGGCATGAGGCCACGAGGTTAGCCCTTTGCTTTATGTGCCTGAAACCGAGTCACTTTGCACGTCGATGCAACTCTTCGCATTGTCGGATTTGCCATGGCAGGCATAATGCCTCCTTGCATTCCCGGGAATCCGTGCCTGGCAACATAACATCCACATCAACCAGCCCTGGTGCTCCTTCTCCTGACCAGGTCGTTGACTCAGCCAGGCATGCACCCACCCCCCCCACCCAGCCAGGCCAAGTTCAGTTGCGTTGGTCTTCCAGTTCCGCAAAAAACGGAACATATGAACATATGCTCAGATATCCGGACTTCAAGAAAGCGTTCGATCTAACGACGGATGCATCCGTCTGTCATTGGAGCAATAGTCTTCTAGGAAGGGGGTTCTATAAAGAAAAAAGTTTTTAGTCTATATTATTATGGGAATTTAGTATTTAACCAGTATTTAAAAAAAAAGACGTTCAAAATGGGGTTAAAAAATTATTAATTTTCAAACAGTATGCGAATATATAACAACTATTCAGTTAATACATTAATACATTAATACCTTAATACCATTATTTTTATTATTTATTTTAATTTCAATGAGATTTTGAAAAATTGTTTCATTTTTTGCTTAGTAGTTCTTTTAAAACTTAATGTTTGCTTGTTACATAATGTAGAAAAGTCTCTTGACTTGTGGTCTGCTTCAATACAGTTGCCACTTATTTTCTGACTTTGTAGCCAATTTAGTCGTTCAAGTACGGGTTTAGCTTGAAGCTCGTCGCTTTTATATATGGCGTGGTACAGTGCTTTGCAATAGGAGGAGGAATTTGGTTGTCCGGCCGTATTACATGCGCACATCGGTTTCCCTGAGTCTCTTTTGGCCGTGAGCCGAATTCTTTTCTGAACTCAAGATTCTAGCTCTATGCTTAAGGAAATCCAAAATATATTGGAGCGATTGTATTTCCAGTAAGTTTCCAACTTTCTGCTCGATTGAACCCTGTCAGTAACATCAAGCTTTTCGGTAAGTAAGACAACTAGAAAAGCATCCCATGTGGATACATTGATTTCTAATCCCTTTAATGAAGCAAGGGCCTCTAGGGTGATGATGTATAGCTCCTGTATCGATTTGGCCCAGTCAGAGATTGGGCTTTGATGCAGTGCCGACGGATGATATTTTTTGCTATCTGCCGAAGATTGTCTTATGACCTAACTATTAAAGACATAAATTATGAAAGACATAAATTATGACATTTTTGAAAGATTCAATGCTCAAAAACATTTTTGAATCTTTTATTCAAAATATTGCTTACGAAATGTTGTGGTATTGTTTCAAATGTAAAATTTCAAATGAACGGATTCAGAAATGTTTCATCAAATTGTTATTAACGTTACCTACTGTACTGAAGACTAAAGCCTCGGGTCTTTTTTAAATTATTCATACTTAGCGCTATGGGAAAATATCGATAGACAGTAGTAAAATTTGGTTCAACTAAGCCAGCCATTATTGTTAATCCTTGGGGATTAATTGAGTAAAAGGTACATAAACTAATTACTAGGTATGATATTAAAAGGGGTTTTGCAATGGGTACATAAATCGATTGCTGGTTTGTTGCCGCAACTTGCACTTGATCAAATTGGACGTTGGAGAGGTAAAGAGCTTTTCGGTGACTGATTTTATTTGTTTTTAAATTCACTATTTATAGATAAGTAGATACTTTGATATTGCTTAGGTGGTAAACTAATGGAATTAGAGCAAAAAACAAAATAATAAGTTCACAATTTAAATAGGGCGCGTTACAATTGATTGCAGCAATTTGAGCGTCAGCAGTTTTGTTGTGGGGTTCGCTGTAGTGTTCTTATTCTTTGGGTCAGCTTTTACTTCTTGTTATGTTATAAACTGAATGTATTAATGTGATAATTTAATGTTTCCGAATCGGCTGAATGATGTTTGTGTTTTCATTGTCAGGGTTCCAATAGTACTAAGGCTTACTCGTTGCCCGCCGTACAACCACCTGAGGATAAGGTCAGTACGCCGGTGTTGTTTATATTATTGATATTAATGATGAGACCTCGTCGTATACGGCCTGAAGTTCCACCGGGTCCTTGGTGGCGTAGATCCATTGATTGGAGTGGTGTGTTTTGAACCATACCATGTTGGATTGCACTGTACTGCTCTGACACAGCGTTCCACTTTTATTATTGAACAACTGGAATTCACATCGTCTGTTAGCGTTGTATGCCGTTTGGTGATAGAAACAAATGTGCTGCTTATTCTTTAATGATGAACAGTGATTGAATTCGTCTTCAGTGAATCCGATAAACCGATCTCGGTGGCCGTTGACTGCGATATTTGTTGTTTGAACGTTGTATATTGTCCAGCTCTTTGAGCTCCATAATGGAATCGGAATGATGCTGAAGATGTCTAGCAGATCCGTGGACACTAGATGGATCGTTAACCGAAAAATGGCGTGAGTGTTTATTGTGCTGCCTTGTGCTGACATCAGTTTGTTAGCTGAAGCACATCGCTTGACGCAACTGGTAGCATGTGGTTGGGTAGCAGATGATCCCAAATTTGGTCAAGTTGCTCCCGTAACTGAATTGTTGATATTAACATATGGCTGATGGTTCTATGTCGGACATCGGTTAATACGTTGGTTATTTCACCTTGCATCCGCTGAAGGCCAGTTGCCAACAAACTCATTTGAACCGTCAGGACCATGAATGGTCCGTGTTGCTGATTTAGGATGGTCATCTATTGTTCCAATGACCGCTTGGATGTCGCCGAATTTCCTTTCCGGACTATGTTGATAGTAAAATCAACAATAGACGTTTGATTTTTAAGTAGTTGTAGCAGCAAGTTCCCATTGCCTTTGACCTTGTCGATCATTTTGGCCATGTCTTCAGCGTAACTGGAATCGAGTGCATCAAATAGTGCATTGGTCGCGTGTCCGACAACATTTAATGGTGATCTTTTTTGGCGAGCATGGTGCTTTAGAGTGTTTCCTGATTCCAGTTCCGAGTATCGATGTTGAAAATGGTCCAGTATGGAATTGCATGCTCCCGTATTTGTCAGTTCTTGAGTTCTTTTAATCCAGCCGATAGTAGCTTCATGTCGCTCCAGTATGGGTCTAAATCGTAGTAAACAATCATTGTCTGATACACTCTGATACAACCATCCTTGTGGCTCCTAGCCGTCCGTAAAATAGTCCCGGCCTGTTGCGGAACTCGGTTACCGTTATGGGTTGTGACTTGGCGAGTGGAAGCAGCAAGATCAGTGCTAGGATTAACGGAAGGGCTGACAGTCTCCCTTTTCTGTGTAGTACAGGGGGATCCAGGTATGTTCCGTGTGGCTGGCCTCGTCTAATGGACTTCTTTTTGTCAACTCTTCGGCAAAAAATGGAGATAGTCGGGTGACTGGTCTTTTGAATATCCCGGCAGAAGTTTTGACGTCGACTAATCGTACCAAATTTTCCTGGCCCGGGTATATTTTGAATATACGACCCATACGACTCATCACAGGCACTTTATCTTCTTAAGTGACGACTAACAATCCTTCTTTCACATTTGGCGATGCTAGATTCTACTTATGTCGATTCTGTAGTTCTTGCAGGTACTCGCATGCCCATTGTTTCCAGAATGCGTGTTTTAGACTTGCCACAAGCTCAAGCTCAAGGCAGGTAAGGGATTACCCTTAGGTAAGGGATTGAGTTAGCTATGTTCTGCGGAAAATTCGATTTGTTGAATTATACGTAGTATAATGGTGCAAGCATAGCGTTTTTGTTGGCGCTCTGTAACAGAACCGCAACATGTATGCAACAATTTGTTATAATTTATGGAAGGAATTTCCATGTCTGCAGTCGTATATTTCTCCTAAAAATTTTTCTTTGGAGGCTTCCATCGTAAATATTTGCCATATTACTGACCAGCTATCTAATGATCCATGCAGGAACAGTGGTCCAAAAAACAAGACGTTAGACAAGACGTTAGCTGCATTGTTGGAGGATAATACGTGACGCCACTATTTTGGTTGGGCTTTTTCCTGGATATTAGCTATCCGATTTCCCTCAAATGTGTGTTAAGTGGAAGCTATCGCGTTGATCCATCCTAGGGCGACGGATGAGTCGGTCCAATTGTGCCCCGGAATCTTTCTTTTGCCATATTGAGATCCTGTCTCACCCTTTGGGTAAGTTCTGCGCCCAAGAGTGCTGCGCATAACTCCAACCTGGGCAAGGATTGTTTCGCAGTAGTCGTACTGAAATCCGCTTGTCCTTGTATGTGGCTCGCACATATGTCGCTGCACCGTATGCTTGCTCGGAGGCCTCTACATAAGTGTGTAGCTCTTGCGCGATTGGAACCTTCCCATCGAATATGTGCATTGGAGTTTTTAGTGTATTTATTGCTTGCAGGTCGGAACGATAACTCTTCCACTTCGCCTGAAGCTCCGTTGGGAGCTCATCATCCCATGCCATTTTGCATTCCTAGAGGAAATATTTTTACCTTTACTACCACTGGTGCAAATAACCCAACTGGGTCAAAGATTTGCACACCACTCGCTTGGTTATGTTTGAGGCTTCGCTCTTTTGAGTCCTGCCACAGAGTTGATCTTCGCTGGGCATCTATATAAGCCCAAGTGTTTTGACACTATGATCCTCTAGTGTTTCATCTAGCTTGATATTATTCACAACGTCTTCTCTAGGTATTCCTTTTAGTATGTCCGCATTATTTGAACACCATTTCCGAAGCTGGAAACCGTGTGGCAGCAGTATATTTTTGAGTTCTTGTTGCATTTGCACTGCATCTGCGATTGTGTTTGCCCCCGTTAGACAGTCATCTACGTAAAAATCTTCGGTGAGTACCGCTGATCCTAGCGGATACTCTTCAGACATATCGTTGCATGAAACGGGGCGGCCGTAACTCCCTACGTGACTGTTTTGGGATCTTAGATCCTCAGATGGGTCATTTCGCCATACCACTAGTTGATGGAATTGGTCATCTGGATTGATCCTTTCTATATCTTTTCTATATTCACCATGAATACGTACTTGTGCCTTCGGAAACAAAGTGGAGAAAAGTGGAGAATAGCTCGCTTTGGATGGTGGGACCTGCCGGCAATATATCATTCAAGGATTTGGCACCTGATGTATTGCATGATGCATTTAAGACCACTCTAAGCTTTGTGGTGCTGCTGTCAGGTTTGAGAACATAATGATGAAATAAAAGTACTGTTCTTTTGGCACATTTTTTGATGGCACATTATTCATCATATTCCCATCATTTTCCCTTCATTATTTGCCCATCGAATGTTGGCATGTGTAGACGAGGCATTTGTACATCAGCTATGCTGGATGCTGATGCTGAGCTTATTTTGCCCACAATTGCACTCCGTACTTCCGCCAAATGGAGCGGCCGACTATATCCTATTGCTTTCATACATTGAACGTTTAATTTTTTTTGTAACTTTACCTTCACTTAGCCTAACAATCTCTATATAAGTACTGTTTAACCTTTCCACCTGACCAATCGACGTGCTGTGCAATGGTTAAGAATTTGCAATGACAAATGTCTTACTGATTTTTCAGCAAGGCTCGTATCATTTCAGAATTAAACGATGCTTCATTATAGCAATATATGGGATTTACTATTAAAAAAAGTTTATCTGCATGAGGATGGGGAACTTTATATCTGATATGGTACGTGAATTAGCTCGACCATCGCAAACTTGCAAAACTTATCAACGGCCTTAAGGAAGTAGTGTTCCCCAGTTAAAAATATTTCAATAACGCCTTAAATAAACGCAAAAATTGGAAGCATTTACTATGTTGGGTGATTTACGCCTTTACTCAGTCCAGCAACGATTTGCAATTAGTAAAATCTATCTGATGCCAAAATATCAAGAACAAAATTCCAAAAATATCTTCCACTTCTTTAATCCGATTTTTCCCATGCGTTAGTTTTGAGTTTGGATTCTGTTCAGAAACTGTATATATCAGGGGCTAATGATCAGTAAAAATGTTTATATGTATATCTCTTACCATAAAGGTAGTGACGAAGACTATCTAGGGCCCACACTATTGTAAATAACTCATTGATTGCATAATTCCACTTCCTATAAGGATAGTGAGATGATCGTTTTCCCAGAGACAGAACTGTCCCCATGCGTAAGGACGAAGCATCAGTAGTCGAATCAAATGGTTTCAAAAGTCTGGGTAGTAAAGGAAAACGTTTATTGACACAAGAATGGTCCTAGCCTTATCAAATGCAACCAATTGCTGATTATTGAACGTTACCGGAATACCTTTTGACCGGTATTTGCCGACCCTGCGCCCTTTAGTCTTCAGAAGATTGGTCAAAGCTATGACTATGGTTCGCTACTTTATTAAAGCATATATAATAACTTGCTAGACCGAAGAACAATCTCAGCTCAAACACTCTGTTTGGCTGTTTGAACTCCTCAATGACTTTAACCTTGTCTTGGCTTTCTTTAGTACCCTCTCTTGTGATAACAAACCCAAGTCGATACTTTCTTTAAGAATTTGGAAATATGGTTTGAAACACGTTTGTTGGCATTGTTAATTCTTGAGAATTATTTAATCGAAAGTTACATAATCCTATTGCTAGGTATAGTATTATTTGAGCTTTTGCAAAGGGTACATGAACCGGCTGCTTGGTTATTGCTGCAGCTTGCACTTGAAAATATTAAAAGTCGGAGAGATTGTGAGCTCAGAAAGAATTTGTCTGAGAATGATTTTATTTACTTCTTTTCTACGTTATTCTTACACTTATTAATTTACTTGTAACATTACAAACTGATTATATTTATGTGGTTAAATATTAAAACCGACCCTTGAACCATCGTCCAACTCTATTATAAAATGTCTGCAATATAAGCCTTAACGGTTCGCTTGCCTCTGATCTTGAGAATGGGCCGAATTAAAGAGCCTGAGTTAATTTTTCGTTTGGTAAGTTTCCTATAATTTGTTGCATTCATTTTGGTCTGACTCTACTGCATCGCACGTAATTGTGTTGTGAGGAGATGAAATCTCCCACACGCAAGACAGCAAAGGGGGAAGGAGGGGTCGGGTCCGGGTCTTCCTCACTGAGGGAGAACAGGAGGTGAGAAGACCAGAGAAAGCCGTCCGGAACAGCGACGGAGTGGAGAAAGTAGACGAAACGACGTGGAACGTAACTGGATCGAGAGCCCGCATAGCAACAGCGAAGGTTTGGAGAAAGCAGGAGGAGAAAGTAACGGGACGAGCAGCGGAGCGGCGATGGAGCAGGAGAAAGCTGGGGACGACGCGCCGGCGCCTATATAAGGTACTGCCGGCGTGGGATCGGGACGGTTAGTCAGCAGAGAGGCTGACAGTGTGAAGTCCGAGGACCGCCTTTGGAGAGTCCGGAGACCGATACGGAGCAAGTCCGAGAAAGTGCGCGAGTCAGATCGAGTGCGAGGCAACGTAAAGTCGGGAAAAGTGAAATCGGTCAAGACACTCGTGCAGCGAGTTGCGACCACTAGCAAGGAGACGGGAATCACGGAGACGTCGAGGATACGGGAACCAAGACCAAGACCAAGGGGAGGAGGGCGCCAAGCGTGAGGCATTCCATCCGGCAGAGGCCACCACGGCAAACGCTCGGCTGCCAGGCACCGAAACCATCCGTCTATCTCGGCGTAAGCTCGGAGAGATCGGACCGTCGAGGCGGCCAACCCGAGCAGCGGCCAGGCCAGACGAAAGAGCACCAGCATCCAGCATCGAAGACATTTGAGAGCCGCCGACCCTAACGCGGTGAGCCCCAGGAACCAAGCCGGCTGCCAGGCACCAGACCAACACTTCCCAACGGCGTACGCCTCGCGGGGGTGGGAAGTCCGGCGACCAACACGGGGCGGTGACCGGCGAACCCGGAAGGGAGAGCACGAGCGAGACCGGAGGAGCCAGGCTACGCCAGGAGACAACAGCGCAGCAAGTAATCCCGTTTTGTAAAACGCAACATTATTATAATAAAGGGAATAGTACCGACTAAATCCACTCTGTGTTATTTCTGGGCTCGGGCAATCACGTCGAATATATAAATTCGGTGGAACGTTCCCACAAACTCTGTGAGCTAGCCGCGGCATTTGTCGCGAACAGACAGCAAAAGAACAGTTCGTTACAGTGTATGATGATTCTTGCATCTTATCAGTGATGATAAATAATACAACATGTACGCCTTCGTGTAGTTCTCCCAAAATCATTCCCACATTTAAGTCATTGTAGGGTAGTAAAATTGGATGTTTTGCTCTAAAAGACGGATTTGACGGTTCTAGTCTCCCTCCAATTCAAATTAACCCATCGGATCCTAATATGGGGCTAATGATAAAATCGAGCTTTTCTTATCCACAGTCTTGTACCTGGAAGCTGTCGCTTTGATCCATCCTAGTGCGACGGATGACGGTTCAATAGTGCCCCGGAACCTTGCTTGCATCCATATAAGCCCAAAAGATTTGACACTATGATTCCCTAGTGTTTTATCTGGCTTGACATTATTCACAACGTCTTCCCTGGGAATTCCCTTTACTAAATCCGCAATATTTAAACAATATGGGTATTTCCTTTACTAAATCCGCAATACTTAAACACCATTTCTAAAGTTTGAAACCGTGTGACAGCAGAAAATTGTTGAGTTCTTTTTGCATTTGAACTGCGATTGTGTTTACGCCCGTCGGACAGTTATCTACGTAGAAATCTTTGTCGAGTACCGCTAATCCTAGCGGATACTCTTCCTGTGATCGAAGTGCTAAATGATACAGACATTTCGTTGCAAGAAACGGGGCGAACGTAACTCCATACGTGACTGTTTTGAGACGATAATATCTTAGATCCTCAGATGGGTCATTTCGCCATACTACTAGTTGATGGAATTGGTCATATGGATTGATTCTTTCTAGATCTTTTCTATATCCACCATGAATACGTACTTGTGCATTCGGAAACGTAGCAAAGTGGAGAGTAGCTCTCTTTGGATGGTGGGACCTGCATGTAATATATCATTCAACGATTTGCCACTTGATGTTTGGCATGAGGCATCGAAGACCACTCGTAGCGTCGGGGTGCTGCTACCAAGTTTGAGAACACAATGATGATGTATGAAGTAATGGTTTTTTGCAGGTTGTTTGATGGCACAACTTTCCTATGCCCCAATATTTCATATTCTGCCATGAACTCGGAGTATTCTTTCCTAATGTTGCCTGAAAGCCTTCGTTCGAGCGCAAGGAACCTTCTGGTTGCTGTGGCTCCCCCAGGGCTAAAGGGTGTTTGGCAAAAGGAAGCTTTACAATAAATCTTCCATGTTTTGATCTCTTTAGATTGTTCACGGAATGCCTTTCACAATGTGCTTCTGAGGGTGATCGATGCTTGGTCTGGGTGTCTATGCTGTCTAACTTCCAGAATTTCTCGATTATTGCAACGGTTTCTTCGCTTGCTCCACATACTATGGATTTGAATCTTGGATTCTAATCTCCCTGCTACTATCCAACCAAACTTCGTGTTTTGAAGCATTTCGCCTTTTTTACCTATCTTCTAATGATTCGGCAGCAGTAGCGAGTAATAATGCTCGGCACCAATTAACAGATCGATAATTATAGGTCTGTCAAAATGTGGGTCTGCCTATGGACGCTTATTGGATAAATTTAAATCACAACGAGATATCGGCTGAGTTGGCTATGATGTGTGTGCGAACAAACGCTTCTAGGTGTTGTTTGTAATCCCCATGAAGGGCCTTGATGAGTAACGTTACTCTGGCCCTGCTCAATTTAGGTTGTCCACCGATGCCTTCGACTCGAAGCTGAGTATCATGCCGCTTTAATGACAACATTGATGCTATTCGTTCAGTGATTCGTTCAGCAGTGCACGGAAGTTCGCCGTCTGCCATTTCATTGCCTGGACGGCTATCTTTGCGGTGGCAAGAAGTTTGTAACTCTTATTACTTGCTGCACCTACATCTGGAGACTGAAGATTGGTGGTTTCAAGGTGCAATAAGGTTTGATGCGTTTTGCCGCATTTGAAAAAAATTCTGCTCTTCCACTCTCTTGCCTTGTGGTCCGTTTGTATCCAATTTAATCGTTCTCGTCGCATTTATAAATGACATGGGACAGTGCCTTGCAATAGAAGCAGGAATTTGGTTTTCCGGCCGTGGTAGATGCGCACGTCGGATTCCTTGACTCTCTCTTGGCCGTGAGCGTATTCTTTCCTGAGCTCAAGACTCTAACTCTTTGCTCAAGGAATTCCAACATTGATTAGAAGGACTGTATTTCTATTGAGTTTCAAATATTCTGCTCAAAAAGACCCCTGTTAGTAATGTCAAGTTTAACGGTAAGCAAGACTACTAAGTCCTTTAATAAAGAAAGAGTCTCTAGGGTGGTGATATATAGCACCTGTATCGATTTAACACTGTCAGAAATTGGGCTCTGATTCATCGACGTATGACAGTGTTTGTTATCTGACGAGGATTGTCGTACGACCCAACTATTATGCGCCATGCATGTAAATACTTGTCCTCCTTTAGTTCAATGTGGCGAATTAACCTCACTGCGTTTCCTGACAGCGCAGTCTTATTGTACCACATTTTCTTTAGTGCTGGCATGCTGGTGTCATGGAGCACGCATCAGAAAAGGTCATGGAATAGTTTCCATTTCATTATATCCACATCGAACTTTGGAATATTAATAGGTGGCATTTGTAGATCAGCTTTGCTGGCTGCTGGGCTTATGTTGGCTATAAAAGCGCTCTGTACTTCCACCTACAGCTTCAAATAGGCTGCTTTGTTGTACCCGTTTTCTATTGAATTTCTATTGAATTCCTCATTGATTCTTAAGTGGGTGTCTTGGACTTGGGCCCATAACGTTTTTAGGAGACCACTGGAGGATTATCCCTTGAATGATCTGAGCTCATGTAACGCGGCTTCGACGGATTCAATCAGTTCTCCTTGCCTGCGACATAACCCTGTTAACCTCTTGCGAGGCTGATGTTGAATGTTCATTGTTGTCTGGCCATCCATCCATCAAACTTCCTGCCCAATCTCTGGCTGGGCATCAAGGAGCTCTTGATCCTTAAAATTTTCTGAGGCATGTTCTTGGATTTTTGGGGCACCCCTTTTCCATCTTTTCGCTCTTCGTTTCTGTTCGTTGGAAGTGGTTTATTTGCTGCTAGCGTGCTTGTAGCTGGATGCGCTCCGACTCGCTACCAAAGGTGGTCAAAGAAACTGAGCTGAAACTGAATCGGTTGGTAGACTTGTTGATCAGTGACCGACTTAGTTTGTGGCAGGGTCTATTGTGTAGAGCCCGTTGCACCATGTGGTGAGGAAACCTATTGCCTTGTAGCCCGGATTGCTTTTTGGAAATGTCCATAATATAGACTTTTTCTTTTTGTGGTATCCTTTTCATTTACCGTTTAAAGGATAGCAGCACAGAGTAGATTGGAAGATCCTGCGTCCGTGTTTGGAAGGAGTCTTCTTTTATGTGGAAATGTGCTTATGATAGGCTTTCCCTTTTGTGGTATTCTTTAAATCTACTGATTTAAGGATAGCAGCACAGAGTAAATTAGAAGATCCTGCGTCCTTTTTTGGAAAGAGTCTCCTTTTTTCTATTTTTTAGGCGCTGGACTTGTTGTCCAACAGATTACGGCTTCACCCACAGGTTACTTCGTAAATTCTTTTGATGTGTGACCCTGGGCTGGCAGGACCACGTCGGGGTCACTAAAATGTTAATCCTTGGGGATTAATTAAGCAAAAAGGTGCATAAACCAATTGCTAGGTAGGATATTAAAAGGGGTTTTGCAATGGGTACACCGATGGGTACCGATGTCTGAGACTGATTTTATTTGCTTTAAAATTCACTATTTTTAGATAAGTAGATACCTTGATATTGCTTAGGTGGTAAGTTAATGGAATTAGAGCATAAAACAAAATGAAAAGCTTACAATTTAAATAGGGCGTGTTACAATATACTGTTGATTGCAGCAATTTGAGCGTCAACAGTTTTATTGTGGGGTTTTCGCTGTAGTTTTCTTATTCTTTGGGTCAGCTTTTATTTCTTGTTACGTTAAGAACTGATTGTTGTTATGTGATAATTAAATATTAAAACCAATGACTTAATTGTGTTATATGACCATATATGACCTATGAGAAATCATGTTATAAGACCCAAATAGCTAGACTTGATTAATTTGTAGTAAAGACCGGCTTTCCCTCCATCTAGCGGAAGATCAGCTCTCTGTCAGTGGAATATTCATCTAGAGGAGTACTAGCATCGGCCGTAAGTGTACGCCTTGTTAGTGACTTGTGAAATAGAAGAACGAAAATGCCACAACAAAAAAAGCTCTGCAGCAACGATGAAGGGAAGCGGGATTATCAACGTCTGGAAATCGAGAAGACGATTGAAGATCCAAGTGACGAAGAATATTCTGTCGAAGATTAACGATGATCAATGTACCAGCCAGTTTATTCGGCTAGGTCTCAGCCCTACGTTAGCTATAGTTTGCACGCACATACATCGCATCCAAGTGGTATAAACCACGTCGAAGTGGCACGTCCTTGGCAGAGAACCACGATTAATTGGAAATTTCGCATCACGAATGCAAACGTTCCCCTTTTCTCGCAACCTGCCTATTTTGCAACGCCACAGGGCACAAGGCTACGTAGGAGCCAACGATGGGCAGCCTCCGGAAACGTACTACGTCACCGAAGCAAAAACCGGATACGACGCTAAGTATCATTATCAATAGAGCATCAGTGATATTGTCACCCTTTCGTCTACGTTCTAAAGATATCGAAATGCAAACGAAAACCGCCCGAAACGCCACAATTTGTATCTTTACAATATGTTATTCATTTGTAAAGATAGGAACGAAAGGGAACACTGCAGGATGCTAAGATTTGTACTCATCATCAACGGAATCAACGACTACGATCTGAAACGAAAAATATCGAATCATTATTCTTAGTCTATCAACCTTCCTCGCGATATTATGGCATAAGTTGCCCACAACGAAGTTTAATGTTATATCAGCGGCACGATAAAGAAACAGGACACTTAATGCAGTTTCACGAGGCCTTATCAAGCGCCATCAACAAAAACTACGTCTAACGCAAAGACGGAACTCACGTTTAAATGTTACATCTGGCATAAAATGTGGCACTATTCGTCAAATAAATATGGATACACTAATTTCAGTAAACGGAATCGAGCTAAAAAAGACGTTCTCCGAGAAGATAGGTGTCCCACAGCATTGAACCATTTTGCTAAACGGATTTGGAGGTGGTAAATTCTCTTGGGCCGTAGAAGCTGGTCGCCAAGAATGAGATAGCCGAAGTTCCTCATGCTGTCTTAATACTGGTTGTGCTGTCTTAATACTCTGTTGGGCAAGGATATATTATGCGACTACGAAAATAAACTCATCATTGAAAACTGCCAATGTATCATCGAAAACATACGATGTATTATGTTCGATTCACAACGTTCAACCAGCGAAACCCAACGAATCAAAACGACATTCAACGAAAACTTGCTTCGCCAACGAAGTAAGGGAACAGGGAAAAGGTTCTCCCTACCGCACTTCGCCCCGCAATCGCCAACATTATTGCCGAACTCCTCAAAAAAGACATTATTCGCCCCTTGGACTCGCCGTACGCCTCTGGAATTGTGATGATCAAGAAAAAGAATGGGGAATATCGTCTCTGCGTAGGCTATCGAAGTGTGAATTCAACAATTAACAGGTAATATGTACTTTACCCAATTGAACCAACGTATGGGCGTGTACTAATCGAATCATATAAAAATGAATCGAATCATAAAAAATATGAACACTGGGTAAGTACTTGCGAATTAAGACGATAAAATAATTCCCAGCAAAACGTTCAACGAAGAATTTCCACGAGTCGAGAAATTCCTTAAATCTTGAAGGGTTAGGTTACTTTAGGTTACTAAGGTTACGCTACAATAAATGTAAGTTCCTTCAAACGCAGATTACCTTCCTTGGACACATCGTTACCAAAGACGGTATCACGCCAGGCGACCATAAAGTAAGCGGTATCAAAAACGTCACGGAATTTAGAAGATTCCTCGGTCTCGCCGAATTTTTCAGAAAATGTTTTGAGAATTATTTGCTCATATTACGACCCCTCACGAGACTCCTACGTAAATCGCCGCCCGTAATTGCATGGAAAAAGACCGGACACGAACAGTTAATCCAAAAATTAACTTGCGAATCCGTATTAACGTTATAAGATTTTTCACTCCACCACGAGGTGTATGCGGATGATTGCGCCATAGCTACGAACTCGAAGCTCCGTCTGTGGTGGAGTCTCCACAACGATTTTTTAGAGTCATCACCGATTGCGCTGCCGTTTAAACGATCAAGAATGGCAAGTAGATGCGTCCTCCCTAGAATACGACTGCGACATTAGCCACCAAGCCGGAAATCAAATGACCCACGTTGACGCTTTGAGTCGCACCCCCGATACTGTCCACACATTTGCCATAGATGAATTTATCAACATATATTGTCCTGCAGTTGCAGGACCCACCGCTGACAGAAATAGCTATATTAGCTATATTAGACAGGGTTAAGCAAATCAAAACGGACTGACTAATCGAAAACCATGGCCTGTATCGAAAGGTTGAAAACGGAATAAGCTATTCCGTTTTGCCAAAAGCTGGCGAATCGTAAAAACTTGCCACGACGACGTCAGACATTTCGGATTGGATAAAACGATTCTGGTTCCCTCGAATGCGGAAGTACATCAATGATTACATTTCGTCTTGTATCCTGTGTTGTTATCACACATCGAAAGGAGGAAAGCCAAAAGGAAATATGCACTACGACGAAGTGGAGCCCATACCATTTACACGTGGGATCACCTGGGTCAGTTTTTAGGAAGCAAATGTGGAAACTCTTATATCAACGCATTGTCAGACCCGTTCAGCAAGTTCCTAATCGTAAAGGCCGTAAGGAACACAAAGACGACCCCAGTCATCAACGTTCTCAACGAAGTTTCGAGCTATTTCGGAGTAACACGTATAATCAAATCTGATCGCGGAACGGCGTTCACTTCCAAGTAGTTTGCAAGCTATCGAATTCAGCATATCAAGAACCCAGTACGAACTCCTAGAGTCAATGAACGTTCCAAGTTCCCGAATTGATCATCAACGACCTTTGCACCATGACCGACACCCCAAAAGAGTAACGAAACACCATAACCCTTTGGTGATCTGGTAGAAAACGAACCCTCAGCTACTAAAGAATCTCGAAAGCTTGAGCCACGTTTTAAGGGACTATATAAGGTAACCAAAGTCCTTGAGAACGACCGTTACGTTATAGAAGACTTACCAGGACATATCTAGGATCTTGACTGCTCCGATGACGAGAAGGCGGACTACCGAATCGAGGTCTATTCTCCGTCAGGGTTGGCCAAGCTGTCACAAACCATATGATAGTGTTGGAACCTTAACTATTTATCGAACACATTAGTGTAAGATAACGTAAAAGTTGGTACAGAGTTGCAACATCTTGCGACGACGACGGCCCAACAAACCACGTTTTTAGGTTATTCGCATAGATTAAGTTTGTACGACAGGCTAAGGATTAAGCCAGCGATTAAAGGCTATATAATAATATTGTTGAGCTACCAGCGTTTTGGTAGCCAGGAGTTTCCCAGATTCCAATTATCAATTCGACAATTCCACTTCAACACTTTATTCGGGGTAATTTAACAGCGGCGGAGGGTCAATGGCAAAAAGTCTGCTCGGCGCGATGCAATTCTCCCGACACATCCTGGGCAGGCTTTTACACTTTTTTTTGCTATAAGTCCTGTTGCTTCCTTGCCCATTTCCGACGTTGCCTTGACGTCGGCTGCTATTCCATCTATCCTGATTTCGACTGATACTCCTGATGTAGTTGCCGGTCCACTCGTGATTGCGTTTGCGAAATATGCGTTTCTGCGACTGCCTCACCAGTCACCATTGCTGGCCCTGTTCCGGTTGCTGCTCTCGCTGCCGGACCCGGTATGTTCCTGCTGCGGCTGATGATTCGGCAGTTTCCACCCACGCTGCCCCCAAGCCGACTTGGCCGAGGATGCCCGCCAGACGCCGATTGCCATTGCTGCTCCTCCCAAAAGATCTGCCAAGCTTTCGACTGTTCCGGCCTATCGTCAATACGTACGCATAACTGGGCGACAAGTTCCCTCTTCATGTAATCTTCCTATCCAGTTCTTCCTATCCAGTTCTAAAGCTCAGCTCTTGCTGTTCAAGAAAGATCTAGTGGGCGTGGCTGGCTTTGGTTCTCCTGGCGTCGCTATCGAAAGGTTTGACAGCTTTGGAACTTTGGTTGCTGTTGGCTTTGTTGTGGTTCTATATATATTTTAAGCTCACAACTCGTGAGAATTGCATCGCGCCGAGCAGACCTCTTGCCGTTGACCCTCCGCCGCTGTTAAATAACCCCAAAAAAAGTGTTGCAGTGAAATTGTCAAATTTATTAATGAAACCTGGGACTGACTTCAAAAAGCTCAATAACTTAATTGTTTCCTTTGATTGGTGTTGGGATCAACAGCTAGGCTCCGGGAAAACCCCCGAATAATTAAGATAAGAGATGTAAACAAACCAAATGAAGGAGATAATCACAGCCGAGTCTGCATAGCGCAATGCGTTTGTTGTGTGAGCCGTTAGCTTTGGTAGCTTTGCTCTGGTGGAACGCATTGTGCTTCTATGCACTTTCTTGGAGTTCGTTTTTGGTTTCGAGTCAGTGCGGTCGCGGACCTTTCAGTTTTGGTTTTATATATGCGAAAATTGTCAACGCGGTGAACCCTAAATAACAATAACAAATTTAAATTGATTTCTTGACATTTATTCCCGCTTGGTAACGCAACATTTGGAGACCCCGACGTGATTTGTGCCACAGTTTGTTGTCTCTTGCTTAACGTAGTGCCAAATGATTGACTCTGGAGCCGAGTTCAGCGTTGCCGATGCTTCTAGCAGGGAGTCATACTTAAAGAAAAAGGCGGAAATAGCGTACGTGGAGTTGGAGGAGCTGCACGTCCTGGTTGTAGCTGCGGTGGCAAACGACGAAACGCCTTTCTCCATTAGACGTCTTGGAAAAGCAACTGCGCGCCAAATTCGACGTTCTCCATGACGCCCTCGAAGGTCTCAACTATGCGGAGATTGGCAGCCCACTTTTTTAGAAATTCACCTGGCTTGCCAAAAGGAGGTTCCTGACGTTGCAGTCAGAAATGGGATGGCGCTCTTCTGGAAGGTTCCAGCACAGCATCTATTAGATCGTTAAAACCTGCCCCGATGCTGCCGCTATTGCCGTTGCCCATATTCAATGGCGGGTACGCAAAATGGTCACATTTTATCTCACTGTTCAAAACGACCATCGACAATCACCCTCAACTAACGAGGATGGTGAAACCGATGGCTGGTTTCCTGTCCTGAAAATCTTAGATGATAACTGCTCTGTGGCTCTTGGTCTTTTGCGCAACCGTTTTAGTAATCGTCGATTGATTTTTCAGACCCACGTAAATGAGATCCTCCACCTTCGAACACTCGAGCCCGGTTCCGTAGCAACACTTCGGGAGTTGTCCGACAAATTCAATGGGCACATACGAGCGCTGATGAGTTCTGGATCGTCTAAGGAAATACAAGACTGCCTACTTGTGAAAATCCTGTTCCAGAATCTGGATCCTTCCACGTAGGCCAAGTGGGAGGAGCAAGCCGCCTCGAAGGAAGATGCTATTCCGACGTGGGAATCCATGGTCAGGTTTTTGGAGCAGCGATGCAGGACGCTAGAAACGGTGGATAACGTTATGGCTGCCCATGCTTTAGGCCCTGGGGCCCGACGGTGACCGACCAATAATCGGTCGTGCATGCTAGCCAACGCCCCCGTCGATGCGTGCTCCCTGTGTGGCGCCTCAACGCACTCTTTTCCCGCCTGCCCGAGGTTCAACGCCTTATCTATTGAGGAACGGTGGCGTGAGGCCACAAGGTTAGCCCTTTGCTTTATGTGCCTGAAACCGAGTCACTTTGTACGTGGATGCAACTCTTCGCATTGTCGGATTTGCCATGGCAGGCATCATGCCTCCTTGCATTCCCGGGAATCCGTGCCTGGCAACATAACATCCACATCAACCAGCCCTGGTGCTCCTTCTCCTGACCTCGGTGGCTCGGTGGAAGAAGCCGTGGAAAAAATGAATCAGACGTCATGCCTTCTAAGCAAGGGTAACTTTCGGCTGAGAAAATGGTACTCAAAAGTTCCCGCAGTTCTGGAGGGCATTCCTGATGAGGACAAGGAGTCCTACCTGGAGTTTAATGACGGCCCCCCCTTTACCAAGACGCTGGGGCTCGCTTGGGAGCCAACTAGTGATCAGTTGCGGTTTTCGTTTTAGTTTTTGCCGCCTACCAAAAATCCAACTATGCGCTCAATCTTATCGTCCATACCCCGCTTCTACGATCCAATGGGATTGGAGGATCGTGAGTAGAGCGAAGAGGTCCTGCAAAGGTTGTGCAGAGAAAATTTATCCTGGGACGAAAACCTACCTCAATCTCTCCTGCATGACTGGCTGAAATTCTGCAACAGTTTCACTCAAACCCGCTCAATGAGGTTCCCCCGTTTGTCCATTTGCGTTCTAGGAAATGTCGAAGTTCATGGATTTTGTGACGCCAGCATCGATGCGTACGGAGCTTGTGTGTACGTTGTTTCAAAGTTGGAGAGCCGGTTGCTGTGCTCCAAGTCTCGCGTCGCCCCGCGTCGAAGCTGGAGCTATCGGGTGCAGAGCTGCTAGCCAGGCTGATGGCTGAGATTGCTGCGTTAAAGGTGTACAATGGAGCATATTATTGCTGGTGCGACTCTTTCGTCGCAATGGCTTGGATTCGAGACAAGCCAGCTCATTTCAACATTTTTGTTGCCAACCGCGTTGCCACCATTCAGGAGCTAACCAAGTCTATGGAGTGGAGATACGTTCCCACCGCGTCTAATCCTGCAGATATTCTGTCTCGAGGGGCTCTACCGACTGAGCTTTCCGAATCGGCGTTGTGGGCTCGCGGTCTCCCCTTTATCCCCTTGTCTAAGGCTTCCTGGCCTCTTGTCATGTCAACCGAGAAGCCGACGCTAGAACTTGACCATATTACCGCACCAGGACATCGTTGCTTCTTCGAAGTTTATTAATTAGCAAATGAATTCATTTTCGTCGCTGCAAAGAGTCTTCGCATACGTGTATAAATTTTGCTATCGCCGGCACCATAAGGGAATTAATGTCAAGGATCTTCAAGGAGGGACATGTACATCTTATTGAGGCTTGTTCAGCGTTTGCACAAAAATTTCTGCCACCCTCGAATTCGCTTGCATTACTCTCCCCGTTCAACGACGAAGAGGATATGCTTCGCGTCATCATAATGCATTTTCATGAAAGAAATCTGCATTCCGGGCACCTGGCGCTGTTGACAAAAATCAGATCTCGGCACTGGCCAATCGGGGGGAGAAAAACTGTCTCGAAGGTGGTCAGCAAGTGCGTCAGGTTCTTTCGCGCCAAGCCCCAACTATTGGAGCACCTCATGGCTGATTTGCCAAAGGAGCGTGTTGAAGGTTTCAACGTGTTCGACGTGACTGATGTAGACTTCTGCGGAACATTTTATTACAAGGCGAAGACTCGGAATAAAGCTCGCATAAAACGCTACGTCAGCGTTTTTATATGTTTTGCCACGAAAGCCGTGCTTTTGGAGTTGGTGAAGGATTTATCCACCCCTTTCTTTTTGGGCTCACTGAGAAGTAGCAGATTTGGTCGGACAAAGCAACAATTTTCGTTGGAGCCAAGAACGAGTTACTCGAGCTAAAGCGGTTGTTCCTAAGTTCCAAGCATAAATCATCCATTCAGGAGTTTTGTCTAACGGAGATGATTGATTGGCGTTTTATCCCTCCTCGCTCCCCGCACTTTGGTGGACTTTTGGTAAGCAGCCGTGAAAAGAGCAAAGCACCATTTATATCGAGCAGTTGGTCCCATGATTCTTGGATTCGATGAGCTAAGGACATTGGTGTGCCAATTCGGCTCGATAATTAATTCAAGGCCTCTTGCCTCCTTTTCGGAGAACCCCGCTGACATAGACGTACTAACTCCTGTCCATTTTCTGCATGGCTCTCAATGTGAGCCGCCTTGAAGCGTGGCAGCGTGTGTCGTTCCTGCAGCAGGTTTTCTGGTCCCGTTGGAAAGAGGAATACCTCACTCTTCTGCAACAGCGATCTAAGTGGTTCTCTCCAGGGACAGTCTTCGCTGTAGGGGATATTGTGATGGTCAAGGATTAGAACCTTCCCCCTATGAAGTGGCCGTTTGCCAGGGTCATTGAACTCATTCCTGGGAAGGATGGAGTTCATAGAGTTGCCGCGTTAAAAACCGCCACTGGGATAACCAAGCGTGCGGTGGCTAAATTGTGCCGGCTGCCCCTCAGGGATGATATTGGTAGCAAGCTTCCAATGGGAAGAAAATGTTGGGATCAGCAGCTGGATCCATTCAAGCCCCCAATTATTGAGATAAGAAATGTAAACAAACCAAGTGAAGGAGATAAGCACAGCCGAGTCTGCTTAGCGCAATGCGTTTGTTGTGTGAGCCGTTAGCTTTGGTAGCTTTGTTCTATTGGAACGCATTGTGCTTCTATGCACTTTCTTGGAGTTGGTGTCTTGCAAGAAAAACCCAACTGCAAGAAAGTGCTTGAAAGTTCTTGGAGTTGGTTTTTTCTTGCGACACACCAACTCCAAGAAAGTGGACCTTTTGGCTTTGGATTTCTATATGCGAAAAACGTAAACGCGTGAACCCTAAATAACAATAAAAATTGATATTAACTTATTGACTTTGATTTTTGCTTGGTAGCTCAACAATTAGTTTTTTACCTGGGTTTTTGGTAACAAATCGTCAATTTCACTTCAGCACTTTATTCGGGGTTATTATACAACGGCAGAGGGTCAAGGACAAGAAGTCTGCTCGGCGCGATGCAATTCTCTCGACTTAAGCTGCCCATCTATATATATCACACCACTATATAACATATATCAGCAACCAACGATCCAAAGCTATCAAGCCTTTCCATAGCGGGGCCCGGAGAACCAAAACCGGCCACGCACACTAGGCCTCTCTTGAACAGCAAGAGCTGAGCTTTAGCGGTGATAAACGGACGGGAAGGAAGATTAGATGAAGAGGGAGCTTATCGACCAGTGATGCGCACTTATTGACGGCCACCGCAGCTATTAAAAACAATTACAAATAATACAAATAATGGGGAAAGTCTGCTGAAGTCACAAGTCCCAACAATCGCCATGGAATATTTTTATTGGAGTTTGATTAGTTTTTTGACTCTTGTGTGGCGTGGAAATATTCGTAAACTAAAAACAATCCCCCTTGGTTTACAAGGCACCTAATTAATCCCGAGAGTAAAAAGTCTTAGTTTCTTAGGTTATACTCTTTCAATTTATTTTATTATTGTTTGATTAATTCGGAGGCAACAATGGTGCCGCGTCCAGCTCTGGATCGTCTCTGATCCATCATATGATTTCTTATCAACTAAGTAAGGTCTAAGCCTCGGCAGAGACGTTTATGTATTCTTATGTATATATCTATGCTCGCTTAGTATGGAGCGCGAGAAAATATGAATATACACTTGAGTTCATGTGCTTAAGGTCTGCATGTGACAGTTTATGCTGACACTTGCAGCCGGCTCGGATTTCATCCAGTTGGTCAAAGAACTTGTACATTTAACGTTGGTTTATTTATATGCAACAATGTATGAAGTACAGTGCGCATTCGATATATATTTTTCCCTCCTTTTGAAAAATAACGTAATAACCTGAAATTATTTTTATACGATAATATTTTGAAAGAAACCTTTTAAAATTATTATTTTTTGTCTTTTTTTTTTTGTTTGGGGTTCCTATTCTATGCATGGCCATGCTTGGTGTATTTATGATTAAAGATAAAGTAAAATGAAAATAGAAATTAATCTTATGTGTTTTTATTTAACCAAATAAAACAAAAAAATTGGCAAGGCTGTGCCCACCAAAATGTTGTTAATATTGGTTCAAAATTAAAAAGAAACCTTTTACAATTTCCAATTCATTAAGAACATCGTTCTGATCCACTCCTGTCTACCTGTTAAATTTTAGTTAATGAATATTTATACCCTTGCAGAGGGTATTATAATTTTGGTCAGAAGTGTGCAACGCAGTGAAGGAGACATCCAGGACCCCATAAAGTATAAATGTTCTGGTTCAGGATCACCTCCTGAGTCGATATGTCCGTCTGTCCGTCGGTCCGTCTGTCCGTCTGTCTGTTTCTACGCCAACTAGTCTCTCAGTTTTTGAGCTATCGTGTTAAAACTTTGCACACACCGTTCTTTCCTGTGCACGCAGTATATAAGTCGGAACAGCCGGGATCGGCCGACTATATCCTATAGCTGCCATATAACTGATTGATCGGAAATGCTATAACTTCCATGTTATTTAAGATATAAACTTGAAATTGCACTTGCACAGATTGACTAGAAGGGGAATTTAGGTCCATCTGGAAAATTTCATACGGATCGGCCGACTATATCCTATAGCTGACATATAACTGAACCATCGGAAATGCAACAACTTGCGTGTTTTTGGGCGTAGAAGCGTCGGACTTATTTTAAAATTCATTTTATACGAATCTAAGCTTGTTACGAATGTTTTTGTAAGGATCGGCTAACTGTATCCGATATTTAATATATCTTTATCAAAAGAAGCCGCTATTTAACTGCAAGGGTATATAAGCTTCGGCTCCGTCCGAAGTTAGCTTTCCATTCTCGTTTTAATCTGTCCTTATAAACCATGACCAGATTCATTTTTTAATAAAAATTGATCTCCTATTTTAGTGCTATATCTCTAGTCTTCCTATCATATAGTTCCTTGTTTTTAATTTTATTATCTTCTATCATTATTCTAGCTCTTTTTTATAAGCAACCTCTAGTCTATACTTAGATTCCTTAGCATAGTCATCTACGTTATAAAGTGGTTTTATTTTACCTACGGTATTAAAATGTATTGGTAAGTTTGATGCTTTACCAAATACTAGCTCATATGGTAATACTCATGTGCTGTAGAAAGTGTCGTATTGAAACAGTATACGAAATATTTATCTACTGAAATGTAGGATCGGAGGAATTCATTGAAAGTGTGGCTTCTTTCGACGGTTCCAACTGTTTTTTGGTGGTGTGCAGTAGATGTAATGTTATATTTTTGATGTTCAAATTTCTACATAGCTCATCTATTATTGATTTGTTATATTCTGTTCCCATGTCTGTAATGAACGCCTTCATTGGACCGTTCTTCAGAATATAATCTTCAAATATAGCTTTAGCTACTGTTTTTGCACTTTTGTCTTTGGTATTGCGACGGGGTATTTTTTTGGTCGCAGATTAGAGTACTCGTTTTTTGATTTGGGTAGTGGACATATACCGTATCCATGTATGTATATATATATGTATGTATGTATTTTATACGAATCTAAGCTTGTTTTGAATGATTTTGTAAAGATCTAACTATATCCGATATTTACTACATCTTTAATCAATAGATGCCGCTATTTAACTGCAAGGGTATATAAGCTTCGGCTCCGTCCGAAGTTAGCTTTCCATTCTCGTCTTATATCATTTGATTGTTTGATGATAATGTCTATTATGTTCTAGCTATGCCTGTATGACCTCTTTGTTGTATTGAACTATCATGGAATCTAAAAAGTATTGCTTCTATTTCTTTATCATTATTTGATGATAGGGTCACCGGCTTGAGTAGCTCTACTCTTAGATATTTTAACATGTTATTGCCACAGAAAGATTCTATTGGGATAGTATCAAAGATCTTTTCGCTTTGAATTGGCTGAAATTAAGTATACCGGCTTCTTTTTCACGCCTTTGGAAGAATTGACCTAAGTCGAGAACTCCATTGGTGTACAAATCGCAAACTTCAATTCTTGCTATAACTTTCTTTCCATGTTTTAGTAAATATAGTCGATCTGTTTTTCGAAAGGTCACTACTTTTCGTTCCTCCTCATTTACAATGACTTCGTATACGATTGGCTTAGAAGCCTTATTAAGAGTTTGCTCTTTTCTTGCGCAGGAATTTTTTTGTTTACCTTGATTTTTAGTAGTGACTTTTAATAGATTTCTTTCAGTTGCTCAATGGTTATTCATGATAACGCATCGGCCAAATGTTGTCGTTACCCTTTAGATATTCTACTGTAAAGTTATATTCCTCCAATTCGAGTCTCATTCGTGTCAGTTTTGAGCTTGGATTTATCATCGAAAATATAAAGGTAAGTGATCTGTAATCTGTTCTGCAGTAAAGCGTGTGCCATAAATGTATGGTGTGAAATAAGTTGTTACCCAGTTAATTGCAGCCAATTCTTGTTGCATCTTGATGAATATGCAACTGGAAGTTGGAGTCCGTTTTTGAGTTAACACTGCGTTGAGTTAACACTGCTCCGCATGCTTGCTTACTTGCATCTGTTATTATGCAAAATTCTTTGCTGAAGTCTGCGTATTGCAATAAGTTTGGTTTTATAATTGCCGATTTAATGTGTCCAAAAGCATTTTGACAGTCTGCTGTCCATTTGAATACAACATCCTTTTTACATAATCTTGTTATGTGACTGGAATATTCGGCAAAATTTTTTTATGAAACGTCTATACTAGTTCCATAAGGCAACGAATCGTCTAGCGCTGTCCGCATCATGTGGAAGTGGATAGTTTTTGATGACGTCGTATTTTTTGTCGTCGGGCAAGATTCCTTTATCTGTGCATTTGTGTCCCAAAAATGTGACTTTATGCAGGAAAAATGAACACTTTTCAGGATGTAGTTTTAGATTATATGTCCTACATTTCTCAAAAACATCAGTTAGGTCTTTAAGCATATGTTTTCAACCAATGACTATTAGATCATCCATGTAAAAGAAAGCTTGAGAAGGTTCCAATCCGAAAAATACTATAATCATCATCCTCTGGAATGAATTTGGCGCTATTTATTTATAAGCCGAATGGTAATCGCGTAAAGCGACAAGAACCATTGCTTGTTGAAAAAGACGTTATATCACGGGAACTTTTAAATTTGGTGAAAACCAGACATTTAGTCATGAGAAGTATTTTGCTCTTCCTATTTGATCTAAGATATCGTCAATTCTAGGTAGCGAGAATTTATCCAACAACAGTTTTTTATTATATTGGAGAGTCAATTAGAAATCGCCATTTTTTCTTGTCAGAATTGGGAAGAGATTTCTTCGGAACTAACAATAGTGGGCTATTGTATGGTGATACAGACGGTTCGACTATTTTATTGTCAATTAGTTTTTGTACCTGTACCTGTATTTCGTCTTTTTGACTTTGAGGATTTCTGTAGTTTTTTATATAAATTGGTTCGTCATCCTTCAATCTCAGTTTATGTTTATACAAATTTTTTGTTGTTATTGCTTCAGTTTCTAGTCCGAATATATCGCTATATTGAGTGCGTAAGCTTGTTCATTGTGTGTGGAATTGTGGAGGGAAATTTTTTGAAAGTTGTGATAACATAGATTTCGGATTCGGAATTAGTTTGAGTTGTAGTTGTAGTTCGAAAGTATTTCATATTTTAAATTTTTTATATTTATTGTTTGATCAGTATTGGTCGTATTTAGTAATCGGACAAATGCATTTTTGGTAGTTGCAACATAAATGCCATTTTGGATTTCCTGGTTTCCTATCTTCATATGATAATAGGTGAATTTTCGGACGATTTGGGATCTGGCTGACAGAATTATGGATTTGTCACTAGAAGTGTATGTTATTGGAACATAAATCCGATAATTTAAATTATTTTTTCGAACTAATTATAAGCCAGACTTCAGACTGATTGAGATCTAAATTACAGGTAAATTTTTTCATGAAATCAATTCCTAATATTTCTGCTCCAGTTTAACGTCATCTGAGTACACGAGAGTTTGGTAAAGCAAAAGGCAAGTCATTTATGAAAATTGTTATAAGTAATGGGCCAAGATGGCTTTCTTGAGAGAATCGGGTGTAGCTCGGACTATGCAGGAGAACACATCTTTAAAAAGGACGCGTTGTGTTCTTCCAGAAAGGCAGCTGGAAATCCACGTAAGAAGGTTAGCAGGAAATTCCAAAAGATCGAGTTTTCTGAAAAGGTTTTCTTTAGCACACAGCCTGGTACTCCATCGGGACCTGGTGGAAGTACCGGTTTAACCTTCAAAAGATCCGATAACAAACTGCGCTCGGAGATAGATGGAAAATAAAATTGGCTGAATGAATTTCATATATGTACGCCTGATCAGAAATAGTATAAGGTGAATGCGTTGTTTGAAAAAATTTTGCGTATAGATCTGCAATGGCCTGTATTCGCAGAAGAATTTTCGAATGAGATCAAGGAAGAAGACGATACATGTTACCGCTTTGTGTTTACAAAATTATAAAACTGCTTCGGATTCTGACTGAACTGAACCCGACAACGGGGAATATAATCTCTATAACATTCAGCGTTATGCACGGTGAAGCTCGACCGAGCTACTAAGTACCTTGAAAAAGTTAAACTGCAGTCAGTTTTTTTTAAATTTGTTTAAAAGGCTTTTTTTAATATGTTTAAGATTAATTAGGCGCCTTGTAAATCAAGGGGGATTGTCATTAATGGACGGTTACTTCCACGGCACACAAGAGTCAAACAAACTATTTAACCTCCCATAAAAATAATCTAAGGCGATATTTACATCTTGGCATGCCTAAATATCAGACGAATCAAAGGAGAGAATTAAGTCATTGAACTTTTTAAAGTCAGCCTTACGAATTCTATCACTTCGCTATGAGATTAAACTAAGGCAATGGTTTCGATTGAAACCTCGAGCGTAGGATGATATGGATCTTCTGGGGTGACCAAAAGCAGGGCTCTGGAAAGGGTGATTCTATCTGGGTCAGACACAAAACATAAGTCAAGGAGCCGACCTAAAGTTTTTCTGATATAGTCAATTTGACCTAAAGACATGTTAAACATGCCCGCAGTTAAATCATGGTGTGTCGAAAGTGATGAGGCTGTAACGTTATAGATGTTTGACCAAGTGGTATGTTAAAGTCACCCAGAAATACGAGAAATACGGTCGCTATCAGACATAACATTAGCAAACCGACTGAATAGCAGACAAATGATGCCAGTTAGTAGGCAGTTTGGATGAAAGCGGTATATAAGAACAGGTAATGAACAGCGATTGATCAGACAAAGTAACCTTAACGAAAAGAATTTCTAAGTTACCAAACTGGTAACTGGTAACGACATCTGGTCGGAGACTAAATTAGTAGCTATGGACTGCTAAATTGAAAATCAAGCGCATTTAATAGATCACTGTTTTTACGAAAACCAGCTTTCAATTTATTAAATCTGCAAGAGCATGAACGCCGTCATCTCGGTCTGAACGGCACGACAAAAATAGTGCAGGCCAGAGCTCCGGGACATCCCGTCCGACACTGAGGCTGTGATACCGGCACATTTGGCATGTACCATTTTGTCACACAGCTAACAGGGGAGGCTTGGCTGGGATGAAGTTATTGTGTTGTTGCAAGACTTAAAGCGCAGACGACATTTAATTTCATTTTATAATTTTAACACTTCAAACCACTTTACAAAATAGAAAAAAAAAAACAAGGTAACTGCTTAGTAATTTCCGTATAAGAGTTAGACTTGGGTTAGACCTTGCGATAAGAAACTTTGAGATAAGGGAGTAAATATATATTTATCCAAAAAAAATAAAACAATTAGTACAATTTAAAAAGAATATTATTTAATGAGGCTTTAACTAAGCAATGTTTGTTCTATATTGGCTTGATTCAGCGTGTATTAGAAGTTTATGGTAAATTTATCTTGTGGTGATTGTTTGATGTCATCTATTTAATAATATCTTTTGTAGTGTAAAACACAATGATTTAATTAGGTGATCTTTATTTAAAAGCTCATGTACGTGTCGCTTCAATTGTTGGACAATATCTGTTGACTTAAAAATCATTAGGGCTATGCTTAGGCTAAGCCGCGTAGCTGCGCTGCCGGTAAAGCCAGCAGCGGAGCGGCCGCATTAAGTATGTTGTTATATATTGGCGGAAGGGAAGTGTTATGCGGGCTCTTTGTTATGTAAGTAAAAATGCGACGGCCAGCGAGGAATCGCGTGGTCAGCACTTTAAGTTCATAGCGCATATATGTGATCATGTTACACATGCACTTAAATTGGAATGTGCAACAAAGTGTCACAGTATATTGATATATATAAATTATGTATGTCTTGGTGCTGTATATCTAATTCTCGGTGACTCATTTTTAAAACTAAAATTTAAATAGTTCGCCAAGGTCGCCTACTGCATCGGATTAATAGATATTAATTAGTATACGACTTATTAATTAATGGCACAAATTCGAAAATTTATCCTATAGGGCTAAGAATCTTGAAGAAGTTGCAGCCAGTTGAAAAGTTTCTTTTTAATTTGTCTAAGATTAAATAGCCCCTTGTAAACCATGGTGGATATTTCTACGGACGGATAAAAAGTCATAAACATTTTATTTAAACTTTTATACACATTTTCTGAGGCTATTTTGTATCGTTGCATGCCAAAAGACCAGTCTAATCATAGGAAAGAATCCATTACGAAGGAAGCAAACTCTATCAGCTACGCTACGAGATGTATCTAAGGCAACGGCTTTGGAATGCTGGTCGCTATCGGACTTACGATTAAAAACTCACACAATAACACACAAATGGTACCAGTACTTTAGCGGCTCGGATAAAGGCGGTATATAAGAGCAGATCATAAAGAAAAATTCCGCCGGGATTCACCTCTTGCTGCTTACGTCTGACGATACCTCCGGGGTGCGATCCGATATCGTGCTTGCAGTATTCCACTTTTTATATATAGTTATATAGCGTTGCCGTTTCTTTTTTCCCTCTCCTTCGGGGCCCTCGGCGTCTCCGTTGTTTCTTCGCTCGTTTCCGTGCCTCTTTTCGTTCGGTGGGTGCTTATTTGTTTCGGCTGTTCTCTTTTTCGCCGGCTAGCCGTGCTAGAGCTTAAATTCGCTTATGTGTGCCCTCTTTTTTTCCTTGATCTAGTGTGCTTTGATTGCCGGCGAATAGCTTATGAAAGCCAACATGAGCTCCGGCCAGTACTTATCCCACGTTATTTGATCCGTTCTAATGAACTGAGCTGTTATTGTTTTTACCATCCTGTTTGTTCTCTTGGTGTATATTGCGCTGTAAACTGATGACGCACCCCCATGTCCTCTAGGAATTTTCCACGACTTTGGACTCTAAAAACCGTGCTACGATTCCTTCCCTGATCGCCTTCAGCTGCGCCTCCGTGGTGTTTTTCCTCATCGGCTTCATTTCGGTCCACTACGAGAACCTATCTACCAGCAACATCGTGTTGAAATATTTCGACCTTGCAAACGAACCTACAAAATCTAGTCGCACCGTTGGCCAGGGTACCGGGTTACCATTCTCCCTGCAGACTGCATGTAGCTTAGCTTGTATCTAAGACACGTTTCGCATCCACGCACGTAATTCCTTATATGTCGTTGCATTCGCGGCCAGTAGTATATCGATATGATTTTTCATCCTCGAAGGTGGCCTGCTGACAGTGCAACATGGTTTTCGTTCCAAATCCGACGCCTCATGTTCTTTTGGACACACTAATTTCCCAATGCTTCCACGATTTTCTTCAAAGATCACGGGCCTTCGATAAGGCAAAGAGCTCCTTGATGTCTAGCAAGAGATTGGTAGATTGGTAGACAGATTGAATTCGAAAAAGGCGCCCTACAGCTCAGATCTAACGGACAAGCCTCTAGTGGTCTCCTAAAAACGTTATGGGACCCTGCCCAAGACACCCACTTAACCGCCTATGAGGAATTTTTTAATCCGACAGAAAATGGGTATTTATATATTTTAGGATGCAGGCGAAAGGACAGAGTTTTCTTATAGCGTAATCCCAGCGCCAGCATCCAGCAAAGCTAATGTCCAAATGCCTCGTATAAACATTCCAAAATTTGAATGGAAATAATTCCGTGTCCTGTTTTTCTGCATAGTCCCTTACACTAGCATGCCAGCAGTAAGAGAATGTGGTATCTCAATTCTGCGCTGTCAAGAAACGCAGAAATGTTAATTCACCACATTGACCTAAAGGAGGAAAACTATTTATATGCATTGCGCTCAAAAGTTGGGACATATGACAATCCTTGGCAGATAGAAAGCATTGTCATCTTCGACAATAGAGCAATGGTTTTAACAGGAGCTATATATCACCACTCTAGAGGCTATTCCATCCCTAAAGGGATTAGGGATCCACGTATCCACATGGGATGGGCTTCTGGTAGGCTTGCTTACCAGAAGTTTGATGTTAGCTAAAGTCTTAAGCTCGGAAAAGAATACCCTCGTGCCCAATAAAGAGTCAAGGAGTCCAACGTGCCAATTGACCGAAAAAAAATTCCTGCTTCTATTGCAGAAACTGTCATGTCATGCCATTGTCATTTACAAATGCGACCAGTTTCGAGCTAAGCGCGTATCCAAACAATTAAATTGGGTAGAAAAGACCAGACCAAGAATTTATCGTCTAAGTACATTGTGAAAAGCACTTTGTTAACAATCTGAAGAGATCAGAAGATGGAAGATTCATTGTAAAGGTTTCTTTTAATGAAAACCCTTTATCCCTGGGAGAGATATTGCAGATTGCAAGCAAAAAGTTTCTAGCAGGAACCGTAACCATTATAAGATTTATTTAAAAAATCTGTAGGTAATGATTAAAAATTAATTTTTACTATAAATGATTCTTTTTTCAGTGATTTCATAAGTTATCAACAATAAATTTTATTTTTGAGCGAAAAAATAAAACACATGTGTGTGCAAATAATGAATATTTGTGAGTTTTATTTTTTTTGGTTATTTGTGAGTTTAATTTTTTTTGCTCAAAATATAATTCATTTATGGATTACAGGCAGCCAGAAGGATAAGATAATAATTATCGTTGATTACTTAAGAAATCGCTTAAAAATAATCATAACCCGTGAATAATATAAAAAAAATCTAAATATTAAAAATCTTCACGGAAATGCGAAGATCGTCGAAAAAGGATTAGTATGATGTATTTCTTTTTGTTTATGTCCATTCTAAGTCAATAATTTTTTTGTTAAACAAAAGAATAGGGATAATAGGGACAATTATTATTTGTGCCACCAAAAAATGTGCCAAAAGAACACTTTTTTATTTGTTCTTAAACCTGACAGTAGCACCACGATGCTGAGTGGTCTTCGATGCCTTATGCAAAATACCAAGTGGCAAATCCTTCAATGATGTACCACATTGAGCTCCCACTGCCTTGATTTGTATCTCCACGATGTCCGTTTGCCTAGAACTTGTAAGTGACCTGAATACAGAGAATGACTAGAGAATACATTATGATAATGCATCGAATTTCATTGGAGCCTACAATAAACTGAAAGAACTAGATGAAGTTATGGACAAAATTCAGCACCGACTACTGCAAAAATCAAGTATACTTTCATCCCACTAAGAGCACCATTTTTTGTTTAACACAAAAACCCCTGTATAACACAAAAACGAAACTTTCAGCCATTCCAATAATCCTAAATCTGATCTTGCTACTTCCACTTGCCATGGCACAACCCATAACTATAACCAAGTTCCACAACAAGCCGGAAATAGTTTCGAAACGGTTGGGAACCACACGGATGGTTTAATCAGAGTTGACAATGATCGCTTAATACGATTTTAAGCTCATATTGGAGTGACTTGAAGATACTATCGGCTGCATTAATAGAACTCGTCCACAAGTGCCAACAAATAAAAAACATATAGCAATTCCATACTGTATTACTTTCAAAATCGGTACTCGGAACTCAAAAATCACTGCCAAAATCTTAGACCAGGTCAACGGCAATAGTTCGACGGACAATGAGAACTTGCTTCTACAACTGCTCCAAGGTAAAAACTCCATTGTTGATCCGAATTCAATCAAAAGAATCACCAAACGGCATACAACGCTGACAGTCGATGTGAATTTCAGTTGTTAAATAATGAAAACGGAACTGCCAAAGCAATAAAGTACAGTCTATGCATATCATTTCGGAAACATTGCCCTTTGCAAAACATCTTATAACTACCAAGCAATTGGTTTATGCACCTTTTTGCATAATAACAGGCAGTTTAAACCTAGCAAAAATTCAAACACCTTTGCAAATATTTGGTGTTGTTTTTTTTAAACTTAACAGTCTTAAACAAATTCCTATGTGTTCATTATTTTTTTACAAAATGTTTATTTTGTATTCTAAATTTGTTTGAAGAAACATGCAATATGGTTATAAAAAAAATTAATATGAGAGTTTGAAGCGGAATAATAAATAGGTTTCTATCAAATTAGGACTACAAATATTATAGAATAATGTTAACCATATTTTAATTAGTCTAAGACAGTTATTAATATATTATAATATATACATTATGTGTCGATAAAATTTTGTATAAAATATCATAGAAATAGAACTAAGATGATATTGGTGCGCAATATGAACGGCTGTAGGTGGCACATCGCGAAGCTCTTTAGTAGCTCCAAAGAAGGAGAGGAGAGTGAACAGGGTTAGATTGAAAATGGACATTAGAGATCAGAAAAATGAAAAAGAGGGTTAGAAACAGTTTAAAATTAAGATATTTACGATAGCTTTGGTGGGTGATAAAAATTAAAAAGATACATATATATTTATTAAGACGTATGTTTTAAGGTTGTAATGCCCGAATATTAGTTACTTGCACATATAATTCCACCGACAACCTCACCTTGAGCCTACAAAAACACAAAAGGCACTGTGAACTATAATCACACAAACTTCAGTCTGAAAATTGGCTCCTGAAGGCTCCACCAAAACTGTACCTCAGCGGCGTCTATTAATAATTTGACTTTGATTCTATAAAATAATTTCCTTATTAATAAATAACTCCGGCGATAGGTGCGCATCACTGGTCGATAAGCTCCCTCTTCATCTAATCTTCCTATCCCGTTCTGTTTATCACAGAAAGTTTACCACTTACTGTTTAAGAAGGCCTAGTGTGCGTGGCCGGCTTTGCTGCTCCGGGCGCCGCTATGGAAAGGCTTGACAGCTTTAGATCTTCGGTTGCTGTTGGCTTTGCTGTGATTGTATATAGATTGGAAGCTTTGAGTTGAGAGAATAACATCGCGCCGAGCAGACCTTTTGCCATTGACCCTCCGCCGCTGTTAAATAATCCTGAATAAAGTGTTGAAGTTAAATTGTCGAATTTATTATTGGAATCTGGGAAACTGCCAGCAACTAAAACTCTGGTAGCTCAACAAATGTTTTTTAACTCGATACTCGTAGAGTACAAGTGTACATTGCAGTCGTGCAATTGTATGTAGCAGGGAGAAAGAAGAGCTCCGGCACTATTAAGTATAAAAGTTCTTCATTAACCGCCGTCTGAATAGCTTACCGATCTAAAATCCCAAAGAGGCCGACTTTATACTTTTTGTACACCTATTAATTTGAGTTCTGTCGTTTTATTTTTCTTTCTCGCTTGTTACTTTCTCGCAACCGATCGCTTCAGATCTCAGTAACATATAAGGCGGTTTGGTTTTTCGAGCCATAACTTTGCCTTTCAAAGCAAACGGACGTGTTTTTTTGTGCGCTATGCGTTTATTTTATTATTTTATTTATGTATTTATTTTATTTTATTAAATCTTGCGATCAAACCGACGTTTGATGTGAATACATTTTAAATCTTTAACAATTTAAAAAAAAAATTTCAATTCTGTCTCGCTTACACGTGTGCAGTGATGTATTTGGTGGTAAAGCATAGCTCTGCTTTCCTTTACTATATACTGCGTGCAAGGAAAGAAGAGTGTGTGCAAAGTTTCAAGACGATAGCTCAAAAACTGAGAAACTAGTTTGCGTAGAAACAGACAGACGGACAGACGGACATGCTTATATCGACTCAGGAGGTGATTCTGATCCAGAATATATATACTTTATGGGGTCCTGGATGTCTCCTTCACTGCGTTGCACACTTCTCACCAAATTTGTAGTATCCTCTGCAAGGGTATAAAAATAATAAAATGGAATTTAAAGTAGTCTGCGCTATTAAGACTTGCAACAAGACTATAATTTCATTCCTGACAAGCCTCCACTGTTGGCTGTGTTGCAAAATGGTACATGTCAAATGTGCCGGTTTCACGGTCTCAGTGTCGGACGGAGTGTCCCGGAGCTCTGGCTTGGATATTCTTGCAGTGACTGTCGTGCCGTTCAGAGCGAGATGAGAGCGTTCATGCCGGACAAAAGAAACGGATTGATTGAATTGAAAGCTGGTTTTCATAAAATCTGCGAATTCAATGCCCTTGATTCTCAATTTAGTAACCTACAGCTACTAATAGAGTCTCCGAAGCGCAAAAAATCCACCCTAGTGGAGCCGTGTGCACCAGCTAATCCTCTGCCCACACTGCCGACGATTACTCAACCCCTGATCACCCTGACTTCAAGAACCAGGACTGATAAAAATTCGGATACCGAATGCGTCAGTGATCGAGTGAAACTTTCTGATTTGTCCCGTATGGCATCACTACCAGTGACACCACAGCCCCAATTGCTGCATAAAACCCACGGGACACATTGGGTCCTGACCACTGGTACCACCTGGCATCGCAGTTCGATAACAAAGCCCCTAGAGGTTGTTCCACCAACGAAACAAATATTTGTTTCACGGCTTGCCCCTGATACCTCAAAGATCGATATCTCGGCTTATATCAAAGCCAAAACAAAAGCGGAAATTAAGGTGAAGGACACCTCTAAATTTAAATTTGCACTCTCGAGGCGCACATCATCCTTCAAGATTTGTGTACCTTTGTCGATGTTTGTGTGACGGTGTGTTCGCCTGGCTTCTGGCCAGAGTACATATTGGTTCAAGAACATTAGCCGAGAAATGTAATTTGTAATCTGTCATTCGAAAATTCTCATTCGAAAATTCTTCTGCGAATACGGAGCAGGCCATTGCAGATCCATTCGTACAATTTTTTGAGTAAACGTATTCACCTTGTACTATTTCTGATCTGCCCTACATACATATATGAAATTCATTCAGCCGATCTTATTTTTGGTCCATCTATCTCCGAGCGCATATTTTTATCGGATCTTTTATAGGTTAAATTGGTATTTTCACCACCATACTGGTGGATGTACCAGGCTTTGTGCTAAAGAATTGCGCCGAGTCATTGTGCAAATTTCTTTCAAAGCTTTTCACTTTATCTCTGGAAACGTCGCTATTTTCTCATATGTGAAAGGAATTCTTTATAATTCCCCTGCATAAAAAAGGGAAAAAATCTGATGCTACCAATTATAGAGGCATCTCTAAATTGTCAGCAATTGCAAAGCTCTTAGAAAAAAATATTACTCCTCATCTGCAACACCTCTGTAGCTCAATTTTATTAGGCGTCGCTCCACCACCAGCAACTTGTTGGAGCTGAAATCATTTGTGATTGATGGCTTCAAAATGGCCTTTAAACAGATGTCGTCTACATTGACTTTAGTAAAGCATTTGACTCTGTAAGCCACTCACTCCTTTTCAGAAAACTCGATCTTTAGGGATTTCCTGTTAACCTTCATACGTGGATTTCCAGCTATCTTTCTGGAAGAATATAATATATAAAAACTTTAGTCCGATCTGGACAAGTTTCGAAATTTTTGTTCTGCTAATGACTTAAAACTTAATGGGTCAAAATGCAAACTTAGGCCCACATATTTTTTCTATGGGACTGCCCTAGAAAGATTAACTCAGGTTAACGACTTAGGTATCCTACTAGACTTCAAGCTTAAATTTAGCGACCATATATCGGTTATGGTTAATAAAACCAAGGATGTGCTTCGCTTCATTAAAAGATGGTCAAAGGAATTTAATGAGCCTTTTACAACTAAAACTCTATACATATCTTTAGTTCGTCCGATTCTTGAATACGGTTCATGTGTCTTGAGTCTTCAATATGGGGTTCATGAAGACCGTATTGAATCTGTACAGAAAATTTGTCTTCTTTTTGCTCTAAGGGGTCTAAGCTGGGATGCAAGTATCCAACTCCCATCTTATCATAGGAGACAGCTCTTAATAAACTTACCATCGCTACTAAAACGTAGGACTATACTGGGTGTAGTTTTCATCAATAACCTTATCAATGGTGTAATAGACAGCCAGAACCTATTAAGCATGTCAAAGTTTAAGGTTCCTTTTAGGGTCTATCGAACTTTCTTACCTTTATTTCTTAGCTTTTGTATGTCAACATATGCCCAACATGAGCCTTTCAGGGTATTATGTTCTGCCTACACTCTTGCATGAAATCTTCAATTTTTTCCTATTTAAGAGAGCAACAATGTAACTCTTCCTCGTGACCTTTTTAAAGGTCGCGATTCGAGCCGCACGATAAACGGCAGCGCCCCTCGGTCGGTTGGATAGGATGGAAGGATACAAAGTATGGATTGAAAGCCGTCGCAAACTCAAGACTACCATTACATGGATCTTATTCTTAGCTGTAACTGCAACGATGGATGGTGTAGAGGTCTTGGTTGATCTTCGTCACAGGCTTGGAAATTCAATGTCCAATCTCGACACGGTTGATGGTTACGTAGACCTAGCCGAAGACAACGAAGTATTCGAAGGCAAGTACATGCATGCAAAGCAGATTCTCAACATAAAGAATCGCTCACTGGAGCCGCAACGGACACCGCCAAACAAGGATCCGATAACTCGTAGTGACACATTATTTTCCAATTACTGCAACAACAACTACAACTATTTGGGAGCTTGTCTGTACAAAACGCAACTTCTGCCCCTACTATCCATAGAAACAACAGCTATTAATCAGATAAAACTTTCATTATCTCAAATCATTGCGCATTTACCAATCACCGAGCAGATGCCCAAATCAGTGAAGTGCAAATGGAACACTCCTCACCCGAACGTCAGCCTCGGAGTTGTATTTCTACTCAAGGATTCATGCCTTCCGAAGGGAGCGGATGGTCTGAATTGTGCCGTCAAGCTGAAAACTGGGGCCTGAGAATTAATTCGACCTATGACAAAGATAGACATTTTACCATGTTCAAAAACGGGATGTTGAGGATCGGATGGCATTTGTTTGCAACATGAGAATGGGTTATGAAAGCTTAGGAACATTTCAAAAAGCGACATGATTTCTAGTTTCCCTTGTACACATACTGATACTAAGAGAAGCGGTTATGCACAGAGTTCCATCCTAAAATCTTATTCTTTTATGTACACCATTTTTGGCACTATGTCGCTCTTTTCTTTTCTTTCTCGTTAGTTATCGTTTCGCAACAGATCCGTATAGAACTCGGCTTAAAAGCAAATTTTTTTTTGTATGTCTGGGCGTTGTTTATTTAAAACTGTCCTTTAGGGACAACCGCTTAATTTATTGGCAGAAAACCTTGTTTATTACTAACTATAGATATAGATCTATAGATAGTAGCTGGAAAGTTACTAAGAGGTCAAGCAAATGGGTCCTACGCAGTCTTCTGGTCTTCTCACTGTTGTCCAGGAGCAAGATAGTCAGCAGCTTCAGATGATTTTGCAGCTTGTGTAAGTAGCGTTAGCTGCTGCTCTTTATTTCATCCTTGACCCATGGGAACTTTAGTACCTCGTGAATAGTTACGTTGTTGTTGCAATGCGGTTCCGGTTGCAATGCGGAGGGCTTTATCTTCAAACGTCTTGATTATTTTGATATTAGTTGTTGAGCTACCAGCGTTTTGGTATTAGGTAGTTTCCCAGATTCCAATAAACAATTCGTCAATTTCACTTCAGCTCTTTATTCGGGGTTATTTTACAGCGGCGGAGGGCCAATGAGAAGAGGTCCGCTCGGCGCGATGCTATTCTCTCGACTCAAGCTTCCCATATATATATTACAACACTATACATATCAGCAACCAATGATCCAAAGCTGTCAAGCCTTTCCTAGCGGCGCCCGTGGAACCAAAGCCGGCCACGCACACTAGGCCTCTGATTTCTATCGAATAACAAGAGCTGAGCTTTAGCGGTGATAACCAGAATGGGAAGGAGGATTAGATAAAGAGGGAGCTTATCGACCAGTGATGCGCACCTATGAACGCCCCCCGCCGATATCATAAACAATTACAAGTAATACAAATAATAGGGAAAGTCTGCTACAGTTACAAGTCCCAACATTAGTCTTAGCCGCAGTTCCCCATAATTGTATGCTGAAGGTCCAGATCGGTCTTATAATTGCTCAGTATAAATGTAGTTTTGAGGATGTCTTGGACTTCCTTTCAATTAGCCAGTAGATCGAATTGAAGCTTCGCCCGTGTTTACTTTTATTATTTATTTAAGTCTTAAAATTTTTTACATACATTAATATACATACATTAAATCTAGTTATAAAGTTAAAAAATATTTAATAAATAGCTATAATACAAAATTTGAGAAAAAAAAACAAATAAATTAAAACGAATGAAATAAATAAAATTAGGTATTAACAGAACCTAGAAAAAAGGTGAAAAATGTTTATTTGAATTAGTAATTATTGCAACCAAAGCTGTAATAACGAGAATGGAAAGCTGACTTCGGGCTTCTATTGATTAAAGATATAGTAAATATCGAATATAGTTAGCCGATCTTTACAAAAACATTTATAACAAGCTGGATAAAATGGATTTTAAAAGAAGTTCGATGCTTCTACGCCCAAAAACACGAAAGTTGTGGCCTTTCCGATCAGTCAGTTTTATGGCAGCTATATGATATAATCGGCCGATCCGTATGAAATTTTCCAGATCGGCCTAAAAGAGAACCTGCGAAAATTTCAAGATCCCATCTTCAGAAACATGGAAACTATAGCATTTCCGCAGCTATGGCTGGCAGCTATAGGATATAGTCGGCGGATCCTGGCCGTTCCGACTTATGCAAAGAAAAGATGCTTATATCAACTCAGGAGATGATCCTGATCTTTATGGGGTCCTGGATGTCTCCTTCACTGCGTTGCACACTTCTGACCAAAATTATAATACCCTCTGCAAGGGTATAATAACTCAAGCTTGACTTATTTGTTTCTATTATAGCATATATTGAAGAGAATTAACAAATTCATAAAGTATGTATTTTGCACTACCATATGCCCTTATTAGCCCGCCACTTTGACCATTTTTTAATTTATTTGATAGAAAAATGAGAACTTAATCATATTAAGATGTTCAGTTTGTTATTATAACATTCCGCACGGATATTAATGAAAAAAAAACAGCCATTTTTGATTGACCATTATTATTTTTATATTTTAAAAGGGAGACCCTAAAAAGTTTTATACTATCTTTGTTATGGAAAGAAATTTCTGGGCCAGCGTCTGATTTGGCATTACTACCAGTGACGCCACTGTTTTACATGCTGTGATGCCAAAGGCCACAAAGGTGGTTCAACCGGTATGGCCTATTGTGCAGCGGTTCGAGCTTGGCGGCGTACTCTTCGTCGGCTTTAGAGAGGTGGTGCTCCTTACCTTTATGACCTTGTCCGGACTTTGAGAAAGGGTTTGTTCCATGCGAGCAAATACGGTGTTGTAGCAGTAATAACGCAGGACACCGAGAATGGAGAGAATGTTATGTAATACGCAAGCTAGACGCTAATCTCGGCTGAAAGGAATTATTCCCCCGCCGAAATGAAGTATTTGGCCATAGTATGGGCAGTCCAACAGATGCGTTTATAATTAGAAGCGTACCAGTTCGACGTAATCACGGACTACATGGCGGTGAAATGGATGAACAGATGAATGAAGAAATCTAACGTAAGGGAAAACTTAGCGTCGTCCCTTATGCGTTGCCCAGGCAGTCGATGGTCGAGAAGCGAAGGGGCGCAAGGATAGCGGACAGCGCCAAATGCGTTTTATTAACGGAGCTTAAGGAAAGGATAAAGGCGAACGCGCAGAAATATCCAATCTACGCAGAGGAAGAGGAGCTCGTGTATCGCCACATCCCGCACCGAGAAGGGCGCAAAGAGGTGGCGTCATTAAAACTGCGTGTCCTAAAGGACATGTCACCTGAAGGAAGATGGAGAAGGTTCTGCAGATGCAGGCGCTTCATTGGATCCCAAAGGTATGAATCCTCTTTTCTGCCTCTCAGTCCAATTCCATTTCTTGTCTGCGTTTATTCTTAAGTTAACCTCTTTCGATTACCCATGTGCTTCTCCACTGTCTTTTCAATGACGATTATGACGTCCTGGTACGCGAACGAGTACACTGTCGGGACTGATGAACGTGGCTGAAACCGGGTGGAGACCGAATGGCCTCATCTTCCAAATCTTTTGGACATTAACTTTAACCGAGCACGGTGAATGCCGTATGTTTCCTGTTCGACTCCTTCAGTGGTACTGGTCATCTTTCAAATCAAGGCTACTGAAGTACTTGGCCTCCCGCTACTATTCCTAGAGCGTTTTTCACGGAATTGGATCTTGCGATTTTTTGGACATTAATCCCGATTTATTGGTTCGTCACCCTTAATGGTTATCCTGTCCTGTGCTACGTTAGAATATCCTTTCTAGTCTGCAAACCATGCAGTTCCTGCTTTATAATAACTTCAGTCTGCTTCTCTACTCCTCCGCACTTGCGGAAGGCCTCGGAGTCGGTGCCCATTGATAATGCAGTGCCTCCTTCCAACCTCCAACCTGGCTGGGTCGATCTCCTCCACGATTTTTCGGCGGTTTCATCTATTTGCAAACATCTATTTTTAAACAACATATTCACCTTGTACCATTTTTGATCAGCCTTACATATTTTTTTTTCTCGCGCGCCTCCCGCTGCATACATTGTAACGAACTTTTTCTGCAGCTTGTTCGCGACAAATGGCGCGGCTAGCTCAACGAGTTTGTAAGAACGTTCCACCGAATTCATAAGTTCGACGTGATTGCCCGTGGCCAGAAATAACACCGAGTTTTTCTAATTGTACGTTTCCCTTTATTTTTATTACTTATGTTGTACAATGAGGGACTACTTGCGTTGCTGTGAACTCCTTGCGTGGTCTAGACCCACCCCTTCCGGGTTCGCCAGTCATCGCCCCGTGTTGGTCGCCGGACTTCCCACCCCCGCGAGCCCTACGCCGTTTGAGAGTGTTGGTTTGGTGCCTGGTGGCCGGTTTGGTAACTGGGACTCACCGCGTTAGGGTCGGGCCTACTTGGCGGCTCTCCGGTATCTTCTACTTCTGGATCCTGGTGCCTTTTCGTCTGGTCTTTTAGCTGCTTGGGCTGTTCTAAATAAGACCGGTTGCTCTCTCCGAGCTTACCCCAAGAAAGACGAATGGTTTCGGTGCCTAACGGCCGAGTAAGTTACCGTGGCGGTAACTTGGCGCTTGGCGAAAGGGCCTGTTCGTTGCGATGGTGGGACTTGTTCCTTAAAAGTCTCCGGACTCTCCAAAGGTGGTCCTCGGACTTCACACTGTTAGCCTCAATGCTGACTAACCGTCCCGATCCCTCGCCGGCACTGCCTTATATAGGCCCCGTCGCGACGGTTAGTCCTTCTTGAGCTCCTTCCGTTAGGTTACGTCCTTACCTAATTCTCGCTGTTGCTATGCGGGCTCCCTCTCCCGCTACTTTCCCCGTCGACCTCCTGCTTTCTCTTGATCCATCGCTATCCCGTTTCTTGTCCCGTTACGTTCAACGACGATTCTCCTGCTCTCTCCAAGCATGCTTTTTTTTTTCGCTGTTGCTATGCGGGCCCTCTGTTTTGTTACGTTCCACGTCAATCCTCCTGCTTTCTCCACTCCGTCGCTGTTTCGGGTGGCTTTCACTGGTCTTCTGGTCTCCTGTTTTTCCGCTGTGTGGTTCTGCCGGACCTGTCCCCCCCTTTCCCTTGCTGCCTTAGGCGTGGTAGATTTTATCTACTCACAACGTACAGCACACCTCCCGCCCAACCGACCGAGAGGCGCTGTCGTTTATCGTACAGCTTTAATCGCAGGGATAGAACAAAGGCGAAGAACAAGTATTTTTAAACGATAACGAGGAAGAGTTACATTGTTGGTTTCTTAAGTAGGAAAGAACAGAAGAAGAATAAGAATAAGAAGAAAATGCCAAAGTTCTGAGAAAAAATTGTATGGAGTTTATAGTAGTCAGAACATATGTGGACCTACAAAAGCTAAGAAACAAAGGAAAGAAAGTTTGAGATACCCCAAAAGGAACGTTGATTAAGAGAAGTTTACTACGATGAGACGGGAGTTATAAACTTGCATCCCAGTTTAGACTCCTAAGACCTAACGAGAGAAAATTCTTCTGTACTGCTTTAATGCGGTCTTGATGAACCCCATATTGGGGGCTCCAGACACTTGAACCAGACACTACTCCAGAATCGGACAAACTACAGATATATATATAGAATTTTAGTTATACAAGTTTAATTTCATGCCGTTAAAGAGTGCCGATTTATGGTCGGAAAATTTCGGCTTAATGTCTAATATGACACCTAGGGCACCTTAGTTAATCTTTCTATTGAGAAAATAAGTAGCCTGGATAGGGCTTAAGAGATAAAGAGACATAAGTTTGCATTTTGACTTATTAATTTTAAGTCATTTGCAGAGCAAAAATTTTGAAACTTGTCGAGATAAGACTTAAGTTTGTATTAGCAGAAGAAGATTTATATTAAAGACACATTATAACATCATCCGAGTACGTTAGTACCCGAAAGTACGGTAAAGCAAAAGTCTAGTCATTCATAAAAATTGTACAAAGTAAAGACCCGAGGCCTCTTGTTCACAATCTTATAACAATTGAGCTGGTTATTTTCTGTAGTAAATTCGAATTGTTGAATTGTACGCAGTCTAATATTGCGTGCTCGGGTCAACTCTAAACACTGCCTAAGTTCTGCCGCTCTGTTCCGATTTGCTACAAATGTGTGGTAAATGGAAGCTGTCACGATGATCCATCTTACGGCCATAATAAAACAGGCACATTCTCCGCCGAAGACAGTGATTTTACTGAAATGGTGGCCTTCCTGTGCTTATTTACTCTTTTGCGCATACTTGGTACTAAAACGGTCTTTGATAAATATAAATTTTGAATTTATGAACTCTTTAAAACAATCTTACAACATCCGTCTCCGTTATACGTGTAGTGAAATGTTTGGTGGTAAATTAATATCTTTAATTAATTTCAATCCAAGCATGCTTTTTTTTTCTATTCACTATTTGAGTTTCTTATCTGGAAGCCTAACCCGAGTCTAACTCTTATACCGTACTTACTAATCCGATATCTTGCGGCACACTAGAAACAGGTTTAACCAATTGAAAGCTGGGTTTTGTTCAAACATCAATCAATTTAATGAGCGCGAAAAATCCACATTAGCTGAGCCGTGTGCACAAGGCAATCCTCTGCCCGAACTACCGACCATCACTCAACCGTTTATCACCCGGACCAAGAGCCAGGACTGATAAAAATTCGGATACCGAATGTTTCAGTGATCATGTGCAACTTTCAAATATGGCATCACTACCTTTTTCCAGTGACGCCACAGCCCCTATTGCTGCATACCCTAGTGAAGCCCACAGGAAATATTGGGTCCGGACCACCGGTACCGACTGGTATCGCAGTTTTACGAGCTGCGATACCAAAGCCCGCAAATGTGGTTCTACCTACTAAGAAAAAATTTGTTGTAATGTTCGCCAATGATACCTTAGAGATTGGTATCTCGGCTTATATCATAGCCAAAACAAAAGACGTATTTAAGGTGGACGACATTATTAAAATTTAATTTCATCATCCTTCAAGATATGTGTGCCTTTGTCGATGTTTGAGATGGTGTGCTCGCCTTGCTTCTGTACAGATTACAAATTCATCAATACATTCAGGAACATTAGCCGAGAAATGTAAAAAAAATAGTACCAAGCCCGTAGGAGTCTAACTCCCCAAAGCTACACTAGCTGACCAGCCCGCTTCTTCCTTAAAAAACTAATAAACTCACTCATTCTTACCTTTCATAATACTAGGTGCCTATGTAGTAAGCTCACAAGGCTACATTTTGATAGCTATTCCTTTGCATCTCAGGTTATTGTCTTTAGTGTAACCTGGTGTAACGAACTGTTTTGTTAGCTGTCGGTTCGCGACAAGTGCCGCGGCTAGCTCACAAAGTTTGTGGGAACGTTCTACCGAATTTATAGTTTCGACGTGATTGCCCGAGCCCAGAACACAGAAATAACACAGAGTGGTTTGAGTTACCGGCTTGGTAACTGGGGCTCACCGCGTTAGGGTCGGCGGCTCTCCGATGTCTTCGATGCTGGATGCTGGTGCCCTTCGTCTGGCCTCGTAGCTGCTCGGATTGGTCGCCTAGACCGTCCAATCTCTCCGAGCTTACGCCGAGATAGACGGATGGTTTCGATGCCTGGCAGCAAAGTGTGTTACCGTGGTGGCCTCTGCCGGATGGAATGCCTCACGCTTGGCGCCCTCCTCCCCTTGGTCTTACTCGCGCCGGCCCACTATCGCTTGGCCGGAGTCTTGCTTGACTCACTAGCAACCCTGGTGTGGTCGCTCCCCGGATGCCGCGTGTGGACACCCCTTTTGGTTCTATCCGTGAGTCTGAGTTCACGAGGGTACTGCGTCGGCTTCACCAGTTCGGCTACTGACTTCCAAACGCTTCACTCGACTCCTTTACCTTGGGCTTCTTCTCGTGCTGCTCGCTGTGATCTCCTCGACTCGTAGCGACTCTGCTGTCTCCTGGTGCCTCCGTGGTTCCCGTCTCCTTGATGTCTCCGTGATTCCCGTTTCCTTGCTAGTGGTCGCACCTCGCTGCACGAGTATCTTGACCGGTTCACTTTTCCCGACTTATACGTTGCCTCGCACTCGATTTGACTCGCGCATTTTCCCGGACTTGCTCCGTATCAGTCTCCGGACTCTCCAAAGGCGGTCCTCGGACTTCACACTGTCAGACTTTCTGCTGAATAACCGTTCTGATCCCTCGCCGGCAGTACTTTATATAGGCCCCGGCGCGGCCGTTAATCCTTCCTGGATCGCTCCTTTCGTGGTTTCTTGATTGCGTCCACCGTCCAGTGCCGCAACTTTCTTCGTCCGCCTTTCATTATCTCGCTGTTGCTAGGCGAGCTCCCAGTCTCAAAACACTCCCCGTTGATCCCTGCTCTCTGCTGCTCCATTGCTGCTCCGTTGCTCGTCCTGTTACTTTCCACGTTCCTCTTGCTTTCTCCGATCCTTTACTGTTGATTATGCGGGCTCTCTGTCCCGTTAGGTTCCACGTTGTTTCGTCTACTTTCTCCACTCCCAGATAGGTACACTGACCTGTCCAAAAAGGCGAAGGAGTACTAATCTCAGTAAACTCCTCTTTCCATTCTAAAGAGGTAAAGTTGTAAAAGTTTAATAACTTAGAATTTCTTTGCGTTAAGGTCACTTTGTCCGATCAATCGCTGTTTATTACCTGTTCTTATATACCGCCTTCATACGAACCGCCTACGTACTGGCATCATTTGTCTGCTATTCGGTTTTCAATCTTATGTGACCTTTGGTGACCCCCGAAGATCCATATTATCCTACGCTTGCGGTTTTAATCGAAACCATTGCCTTAGTTAAATCTCATAGCGTAGATGATCGTAACTTCTCAATAATTTAATTGTCTCCTTTGATTGGTCTGATATTTTTGGTTTCCTAGCTCGGTCGAACTTCACCGTGCATAACGCTAAATGTTATAGAATTTATATTCGCCGTTGTCGGGTTCAGTTCACTCAGGATCAGAAGCAGTTTTATAATTTTGTAAACACAAAGCAGAAACATGTATCTTCTCCTTCCTTGCTCTCGTTTGAAAATTCTTCTATTTAAGTGGATTTCCAGTTACCTTTCTGGAAGAACCCAACGCATCCTTTTTAAAGATATATTCTCCTCCCTAGTCCGAGCTACATCCGGAGTCCCTCAAGGAAGTCATCTCGGGACTTAACTTTTTACCATTTTCGTAAATGAATTGCCTTTTGCTTTACCGAACTCTCGTGTACTATGTATATACGCAGATGACGTTAAGCTGTGTCTTTAGTATAAATCTTGCTGAGCCCAATACAAACTTCAGTCCGATCTGGACAAATTCCAAAATTGGTGTTCTGCTAATGACTTAAAACTCAATGGGTCAAAATGCAAACTTATGTCAATTTATCGCTTAAGCCTTATCCAGGCCACTTATTTTCTCTATGGGACTGCACTAGAAAGATTAACTCAGGTTAACGACCTAGGTGTCCTACTAGACTTCAAGCTTAAATTTAGCGTTCATATATCGGCAATGGTTAATAAGGCCAAGGGTGTGCTTGGCTTCGTTAAGAGGTGGTCAAAAGATTTTAATGACCCCTATATGACTAAAACTCTATACGTTTCATGTGTCTGGAGTCCCCGGTCTTCATCAAGACCGCATTGAATCTGTACACAAGAACTTTCTATTTTTGGCTCATGGGATGCAAGTATCCAACTCCCGTCTTATCATAGCAGACACCTCTTAATAAACTTACCATCGTTACTACACCGCACGACTATGCTGTGTGTAGCTTACATCAATAATCTTTTTAAAAGTGAAATCGACAGTCAGAACCTTTTAAAATTTAACGTTCCTTTAAGGGTCTCTCAAACTTTCTTACCCTTATTTCTTAGCTTTTGGAGGTCAACATATGCCCAGCATTACCCTTTCAGGGTACAATAACCTCTATCCATTTAATTCACAGAACTCTTGCATGAAATCTTTTATTTTTTTCCTATTTAAGAGAGCAACTCTTTCTCGTGACCTTTTTAAAATAATTATTCCTCGTCTCGGATCTATACCCTCGATTCGAGCCCCGCGATTCGAGGCGGGAGATGGGCAGTACGTATGCAGTGAAAGTAGCGAAAAAAGAAACATACGCTCGGTACAATGTCAATCCAAATAATAATGCTATAATACATTTCCCTCAGGGGCATAATACATACCAAAACAAGGGCGATCCAATGGTATTGGACACCAGCCACACCACTTCAATCAGGAAAGAAAACCATTCCAAAAACCAGAACAGGCCACTAAAAGTACACAAATCGGCTCAACCTAAAAATAAACGAATGCGCATAAAGAACATCCAAGAAGATAATATTTTAGGAGAAAAATAGATCTGTCACACATATTCCGATTCGATTAAAAATTATATAAAAATTGTAATATTTTAATAGATACAGAGGCCAGAGCCTCTTATATGGTATAGAATGGTATAGAATTGCCCAACTATAAAAGAGTATCCACAGTTAATGGATACTCATTAATTAAAATATACCATTTCATAACAACTTTCCAAAAAAAAAAAACATATTTTTTATGAAATAGAAGGGTTGAAGGCAGATTTATTAGTAGATTATAATTTACTTAAACAGATAGGAGAAGTCATTGATACGGAAAATGACACAATAACATATAATGTAAAAATCGAAAAGTCACATTTTAATGAAAAATTAAATTTGTTAAAACTGAATAAAGAAATAAAATTACTTCCTCTAAAAAAATTTATATTAGAAAAATATTTTTATCAGAGAGAGTTTGGGGTATATAAACCCCAAACACGCCGTCGATGTTCATTCCGACATAAACAGTTTGGAACAGTCTAAAAGAATCGTCAGCGATAGTTCTGACAAATATGAATCAAACAGTTTGGGGTACTTAGACCCTGAACACGCCGTTGATGACAAATCCGACATAAACGAAATAAACATTTTAGAAAATACTCCAGACGTTAACAATTTAGAAAACAATAGTGGCAAAGTAAGCAGATATAGAAAACTATACCGAAATACACTCGGAGATAAATACGAATTTACCATTTCGGACAGATGTTAGATGTGAAATAGACACAATTAACGATAGACCTATATACTCAAGACAGTATCCATACTCACAAGCAGTAAACGAATTTGCTAATCAAGAAATAAGTCGCATGATTAACGACGAAATCATTAGACATAGCAAAAAACCTTATAATTCACACGTAATTGTAGTATCAAAAAAAGGTACTTTTGAAGATGGAACACCCAAACATTGATCGATTTCACAAAAATTAAACCTCTGTACGATTCCTGATATCTAATCTAGGAAAAGCTAAATACTTTAAAACAATAGACTTGGAATCGGGTTTTCATCTAATTCTCATGATAGAATCAGACGCAGAAAACTTCATTTTCCATTAAAACGGAAAATATGAATTCATCAGAATGCAATACGGTTTAACAAATGCGCCTCGAATCTTCCAAAGGGCAATGGACAATATACTTCGAGGACATATCGGCAAAATTTGCCGACGCCTCTGATCTAGCCATAGGAGTAGTGCTTTGCCATGACGGAAGCCCAATACTTTTATATCTAAAACACTTAATAAAACATAAAGAAATTATGCGACTAAAAACAAAAGAACTTTTAGCTAAAGTTTGGGCATTGAAAAATCTAAGAAATTACTTATTCGGAGTAGCGGGATTAGAAATCCATCTCGGAAATAAATCCGAACGTAGAACTAAAAATATGGTTTAACCTCATAGAATGTCTTAGCCTTAAAATTACTTACACCTCGGGTACTACTAATGTAGGAGCAGACGCACTCTCTTGAATCGAAATAAACAATGTTACAGAAAAAGATGAATAATCCACGAAATTCAGCACTCCCCCAAAAGTAGCTTTAATAACATAATAGATGAGACCAGAAAACATGTTAATCAATTTAAACAACAACTTCTGATAGCAAAAGGAAATTTCACAATATATGAATCAATTAATATATTCGAAAACAGACTTCATATCATTGAATATGACCAACCAGACAACTTAGCTACAATTTAAAAAGAATACCTTCAACCCAACATCAACACAGAAATTCATTGCACCCCAGAAGTATTATACGAAATCTAATTTCTACTAAAAAACAATTTTACAAATATATTTTTATATACAAAAACCTTCGTTCAAGACATAACAAATAATGATGATAAAGCAATAATAATAGCTGCCGAGCTCATAAAGGATTAGATGAGCATTATTTTATACAAAACATTAAAGGAATACATTACAAATAGCGAAATTTGCAATACTAATTAATACAACAGAAATGCAACTCAAATTCCTGTAGGAGAAGCTTCTATTCCGAAAATAGAAGCCCAACATTTACATATGGATATCTTCTACGCGCAGAGTTTAATGTTCCTAACTTGCATCGATTGCTTTTCGTAAAAGAAATCAGTAACAAAAAAACAAATTGACTCTAAGGTATACGAAATTCCTCAAACATTTCCACTAGTAAAACCAATTATGACAGATAATGAAAGATAAAGTTTCACTTTAACACAATTTAAATCTTTCCTACAACGTTCAGGAATATCCATTTATTATGCATACCCCAGACATAGCTTTTCGAATGGACAAGTCGAAAGAGTCCATTCAACATTAATTGAGATAGCCCGTTATTGCATTAAAGATGAATACCACCTGTTATATTCAGTCTTAGAATGGGCAGTTTTATAATTTTGTAAACCAAAGCGGAAACATGTATCTTCTTCTTCCTTGCTCTCGTTTGAAAATTCTTCTGCCAATACGGATCAGGCCATTGCAGATCTATTCGCAAAATTTTTTCAAACAACGTATTCACCTTGTACTATTTCTGATCAGCCCTACATACATATATGAAATTCATTCAGCCAATCTTATTTTTGGTCCATCTATCTCCGAGTTTGTTATCGCAGTTTGTTATCGGATCATTTAAAGGTTAAACCGGTACTTTTATCAGGTCCCGTTGGAGTACAAGGCTGTGTGCTTAACAATTGCGCCAATTGCGTCATTGTGCAAACCTCTTTCAAAGCCTTTATAATTCCCCTGCATCTGACGCTACCAATTATAGAGGCATCTTTCTGGAAGAACCCAACGCATCATTTTTAAAGATATATTCTCCCCCTAGTCCGAAGTCATCTCGGGCCTTTACTTTTTACCATTTTCATAAATGACTTGAATTGTGCTTTACCGAACTCTCGTGTACGTATGTACGCAGATGACGTTAAGTTGTGTATCCAATATAAATCTTCGTCTGCCCAATACAACCTTCAGTCCGATCTGGACAAATTCCAAAATTGGTGTTCTGCAAATGACTCAAAACTTAATGGGTTAAAATGCAAACTTATGTCAACTTATCGCTTAAGCCCCATCCGGGCCACTTATTTTCTCTATGGGACCGCTCTAGAAAGATTAACTCAGGTTAACGACCTAGGTGTCCTATTAGCCTTCAAGCTTAAATTTAGCGACCATATATCAGCAATGGTTAATAAAGCCAAGGGTGTGCTTTGCTTCATTAAGAGGTGGTCAAAAGATTTTAATGACCTTTATATAACTGAAACTCTTTACATACGAGGTGTGTTCAAAAAGTAAGGTGACTTTTCAAATTTCGCGGGCAACATGTTTTCGATTATCGATTTTTTTATTTTGTTATGTTGGTACACTTTTTCCTAACATCTGTATCAAGTTTCAATGGAATCCCCTCTTTTGTTTGGTTGTGAGAGGCGTAATGGTTACAAGTTATTTTACGTGCTCAGCGATTTTTGCTATCGAAAAATATGGATCAAGGGATTTGCATCAAATTTTGTGTAAAAAATAAAATTAAGTGCTACTGTGAAAATGTTCTGAGAAAAAAAATGTGTACAAGTGGTACAAACTCTTACAAGATGGCCGGGAAGATGCCAATGACGAGCCTCGCACTTTCAAAGTTTTGATCACTTTTTTCTTTGTGTGCATCAAGAGTTCTTACCATTGCGCTGTTTGCGAGAAGCAATACGAAAGAAACGTTCCGAGTTGTGGAAAAACAATTCATGGGTTTTGCTCACGATAATGCCCCTGCTCACTCATCTTTGCTTGTGAGAGATTTTTTGGCCAAAAACAACACCACAATAATGCCTCAGCCACCACATTCACCGGATTTGGCCCCATGTGACTTTTTCTTGTTCCAAAACTGAAGACACTTTGAGAGGACGGAGATTTGCAACGATTGAAGAGATAAAGACTGCATCGCTGGAAGATCTCAAGGCTATACCGAAAAATGCTTATGGGAAGTGCTGTGAGGATTGGAAAAACCGTTGGCATAAGTGTATTGTATCTGAGGGGGATTACTTTGAAGGGGACAACATAAATATTGATAAATAAATTACTAGTTTTTCTTGAAAATACAAGTCACCTTACTTTTTGAACACACCTTGTATCTTCAGTTCGTCCGATTCTTGATTACGGTTCATGTGTCTGGAGTCACCAATATGGGGTTCATCAAGACCGCATTGAATCTGTACAGAAGAACTTCCTCCTTTTTGCTCTCAGGGGCGAAAACTTGGATGCAACTATCCAACTCCCGTCTAATCATAGCAGACTACTTTTAATAGACTTACCATCGCTACTAAACCGTAGGACTATACTGGGTGTAGTTTTCATCAATAACCTTATTAATGGTGAAATCGACTGTCAGAACCTTTTAAGTCTTTTAAAATTTAACGTTCCTTTTAGGGTCTCTAAATCTTTCTTTCTCTTATTTCTTAGCTTTTGTAGGGCAACATAACCCCAACATGACCCTCTTACGATATTATCTTCTGACTACAATAACCTCCATCCAATTTTCTCACAGAACTCTTGCATGAAATCTTCTATTCTTTCCTACTTAAGCAACAATGTAACTCTTTCTCGTGACCTTTTAAAAATACTTATTCCTCGTCTCGGATCTATCCGCTATTCGAGCCGTACGATAAACGGCAGCGCCCCTCGGTCGGCAGCGAAAAAAACACCAGGGCTTCAAGCTTTTCCCAAGATATAAAAAAGAAATAGTAAAAGAAAATACAAACACTACAACTACTACCGAATTTGAAAAGAACTTATGTAAAAATGTAAAATATTTCAGAGCACTGTTAAGCACTTTGAAAATTTTTCCGTTTCGATGGCATAAATTCAATTTTTAAAGGCATGAATATTTAAAAGATTTTAATGGAAGCATGTTCCAAATATATAAACTTTCTTTTTTTACAAATTAAAAAAAATTACTACAGTCTAATATTAATATAACAGACTGTAAAGTTTACAGGTTGAAACGCCAACCACGGGTCTAGTAAAATGTGAATGTGATAAATAGTATAATGAAATATTGACACTTAATTTGTCCAAGAAAATAATCCAATAACTATAATTTAAAAAAAAAAGTTGTTTATTGAGGCTTTAACTAATCAATGTTCTTCTATGTTGGCTTGTCCTAACGTTTTTTACACAATTTTGTATATTTATAAAACGGTCTCGGTGACTCAATTATAAAACTAAGGTTTAAGTTCCCATAGAGCTATATAAAATACTCACACGTGATCACAATGATATTAACTATATATTTTAGATAAATAATTCCTAGCTTAGGGCAAGAAACCTTAAACTCCACATTTCACCACAATTGAAGCAAATTATGGTTTACGGAGGCTTGGAGTGTTGGGGATTTGTTAGCTGTGAAGTGGACCAAAAAAAATGGCTTCTATACATATTTATTTTTTTAAACATTCATGAGGTAAGGTTAAAATAATAAATTAATCCCAACAATTTAATAAAATTCGCTTTTCTCTGTCAAATAAATAAAATATATTCTAAAAAAAGGCGCCCTTATAAGGGCATTTGGTAAAGCGAAAAAATACTTTATATACGCTGCCTATCATGAATCATGATCAGGGTCTACTGATGGTAACGCAGAACCACCATGCAGATAGAGGACAAAAGTTAAGACGTCTAGATCAGTTTGATTTTCTGAAAGGGAGACTAGAGTCGTTTTTATTTTTTTTACGCATTTTGGATACCAAGTGCCCAACTGCTCGATATAAATGATGCTTTGTTGTTTACATTTCGGCTTCCCAAGGTAATAATAGACATAAAAATCTAAGAGATGATCTTTGGTCGCTGCTAAGGGTCAAACGCCAAAGCTCGAGTAGCTCGTTCTTGGCTCCCACGACGTGTGTTGCACTTTCCGATCAAATCTGCTTGGGATCCCTCCTGGTGCAAGCAAATCTTCTCAGTGCGTCCAAAAAGGAAGCGGTGGATAAATCCTTCACCAACTCCAGATGCACAGCCTTCTTAGCAAAACGTATAAAGTCGCTGACGTAGCATTTTATGGGAGCCTTATTTCAAGTCTCAGCCTACACCAGACACGTCACAAATGTTAAAACCTTTAACACGCTCTTTTGGTAAGTCAGCCTTGATGTGCTTCAATAGTCGAGGCTTGGTAAGAAAGTACCGGACGCACTTGCTGACAACCTTGGAGACAGTCTTTTTCCCCCGATTGGCCAGTACTGAGATCTGACTTTTGGCCAAAAGCCGAACTCTGGTCGAACTCTAAACAAATATCAATAAGATATGTGTTTCTTCTAGCAACTCCTTGATGTTAATTTCCTTATGATGCAGGTGACGGCAGAACTTATACGTATGGGAAGCAGTATATGTATACTTCAAAGAAAGAACGATGTCCTGGTGCGGAGTGGTAGCCAACAAGACCCTAGCTCGGAGTTCCTGCGTGGGCTTCTTGCTTTGCATGACAAGGGGTCGCAAGCCCACAACTCCAGGATTAGACGCGTTGGAACTTATCTCCACTCCATAGCCTTGGAAAGCTCCTGGATGGTGGCAATGCGGTTGAGAGACTTTATTGAGGCGACTCGAAACTTGGAGCACACCAACCGGGTCTCCGACCTTGAAACGACGTACATGCACATGCAAGCTTCGCACGCATCGATGCCGATGTCTCGAAATCCATAAACTTTAACATTTCCTGGAACGCAAATGGACAGACGGGAGAACCTTATTAACCGAATATGCGAGAAACTGCTGCACATTTCCACCCAGTCATAGAGAAGACCCAGAGGTAGGCTTTGGTTCTATAATACATTTTCTCTGCATAATCTTTGCAGCAGTATCTTCGCTCTTGTCATGATAGGACCCACCAATCCCATTGGATTTTATAAGCGACCTAAGGAGGATAAAATTGAGAGCCTGGTTGTCATGGTGGTTATGCTGCCTCCATCGCCTGAAAATCGTATTTTCTCAAGGGGACCGCCCTAGAAAGATGTTAAGTCATAGGTTTTAAATTATCACATAAATATAATCAGCTCATAACGTAACAAGAAGTAAAAGCTGACCCAAAGAACACGACAGCAAAAACCTCACAACAAAACTGCTGACGCTCAAATTGCTGCAATCAACAGTATATTGTAACACACGCCCTATTTAAACCTATCATTGTGTTATATGCTCTAATTCCATTAATTTACCACCTAAGCAATATCAATGCATCTACTTATCTATAAATAGTGAATTTTATAGCAAATACAATCAGTCTCAGACAAACTCTTTCTGAACTCATTACCTCTTCAACGTCCAATTTGTTAAAGTGCAAGTTCCGGCAACAAACCAGCAATCGGTTTATGTACCCATTGCAAACCCTTTTTTAATACCCTACCTAGCAATTGGTTTATGTACCTTTTTGCTCAATTAATCCCCAAGGATTAACATTTTAGTAACCCCGACGTGATCCTGCCAGCCCAGGATCACATCCAAATAATTTACGAAGTAACCTGTTGGTGAAGCCGTAATCTGTTGGCCAACAAGTCCAGCACCTCAAAGAATCAAAAAAAAAGAAGACTCCTTCCAAGGACGCAGGATCTTATAATTTACTCTGTGCTGCAAGAGATTGGGCAGGAAGTTTCGAGATGTATTCGAAACTACAAAAAGGATGGGCCAAGCCGCTGGACAAAGGCATCATACTTCGAGTCCAAACTACTGGTGCTTGAAGAAGCTTGGGAGCGATTCATGGAGAATGATACAAAAATAGAGGCGCAGGCCAAAACTGAAAATTACCGGAAATATGCGGATGATCTCCGGACCAATTTTGAAAAATACTGCGACATCTTTAAGGCCGGTCGTGACAAGTTAATGCAAGGCCCGAGTCGAAGCGAAGAAGCTGGGGAACCAGATAACAATGAAGTTCAACATCAGCCCCGCACCAACCTAGGCAAGAGGTTAGCAGGGTTATGTCGCAGGCAAGGAGAACAGAGACAGATCAAGGGACAAGCCTCCAGTGGTCTCCTTAAAACGTTATGGGCCCAAGTCCAAGACACCCACTTAAGAATCGATGAGAAATTCGAAAATCCAATAGCAAATGGGTACAACAAAGCAGCCCATTTAAAGCTGCAAGCGACCAACATAAGCCCAGAGCCAATATCCGGCATAGCTAATGTACAAATGCCACGTATTTTTCATTTCAAAGTTCGATGGGGATACAATGAAATGGAAACAATTCCACGACCTTTTTTCATGCATGGTCCATGACACCAATATGCCAGCAGTAAAGAAAATGTGATATCTCAGGACTGTGTTGTAAGGAATCGCAGAGAGGTTAATTCGCCATATTGAATTAAAGGAGGACAACTATTTAACATACATGCATGGCGCATATTAGTTGGGTCGTACGACAATCCTCGTCAGATAGCAAACACTGACATCCATCGGTTACTGCATCAGAGCCCAATTTCTGACAGTGCCAAATCGATACAAGACCTATATATCACCACATTAGAGACCCTTGCATCATTAAAGGGCTTATGGATCAACGTATCCATATGGGATGCATTTCTAGTAGTCTTGCTTTCCGATAAGCTTGACATTACTAACAGGGGTCTGATTGAGAAGGCTATTGGAAACTCAGTAGAAATACAGTCCCTCCAATCAATTTTGGAATTCCTCGAGCAAAGAGTTAGAGTCTTGAGCTCAGGAAAGACTATGCTCACAGCCAAAAGACAGTCAAGGAATCTGACGTGCGGATTCTTGCTCCTATTGCAAGGCACTGTCCCTTGCCATTTATAAATGCGACGAGTTTCGAGCTAGGCCCGTTTCCGAACGTTTAAACTGGGTACAAAGGCAGAAAAGGTGTGTCAACTATTTTAAAACGGATCACAAGACTAGAGGCAAGGGCAGAAATTGTTTCAAATGCGACAAAAGGCATCATACCCTATTGCACCTTAAAACCACTTATCTTCAGTCTCCAGCTGTAGGTGCGGCAAGTACCTGCAACCTTCTTGCCACCGCAAAGGTAGCCGTCCAGGCAATGAAGGGGCAGACGGCGAACTTCCGTGCACTACTAGACTCAGGATCCCAAATTAATTTGATCACTGAACGAACGGCATCAATGTTGTCATTAAAGCGGCATGATACTCAGCTTTGAATCGAAGGCATCGGTGGAAAAATTGAGCAAGGCCAGAGTAACGTTACTCGTCAAGGCCCTTCATGGGGATTGCGAACAATACCTAAAAGTGTTCGTTCTCCCTCACATCATAGCTGATCAACCAGCTCAGCCGATTTCTTGTTGTGATTTAAATTTTAACCAATGAGCGGCCATTGGCAGAGCCACACTTTGACAGACCTGGAAGACTAAATCTGCTAATTGGTGCCGAGCATTATTACTCGCTACTGCTGCCAAATCAAGAGAAGATAGGTGAAGAAGGCGCAATGCTCCAAAACACGAAGTTTGGAACGATAGTAGCAGGGAGATTAGAATCCAAGATCTGTTCATCCATAGTATGCGAAGCAAGCGAAGAAACCGTTCCAATAATCGAGAAATTCTGGAGTTAGACAGCCTAGATACCCAGACCAAGCATCGATTGCCCTCAGAAGCACATTGTGAAAAGCATTTTGAACAATCTAAAGAGATCAGAAGGTGGAAGATTTATTGTAAAGCTTCCTTTTGCCAAACACCCTTCAGGCCTGGGGGAGTCGCAGCAGACAGCAATCAGAAGGTTCCTAACGCTCGAACGAAGGCTAACAGGCGACATTAGAAAAGAATACTCCGAGTTTATGGCAAACTATGAAAGATTGGGGCATATGAAACTTGTGCCATCAAAAAATCTGCCAAAAGAACATTACTTCATCATAGTGTTCTTAAACCTGATAGCAGCACCACGAAGCTACGAGTGGTCTTCGATGCCTCATGCATATGCCTAAATTATTTAGTACTTCGATCACAGGAAGAGTATCCGCTAGGATCGGCGGCAGTCGACAAGGATTTTTACGTAGATGACTGTCTGACGGGCGCAAACACGATCGCAGAAGCATCCAAATGCAACAAGAACTCAACAAGATACTGCTGCCACACTGTTTCAAGCTTCGGAAGTGGTGCTAAAATAATGCGGACGTACTAAAAGGAATACCTAGAGAAGACGTTGTGAATAGTGTCAAGCTGGATAAAACACTAGAGCATCATAGTGTCAAAACACTTGGGCTTATATGGATGCCCAGCGAAGATCAACTCTGTGGCAGGACTCAAAAGAGCGAAGCCTCAGTCATAACCAAGCGAGGGGTATGCTCAGAGCTTTGTTAAATCTTTGACCCAGTTGGGTTATTAGCACCAGTGGTAGTAAAGGCAAAAATATTCATGCACCACCTCTGGGAATGCAACTGATATGGGATGATGAGCTCCCAACGGAGCTTCAGGCGAAATGGAAAAGTTATCGTTCCGACCTGCAAGATTTAAATACACTAAAAATTCCAAGGCACATATTCGAAGGTTCCAATCACGCAGGAGCTACACACCTTTGTAGATGCCTCCGAGCAAGCATACGGTGCAGCGATATATGTGCGAGCCACATACAAGGACAAGCGGATTTCAGTACGACTACTGTGTTCCAAGTCGAGGATGGCGCCCACCGCCTTAAAGTCTTAAATTTACCGAACATATATCGAGCATATATATTAATAAAGACAAGTGTGTGCTTGACTTCATTAAAAGATGGTCAAAAGAATTTAACGGTCCTTATATAGCTAAAACTTCTCAAGACTGCATTGAATCTGTACAGAAGAACTCTCTCCTTTTTGCTCTTAGGGGTCTAAACTGGTATGCAAGCATCCAACGTCCCATCTTATCATTATTATCCTCATAATAAACTTACCATCGCTACTAAACCGTTGGACTATGCTGGGTGTAGTTTTCATCAATAACCTTATCAATGGTAAAATCAACAGTCAGAACCTATTAGGTCTGTTAAAATGTAACGTTCCTTTTAGGGTCTCTATATCTTTCTTTCTCTTATTTCTTAGCTTTTGTAGGGCAACATAACCCCAATATGACCCTCTTACGATATTATCTTCTGACTACAATAACCTCCATCCAATTTTCTCATAGAACTCTTGCATGAAATCTTCTATTCTTTCCTACTTAAGCAACAATGTAACTCTTTCTCGTGACCTTTTTAAAATACTTATTCCTCGTCTCGGATCTATCCGCTATTCGAGCCGTACGATAAACGGCAGCGCCCCTCGGTCGGCAGCGAAAAAAAAAACAATAGGGCTTCAAGTTTTTCCCAAGATATAAAAAAAAATAGTAAAAGAAAATACAAACACTACAACTACTACCGAATTTGAAAATGGCATAAATTCAATTTTTAAAGGTATAAATATTTAAAATATTTTAATGAAAGCATGTTTCAAATATATAAACTTTCTTTTTTTACAAATTAAAAAAAAAAACAAAAGTCTAAAATTAATATAACAGACTGTAAAGTTTACAGGTTGAAACGCCAACCACGGGTCTAGTAAAATGTGAATGTGGTAAATGTTATAATGAAATTTTGAAACCCAATTTGTCCGAAGAAAATAAACCAATTACTATAATTTAATAATAAAGTTGTTTATTGAGGCTTTAACTAATCAATGTTCTTCTATGTTGGCTTGTCTTAACGTGTTTTACAGAATTTTTTATATTTATAAAACGGTCTCGGTGACTCAATTATAAAACTAAGGTTTAAGTTCCCATAGAGCTATATAAAATACTCACACGTGATCACAATGATATTAACTATATATTTTAGATAAATAATTCCTAGTTTAGGGCAAGAAACCTTAAACTCCACATTTTACCACAATTGAAGCAATTTATGGTTTACGGAGGCAACATTGGAGTGTTGGAGAAAAAAAATTGGTTCTATACATATATTTTTTTTAAATATCCATGGGGTAAGATTATAATAATAAAAAAATCCTAACATTTTAATAAAATTTCCATTTTTCAGTCAAATAAATAGAAATATTCTCAAAAAGGCGCCCTTATAAGAGCATTTGGTAAAGCGAAAAAATATTTTATGAATTTCTGAATTTTTGTTAAAATATAATAGATAAAAATAAGTCAAATTTCACCAATTTTTAGGTAATGTGATTAAATTTATGATATTATGATATAATGATATACTTTTTAGTTTTTAAATTAAATTATATAAAAAATTTATTATTTTCAAGATTTTCATGGAGGCGGCATAAGGAGGTTAAAATATTTCAAGAAGAAACTGTCTAGCCACTTAGATCGCTGTTGCAGAAGAGTGAGATGTTCCTCTTTCCAACGGGACCAAACCTTCTGCTGGGACAAAACGCGCTGCCTAGCATGAATCATGAACTGGGTCTACTGATGTTAATGCAGAATCACCATGCAGAAATAGGACAAAGAAATTTTCTGAAAGGGAGACTAGAGTCGTTCTTATTTTTTTCGCATTTTGAATACCAAGAATCATGTGCCCAACTGCTCGACATAAATGATGCTTTGTTGTTTACACTTTGGCTTCCCAAGGTAATAAATCGCCAAACAATTATTTCAGCCAGTCATAAAAATCTAAATAGATGATCTATGGTCGCTGCTAAGGGTCAACCGCCAAAGCTCGAGTAGCTCGTTCTTGGCTCCCACGACGTGTGTTGCACTTTCCGATCAAATCTGCTTGGGATCCCTCCTGGTGCAAGCAAATCTTCTCAGTGCGTCCAAAAAGGAAGCGGTGGATAAATCCTTCACCAACTCCAAATGCACAGCCTTCTTAGCAAAACGTATAAAGTCGCTGACGAAGCATTTTATGGGAGCCTTATTTCAAGTCTCAGTCTACACCAGACACGTCACAAATGTTAAAACCTTTAACACGCTCTTTTGGTAAGTCAGCCTTGATGTGCTTCAATAGGCGAGGCTGGGTGCGAAAGTACCTGACGCACTTGCTGACAACCTTGAAGACAGTCTTTTTCCCCCGATTGGCCAGTACTGAGATCTGATTTTGGCCAAAAGCCGAACTCTGGTCGAACTCTAAACAAATATCAATAAGATATGTGCTTTTCCTAGAAAATCCTTTATGTTAATTTCCTTATGATGCAGGTGACGGCAGAACTTATACGTATGCGAAGCCGTATATGTATACTTTAAAGAAAGAACAATGTCCTGGTGCGGAGTGATGGCCAACAAGACCCTTGCTCGGAGTTCCTGCGTGGGCTCTTCCTTTGCATGACAAGGGGTCGCAAGCCCAGAAACACAATTCGGACAGCTACTGAGCTGTACCTGAACTACTGGCAAAGCCCCTCGAGATTAGACACGTTGCGAACTCTTCTCCACTCTATAGTCTTGGAAAGCTCCTGGATGGTGGCAATGCGGTTGAGAGACTTTATTGATGCGACTCGATTGTTCATGAACCACATTAGATTTGTTAAGTTTAAATATTGTTATTATTAATCATCATATCAATTAGTTTTTGTCCTACTTTAATTTCGATATTCTTTAGACTTAAGATCCACTAAGCATGTATGGCACTATTGGCAACTCTGCATTAATTTTATCAGTCGCAAAAGGGCAGTGAAAGCATCAAGTACAAATAAAAACTACAGTCCACTTTAATTCACTGCAGTTCAGGATCATTGTTTGGTCCTTGGTCCTGAGCCGGATTTGTCTTGTGGTTTTCCTGTAATCGTGACTCACGGTAATAGTTTCTATAATGGAACAATTAAAAGCACTCATCCAGAGTCGAGCCCGTCTCAAGGCCAATATCACACTTAGCTTGGCTTGGGCGGAAAATGCGCATCAATCAGACAGCACATCGGCAGAGGTGGCCTCCCGGCTGAAGCACCTTAACACTACATGGAAGGAATTCAATCGATTTGGGGATGAAATAGCGGTTCTAGACGATATTGAAGGCTATGTTCATCCAGAACTAGACAACGCAATCTACGAGGAAAAATATCTACGGACAAAATCATTACTTTCGGCGCTGGTAGGTACAAGACCTAGTCCATCAATATCCAGCAACGGGATCGGCAGCGGCGGGCTGCAGATCAACAACGACGCAATTCTAAATTTGCTACAACAACAACAACTCTTCGAGCAGTTAGCGGCAAACCAAGCAACGGCACATTTTTCAAGGCCTGACTCTGGTAAAATCAACTCGGCGAATTCAGTCGCTGCACCCGAGGGAGGGGTAATAGCTCAAAGCAAATTGACTAAAATTCAAATACAACGTTTCGCTGGAAACTACGCAGAGTGGCCATCTTTTAAAGACATATCCGAGAGCACAATTCATAACAAGGCGAATTTGTCAAATACGCACAAATTTCATCATCTGAATCACTTATAATCGAAGAAGCTGCTAATCGTCCACGGCACATCGTAAACTACAACTTTGCGGAAGGTGTCCGACGGCGCAAACGAAATTGTGCGTGGTCTAGATGATATACAGGAAACAGGACGAGACTGTTGTATCATCTACCTGGCGCTGGAGAAGCTGGATGCAGATACTCGACGCAGGTGGATCGAGCGCAGCGTGGAGTCAAACTCACAGTCGAACTGGAACTCAGCAAGCGTGAAGCAATAGGAGGCAAAGCTATAGCCTCAAACGGTGACACTCGGCCAAAGAAAGTTACACATTCTATGGATGCGCTTGAAGAAAAAAAGTGCAGCAAATGTCATTCAACGGAGCATCTTTTATATGGATGCCAGCAATTCATGGGTCTGTCTGCAGGGCAAAGGAGATCGTTTGCTAAAGAACACTCGCTTTGCTACAACTGTCTAAAGCCTGGTCATGGGATTAGCAAATGCAAATCTAAATTCAAATGCAGACACTGCAAAGGAAATCATTACACGCTGTTGCACCTGCAAGGTATGCAACAGGTTATTTGCACAAACATTCAAACACCTGGGGATCAGGGAGATCCAAACTTACACGACACAACGGTGACTAGCGTCACATCGCACAAGCTGAAGGTTCGGCGGCCATGATATGTGCACGTGCCACTACGAACACCAACACACATGGATGGAACATAAGCACCTTGCCCTCGGCTATGGTCAAAGTTTAAAATGCAAACGGAGATCTGGTAGCTTGCCGACTTCTATGGGACACCGATTCAGAATTGTCGTACGTATCTGAACGCTGTATTCACGCACTTGGTTTGGCTCGTACACCATCACGCATATTGGTTACGGGAATCTCATCGGTAAAAGCAGACATTACAAGGGGATGCAGTACTCTACGCATTCAATCCAGAATTTCATCCGATCATCTAGTTGTCCAAGCTCATGTGCTTGGAAAGATCACCCCATCATTGGAAAGACAGAGCATCGACGCATCTGTACTTCAAGTCTGCAGCGGTCTGCAACTGGCAGATTCACAATTCACTGGAATTAAGATTTTCGACGACAAGGGATAGCTGATTGCAATCTCATCAATCTTTGGATAGGTGATTACACCAATATTTTCACCTCAAGCAAGCATAACTATGGCGCTAACATCAACGATTGACATCGACGCCACTTTCAAAAGGTTCTGGGAGTTAGAAAGCATTCACCGGGCAGCCGAGCTGCAACCTGATGAAGAAGAGGTCGAGGAACACCTTCTTGCCCCACACACGCGAGACAATAATGGGAAGTAAATAGTTGAGCTTCCATTCAAATCGTCAAATCCAGAATTTGCAGATACTCTCCAAGGAGCTCTACTCCGGTTCAAATCAGTTGAACGACGTTTAGCATAAAATCAGCAATTACGCAACGACTACGTGAACTTCATAAGAGAGTATCAAACCCTTGGACACATGCGGGAGATTTCTTCAAGCGTAATTCCCCACGGAAAACATTTCTACCTGCCACAGCATCCTGTATTGGGTCGGAAACTCAGGGTAGTTTTTGACGGCTCATATCGCGACGCCAACGGGAAGGCGTGAAACGACACGCTTTCCATCGGACCCAGTATTCCGCGAGACCTGTTTGCTGTCTGCCTGCGGTTCCGGATTTACAAATATGTCTTCTCAGCGGACATAGTCAAGATGTTCCGGAAAATTTGGGTGAGTGACAAACACAGAGACTTTCAAAGAATTGTATGGCAATGGAAGATCAAGCGCACCCTTCCCAGCGGTTCGCGTACTCGAGCAACTGGCTGCTGACCACCAGCAGGAGTTCCCAAATGCAGCAAAAATCTTGATGGAAGATTTTATGTGGATGACGTCCTGACTGGATCGAACAGTGAGAACGTTGTTGCGCAACAGGGACGAACTCATCCAACTAATGTCCTATGCTAACTTGGAGCTCGGGAAATGGGTATCGAATACGACACGCATCAAATTGAAAGATAACAAGGATTTCTCGAACACCCCACTCAAGGTTTTAGGGCTTCATTGGCACGCCGCAAAGGACACATTGTCGTACAGTGTAAATCTATTTGGGAGTCCTTCCAGTACAAAGAGGTAAGTCCTGTCGGATGTCTCTCGAATTTTCGAACCTCTCGGTCTTTTGGCACCAATCGTAGTCCAATTCAAAATACTCTTCCAAAAACTGTGGCTGCAAAACTGGAATTGGGATGACAAGCTACCGGCAAAACTAGCGAAAACCTGGCATAAATGGCGAGCTGATCTCGACATGCTGCAATAGCTTCAAATACCACGCTTCGTTAAAGCAACGTGGAAAACATCGAATTGCACGGCTTTTTGGATGCATCTACCAAACCCTATGCTGCTGTAATGTACAGCAGAGTGATAAACAGCGATGGAACAACTTCGGTACCAATATTTGCAGCAAAGACAATGGTGGCACCTTTAAAGCAACAATCTCTGCCACGCCTAGAATTATGTGGTGCACTTCTACTAAGTCAGCTTCTTCAATCCATTAAGGTTGGATTAAGGGACAAACAAATCACAATCTTCGCATGGAGCGACTTCACGATAGTCCTGTCATGGCTATCGTATTCACCAGCCCAACTCAAGACCTTTGTTGGTAACCGCACTTCGAAAATACTCGACATCGTACCAAGGCATGCTTGGAGGCATGGGAGTATCCGAACTCATCGACTTCCAGTTGTGGTGGAAGGGTCCTTCTTGGTTGAGGCACAACGAGCAGCTCACAGCTATATTGAACAATCCAATTAATCGATCTTCTATTTCAGACAAACGCATTCAAAACGAAGTCAAATCGAACTGCCTGGCTGCGCAGGTAGTTGTCCCAAGGGAGAATCTTTTAGATCGTCTTCTCAATCGCATCTCATCTTGGCTGAAGCTCATCCACACACTTGCTTACGTCCTGCGATTCATCCATCGCATGAATCATCCATCTTCGAAATCAGCATCGACTAGCCTTACGTTTGACGAGATCAAGTCAGCAAGGATTCGATGGCTGCAGCACGCACAATCTGGATTTCAACAGGATTTCAACAGAAATCTGATTCGTAAAATCACCCACACATGTATGGCGTGCTTTCGACAACGACAAGACACAATGCATCAACGTATGGCGGATCTACCAAGCATACGTATCACGCATGCACTACCATTTGTCAACACTGGCTGCGACTACGCCGGGACCATCCTTCGCAAGGGCTACATATGCCTATTCGTTTGCATGGTCACTTCGGCGATTCACCTGGAACTCGCCACGGACTTATCCACGGAAACATTCCTAGCAGCGTTACGGCGATTCTTTTCTATCCCGGAGCGAAGCGATCACTCGATGAAATGCAGCAGCTACTTAGCTCACAACAACACAAGGATAAGGTCACAAACACCCTCGCAGATAAGGGTATTCAATGGACATTTATCCCACCCTCACTGGGGAGGCAAGTGGGAGTCAGCAGTTCGATGCGTCAAACTGCATTCGGGGAGTTATTGGAAAATCGATATTCACACATGAGCAAATTCTTACCCTGCTTACGCAAATCAAAACATGGTTCGAGCGGTCAGGCTCAGGATGGCTTCTGGAGAATTGACCCGGCCAATTACCAAAATAGCAGAACTATCCCGTTCAGAAACCGTGTTTCAGCGCGGGCCGGGATGTTCATGAACCAAATTAGATTTGTTAAGTTTAAATATCGTTATTATTAATCATCATAACAATTAGCTTTTGTCCTACTTTAATTTCGATATACTTTAGACTTAAGATCCACTAAGCACGTATACACACACACAAATATTGGCAACTCTGCATTAATTTCATCAGTCGCAAAAGGGCAAGTACAAATAAAATCTACAGCCCACTTAAACGGTCCACTCAAACATTCCACAGTCAAACAGTCCACAGTCCACTTCAGTTAAGGATCATCGATACTTAGAGCACACCAACCGGCTGTCCGACTTTGAAACGACGTACGTGCAAGCTCCACACGCATCGATGCCGATGTCTCGAAATCCATGAACTTTAAGATTTCCTGGAACGCAAATGGACAGACGGGAGAACCTAATACACCGAATGTGCGAGCAGCTGCTGCACATTTCCACCCAGTCATAGAGAATACCTAGAGGTTTTGGTTCTAAGATAAATTTTCTCTGCACAAGCTTTGCAGCAGTATCTTCGCTCTTGTCATGATAGGACCCACCAATCCCATTGGATTATATAAGCGACCTATGGAGGATAAAATTGAAAGCCTGGTTGTCATGCTGGTTGTGCCGCCTCCATGAAAATTTTTTAAATAATAAATTTTTTGTATAATTCAATTTAAAAATTTAAAATTTATATACATAATTTGATTTATTATATCATATTATCTATAAATTAGTGTAGTTGATTGCAGAGACTCGAACAAAAACTGGTCGCTATTTCGCCACCAGGTATGGCTACTATGTGCGATCAGATGCGACAAAGCAGGATGGGCTGGCTTTAAATCGTTGAGCTAGTTTTCAGAAGAAGTTGCACCTGAACCGGCAATCACAGCCCTCAGTTATTCTATGGAGCTCTCTTCTTTCAGGAGGCAATGATGAGGTAGAAAGTAATTGCAACGTCTCCTCAGCTTCGCAAGACCAAGGACATCTTCCCCAAGTCCAGATATTCCTTTATTATCGCTGCGTTCTAGGAATCTATGTCAAACTAGGAATCTCCCAAGAGCTTCAAGCAGTGCTTGATTGGAAGTGTGTTAGTTGCTGTCTTGGCTGTGGGTTCACATGTAGAAAGCTTTAAGTTGAGTTGTTAGAATTCCATCGCGCCGAGCAGATCACCTGCCTCGACCCTCCTCCGCATAGTTCAATACCCCTTACAAAAATACTGATTGGCTTGTAATTTTGACCTGGGAAAATTCCTCTTGCCAAAACCCTGGTAGGTCAACAGGTACTATTCGCTCTTGTTGCACGCATTACTTTGCTATTCATTAGTTGTGCGAATGTAATTGGGATTTGATTATGATATACTGCGACCGTGAACGTTTACACTTGTAATGCTTGTTAATTTGGCAAGAAGTTTAACCTTAATAATAATGATCAACTTAGTGTACAATGGTGAAGTCTGGAGCCGAGCTTAGCGATGCCTGCTTCCAGGAGGGAGGCATATTTAAAGAAAAAGGTGGAAACAGTGTACGTGGAGTTGGAGGAGTTACATATTTTTGTTGTAGCTGTGCTGCAAAAGGCGACAAGCCGCTATCTTCATGATAGACTGCTTTCAATGACGCGTTGTAGGGGCCTAACCATTTTGGCGGGCGACATTTTTGGAAATTCATCCGGCTTGCCACTAGGGTGGCTTTACGTTGAGTCGGAGATCAACACACGCCGTTTGCCAATTCTAAGTGGCGGGTTTGCAAAATGGTCAGATCCTATATCACTGCTCACAACAATCATCGACAATCACCCTTAAAAAGCGCGTTACGAGAGCTCAGACATTAGACGTTACACACCCACTTAACCGTCTATAAGAAATTTAAAAACCTTATAGAAACCGGGAACAACAAAGCAGTCTATTTTAGGTTACAGGCGTAAGTACAGAGCGTTCTTATGGCCAACGTAAGCCCATCGCCAACATCCAGCATTGCAAATATTTGGAACCTCACTAGAAATACAGCCCCTCCAATCAATGTTGGAATTCCCCAAGCAAAAAGTTCCAGTCTTCAGGAAAACAGAATTCCTGCTGTAATAACTGGCATTTGAAACTTGTGTCATCAAAAAATATGGCAAAAGAACACTACGTTATACCTCATCGTTCCTGAGAGCAGCTAGGAGTGGTCTTCAATGCCTCATGCTAAACATCAAAAGCTATTCTCCATTTTGCTACGTTTCCGAATGCACAAGAACCTAAATTATGGCGTGTTCTGGCCGATATATAAAAAAGAAATCAGAAGAGGGGTTGACACCAGGGGTTAGGCCTGTATGTGTTGCCACCCAGTTTGTTGACCCGGGACGTTTGAATCCAGAAAAACTGTTCAGATACAAAAAGGAGGAAAGTGTAGCGGGCTTAAGTAGAAAAGTTTAAAAGTCGAGAAACCCGACGAAAAAGTTTGATACAACAACAAAAACTGAAAAAAAAGAAAGTTCAAATATTCATCGTTGCCTTGAAATGGCTAGCGGTTGCAAGGTCACTCCCACGCCAGGAAGTGAATCTGGCCACTATTTACCTAGTCTCGCCTACCCCGTTCGACCCGCCCCTGATAGATATATATTTATATGTACATTTATGTTTATATGTTTGTTTTTATTTATTTAAATTTATTAATTTTTATTTTTATAGAAGGGAATTTGTTGTCCAGAATGTATGTCAAGAATTGTGGTTAATGTAGTGTTGTAGGACGTCGTCCAGAAGTGTGTTAGCGGTCGACGTCAATTTATTGTTTATCGGTCTGAGGGATTGGTCGGGGGACTCACGGCCCTGGTTGAGCTAGCCGGAGCCAGACACCTGCCGCAAGGTGGACCGATGGTCCTAGGTAGGGACATAACAACTATCAAGTATGAATCAATCCAGTGGCTGGTCTCGAAAGATCGAAGCTTCTGTCATAACCAAGTGACTGGTCAGAGCTATCCAAAACTTTGACCCAATTGGTTTATTCTCGCACCAGTACTAAAATCAAAAATTTGAATGCACCATCAGTGGGAATACGAAATGGCATGGAATGATAGGCTCCCAATGGAACTTCAGGCGAAATAAAAGAACTATCGTTCTGACCTGCAAGCGGTAAATAAACTGAAAATTCCAAGGCACATATTCAATGGGAATGTTTCAATCACACATTTGTAGATGCCTCCGAGCAAGAACAAGTGGATTTCAGTACGATTACTGTACTCCAAGTCGAGGGTGGCACCCACCCAACAATCCTGGCCCACCTTAGACTTATGCGCAGCATTTTTAAGCGCAGACTAACCCAAAGAGAGAGACAAGATCTAAACATGGCACCGAGCAAAGATTCGGACCGAATCCCCCGTCGTACTAAAATGGATCGATGCGACAGCTACCATTTACCACACATTTGTGGCAAATCGGAACAGAGCGGCAATACTTAGGCAGTGCATTGAGTTGACCCGAGCACGCACAATTATACTGCGTACAATCGAATTTACATACGCATAAGCAGCTTAATCGTTATAAGACTGTGGACAAGAAAAGCTGGATTGTATCATTAGCCCCATATTAGGATCCGATGTGATAGTTCGAGCCCAAGGATGACAAGAACAGTCGAATCTATCTTTTGATGCAAAACATCCACTTTGGCTACCTTGCTCCAAAAGAGACACAAAGGCTCTAACAGTCACTCCTCTGTGAAGGACTCACTCCTTTTGAGATAACTTGATCTTTTAGGATTTCTTGTTAACCTTCTTACGTGGATTTCCAGCTATCGACGGCCAGCACCTATTAGGTCTGTTAAAATTTAACGGTCCCTTTAGTATCTCGAACTTTCTTTCCCTTATTTCTTAGCTTTTGTAGGTCAACATATGCTCAGCATGACCCTTTCAGGGTATTATGTTCTTACTACAATAACCTGTATCCATGTATTTCTTGGAACACTTGCATGAAATCTTCTGTTCTTTCCTACTAAAGAGAACAACAGTATAACTCTTCCTCGTGACCTTTTTGAAATAGTTATTCTTCGACTCGGATCTATTCTCGCGATTCGAGCCGTACGTTTAACGGCAGGGCCCCTTGGTCGATTGCGCGCGAGGTATACAGCGGGAGCCTAGCGGGAAAAAAGAGCACAATCTTGGTGGTCTATGGGAAGCCGCTGTAAAATCTGCGAAACGGTTGCTAGTGTCGATCACAGCCACAGCGTCTCTGACATTTCAAGAATTTTTACACAATGGTAGTGGAAATTTGGAACCGTTCTCAAAGGCGAGTACCAGCAAGAACAGCAGAATCAACACAAATGGAAGCTTGCACCTTCAAATGAAAAAGGAGTAAGAACTTCAGATGGGATATTCAAAAAACCAGTCACCTGACTATACCCGTTATTCTCCTAAGAGTTGACTAAAAAGCGTCCATTGGATGAAGCTAGCCACACGGAACACATTTGCCCTATTTAAATAGTTAACTTATTATTTTGTTTTATGCTATACTTCCATGTATCTAATTAGCTTTAGATAGTTCATTTTCAAGCAAATAAAATCAGTCTCAGACAAACTGAACTCACTAACTCACCAACGTCCAATTTGTTTAGGTGCAAATCGCAGCAACAACCCAGCCAACCAGTTATGTAAGTTAACAACACAAATTATATTCCCATTATTAAAAAAAAACTATGGGTCAGCGTCTGCGAAACTTTCTGCTTGCGCCATCCCAATTATATCGAAACAACCAGCGCATTAGATTACAGTTGCGAAAAAGCCAAAATACAGTTCCCAGGCAAGAACAGAAAACTTCCAAAATTATCAAGAATTATTAAGCCAAACTGCAACTTGTCTCAGCCACAGCCAACTTTGCCAGAATTCTAAGAACTTCAACATCAACGAGCCGTATCAAATTGCGATTCGCTGCTGCACCTATGCCGCCCTCACCGCCGCCTCTGCTGCCGACAGATCAGGGAACCTAAATTGTTTAGTTTAGTCTTAAAATTACCTTTCAATAAAAAGCACTTTTAATTCAAATCGTGAAAACTAAATAATGTGATAAAAAAAAAGGATAATCCAACTGGTACCCGAGCAGAGACCAACGGTTGTAATATAGAAGAGCAAACCGCATCTACGTGTTCGCTTTAACAGAACAAAACGCCACTACGTCGCGCCGTGACGTATGTGGCCCTCAAGGCAAGAAAGCACACCGGTAATTGCCCAACGTGGACTAAACGCTGACGAATCGTCCCCATAGAACCTCCAAGACGAAGTCTCGACCACTGAATCCCGAGTACAGGTCATCAAAAAGGAGCGCATCCAGACGAACGTGAAGGATGTCCACCTTAATTTGTCTGTAAGCTAACTTTAAGAAATTTTTTTGTTTGATACAAAACTAACAAAACAAAAATAAACAAAATTCATACTATTAAAAATAGCCACTGCTTAGCGCTAACGCTGTCGATTTCTGATTTGTCGCTGCTATTGTCTCAGCCACCGCAACCGCCACCTTTGCCAGAATTCTAAGAACTTCAACGTCAAAGAGCCGTTGTCAACATGCGATTCGCCGCTCCACCTACGCTGCCCTCACCGCCGCCGCTGCTGCCGGCGCTGCCAACGCAGAGTCGCTGCCATCAGCCAGATTAGGGAACCAGCTTAATTGTTTAATTTAGTCTTAAAATTACCTTTCAATAAAAAGAACTTATAGTTCATTATAATAATTCGTAAAAATTAAATAATGTGAACAAAAAAATAATTAACTTGTACACTTTGCACAACCCTTTATAGAATCCTACCTAGTATATGGTTTATGCGCCTTTTGTCTAACTAATCCTCAAAAATTAAAAGTAATCGTCGATAAATTTTTCAGATCCATGTAAATGAAAACCTCCACCTTCGAGCAGTTGAGCGCTCGTCCGTGGCAGCAGGTTGGGAGTTGTCCGAAAATTTTGAATTTGTTATACCTTATACCTTGAACCACTGTACCAAAAGAAAATTAGAACAAGAGAAAAGTTTGTATGTTAGTATAAGAGTTAGAGGTTAGGCTTAGAGGTAGAGATAAGCAACTCAAACAGGAATAGCGAAAAGAGCAACAACAAATAGTACAGCAAAGCAGAGCTATGCTTGGATTAAAATTAATAAATATTAATTCCCACCAAATATATCACTGCACACTCGTAAGCGAGCCGGAAATTATAAAAGTGATTTAAAATTGTTGAAAATTTTAAATGTATTTAAATCAAACGCCGGTTTGATCGCAAGGTAGGCAAAATTAAGATATAAACGCAGAGCGCACAAAAAAAACACGTCCGTTCGCTTTGAAAGGCAAAGAAAGATTGTGATATGGTTAATTTGAACTTAATACATGTCAGACATGCCAGCAGTAAAATCATGGTGTGTCGAAAGTGATAAAGCTGTAACGTTATCGTGGTTGACCAAGTGAGTTCTGTTATGTTAAAGTCACCCAGAATCACGAGCAGGTCGCTATCGGACATAAGATTAAAAAAAGGCTTCATATCAGAAAAAAGGTACTAGTATGTAGGCGGTTCGGATGAATGCGGTATATAAGAACAGTATTCCGTTCAGCTTCCACAGCATAAAGCTTTGGGAGAATCCTATGTGTAGGCAGTTCCATAATTTCGGTGACTTCACAATTCTGTGGAAAATTGCGACTTTAAACTTGAAAAATGATGCTCAAATATTCTTGGAAGGCATCTTTGCTGAGGATAAGGAGTCCAAGGACTACGGTATTCACGGTATTTACAGTAGACGGGCGAAAGCCTACCTCAAGCTCTCCTCTCATATCTGACTAATGAGGTTTCCTTATCTGTCTTTTTGCGTTCTAGGAAATGTTGAAGTTCATGGATTTTAAGACGCCAGCATCAATGCATACGAGGCTTATGTGTACGTCGTTTCTAAGTCGGAGAGGCGATCGTTTCAAAGTTTTGTTCGCTAACAGCGTTGAGACCATTCAGGAGCTTAGCACGTCCCACCGCATCTAATCCAGCGGACAATTTGTCTCGAGCGGATTTACTTATCGAGCTAGACAGCTCCGAATCAGTGTCCCATCTGGACATCATTGCTTCTTTAATGTATGTTAACTCATTTTCATCGCTGCAAAGCGTCTTTGCATAGGTGTTTAAGTTCTGAAGTCACCTGCGTGTTGCAGGTTTCAACGATTCTGAGACTCGGAAGCCTGATACTTGGAAAGCCTCTCATAAAATGCAAATACAACTCTGTGCATAACCGCTTCAATACGTGTACGTATGTGTGAAGTAAAACTAAAACATATGTTGGCTCCATATGACTTTAGCAATGATGCCAAGCTTTCAGCAATATGAATATGGGAATATGGATATGTCGCTAGGATATCCGTTCCTCAACATCCCGGCCCGCCCTAAAACATCGTTTCTGAGCATTGTAAAATAGCTATCTTTGTGATAGGACGAGTTGCTTCTCCTGCTGCAGTTTTCAACTTGACTGACCAGACCATCCGCTCCTGTGAGTGTTCCGATGACTTTTGCTAGTGGCCAGGCAGCGGGTGGCGTGTTGGAGTCCTTGAGTAGAACCACGGCTCCGATGTTGGCATTCGGTTGGGGAGTTTTCCATTTGGGTCTCTGCTGCAACGTAGTAAGGTATTCTTGGTGCCAGCGTTTCCAGAATCCTTGGTAGAGTGCTTGGACACCTTGCCAGTAGTAAAATCTATTTTCAGGAATGTGGCTCAGGTCCCCCTCGGGAAGGAAAGTAAATGTTCTGCCATGTTCTCTCAACAGGTGTGCTGGAGACAGATAGTTGACGTCGATGTCCGGTGTGTAGTACAGTGGTCTTGAGATCACCACGCACTGATCTGGGCAATCACACATTTGTAGATGCCTCCGAGCAAGAACAAGTGGATTTCAGTACGATTACTGTGCTCCAAGTCGAGGGTGGCACCCACCCAACAATCCTGGCCCACCTTAGACTTATGCGCAGCATTTTTAAGCGCAGACTAACCCAAAGAGAGAGACAAGATCTAAACATGGCACCGAGCAAAGATTCGGACCGAATCCCCCGTCGTACTAAAATGGATCGATGCGACAGCTACCATTTACCACACATTTGTGGCAAATCGGAACAGAGCGGCAATACTTAGGCAGTGCATTGAGTTGACCCGAGCACGCACAATTATACTGCGTACAATCGAATTTACATAAGCATAAGCAGCTTAATCGTTATAAGACTGTGGACAAGAAAAGCTGGATTGTATCATTAGCCCCATATTAGGATCCGATGTGATAGTTCGAGCCCAAGGATGACAAGAACAGTCGAATCTATCTTTTGATGCAAAACATCCACTTTGGCTACCTTGCTCCAAAAGAGACACAAAGGCTCTAACAGTCACTCCTCTGTGAAGGACTCACTCCTTTTGAGATAACTTGATCTTTTAGGATTTCTTGTTAACCTTCTTACGTGGATTTCCAGCTATCGACGGCCAGCACCTATTAGGTCTGTTAAAATTTAACGGTCCCTTTAGTATCTCGAACTTTCGTTCCCTTATTTCTTAGCTTTTGTAGGTCAACATATGCTCAGCATGACCCTTTCAGGGTATTATGTTCTTACTACAATAACCTGTATCCATGTATTTCTTGGAACACTTGCATGAAATCTTCTGTTCTTTCCTACTAAAGAGAACAACAGTATAACTCTTCCTCGTGACCTTTTTGAAATAGTTATTCTTCGACTCGGATCTATTCCCGCGATTCGAGCCGTACGTTTAACGGCAGGGCCCCTTGGTCGATTGCGCGCGAGGTATACAGCGGGAGCCTAGCGGGAAAAAAGAGCACAATCTTGGTGGTCTATGGGAAGCCGCTGTAAAATCTGCGAAACGGTTGCTAGTGTCGATCACAGCCACAGCGTCTCTGACATTTCAAGAATTTTTACACAATGGTAGTGGAAATTTGGAACCGTTCTCATTTTTCGTCCCATCACACTGATGTCGTTAGACCCTACTAATGAACGTTGTGGTAAGCCATCAACTGCTCCCCCCGATATCAACCTTATTCCCGTCAAATGACCTCTGGTGAAAAGATGGGAACTTGTTCCAAGGCTAAAACACGCCTTCTGGATTTAAAGGCGAGTACCAGCAAGAACAGCAGAATCAACACAAATGGAAGCTTGCACCTTCAAATGAAAAAGGAGTAAGAACTTCAGATGGGATATTCAAAAAACCAGTCACCTGACTATATCCGAAAACTTCCAAAATTATCAAGAATTATTAAGCCAAACTGCAACTTGTCTCAGCCACAGCCAACTTTGCCAGAATTCTAAGAACTTCAACATCAACGAGCCGTATCAAATTGCGATTCGCTGCTGCACCTATGCCGCCCTCACCGCCGCCTCTGCTGCCGACAGATCAGGGAACCTAAATTGTTTAGTTGAGTCTTAAAATTACCTTTCAATAAAAAGCACTTTTAATTCAAATCGTGAAAACTAAATAATGTGATAAAAAAAAAGGATAATCCAACTGGTACCCGAGCAGAGACCAACGGTTGTAATATAGAAGAGCAAAACGCATCTACGTGTTCGCTTTAACAGAACAAAACGCCACTACGTCGCGCCGTGACGTATGTGGCCCTCAAGGCAAGAAAGCACACCGGTAATTGCCCAACGTGGACTAAACGCTGACGAATCGTCCCCATAGAACCTCCAAGACGAAGTCTCGACCACTGAATCCCGAGTACAGGTCATCAAAAAGGAGCGCATCCAGACGAACGTGAAGGATGTCCACCTTAATTTGTCTGTAAGCTAACTTTAAGAAATTTTTTTGTTTGATACAAAACTAACAAAACAAAAATAAACAAAATTCATACTATTAAAAATAGCCACTGCTTAGCGCTAACGCTGTCGATTTCTGATTTGTCGCTGCTATTGTCTCAGCCACCGCAACCGCCACCTTTGCCAGAATTCTAAGAACTTCAACGTCAAAGAGCCGTTGTCAACATGCGATTCGCCGCTCCACCTACGCTGCCCTCACCGCCGCCGCTGCTGCCGGCGCTGCCAACGCAGAGTCGCTGCCATCAGCCAGATTAGGGAACCAGCTTAATTGTTTAATTTAGTCTTAAAATTACCTTTCAATAAAAAGAACTTATAGTTCATTATAATAATTCGTAAAAATTAAATAATGTGAACAAAAAAATAATTAACTTGTACACTTTGCACAACCCTTTATAGAATCCTACCTAGTATATGGTTTATGCGCCTTTTTGTCTAACTAATCCTCAAAAATTAAAAGTAATCGTCGATAAATTTTTCAGATCCATGTAAATGAAAACCTCCACCTTCGAGCAGTTGAGCGCTCGTCCGTGGCAGCAGGTTGGGAGTTGTCCGAAAATTTTGAATTTGTTATACCTTATACCTTGAACCACTGTACCAAAAGAAAATTAGAACAAGAGAACAGTTTGTATGTTAGTATAAGAGTTAGAGGTTAGGCTTAGAGGTAGAGATAAGCAACTCAAACAGGAATAGCGAAAAGAGCAACAACAAATAGTACAGCAAAGCAGAGCTATGCTTGGATTAAAATTAATAAATATTAATTCCCACCAAATATATCAATGCACACTCGTAAGCAAGCCGGAAATTATAAAAGTGATTTAAAATTGTTGAAAATTTTAAATGTATTTAAATCAAACGCCGGTTTGATCGCAAGGTAGGCAAAATTAAGATATAAACGCAGAGCGCACAAAAAAAACACGTCCGTTCGCTTTGAAAGGCAAAGAAAGATTGTGATATGGTTAATTTGAACTTAATACATGTCAGACATGCCAGCAGTAAAATCATGGTGTGTCGAAAGTGATAAAGCTGTAACGTTATCGTGGTTGACCAAGTGAGTTCTGTTATGTTAAAGTCACCCAGAATCACGAGCAGGTCGCTATCGGACATAAGATTAAAAAAAGGCTTCATATCAGAAAAAAGGTACTAGTATGTAGGCGGTTCGGATGAATGCGGTATATAAGAACAGTATTCCGTTCAGCTTCCACAGCATAAAGCTTTGGGAGAATCCTATGTGTAGGCAGTTCCATAATTTCGGTGACTTCACAATTCTGTGGAAAATTGCGACTTTAAACTTGAAAAATGATGCTCAAATATTCTTGGAAGGCATCTTTTCTGAGGATAAGGAGTCCAAGGACTACGGTATTCACGGTATTTACAGTAGACGGGCGAAAGCCTACCTCAAGCTCTCCTCTCATATCTGACTAATGAGGTTTCCTCATCTGTCTTTTTGCGTTCTAGGAAATGTTGAAGTTCATGGATTTTAAGACGCCAGCATCAATGCATACGAGGCTTATGTGTACGTCGTTTCTAAGTCGGAGAGGCGATCGTTTCAAAGTTTTGTTCGCTAACAGCGTTGAAACCATTCAGGAGCTTAGCACGTCCCACCGCATCTAATCCAGCGGACAATTTGTCTCGAGCGGATTTACTTATCGAGCCAGACAGCTCCGAATCAGTGTCCCATCTGGACATCATTGCTTCTTTAATGTATGTTAACTCATTTTCATCGCTGCAAAGCGTCTTTGCATAGGTGTTTAAGTTCTGAAGTCACCTGCGTGTTGCAGGTTTCAACGATTCTGAGACTCGGAAGCCTGATACTTGGAAAGCCTCTCATAAAATACAAATACAACTCTGTGCATAACCGCTTCAATACGTGTACGTATGTGTGAAGTAAAACTAAAACATATGTTGGCTCCATATGACTTTAGCAATGATGCCAAGCTTTCAGCAATATGAATATGGGAATATGGATATGTCGCTAGGATATCCGTTCCTCAACATCCCGGCCCGCCCTAAAACATCGTTTCTGAGCATTGTAAAATAGCTATCTTTGTGATAGGACGAGTTGCTTCTCCTGCTGCAGTTTTCAACTTGACTGACCAGACCATCCGCTCCTGTGAGTGTTCCGATGACTTTTGCTAGTGGCCAGGCAGCGGGTGGCGTGTTGGAGTCCTTGAGTAGAACCACGGCTCCGATGTTGGCATTCGGTTGGGGAGTTTTCCATTTGGGTCTCTGCTGCAACGTAGTAAGGTATTCTTGGTGCCAGCGTTTCCAGAATCCTTGGTAGAGTGCTTGGACACCTTGCCAGTAGTAAAATCTATTTTCAGGAATGTGGCTCAGGTCCCCCTCGGGAAGGAAAGTAAATGTTCTGCCATGTTCTCTCAACAGGTGTGCTGGAGAAAGATAGTTGACGTCGATGTCCGGTGTGTAGTACAGTGGTCTTGAGATCACCACGCACTGATCTGGGCAATCACACATTTGTAGATGCCTCCGAGCAAGAACAAGTGGATTTCAGTACGATTACTGTGCTCCAAGTCGAGGGTGGCACCCACCCAACAATCCTGGCCCACCTTAGACTTATGCGCAGCATTTTTAAGCGCAGACTAACCCAAAGAGAGAGACAAGATCTAAACATGGCACCGAGCAAAGATTCGGACCGAATCCCCCGTCGTACTAAAATGGATCGATGCGACAGCTACCATTTACCACACATTTGTGGCAAATCGGAACAGAGCGGCAATACTTAGGCAGTGCATTGAGTTGACCCGAGCACGCACAATTATACTGCGTACAATCGAATTTACATAAGCATAAGCAGCTTAATCGTTATAAGACTGTGGACAAGAAAAGCTGGATTGTATCATTAGCCCCATATTAGGATCCGATGTGATAGTTCGAGCCCAAGGATGACAAGAACAGTCGAATCTATCTTTTGATGCAAAACATCCACTTTGGCTACCTTGCTCCAAAAGAGACACAAAGGCTCTAACAGTCACTCCTCTGTGAAGGACTCACTCCTTTTGAGATAACTTGATCTTTTAGGATTTCTTGTTAACCTTCTTACGTGGATTTCCAGCTATCGACGGCCAGCACCTATTAGGTCTGTTAAAATTTAACGGTCCCTTTAGTATCTCGAACTTTCGTTCCCTTATTTCTTAGCTTTTGTAGGTCAACATATGCTCAGCATGACCCTTTCAGGGTATTATGTTCTTACTACAATAACCTGTATCCATGTATTTCTTGGAACACTTGCATGAAATCTTCTGTTCTTTCCTACTAAAGAGAACAACAGTATAACTCTTCCTCGTGACCTTTTTGAAATAGTTATTCTTCGACTCGGATCTATTCCCGCGATTCGAGCCGTACGTTTAACGGCAGGGCCCCTTGGTCGATTGCGCGCGAGGTATACAGCGGGAGCCTAGCGGGAAAAAAGAGCACAATCTTGGTGGTCTATGGGAAGCCGCTGTAAAATCTGCGAAACGGTTGCTAGTGTCGATCACAGCCACAGCGTCTCTGACATTTCAAGAATTTTTACACAATGGTAGTGGAAATTTGGAACCGTTCTCATTTTTCGTCCCATCACACTGATGTCGTTAGACCCTACTAATGAACGTTGTGGTAAGCCATCAACTGCTCCCCCCGATATCAACCTTATTCCCGTCAAATGACCTCTGGTGAAAAGATGGGAACTTGTTCCAAGGCTAAAACACGCCTTCTGGATTCAAAGGCGAGTACCAGCAAGAACAGCAGAATCAACACAAATGGAAGCTTGCACCTTCAAATGAAAAAGGAGTAAGAACTTCAGATGGGATATTCAAAAAACCAGTCACCTGACTATATCCGAAAACTTCCAAAATTATCAAGAATTATTAAGCCAAACTGCAACTTGTCTCAGCCACAGCCAACTTTGCCAGAATTCTAAGAACTTCAACATCAACGAGCCGTATCAAATTGCGATTCGCTGCTGCACCTATGCCGCCCTCACCGCCGCCTCTGCTGCCGACAGATCAGGGAACCTAAATTGTTTAGTTGAGTCTTAAAATAACCTTTCAAATCGTGAAAACTAAATAATGTGATAAAAAAAAAGGATAATCCAACTGGTACCCGAGCAGAGACCAACGGTTGTAATATAGAAGAGCAAAACGCATCTACGTGTTCGCTTTAACAGAACAAAACGCCACTACGTCGCGCCGTGACGTATGTGGCCCTCAAGGCAAGAAAGCACACCGGTAATTGCCCAACGTGGACTAAACGCTGACGAATCGTCCCCATAGAACCTCCAAGACGAAGTCTCGACCACTGAATCCCGAGTACAGGTCATCAAAAAGGAGCGCATCCAGACGAACGTGAAGGATGTCCACCTTAATTTGTCTGTAAGCTAACTTTAAGAAATTTTTTTGTTTGATACAAAACTAACAAAACAAAAATAAACAAAATTCATACTATTAAAAATAGCCACTGCTTAGCGCTAACGCTGTCGATTTCTGATTTGTCGCTGCTATTGTCTCAGCCACCGCAACCGCCACCTTTGCCAGAATTCTAAGAACTTCAACGTCAACGAGCCGTTGTCAACATGCGATTCGCCGCTCCACCTACGCTGCCCTCACCGCCGCCGCAGCTGCCGGCACTGCCAACGCAGAGTCGCTGCCATCAGCCAGATTAGGGAACCAGCTTAATTGTTTAATTTAGTCTTAAAAATACCTTTCAATAAAAAGAACTTATAGTTCATTATAATAATTCGTAAAAATTAAATAATGTGAACAAAAAAATAATTAACTTGTACACTTTGCACAACCCTTTATAGAATCCTACCTAGTATTTGGCTTATGCGCCTTTTTGTCTAACTAATCCTCAAAAATTAAAAGCAATCGTCGATAAATTTTTCAGATCCATGTAAATGAAAACCTCCACCTTCGAGCAGTTGAGCGCTCCGGAGTTTCGGAGTTGTCCGAAAATTTCAAAGGGTACATGCAAACGCAGGCAGTGTCTAGATCAGACACAAAACCTAAGTCTAGAAACCGACCTAAAGAATTTGTTATACCTTATACCTTGAACCACTGTACCAAAAGAAAATTAGAACAAGAGAACAGTTTGTATGTTAGTATAAGAGTTAGAGGTTAGGCTTAGAGGTAGAGATAAGCAACTCAAACGGGAATAGCGAAAAGAGCAACAACAAATAGTACAGCAAAGCAGAGCTATGCTTGGATTAAAATTAATAAATATTAATTCCCACCAAATATATCACTGCACACTTGTAAGCGAGCCGGAAATTATAAAAGTGATTTAAAATTGTTGAAAATTTTAAATGTATTTAAATCAAACGCCGGTTTGATCGCAAGGTAGGCAAAATTAAGATATAAACGCAGAGCGCACAAAAAAAACACGTCCGTTCGCTTTGAAAGGCAAAGAAAGATTGTGATATGGTTAATTTGAACTTAATACATGTCAGACATGCCAGCAGTAAAATCATGGTGTGTCGAAAGTGATAAAGCTGTAACGTTATCGTGGTTGACCAAGTGAGTTCTGTTATGTTAAAGTCACCCAGAATCACAAGCAGGTCGCTATCGGACATAAGATTAAAAAAGGCTTCATATCAGAAAAAAAGGTACTAGTATGTAGGCGGTTCGGATGAATGCGGTACATAAGCACAGTATTCCGTTCAGCTTCCACAGCATAAAGCTTTGAGAGAATCCTATGTGTAGGCAGTTCCATAATTTCGGTGACTTCAAAATTCTGTGGAAAATTGCGACTTTTAACTTGAAAAATGATGCTCAAATATTCTGGGAAGGCATCTTTGCTGAGGATAGGAGTCCAAGGAGTACGGCATTCACGGTATTCACAGTAGACGGACGAAAGCCTACCTCAAGCTCTCCTCTCATATCTGACTAATGAGGTTTCCTCATCTGTCTTTTTGCGTTCTAGGAAATGTTGAAGTTCATGGATTTTAAGACGCCAGCATCGATGCATACGAAGCTTATGTGTACGTCGTTTCTAAGTCGGAGAGGCGATCGTTTCAAAGTTTTGTTCGCTAAAAGCGTTGAAACTCTGTGCATAACCGCTTCAATACGTGTACGTATGTGTGAAGTAAAACTAAAACATATGTTGGCTCCATATGACTTTAGCAATGATGCCAAGCTTTTAGCAATATGAATATGGGAATATGGATATATCGCTAGGATATCCGTTCCTCAACATCCCGGCCCGCCCTAAAACATCGTTTCTGAGCATGGTAAAATAGCTTTCTTTGTGATAGGACGAGTTGCTTCTCCTGCTGCAGTTTTCAACGTGACTGACCAGACCATCCGCTCCTGTGAGTGTTCCGATGACTTTTGCTAGTGGCCAGGCAGCGGGTGGCGTGTTGGAGTCCTTGAGTAGAACCACGGCTCCGATGTTGGCATTCGGTTGGGGAGTTTTCCATTTGGGTCTCTGCTGCAACGTAGTAAGGTATTCTTGGTGCCAGCGTTTCCAGAATCCTTGGTAGAGTGCTTGGACACCTTGCCAGTAGTAAAATCTATTTTCAGGAATGTGGCTCAGGTCCCCCTTGGGAAGGGAAGTAAATGTTCTGTCATGTTCTCTCAACAGGTGTTCTGGAGACAGATAGTTGACGTCGATGTCCGGTGTGTAGTACAGTGGTCTTGAGTTCACCCCGGCACTGATTTGGCAAGTAGAGTGCGCATCTGCTCAAACGTTAGGACGGTGTTGCCTATGATACGGCGCAGATGAAGCTTAACCGAGCGTACGGCGGATTCCCATTTTCCGCCCCAGTGGGGTGCGTATGGCGGAATGAAGACCCATTTGATGCCTTCATCTGCTAGTGTCTGTGTGACTAGATCCTTGTGTTTCTGTGATGCAAGGAGGTGTTGTATCTCATCCAGTGCTCGCTTTGCACCGACGAAATTTCTGCCATTGTCACTATAGTTTTGGGCGAATTTCCCGCGGTGTGACATGAAACGTTTTAGGGCTGCCAAGAACGTCTCGGTGCTGAGATCTGTAGCCAGTTCCAAATGTAAAGCCGGCGTGACGAGACAGACAAAGAGACAGATATATCCTTTTGACTTCTTTGCATACCTCGTAATCGCATCCAGAATGGACGAACGGAAGCGATTGTGTGATTCGGATGCTTGGTAAGTCGGACATGAACTGGTGTGTGGTGTGCTGCCTCTGTCCGAAGCATCGTATGCAGCGGTGAGTCACCTTGCGGATTAGGCTTCTTGCTCCCAGTATCCAATCCTTTTGCCGGATAATAACAAAGAGTGCCGATGTGCCTGGGTGTAGGGTAACCCAGTGTTCATGCTCCAGGATAAGCTTCGATGTGCATTTGGTAGCAGTATGGGATGCTTGACATCTTCTGATGCTGCGAACGACTCAGTCGTCCGCCAACTCGTAGTAGATCATCCTTGTCGATGAATGGTGCCAGCTTCAGGAGTCTTGGGCATGCTTCAAAGCAAGGATACGTGATGCCTGGATTTCATTAAAGGACAGCGCTCGTGACTGGAACGATTTGCGTGGGTCCCTTGGTCGTTGTGTAAAGCGTAAAACATAGCCCAGTATGTGCAGCAGCTTCGGCCAAGATGAAATGCGTTGTACAAGAATGTCGATCCGAGTTTCTGCTTTGTCTATCGCTCTGAGTGTGACAATGGATGCCGTCTTCAGCTCATATTGTGGGTTGTTTGCTGAAAGTACAGTGGTCTTGAGTTCACCACGGCACTGATCTGGGCAAGTAGAGTGCGCATCTGCTCAAACGTTAGGGCGGTGTTGCCTATGATACGGCGCAGATGAAGCTTAACCGAGCGTACGGCGGATTCTCATTTTCCGCCCCAGTGGGGTGCGTATGGCGGAATGATCTAAGCAAACCTCTTGATTCTCTATCTTTACCTTGTATTGCTCTTCGTCAAGTTGCCATGGTGGCCCCTTCCACCATAGTTGAAAGTCTTTGAGTTGTGAAGTCATCATTCCTCTTGATGCGCAATCTGCAGGATTCTTCTTGGAGATGACGTGATTCCAGGCTTGTCGTTGTAGCGTGTCCAATATTTCGGAGGTACGATTAGCTACAAACGTTTTTATCTTTGATGGTGGATGTGATAACCAAGATAAGACTATGGTTGAATGACACCATGCGTGAACTCTTATGTCTTAGCCGCCAGGAGTGAGACAGAGTAGGTTCCGTCGTTATTTTGGAATCTACAGTAAACAGCCGCAGCGTATGCCTTTGTGGAAGCGTCAGAAAAGGCGTGCAATTCAATTGAGTTTTCCTCATTGATGACAAATCGGGGAATCTTCAGCTGGTGAAGCGCGTCGAGATCCGCTCTGCGTTGGAGCCAGGAGTCAGCTATTTTGGGTGGAAGGTCAGAATCCCAATCCAGATCCAATAGCCGCAATTGCTGGAACATGATTTTGAATTGGACCAGAATCGGAGACAGGAGTCCAAGAGGGTCGAAGATATGTGCAACATCTGAAAGGATTTGCCTTTTTGTACATCTTGGGTCTGGGGACGTCTTGTACATCAACAGGTCCTGAGAAGGGTTCCAAAAGATGCCAAGTACCTTTACGTAAGCATCCTTTTTTTCATTTCCGGTGACGTCAGCAGCGTTGGAGTGTTCCTTGCTGGTACGTGGTGAATTGGAAACCCACTTGCCGAGTTCCAATTTGGCGTGTGACATGAGTTGGAGCAGCTCATTACTATTGGCCATGAGATCGAAAAATCCTCCAGAAGGATTTTCGATGCAGTTGGATATTGATCCTGGTGATCTATGCCAGTTGCTCCAACACTATTATGGCCAGGTATGGTCTGCAGGCTGTGCCATAAGTTACGGTACACAGCTGGGAGTGTTTGAGTGGCGCAGATGGATGTTCTCGCCCCACAACTCTCTGGTAGTTTTGATGCTCGGGATCGGGAAAACACAAATCGATACATCCTGAAGCGCAAGCATACAGAAAACAGATTCCGCTGGATGCTTGGCCCGATATGTAGAGTGTCATCTAGTGCCAAGCCTTTGGCGTCCTTAAATGACCCGTCGAATATCACCCTAAGTTTTCGTCCAAGTACAGGGTGATGCGGTAAATAGAAGACTTGTCCTGTGTCGCAGCTTGGCTTCTCGACTTCTTGCATGTGGCCAAGCTTGATATACTCTTGCATGAATTTGATGTACTGCTCCCGCTACTCCTGATTTGATTGGTCTCTCTATTGGTCGAGCGATGTGACTCACTGTCACCGATGTGGATTGAGGAGCGTCCTCGGCGCGTTGATCCTCGAACCTAGTTAACACAGGGCTTCCTGTAGCCTGTGAACTTTGTACTTGTGCATGTATTGGGGTGTGATGTCTACCTTGACATATTTTGCAGTTGAATTTGGATCCAAACTTACTTGAAAAATGTCCAGGTTTTAAGCAATTGAAGCAAAGCAGCTTCTACTTTGCCATTGCTCATCTTTGCTCACAGTTGAGTGCCAGAAATTCTGCAGATGCATACAGGGCTTTCTCCTTCATGTTTCCTTTGGCGCCACTGCCCCTTTCGACAGCCACCATTGCGTGCATGGACTTCTTGACCCTGTCAGTATGGGCCGTGTGTTTTGTTTCCCAAGTGCTTTGGCATTGACTCAGCTCAAATTCTTCAAAGCGAGTATCCAGGAACTTGAACAAGTCCTCGGTCTTTGGCGAATCCATATCGCGGCTTTCCTCGATCCATTTGCGGCGTGTGTCGGCATCCATATTCTGCAGTAACAGGAAGATGATCCAGCAATCGCGTGTGCTCCGTGTGCTCGTTAGCTCCATCCGTCACTTTACGAAGCGCTGATACATTAATCTTTGTAGTTGTTGGCAATTGTGTAAACTTTTCCAACAACGAAAACACTATATGGCGCGACCTGTCGTATCTCTCATTCAAACGCAACAATGCCGTTTCGTATGCACTGTCGGTAATTGGCAAATGTGCAATCAGATTTGCCTCATCGCTCAGCAACGATTTCAGGTAATTGAACTTTTGGGTGTTAGACAACTCTCGTTTCCTATGAATGGTACTCTCAAATATGTCTCGGAATGCAGGCCATTCCTTGTAGTTGCCAGAAAATGGCTTTATGTGTATTTTCGGTAGTACGTTATATGTTGGTGGCGCGTCTATGCCGCCATCTGGCGCCGAGTTGGCTGAAGAAGAAGAAGCGTTTTGTACGGACAAGCGTTCAAATATTTGTTCAAATAGTCGTTGTTGTTGCTGCAATAACTGGAAAATAACGTCTCCATTACGCGTCATAGGGTCGATTTTTTGCGGTGTCTCTTACGGCTCCAGTGAGCGCTTCTTTGCGTTGAGAATCCGCCTTGCGTTCATGTACCTTTCTTCGTACACTTCGTTGTCGTCGGATGGGTCTACATACCCATCGACCATGTCATGATCGTACATTGCGTCTCCCAGTTTCTCGAACTCCCTCCATGCGATTTCGAGACGATCAACCATGACCTCCACATCACTTGTTGTTGTAGTTGCTGGTAGGCGCTCAGCTAAGGACAAGATCCGTGTGATCGTTCCCTTGAGTCTGCGGCGGCCTGCGACCAGAGCTTTGTATCCCTCCATGTTAAGGCGATACTCCTTGAGTCATATAAACACTTAAACACTTTCAACAAATCCGGGTTTGAAGGACCAAACAATATGTTATGGTGAGAAATAAAACGCCTTCGTTTATTTCTGCATGTGTGGACTGTATATTTGTGTTTGCTGGTTCTTAGCGGATCGCTTGCGAAATGTAAACTGAAGAAAAAGATATGGCAACGCAGCGTCAAGAAAAGAATACATAAAATATAAGACTAAGAAATACAACTCTGTGCATAACCGCTTCAATGCGTGTACGTATGTGTGAAGTAAAACTAAAACATATGTTGGCTTCATATGACTTTAGCAATGTTGCCAATCTTTCAGCAATATGAATATGGGAATATGAGTATGTCGCTAGGAAGTGATATCCGTTCCTCAACAGAGCTATCGACTTCAAACTTCGCACACCCCCTTTGCTCGCAGTATATATGTAAGTCGGAGCGGCTGGAACGCTCGGGAATGCTATAACTTCCATGGTATAAACGATATAATAACAGATATCTTGAATTTTGCTCAGACCCTCTGTTGGAACTTATGACTACAGCAGAATTTCCTCATATTTCTACATATTTATAATTCTTTATGATAGCGGCGGCGTACGTCAATAGGTGCTCATCACTGGTCTACAAGCTCCCTCTTCATCTTATCTTCCTCTCCCGTTCCGGTCTTGTGTAAGTGTCTTATCGCCGCTAAAGCTCGGCGCTTGCTGTTCAAGAAAGGCATAGTGTGCGTGGCTGGCTTTGGTTCTCCGGGCGCCGCTATAGAAAGGATTGGCAGCTTTGATGTTTGGTTGCTGTTGGCTTCACATATAGGAAGCTTTTTGGGTTCTTGTTAGAATTGCCTCGCGCCGAGCAGACCTCTAGCCGTTGACCCTCCGCCACAGATTGAATACCCGAATAAAAGTTATGAATTGTCATTGAATTATTTATTGGGACCTGGGAAAAACTGCCTGCTATTAAAAAGCTGGTTGCTCAACACTTTTTTTTATGGGAATCTGAGTCTATCTAAAATTTTATTTTGAAGGACCTATTGTATCCTATAGCTGAAATATAAGAATGATCAAAAGTCAAATCAGAAAAAAACGCTTTTTAAAGTCGCGTTTTTTTTTTGTTAGTCGTGACTCGCAGCTCAAATATGTATGTATGTAACTTTTGATAATAATGATTGAGCATATTTCTCCCTGTTTCTTTTTTTTTTTTTATTCAATTAAAGTCTATTTCTAAAAATAAATTATCGATAGAAAAATTTGTGGATTAACGTCACTTATAAAAAATATAATTTGGCGTTGGGCCAAACGGGAAAATATCTCAGTTGATTAACGTTATTTTCAAAAAAATGTCATTTACCCAAGTGTCATACTCTTTTTCCCTAAATCAAAATCCTAAAATACTTCTATAAGCATAAACATTTTGAGAACATTTTTTTTACATTGTTATTGCGTTATAATTTGTTCCCTGATGTCAATAAATTATTTACCTTCCTAATGCATGCGTCTACCAATAGGTGGCGCCTCAAGGAAAAACTATGTGGCAACTCGGCTAAACTGTGGGGCACTTCTGTGCTCCAATTGCACCTTTATATAATATATATATATTATATATTATATATTATATATTATATATTATATATTATATATTATATATTATATATTATATATTATATATTATATATTATATATTATATATTATATATTATATATTATATATTATATATTATATATTATATATTATATATTATATATTATATATTATATATTATATATTATATATTATATATTATATATTATATATTATATATTATATATTATATATTATATATTATATATTATATATTATATATTTGTAATATATATATATTACATATTACATTGCAAAACAAAATCTTTATATGAATATTAAAAAAATGTCCACAATTGTTTTGGTTATTTTGATTTCTTCTAAATGTGCAATTGATAACATAAATTACCGAATCGGGAGTACGGGGCGTTTCTAGAGCGCTTTTGAATGTGATTGGATGCGATTGTAGCTGGTATAATATCATTGGTCGCCCTTGTCTGTTACTCCCAGCTACTTTTTTAAAAGAGAAACAGAAGATTAAGAGAAATCTTAAGAGAAAAGTGGCGTCATTTAATGTAGTAAAGATATTACAAATTTTTTTGGAGAAAAATTATTAAAACTAATGCGAATTAATAATTTACAAATTTTTGTTTTTATTCATTTATTAATATTGTAATATTGCATTTAAAAAAAATGTATTTTGGCGGCTTTTTTAAATTTATTTTTACATCTTCAATTAACAATAGTTATTGTTTATTTTGCATGCATTGTGTGTTTAATGCAACATTTAAATATACTTATGTTGTTCCGGCAAAAATCGTTTGTATGTATAACATCACAAACACAAATATATGTATGTGTATGTATGCTGCCCCAAATTGGTTCCACATGTACGAACCGGGTTTGGACAAATCCTGGTTGCGAACGATCTCGAACGTGGGTTGTTGGCTCTTAATCGAACAAAGCGAACAATCCGAACGCTTCATGAAAAGTATCTAAAAGTTTCTGCACCTGCGCTGCAATGCCAACAGGGAGGGTCGGTTTACTCGTAAAATTAGTGACGATTGAACATCGGCACGCATTGGTGGTGCTTTAAAATCGCGTCTTTTTTATCTGAAGTACGGTTGTATTGACATCGTATGGTATGCGCCGCTGACTCATTATGCTTTATACGACTCAAGTTCGCGTTTCAAATCCACAAGCTTCAGGATTTTCCGAGTTTAATACTGTTTTAGATATCCACATTTCAATATATTATATGAATGTTATATATAAATATGAGCGGGTTTTCATAATTTGTATCTTAAAGTAAAATCTGTTTTTTTTTCCTTGACTCAAGAACGATATTTCCACGTTATTAAACATCAATAGTCACCTAAATTTGAAAATTTGTACACAACAAAAACAAGTTTGGTTCCTATTTAGCTTTCAGGACGCTTTCATTATTTAATATATTTGTAATTATTTAATATTGTTATGTGTTAATTCGCGGACCTACGTTAACCTTTAAAACTCTCAATAATCATATTTGTGTATTTAATGTGACCCAAAAATTAATTTTATTTACAAAAGTGCCATATTAAGCTTGAACGCATCAGCTTTTTCTTTTCTAGTCATAGAAATAAACTTCTTCAAATATTTTTAACGATAAACAAGGGTGTTATTAAGAAAGGTGAGTATCCTTCGATCCGCTGTATGTATGTATGTATTTATATGTGCTGTAGCTATATAACCATTGAATATCTTTATCATTGTTACGAGGTCTTTTTCATACAGGTATAATTAAACTTAGTTTGTTGCCCCAATCTGGTGCTCTACACAAGCGTTGGTCGCAACAGGTGCACTTCGCACACGTAATCTTTAAATGCTGTTGAGGATTACGGGTTGCGGGTTGGGAACTTGGGAAATCGGAACTGGAATCGAAATTCGCGTTGCTCGCAGTCGTTCCAGGGAAAATATTTTATCTCACTCTAGGTAGTTGGAGTTTGTGTGAGATGGCTCTGACTGGACTGGTTTTTTGAGTACGCAATATGTAACAGCATGTTTGTATGTATATACATGTACTTACATTAAATCATCTTTAAATATACTCATATACTTTTATTGTTGTTTATTAAACGAATTCCACAATATCATAGTAAATGTGGCGTTCTTAGCCCATAACAAACTTATGTACAACTTTTTCGTAAACAATTTCACAAGTCTTAATCTACCACTTTTCGGATACCTGTAAGTCTCTTCACCGGGCTTAAACAAGGATTACCGGTTTCTTCCAAAAGGCAAGAAAGAGTAAGGAATGATGGCTACATAACATATAATATACGATTTAAAAAAGTATTAAGAAAAAACCTAAGAAGAATTAAAAATTAATGAACCCCTACAATTAAATGGGGTCTTCTCTTAATGAGGGATTTTATCTACACATGTATATTAATCATACATAGTTTTTTAGATCCTCATAAAATCAATTTAGGAAACCATTTCAAACTCCCAAAAAACACTTAACCTTAAAGTTAGGGTATGGCAGCTTTACGATATAGTCGTCCATTCTTTGCCGTTACAAATTATATATGTGTACATCCTACTTATTTGCAAGTATACATGTGTACTCCTATTAGCTTTTAGACAACATATTATGTCACTTAAACAGGCTATTTTGTGTACCTGACCAAGAAAAGAAACTCCCTAACATTATGCATTGATTTAAATGTTTGCTATATTTTTAGAACACAGAAAAATTTTCTTTTTTTTTAAAATAACATAAATACATTCAGGAATATTTTAAAACGAGAACGGAAAGCTCGCTTCGGGCGGAGCCGAAGTTTATTTACCGTTGCAGTTACATAGCGGCTTTAAGATATAGAAAATTTCGAAAATAGTTCACCGATCCTTATGAAATATTCAGAATAAGTTTAGTTGATATGAATTGGATTTCAAATGAAATCCAAAGCTTTAACACGAAACTTTTACGAAAGTTGTGGCACTTCCGCGCGTTTTTGTTATATGGTGGCTATAGGATAAAGTCGGCCGATCCGTATGAAATTTTCCAAATGGGCGTATGTTTTATAAGAGGGTCTAAGCAAGTATGAGTCGCCTATCTTTAAAAACATAAAAGTTATAGCATTCCCGATCAATCTGTTAGCTTTAGCAGCTTAAGGATATAGTCAGGCGATCTCGACCTTTTCGACTTATGTATATACTGCGTGCAAAGGATAGTAGGGTGTGACTAGTTTGGGCAGAAACAGGCAGACGGAGAGACTGACGGATAGACTAACCGACGGACAGGCGGGCAGATGGAGATACATCGGACTTACATCGACTTAAGACCTGGTCTAGAATATATATACTTTATAGGGTCGGAAATATCTCCTTCAATGCGTTGCACACTTATGACCAAAATTATAATACCCTCTGCAAGGTGTTTTTCATTTTATCTTACAGGTCCCTCGCAAAATGTTGATATCTTTCTTAATCATAGGTTACTCCTTTTATACATAAAAAAGTCAAAATATATTATGAATATATTTGACTGCTTGCCAGGTAAAAATCAAGCCCAATATAATAGTGTTACTTTGTTTTTATGTTTCTTCCAAACTATAAGATATTTTCACTTTGTATTCAAAATATAAAAATACAAAATAAAAAAATTTAAAGTGTAATTTATTTTTTTTTACGAATTTAATTTAAGTTGTTAAATCCTCAAATTGTTTGTATATTTATTGTAAATATTTTAAATTGGAAAACATAAATCAAAATTGGTATATCCATAAGCAAAGCTTACATATTTTGCATATATACATTGAATTATAGTTAAGAAGTACGTTTTATTCAAGAAGTCAGGTTGTTAATCCAGATTAGGCCTAGAAATCTGGTGAAACTGGCCTCTCAAAACGTCAACACCATACGAAAGAGAGTTTAAAAAGCTGTTTATCTTTGTGGGCCCTCTTCAAGAACAAGCAGTAATAGCGTATCTTTCTTCTAAGCGGGTGTACTGAAAACACAAAACTTCCGTTGATTCTGACACATTCTTGTTTTAAAAATAGTGCTAATATTTTCAATATACTAAATAGTCTTCTTTGCATTTAAGGCTTAAAAAAAAAAAACCACTTTAAAAATTTTGCACAAAACGTCGCAAAAAGCCTTTAGCTTTTTGTCTATGCGTGCAAGTTTATGCAATAATGCAAAGCTTTCATGTGAACGTCTATTAAAAAAGCTGCGAAAAACGTGTTTTACATCATATAGATATAGTACATATCCACAGAGTAAAGAGACCTTACCATCGGCTTGATAGGATGAAATAGGACAGCAGTTGGCTAGATAAAGGCAAGGAAAACTAGTTGTTGATGGAAAAAAATCAACATTACATTAAAAATAACAACAGGTGAAGACGAAAGAAATTTCAATAAAATGAAACTAAAAAGTTGGGTTCTTTTATGCCGAAGGAAGTCAAGCAAAGCCTGCTATTAGAAGCGTTTGCAGCCCAGCCGGTTATTTCGGCTTTTATGAATGTCCAATTTTCATCGACGGTAATATTTTTTACTTTAACCGTTTCAAAAAAAATAAAAATTAAAAAATGTTTTAATATTAATATTAGGTATTTTAAAACAAGTTTTATCAAATTAGAAATGATTTTTTCCGTTTCAATATAGTTAAATGTATTTATAGTTATATGTATTTATGTGGTCAATAGGGATAAGAAAATAAAGATATGGAAAAGTATCTTGCCCATATCATTGCAGAGGGTATTATAATTTTGCTCAAAAGTGTGAAACGAAAAGAAAGAAACATCTCTGACAATAATACTAAGTGTCTAGCTTGCATAGAAACAGACAGATGGACATGCTTATATCGACTCAGGAGGTAATCCTAATCCAGAATATATATACTTTATAGGGTCCTAGATGTTTCCCCTTTACTGCTTTGCAAACTTCTGCCCATATTAAAGGGTATACATTTAAAATTTTAAAATTAACACTTTGGTTGTTCCCTCAATTGTTGACAATTACTGTTGCACTTTTCCTTAAGGAATGTTCAGAATTAGTGGATTCAAACGCATTTTACATTGACATGGCAGTTTTGCCGAGCGTTCTGTTTGCCACTATAGGACTCAGTCAGCCGATCCGTAAAAGCTGAAATCCTCATAAAAAAGGCTCTGATTGAATTGACAACTTCTAGCTGTAAAACTAAAACTGGTAACTGGATATAGGTAACTAATGGTAACTAATGGATATAGTCGACCACAGCCTGGTGTTTATCAAGAACTTTATTGCAGCGAAAATATAATCATTGCTACCCGGTATACTTATAGACGAAGTAACACATTATGCGGGGTCAATTTAAAAATGCCCAACCTAATATTGGAATCAGAAACAATCTCATCGTTGTTCGGATTAACAGACAATACGTTTGTTTTGATTTCACCATTATGGGAAAAAAAAATTACAGAAAAACAAGAATGGAAAACTTTGGAAGGGTCCGAAGTTCATAAACTCTTGCAGTAACAGTTATTCTATTGTTTAGACATATAGGGTCACGCCATTTCAAGTGGTTCACTTTGAAAAATTATTTAATTTAATTTTTTTTTTAATATTGGAGTTTTATATATATTTTTCTAAAGTTAAGTGGGTGTTTTTGTTGAAAGAAGTTTTTGTTGAAAAATATCGATAACTTTTTTTTATCGTTAAGCAACATTATTTGTTTTAAAACTTTTGTTTTTGTATATGTGGCGAATGAATACAGATAAATGTGTTATTCCTTTTTTTATACCCTTGCAGAGGGTATTATAATTTTGCTCAGAAGTGTGCAACGCAGTGAAGGAGACATCCTGGACCCCATAAAAAATATATATTCTGGATCAGGTTCACCTTCTGAAAAGATATTAGCATGTCCGTCTGTCCGTCTGTCTGTCTGTTTCTACTCGAACTAGTCTCTCAGTTTTTGAGCTACCGTCTTGAAACTTTGCACACGTCCTTCTTTCCTTACGCAGTATATATGTCGGAACGGCCGGGATCGGCCGACTATATCCTATAGCTGCCATATAACTGAACGATCGGAAATGCCACAACTTTCGTGTTTTTGGGCGTAGAAGCGCCGGACTTCTTTTAAAATTTATTTTATACGAATCTAACCTTGTTATACCCTTGCAGAGGGTATTATAATTTTGGTCAGAAGTGTGCAACGCAGTGAAGGAGACATCCAGGACCCCATAAAGTATATATATTCTGGATCAGAATCACCTCCTGAGTCGATATAAGCATGTCCGTCTGTCCGTCAGTCCGTCTGTCCGTCTGTCTGTTTCTACGCAAACTAGTCTCTCAGTTTTTGAGCTATCGTCTTGAAACTTTGCACACACCCTTCTTTCCTTTGCACGCAGTATATAAGTCGGAACGGCCGGGATCGGCCGACTATATCCTATAGCTGCAATATATCTGATTGATCGGAAATGCTAAAACTTCCATGTTATTGAAGATAGAAACTTGAAATTTGCACAGATTGACTATTAAGGGAATTTAGGCCGATTTGAAAAATTTCCTACGGATCGGCCGACTATATCCTATAGCTGCCATATGATTGATCGGAAATGCTATAACTTCCATGTTAATGAAGATAGAAACTTAAAATTTGCACAAATTCCCTTTTATGGAAATCTAAGCCGATCTGAAATACGGATCGGTCGACTATATCCTATAGCTGCCATATAACTGATTGATCGGAAATGCTATAACTCCCATGTTATTGAAGATGGAAGCTTAAAATTTGCACAGGTTCTCTTTTATATCTTATAAAATCAAAGCCGATCTGGAAAATTTCATACGGATCGGCTGACTATATCCTATAGCTGCCATATAACTGAACGATCGAAAATGCAACAACTTGCGTGTTTTTGGGCGTAGAAGCGTCGGACTTCTTTTAAAATTTATTTTATACAAATCTAAGCTTGTTATGAATGTTTTTGTAAAGATCGGCTAACTATATCCGATATTTACTATATCTTTAATCAATAGAAGCTGCTATTTAACTGCAAGAGTATATAAGCTTCGGCTCCGTCCGAAGTTAGCTTTCCATTTTCGTTTATTATTATTTGAAGCAATACGCTCCCCTTGGAAAATTGGGCGTGGCTTAAATATATAAAAAAATTTGTATTTAATATAAAAATTAACAATTTGTATGCATAATTTCTTTAATTATAATTTTTTAACTAAAATTAATTCAAAACTTCACTTATTTTTAACTTTTATAGAAATATTTTAACAGAATAAAAAAATTCGTAACGTTTGTATTTTGCTCTACCAAATGCTCTTATTAGAAACTGCGAATTTAATCATATTAATAGATTCAGATTGTTTTTATAACCTTTCTCCATTGATATTAATGAAAAAATAATAAAAACAATTTTTGATTGAGCATTTCGCAGCTAAAATATATCAATCAAATAATCTTAGCTTGCCTCATTAAAACATGAATTGCTCCAAATGTGGTAAAATGTGATTTTATTTACCTAAAGTATATACTTAAAATCATTGTGATCACGTGTGAGCATTTTTTTGTAGTGGTGCCGACCCCAGCTCTACAGCTCAATATGGGTAATTTTCCCGTATCGGCGGCATATATAGTGAAATAGTACTCGAATAATACTATAAAAAAACTGCATTTCAAAATATTGATTAGTTTTCGAGTTATTAATGAATGCCACTAAATCGCGATTTTGGGATGTTTTTCGAAATGTTAAATTGGCTTCTTTATGCGTCGCAAATAGTTTCGGATTGTAAAATGATAAGTTTTTCGCATATTACATTAAGTACTCATAAAAATCCTTTAATGATCAAAAAACTACATGTCGTTTTAAAATCATTTGTTTTGGACATAAGCTTTGTTTGCATTATAATGAATATACTTATGTACATATATATTATTTTTATTTGAGCTTTGGTTGCAATTATTACAAATTCAATTAAACATTTTTTTCTTATTTTGTTCTTGGTTTTTTAAAACTTAATTTTCATTTATTTAATTTGTTCTAATATATTTGTTTTTTTCTCAAATATTTTATTTCACCTATTTATTAATAATTTTTTAACTTTATAACATAGATTTAATTTATTGTATGTAATAAACGAATAAAATTTCATATTTAAATAGATAAAAAAAGTAAACAAAACAACACAGGGAATGCGCCACCAAGAAATCTTTTTATACCTTTGCAGAGGGTATTATAATTCTGGTCAGAAGTGTGCAATGCAGTGAAGGAGACATTCAGGACCCCATAAAGTATATATATTCTGGATCAGGATCACCTCCTGAGTCGATATAAGCATGTCCGTCTGTCCGTCTGTCTGTTTCTACGCGAACTAGTCTCTCAGTTTTTGAGCTATCGTCTTGAAACTTTGCACACACCTTGTTTCCTTTGCACGCAGTATATAAGTCGGAACGGCCGGGATCGGCCGACTATATCCTATAGCTGCCATATAACTGATTGGTCGGAAATGCTATAACTCCCATGTTATTGAAGATAGAAACTTGAAATTTGCACAGGTTCTCTTTTATATCTTATAAAATCAAAGCCGATCTGGAAAATTTCATACGGATCAGCTGACTATATCCTATAGCTGCCATATAACTGAACGATCGAAAATGCAACAACTTGCGTGTTTTTGGGCGTAGAAGCGTCGGACTTCTTTTAAAATTTATTTTATACATTATCTAAGCTTGTTATGAATGTTTTGGTAAAGATCCGCTAACTATATCCGATATTTACTAAATCTTTAATCAATCGAAGCAGCTATTTAACTGCAAGGGTATATAAGCTTCGGCTCCGTCCGAAGTTAGTTTTCCATTATCGTTTTTATATAGATACATATGCATGTATATATATATATATTTATATCGGATTAAGATCGTCTTCCATTAGAGCGAAGCGCGTTTCAAAGTTTACTCAAACGAAACAAGTTTACATACCAGTAAAACGCACGGGGAACATTGGGGCCGGACCCCCGGTACCGACTACAGCCCCTAAAGGTTGTTCAACCTATGAAACAAACATTTGTTTCACGGCTTGTCCGTGATACCTCAGAGATACCAAAACAAAATCCGTAATTAAGGTGGAGTGCATCAATAAATTTATATTTTCTCTCTCGAGGCTCATATCATTCTTCACGATATGTGTGCCTTTGTCGATGCTTGAGACGGTTTGTTCGCCTGGCGTTTGGCCAGAGTACATATTCATTTAAGAACAGCAGTGGAGAAATGTAAAACAAAAGAATCTTCCTAGGCTATACTCTAATAGCTTCCTTTGCATCTTACGTTATTGTCTAGTGAAACCTCGTTCAAGCCGGAGATCCTTAGCTCCGAAGTTTTCCCAGATAGGTACACCACTTTTAGACGGAACCGACCTCTCCAAAGAGGCCGGGGAGTACTACTCTTAGTAGACTTATCTTTTCCCTCTGGAGAGGGCAAGCTGCAAGAGTTTGGAAGCTTCGAATTTCTTTGCGTTAAGGTCATTTATTACCTGTTCTTATATACCGCCTTCATCCGAACCGCCTACGTACTGGCATTATTTTTCTGCTATTCAGTCGGTTTTCAATCTTATGTCCGATAGCGACCAGCTTGTGGTTCTGCGTGACTTTAACATACCAGAACTTACTTGGTCAACCACCATAACGTTACAGCTTTATCACTTCCGACACACCCTGATTTTACTGCCGGCGAGTTTGACATGTCATTAGATCAAATTAAGCATGTCAGAAATTCTTTAGGTGGGCTTCTAGACTTATATTTTGTGTCTGATCCAGATGGAATCATACTATCCAGATCCCTGCCTTTGATGACCTTCGAAGATCCATATCATCCAACGCTTGAGGTTTAAATCGAAACCATTGCCTTAGTCAAATCTCATAGCGTAGGTGATAGAATTCGCTGCTTTCGTAATACTGACTTTAAAAAGCTCAATAATTGATTCTTTCTTCTGATTGGTCTGATCTTTTGGCATACAATGATATAAATATATGATAGAATATTTTTATATTATTTTGAATAGTTTTTTTGACTCTTGTGTGCCTAATATATCTTAAACATATTAAAAATAGATTTTTAAACAATTTAAAAGAACTGGCTGCAATTTAACTTTTCCAAAGTACCTAGTAGCTTTACTGAATGTTGTAGAGAATATATTCGCCGTTGTTGCGTCCAGTTCACTCAGGATCCGAAGACGTTTTATAGTTTTATAGCGGAAACATGTATCTTCTCTATCCTTGCTCTCGTTTGAAAATTCTTTTGCGAATACGGATCAGGCCATTGCAGATCTATTCGCAAAAGTTTTCCAAACAACTATTCACCTTGTACTATTTCTGACCAGCCTTAAATAATTTATATTGTAAATTATATAATATAAAATTTTTTATAAATTAAAATATTATAAATATAAGATGGTCAAAAGAATTTAACAACCCTTAAATAACTAAAACTTCCTACATATCTTTAGTTCGTCCGATTCTTGAATACGATTCATGCGTCTGGAGTCCCCAATATGCGGTTTATCAAGACCACATTGTTAAAATTTAATGTTCCTTATAGGGTCTTTCGAACTTTCTCTAACTTATTTCTTAGCTTTTGTAGGTCAACATATGACCAGCATGACCCTTTTAGGGTATTCTGTTCTGACAACAATAACCTATATCCAATTATCTCACAGAACTCTTGGATGAAATGTATGAAAAAAATTGCATTTTCACTCTCTTCACCTTCTGCAAAGACTATATTACTTTCAACAATATTATTATAACCATCGCACACATTTAGCTCCTCGGTCACTTGCTCCTCTAGTAATATTCTTAAATCCTCATGTGGATATTTATAATTTCTTTTATTGGTTAAGGATTTTGAAATGTACCTGCCACCTTCTAGAACGTGTACTATTTCCAAAAGCCCTTGAATTTCGGACTTAGGTTGGTCTGGTGTCTTCCTTTACTTTAAAGTAACACAAAATCTTCAACTTTGTACTTTGTTATTTTTACCTGCACTGGCTAATACATTCTTTGCAGCTTGCGCTCGTACATTTGGCAGATCAATAACATTTTTTATGTCACTTGGTGGATGTAATTCTAATGTGCGTGCTACCTTTCCCAATAACATTTCTAAAAGACTTGCCTCCGTAGTGCGTTGGTTGTACAATCGATTGTCAACTGCATCTCTCATAATGCTGCAGTTGTCGACAAATTGTTTTACGTATTTTGACATATTGTCATACCAGTAGAAATCGTAGTCAAACCAGTAAAAACCGTAAGTTTTATTCAATGTCTTCCCAAAACGTAAATGCATTATTCACTCATGAACTTAATTGATAACAGACCATCTGAAAGCTCATGGCAACACTGATAAACATCAAGTTCTGCCATTTCAATGTATGTCTCGATAAAAAGTCAACATGTGCCATTCTTTTCCCTTCTCTTCTGAATATCGAATGTGAATAAATGCAAATCTTGTTTATTAATCGTCGCCTTTAACGAGTTGCAGTCCGTATAAACGACAAAGCTCCTGCCCAACAAATAATGCCGAAAATATTAAAGGAGTTCGCAACAGCTAAGGTTTCCAACTCATACGACTCTGCCGGGGAAGTAATTTTGCTATAGTATTCTATAACTTGCGTATATATGTCATTCGATTGGATAAATAGGGTCAAAAATAACTGGGACTGGTTTATCGGTAAGAGTGGTGTTGCGCTACCAACCGTTTTTGTAGCGGGATTCGAAAGTCAACTAGTTTAATTTATTCCAATGTTTTATTTAATAATTTAATAATCAATAACCCAGTAGCGGCGGCTCGCGGATCATCGGGATGTGCAGACGGTCCAAACCAATGGCATTGCAAGACGAAACCGCAGCTGTACGGCCGAGCGGCGCGAGGAAATAACAAGTAGTGCTGTTCCACCTACGCATTGCCCAAACCTGATAAGGCCCGAGCGTTAGAGCGCCCCACCGAACTACAAGGCGGGGATCGCACACCAATGCACAGCCCTGTAGGCGGAATTAGAAGCTGGGAGATGCAGAAATGACTGCAAATGACCGCTGTCAGGTGACTGTATCAACTACACTTAGAAAAGCGATTTCCCCGTTGGAAGTCCAGCTCTCAACACAGGAGCGGCGGGACATGGGACAGCTCGGCCAATATCTTCCACCATCCTTCAGGGTCATGGGATCGATTGCAAGAGATCGCATCCATTTAGCAGCATCTTTGGCGGTGGCAGAATTCTCTGAAGCAGGATCGGTGTGCCATTCGTGTGGCGCAGCTCTAGGATTCCTAGCTGCGGGCGACGGCAGCAGGGATACAAGGGACCTCCCCCATTGGAAAGTCGCGGGTAAAGGGCTAAAATAGAGGCAGCTCTTGGCGCTGGCAGAATAATTGCCTGCAAAGCAATGCACAAATCCGATACAGTAGAATGAACAGCAACTCCAGTCAAACCATCGCAAAGAACTTGACGATCGGCATCGAACGGAGCGGGACATGATGGAACCAAGCTTGACGACGCATCCAGAACCAAAACGGCGTGTCCATCGCTGGGTATCGGCTTCATTGTTGTCGGCAGTGGAGCAGCAGCAGCAACTGATGGCGTGGCAGGGTATGCGGAAACGGCAACCGAAAGGTCAAGGTGCTCGCCAAGAAAATGCGAGTGCACAACGTTGGCCAACTCCCAAAACTTGATTGAGAGTGCGCTTCCGATTTTGTCACCATTAACTTTCTCCATTTCGAGCTGGAGCGCCGAGAATTTACCAAATCAAAGCTGCACCAATGTGGCCCATAATGATTTGGCAGCTCGTTCCTGCTATACAGCTGCTGTACAAGATCAAGGAGATGCACAAGCTCCTGGTAGGCAACTTCAGCAGGTCCACGAACGATGTCTTAAACTCCGGACGTAAACCCGGACCGAGAAAAGAGAGTCAACAACGAGACCGAGAACCGGTATTTTTTAAGGGCACACAGCACTTTGCGAGAAGTTGCAACTAATGTGGCAAGCAATGTGGTACGATATCGTCGGGGTTACCAAATGTTGCGCTACCAAGCGTTTTTGGTAGCGGGAATAAAAAGTCAAGTAGTTCAATTTATTCCAATGTTTAATCAATAATCAATAACGCAGTAACGGCGGCTCGCGGATCAGCGGGGCGGGCAGACGGTCCAAACCAACGGCACTGCGGCGCGAGGAGATAACAACAAGTAGTGCTGTTCCACCTACGCATTGTCCAACCCCGATAAGGCCCTAGCATAAGGGCACCCCAGCCGCCGGGACAAGCTACACTTAGAGAACTGTTTATTATTTATTATTTATCTGGCACAAGTCCAAACAACAACCTTTTTTCGTATTTTTTTATTCTCTGGATTTCAAATAAATTGGTTTTTGTCTGCAGTTAAGAAATATAACGGTTGATTTAATTGTGAAAATCCCTTAATAAACTGTCACAAATAGGAAGCTAGCCCAATGAACTGCCTAAGTAAAGTGACTGACTGTGGAGGCGGAAGAGCAGCTTGGTTTAATTATATGTCATTTCAGCAGTTCAGTAATTTCATTAATTCAATAAATTTAATGAATTTTAGTACTTTGCCAACAATGAATGTAGTTTGATTTTATCTTGTCCCTCAAGATCAGTATTAATATCGACTGGCTCATTGCCGGTACATAAATTAACTACTTTGGTTCTTGAAATTGGTTTGATGAAACAACAATATCAAGACCCTGATTTAGTATTTCACGGTCAATTATAATGTCGGCATATCATCATCTCCTATTACGTGAAACAAAATTTTCAATACAATTATCATAAATTTTACGTTACGTAATATTTGTACAGAACTTTATATTCCATAACTGCCGATACCTTTTAGTATAACAATATTATTGAATCTTTTACCAGACAATTTGGTACTAAGTTTTCTTTCCTCAACGAGCATTCCGATCCAGAATCGAAGGTGGTTTCAAAAATTTTTTCTCCATTGTTCAGGCATCCCTTAGGTACTGCAACGCTGCACTGCTCCCTCCACACGATTTTCCCTGTGTTCTTATCTAATTCCTTCTTTGTACATTGTTACCCAAATCTCCGCACTTGTAGCAAGTTACCTTTGATTTATCACGGTGGTGACCAGCGTGTTTGCTATGTCGTGTCCTATCAGTAGCAAATTGTTTCTGTTGTTTTGTGAATCTGCATTCAAATATTTGATTGCCCAATTTTCCGCGGAAATGACACTCTATCGATGATTGTTTTTGCCCTTTAGAATATGTTTCAGACTACTGCTCCATAGCGCCGCTTTTCCTTTTAATAAAAGTAAACGCTTTTAATTCGAACCTGACTTTTACGCTAAAAAGGGAGGAACTGCGTAAAAAAACGCAGCCACCTATGCGCAAAAGTGATATACGGATGATTTTTCAACTTTATTTCTTGTTTCACATGTCTTTACGTCAAATAAACCATGTCAGAAATTTTTTAGTTAGGCTTTTAGACTTATGTTTTGTATCTGATCCAGATGAAAACACCCTTTCTATACCCCTGGCTTTTTTGACCCCCGAAGATCCGTACCCTACGCGTGAGGTTTGAATCGAAACCATTGCCTTAGTTAAATCCTATAGCATAGAAAATAGAATTCGCTCCTTGATTAAGGCTAAATTTAAGATAACATAATTCTCTCCTTTGATTGGTTTGATATTTTGGCATGCACTGATATAAATATCGCCTTAGACTTATATTACTTTGAATAGATTTTTTGACTCTTGTGTGTCGCAGAAAAATACGTCCCTTAAAGACAAGATATATTCGCAAAATGTTTCCAAACATCGTGTTCACCTTGTACTATTTCTGATCAGCCTTACATATAAGAAATTCGATCAGCCAATCTTATTTTTTGTGTAACTATCTTGAAGCGCAGTTATTTGCCCAATACAAACTTCAGTCCGATCTTAATGTAAAATTATTTCATTCTTTCGCTTCAGCCCTATCCGGGATACTTATTTTCTCTATGGGACCGCCCTAGAAAGATTAACTCAGGTTAACGACCTAAGTAAATGAGCTTAAATTTACCGACCATATATCGGGTGTGCTTACTTGGTGTACATACCAAGGGATTCATTAAAAGTTGGGCAAAAGATGTTGACGACCCTTGAATAATAACTTAAACTGCATACATATCTTTAGTTCGTCTGATTTTTGAGTATGGTTCAAGTGTCTAAAGGCCAAAATATGTGCTTCAAACAGAAAATTTTTTTCTTTTTGCCCTTAGGCATATGAACTGGGATCCAAGTATCCAACTCAAGTCTTATCGTAGCAGACTTCTCTTAATCAACTTACCATCCTTACTAAACCGTAGGACTATGCTGGGTGTCGTTTTCATTGCTAGCCTTATCAATACTAAGCTCGACAGCCAGCACTTGGGCCTTCTAAAATTTTACGTTCCGCTTAAGGTCTCTAGAACAAAGTTCTAAAAAAATATTTGAATTAGACTCCCAAGTACTTGGGCTTGCTGCTGGATACGAAGCTTCCTTGGAAGCCTCATCTGGTCAATAAGTGCAAACAGGCCAACGAACGCCTGAAATCATTCTACTGGTTAATGGGAAGTAAGTCCAAGCTGTGGACATCCTCAAAGTTACTTGTATACAAACCTATCATAAGACCGATCTGGACCTACGACCTTTCTCCCGGACAACAGTGAGCAGACCAGAAGACTGCGTAGGATCCACCCGTTTGACCTCTCATTTAATTCCTAGCTACTTTCTGCAGTTCTAACCAAATTTAGTTATAAGCGAAGCTCTTCGCTAAAAAATTTAATGGTAGTCCCTAAAGGACAGTTTTAAGTAAGCACCATATATAAACGAGAATGGAAAGCTAGCGTCGGATGGAGCCGAAGCTTCTATACCCTTGCCATTAAATAGCGGTTTCGATTGATTAAAGATATAGTAAATATCGGATACAGTTAGCCGATCCTTACAAAAACATTCATAACCAGCTTAGATTCGTATAAAATGGATTTAAAAGAATTCCGACGCTTCTACGCCCAAAAACACGGAAGTTGTGGCATTACCGATCTTTCAGTTATATGGCAGCTATAGGATATAGTCAGCCGATCCGTATGATTTTCCAGATCGGCTTAGATTCCCATAAAAGAGAACCTGTGCAAATTGCAAGCTTCTTTCTTCAATAACATGGAAGTTATAGCATTTCCGATCAATCAGTTATATGGCAGCTATAGGATATAGGCCGCCGATCCCGGCCGTTCCGACTTATATACTGCGTGCAAAAGAAAGAGGATTGTGTGCAAAGTTTCAAGACGATAGCTCAAAAACTGAGAGACTAGTTTGCGTAGAAACAGACAGACGGACTGACGGACATGCTTACATCGACTCAGGAGGTGATCCTGATCCAGAATATATATACTTTATGGGGTCCTGGATGTCTCCTTCACTGCGTTGCACACTTCTGACCAAAATTATAATACCCTATGCAAGGGTATAAAAAGAAAATCCATTTGACCGACTTTTAATGAAACCAAGCACACTCTTTGTTTGCCTTTGCCGATATAAGGTCGGTAAATTTCGGCTTAATGTATAATAGGACACCTAGATCGTTTACCTTACTTAATACTTCTAGGGCAGTCCTATTGAGAAAATAAGTAGCCTAGTGATGGCTTAAGCGATACACTGACATAAGTTTGCATTTTGACCCATTGAGTTTTAAGTAATTTGCAGAACACTAATTTTGGGACTTCTCCAGATCGGACTGAAATTTGTATTGGACTGAGGAAGATTTATATTGGAGGCAAAGCTTATCGTCATCTGCGTACATAAGTTCACGATAGTACGGTAAAGCAGAAGGCAAGTCATTTATGAAAATGGTAAAAAGTAAAGGCCCGATATGGCTTCCTTGAGGGACTCCAGATGTACCTCGGACTAGGTAAAAGATTACATCTTTAAAAAGGACGCGCTCGGTTCTTCGGATGCTGAGTAAACTAAACTCGGCTAAACAACGGCGAATATACGGTTAAGTGAGACCGGGCAACATAATACGTTGAAAAAGTAAATTGGCAGCCAGTTTTTTAAATTTCTTTAATATGTTTAAAAAAATTAGGCTCCTTGTAAGGGGGTTTGTTTATAACGGACGGATATTTTCACGGAACACAAGAGTCAAAAAAACTATTCAAACTTCTTTGAAAATCTTCTAAGGGGATATGTATATCATTGCACGCCAAAGATCAGATCAATTAAAGGAAAAAATTAATTTATTGAGCTTTTTAAAGTCAGCTTTACTCAAGGAGCGAATTCTATTTTCTGTGCTATAAGATTTAACTAATTGAATGGTTTCGATTCAAACCCCAAGCGTTGGATATGGATCTTTCTGGGTCAACAAAGGCAGGGGTCTGGAAAGGGTGTTTCCATTTGGATCAGATACAAAACATAAGTCTAAAAGCCGAACTAATAAAATTTCTGACATGGTTAATTTGACCTAAAGACGTGTCAAACATGCCGGTAGTAAAATCATGGTGTGTCGAAAGAGAAAAAGTTGAAACATTAAATTCTTCCATAATCACGAGCAGGTCGCTATCGGACATAAGCTTAAAAACCGATCTGTAGACGGTTCGAATGAAGGCGGTGTATAAAAACAGGTGTATAATATCAGACAAAGTGACCTTAAGGCAAAGAAGTTCTTAGTTACCAAACTCTCGCATCTTGACCTTTCCAGAAGAGAAAGAGGAATCTACTGATTTAGTACACCTCAGCCTCTTTGGAGAGGTCGGTCGCGTCTAAAAGTGGTGTACCTATCTGGGAAAACTTCGGAGCTAAGGATCCCCGGCTTTATCGGTTTCACTAAAGACAATATCAGATTATAGCCTAGGAAGCTTACATTCTGATAGGTAATAAGGAAGTAAGTTTGTTAGTTTTTTAAGGAAGTAAGTGGCTGATCCGTTGGTCTAGCTTTGGGGAGTTTGACTCTTTTTACCTTACTCAGCTGATGTTCTTGAACGGATATGTTCTCTGGCCAGAACAGTCTCAAACATCGACAAAGGCACACGTATCTTCAAGAATGATGTGCGTCTTAAGAGAGAAAATTTAAATTTTGTAATGTCCTCCACCTTAATTGCGGTTTTTGTTTTGGCTTTGATATAAGCCGAGATATCAATACCTGATGTTTCAGAATAAGCCGTGAAACAAACATTTGTTTCGTTGGTGGAACAACTTTTGGGGGCTTTGGTATCGCAGCTTGTGAAAGTGCGATACCAGTCGGTTTTGGGGGTCCGGACCCAATGTTCCCTGTAGGTTTTACTGGGGTATGCCGCAATGGGGGCTGTGTCGTCACTGGTAGTGATGCCATTGTAACAAATCGGAAAGTTTGGTATCCGAATCAGTCACACCTGGCTGTTGGAGTAGTCAAGGTGATCGAGGGTCAGTCAGCCAGAGTTGAGTGATGGTCGTCAGTGCGGTCAAAGGGTTAGCTGGTACACACGCCTCAGCTAGGTAGCTGTAGGCTGCTAAATTGAGAATCAAGCGCATTGAATTAATAGCTGATTTTACGAAAACCAGCATTCAATTCATTAAACCCGGTCATAGTGCGCCGCATGAACGCTCTCATCTCACTCTGCACGGCACGACAATCGCCGGGCCAGGACTCCGGGACACTCCGTTCGACACTGAGTCCGTGAATTTAAAAATTGAAACATTTTTTTAGTTATTTATTTTATTTTTATTTATTTTAGTTTCACCAATTGATTACATTATGATAACATAACATTATAACAGATAAATATTTAGTCCGTTTTGGCATGACAAGTACATTTTTCCTGCCTATTTTTTACGTGGTGCTGGTCCTCGCTTACATTTTTTGTAACTTCTGGGATCCGCCTTGTGTGGATCTTTCTACAGCTCAAAATGTATTACATAAAAAAAAACAGAATCTGAAAAACACATTAAACTTATCAAATATAGCACTGCAGAAATTGCATATATAATAATTTTTTATTAATTTAAATTATAATATTTATAATTGACGATAAAATAAAATATTGCTGTTATAAATTGTTGAGCAGATAAAATTCTAAAAGTTGTGCAACATTTTTTGACTTTTTAGAATAATAAAGCAGAAATAATTGCCCGCCTTGAAATAGGGAGCCTGAGACAGGCCATGGACAAGTCGGCTGTACTCCCAGTGTCCTAAGCCACTGCAGTCCCCTAAAGTCCGACTGAGTTATTCAATGTAATATGAGAAAAACGTACCCTTTAACAATCCTAAACCATTTTTTTTACAACAAAATGTGACCGTTTCGATTTAAGCCAATTTAACACATTTACATAATGCACACTAATATCGTGAGGCAAACGCCAAAATTAGCCCACATTAAAATATTATTTGCTTACTAAAAAAAAAACATTGCTTGTTTAAGAATTCCAATATTACAAACGTTTTGTCTGTTTCTACATATAAAAAAAAATAATAGGATAGGTCGATTTTTAAGATGCTTAGTTATTAATATTGTATATTAATATAAGGTTGGCAAAAAAGTCTTGCGGTATTTCCGATAGGTGTCTTTGCAAGCGCGTAGTTCTAGTTTTATTTATCGAATCGGTTTATGCTATACCTTTTTGGAAAGCTCTTTTCTCGCGCTAACACGTTTCATTTATTTATTTTAAAGAGAAAATACGGCATATTTTACAGATCTACTTCGATAAAGGCAAAAATGCAACTCATGCTGCCAATACAATTTGTGCAGTTTATGGAGCCGATACAGTTTCCATTTCCACCGCACTACGATGGTTTCAACGTTTTCGTTCTGGTGCAGAGGTGGTCGAAGATGCCCCACGGTCCGGAAGGCCTGTCGTCGAAAATTTTCGATAAAATCGCTGAATTAATCGAAAGAGATCGGCATAGTAGCAGCCGTAGCATCGGCCAAGAGCTGGGCATGAGTCATCAAACCGTTTTAAACCATTTGAAGAAGCTTGGATTAAAAAAAAAAGCTAGATGTAAGGGTGCCACACGACTTGACGCAAAAAAACATTTTTGACCGTATGGATGTATGCGAATCGCTTTTGAATCGCAACAAAATCGACCCGTTTTTGAAGCGGATGGTAACTGGCGATAAAAAGTGAATCACTTACGATAACGTGAAGCGCAAACGGTCGTGGTCGAAAAGCGGTGAAGCTGCGCAGACGGTGGCCAAGCTTAGATCGACGGCCAGGAAGGTTCTTCTGTGTGTTTGGTGGGATTGGCAGGGAATCATCCACTATGAGCTGCTCTCCTATGGCCAAACGCTCAATTCGGACCTGTACTGCCAACAACTGGACCGCTTGAATGCAGCACTCAAGCAGAAGAGGCCATCTTTGATCAACAAAATCCGAATTGTCTTCCATCAGGACAACGCCAGGCCACACACATCTTTGGTGACGCGCCAGAAGCTCCGGGAGCTCGGATGGGAGGTTCTTTTGCATTCACCGTATAGTCCGGATCTCGCACCAAGTGATTACCACCTATTTCTGTCCATGGCCAACGAGCTTGGTAGTCGGAAGTTGGCCACAAGAGAGTCCTGTGAAAATTGGCTCTTCGAGTTTTTTGCCAATAGGGAAGCGAGCTTCTATAAGAGGGGCATTATGAAGTTGGCATCTCGTTGGGAACTCGTCATCGAACAAAACGGCGCATATTTGACTTAAATCGCATTATTATAACCAATTTTATGAACGATTGAAAATTCAATAAAAATACCTTTTTTGCCAACCTTATATATTATAAGAAAGAAATCACATTTTAGTAAAAGTTTTAGTAAAAATATATAAGCAAAAAAATATAAACGAGAATGGAAAGCTAACTTCGGACGGAGCCGAAGCTAATATACCCTTGCAGTTAAATAGCGGCTTCTATTAATAAAAGATATAGTAAATATCGGATATAGTTAGTCGATCTTTACAAAAACATTCATAGCAAGCTTAGATTCGTATAAAATGGATTTTAAAAGAATTCCGACGCTTCTACGCCCAAAAACACGAAAGTTATAGCATTTCCGATCAATTATATGGCACCTATAGGATATAGTCGGCCGATCCGTATGAAATTTTCAAGATCGGCTTAGATTCCCATAAAAGGGAATTTGTGCAAATTTCCAATAAAAGCTATAAGATATAGTCCGCCGATCCCGGCCATTCCGGAATATATCTACTCAGGAGGTGATCCTAATCATGAATATATATACCTTATAGGGTCCTAGATGTCTGCTCCACTGCGTTGCACACTTCTGACCAAAATTATAATACCCTCTGCAAGGGTATAATAAATTAATTTGGACGAAGGGATCGAGGAGGAGGAGTTTCTATCTTCAATAACATGGAAGTTATAGCATTTCCGATCAAACAGTTATATGGCAGCTATAGGATATAGTCGGCCGATCCCGGCCGTTCCGACTCATATACTGCGTGCAAAGGAAAGAAGGGTGTGTGCAAAGTTTCAAGACGATAGCTCAAAAACTGAGAGACTAGTTTGCGTAGAAACAGACAAACGGACAGACAGACAGACGGACATGCTTATATCGGCTCAGGAGGTGATCCTGATCCAGAATATATATACTTAATGGGGTCCTGGATGTATCCTTCACTGCGTTGCACAATTCTGACCAAAATTATAATACCCTCCGCAAGCAAAATATTTAAACGATTTAAACGATTTAAAAATGCTAGGACAATTCATTTTTACATTTCTCTTACTCGAGGTAGGTGAGGTAGGTCCATCTTTAAAAACATGGAAGTTAAAGCATTTCCGATCGTTCAGTTATATGGTCTGCTAATACGAATGAAATTTTCCAGATCGGCTTAGATTCACATAAAAAGGAATCTGTGCAAATTTCCAATAAAAGCTATAAGATATAGTCCGCCGATCCCGGCCATTCCGGAATATATCTACTCAGGAGGTGATCCTAATCATGAATATATATACCTTATAGGGTCCTAGAAGGAGGAGACAATATAATACATATCAAAGGAGTAAAAAGACAATAGTCTTCCTCTCTTGTTTTGATTTAAATATTAACATTTTCATTCAAATAGATTAATATTTTTAAATGAATCAAATTATATTTACAAATTAAAGTTCCCAAATTAGTATATGTAGAAAAACAGATAGCTTTCTATTTTGGCCACCAGGCGCTTGCTTTTAGTAAATAAAACAGACTATCCTATTTATCAACAACTAAACAAACCTTTTTTAGCATCATCGGTTTGTTGAAACTTTAAAAAAAAATAACAATTTATATATTTTTTAATAAATATATCACGAGCTTCATCGTAGAAATGCTTCTTTAAAAATCATCCCCAATAAAAACAGAAAAAACGAGAATGGAAAGCTAACTTCGGACGGAGCCGAAGCTTATATACCCTTGCAGTTAAATAGCGGCTTCTATTGATTAAAGATATAGTTAATATCGGATGTAGTTAGTCGATCTTTACTAAATCATTCATAACAAGCTTAGATTCGTATAAAATGGATTTTAAAAGAAATCCGACGCTTCTACGCCCAAAAACAAGAAAGTTGTGACATTTCCGATCGTTCAGTTATATGACAGCTATATAATATAGTCGGCCGATCCGTATGAAATCAATCAGTTATAGGGCAGCTATAGGATATAGTCGGCCGATCCCGGCCGTTCCGATTTATATACTGCGTGCAAAGGAAAGAAGGGTGTGTGCAAAGTTTCAAGACGATAGCTCAAAAACTGAGAGGCTAGTTTGCGTAGAAACATCAGACGGACCGACGGGCAGACGGACATGCTTATATAGACTCAGGAGGTAATCCTGATCCTGAATATATATACTTTATTGGGTCCTAGATGTCTCCTTCACTGCGTTGCAACTTCTAACCAAAATTATAATACCCTCTGCAAGGGTATAAAAATGAAATGGAAAGCGTTCCCTTATGGGGACCGTAAGTTAAGTTCTCATAATAAAGCTACGACCTTATGGACACTGATGTCGACATGCGGACCTTTGAATAAATCCATACATATTTAATTTGTGCAGTAGTCGAGTAGTCACATTTCAAGGAGTTTGATAGCAATAAAATGTTCACTCCTTTAAGACGAATCCGATATCCCCATATGGAAAGTTAAATATGCGAATGGAATTCCACACCAACATACGAATAAGAATACGATTGTGTTTCATTGTTGTGAGTTTCGTTTCTTTAAATTAGATAATGTGTATACACACATGCGTACATAAGAATGTTTGTTCAAGTTTCAGGTTTATGAATCTGGGGTATCCTCTTAGTTTAAGAAATAACGCGAATTAATTAATAATTATTAACAACAACGGATTTTTGAAATTATTTTAAATTATTTTTAGAATACTTAGAAAATATTTTTTCTCACGTAGCTTTTTTAACCTTAAAAATAAGAAAACAAAAAATAAGTTTATGTGTATGTTGTGTTGAGATAACAAACATTTTGTATGACTGTGCTTATATATCTCCAAATTAAGCCAAATAGAGTGCGACAAGTGATACAATCTCTGTTATGTTATTACTTGTTCTGACCTCTAACTTACAAAAACATCTTGTCGTTTATTTACTACTTTCCTAATCTATCCAAATTAGTAAGGATTTGAAGCGTAACATTATATATACTCGAATTGCATTTAGAAAAATATTCCTTATGTTTGTTATTAAGAAAGCGAGGGAGCATAGAAAGATGGGTATGACAAATCACCAAAGTTTTGATTGCACATTTTCACTGAGCTCGTGGTTACAACTTCCAACTGCTTATAACATACCTTACATACCTATGTATTAACTTAGGGGTAGTTGGCAGAGTAAGTACACACAACCATAAACCGAATCGGATTTATAAACATGAACATATACATTGAGAAGCACGAAAGTAATTCATTCAATGTTCGAGGACAGTGAGCAAAATGGACAAGCATAAATAATACATAAAACAGACATCTTTTAGAGGTCTAAGCGGACGGATATACGGAATAAAGACTGTTGTCCTTTGTAAGCTGTACGTGGTCCAGTCGGGCTTTTGTTTGCGGGTTTTTGGCTAAACAAGTGCGCCATCAACAAACAAATAATACACACAAAGCGCATTCAGCAACAAAACATTCATAAACACAATAGGAAAGGTCCCTTTGAACTTAAATTTGTATAGACCTTTTTTATACGTGCAAAGCGTAAAAAAATCGGAAGGTTGTAAATTATTCTTCAATAAAGTGTAAATCTTTTAAAACATTCATTTAAGATTCATTTATAGTACAGATTGAATATTTTATTTATATAAATTTAATAATAAAGCTGTCTGATTTTCACTTCATGATTCGATCTAAACATGTAAATAAGTACAAAAATGGAATGACAATCCGAATTCGGACGGAGCTACCATATAACTGAATCATCGGAAATTACTTAATTTACGTGTTTTTTCGGTGTAAAAGCGTCGGACTACTTTTAAATAAAATTGTATATAGAACAAAACTGATTCTGAATGTGCCGTAAGAATCTGTATAAAGAGTTTTAGTTAATTGTTTTGCTATTTACTAAAACTATCAAAGAAAAATTATATACTTAATTCATTAAGTTGTAGTTACACCTTGTAGTTACACACACCTTGTAGTTACACAGCGGTTTCTATTGCTTAAATATGTAGTAAATATCGGATGTAGTAAGTAGATCCTTACAAAAACATTTATAAGAAGCTTTGATTCATATAAAATGGATTTTAAAAGTAATCCGATGCTTTTATATCCAAAAACACGAAAGTTGTGGCATTTCCGATCGTTCAGTAATATGGCAGTTATAGGATTATATAAAAAAAAAAATTTCCAGATCGGCTTAGATTCTTATAAAAGAGGCATGCCTTCATTGCAGTCTGACAAGCTTGGTGAGATCCTAACTTTTTAAGCATATCTTTTATCAAAACTTATTAAATTTGATATGCACGAAGAAAACACACTATTATATTAAGTTGTAAATAGCATTTACTAACACAAAGGCTGAACCTACAACTTGCCGACCTACAACAACTACAATTCTCTCAAGCAAAGAATAAATGTTTGCAAAAATTTTACCTAACATATTATTTTGCCCCGCAAAAATAAAGTCGGCAAGTGGCTTAATAGCTGCTGATGGTGGTAAGAGGCGATTTTTCTTTCTGTCCAACGGCTATGCTTATTTTTTTTGGCAAAGGAGCATGGTGGACTACAGCCTTGAGCATCTATTCCATATTGGACCCCGGTGTACTACCCATAATGCCGACAATCACTGATCGTGCAGGAGGGGGCAAACTTCAAGAAAATTCAACGATGGCAAGCGAGCCAGCGGCATCTGTATTCTCTTCTTTACGTTGAAAAGGCGACGTCCAAAACAACTAGAAAAAGAAATGAGGGCTGTGGGAATCGGCAGCGAGTTTCCCAAAAAGAGCAGCGAGTACCGAGATCCCAAAGTAGAGAAACGAGTAGCGTGGTTATTGATTCACGAAAATTGCGGGTCATTACCCTAACTATTTTTTTTTCAAATTATCATTGTATCATTATCAACAATATATATGAAAAGTATTAAATGATGATGCTTTTGTTAAGCTCGTCAAATTGATGCGTTTCACGAAGTCCCTTCGGTTAATGTAACGAAAAGAAACGAAATATTTAGCGATGGTATTAAAATTGTGTAGATTGACTGGCCACATTTTCTTATACTTCCTCATTATATTAATTTTGTTTGCTAGTTGGTACAGTGTTCGATAATACTTAAATTTTTAGGTCAAATGGAATTTAAAGTTTCTGTTTTACAAAAGTTATTCAAGTATTAGAGAACCCCGGATAATAGGCACTAACTGATATCATAGTCTCACAAGCAGCGATACCATAACCCCTAAAGATAATCTTATATTGATACATTAGGTTTACATAAAAAAACGACATACATAAATGTAAATATGCAAACTCGAGGCGCTCATTATCCTTCAATTCACGACAAATGCCTAGCTAGCTCACAAAGTTTGTAGGATCGTTCCACAAATTTTTAGATTCGACGTGATTGCCTGAACCCAGAAATAACACTGGGTTGTTCCGATCTATATTTTCCCCTTTATTTGTAATAAAATATATTTGCTGGGAAATCTTCTCGTGGTTTGGACCCACCGATTCCGCTTGCAGTCCGGTTCACCCGTCACGGCCCCATGATGGTCGAGAGACTTTTCACCGCAATGCTTACGCCATATGGGAGTGATGCTCTGTTGCCTGGCAGCCGGTTTGGTAACTTAAGGCACACCGCGTTAGGGTCGGGAGTACTCGGCGACTTCCCGGTGCCTCTACTGGCCTGGTAGCTGCTTGGGTTGGTTGCCTAGATCATCCGATCTCTTCGGGCTTACGCAAAGATAGATGGATGGTTTCGGTGCGTGGCGGCAGAGTAGGCTTAGTCGGCTTTTGCCGGATAGAATGGACAAGTGCTGCTTGTCCGTAGTTTACTTTTCCCGACTTGTACGTAGCCTCGCACTCGGTTGTATTCGCACACTTTCCCGGACTTGTTCCGTATCGATCTCCGGATTCTCCAAAGCCGGTCCTCGGACTTCACTTCACTCTGGTAGCCTTGATGCTGACTAACGACCTCACGCAGGCACTGTCTTATATAGTCCTTAAGACTAGGAATGGAGCGGCCATTCCGTTAGTCCCTCTTTGTCGCGTTCGCCGTTTGGTGCCGCAACTTTCTTCATCCGCTTCCCCAGCTTTCTTTGATGCTAGGCGGACTCCCTGTCCCGCTACTTTCCCCGTCGATCTCTTACTTTTCCTGATCCAAGGATATCCCGTTGTCGAACCTGTTCCACGTCGTTCTTCTGCTTTTTCAGACCCCTCGCTGTTGCTATGCGGGCTCCCTGTTCCGTTACCTTCCACGTCTTTTCTTTTGCTTTCTCCGATTCGTCGCTGTTCCGGAAAGCCTCCTTGGTCTTCTGATCTCCAGGTGGCATTAATTAATAAATTAATCTCGTAAAATATTTTTTTTTAAATATAATTATATATTATTTGTTTTTATAGCAGAGGGTATTATAATTTTGGTTAGAAGTGTGCAACGCAATGAAGCCACGCCAAAACTTTCGTGTTTTTTGGGCGTAGAAGCGTCGGATATTTTTTTTAAATCCTTTTTATACGAATTTAATTTCATTGTTGAGACTCGGCTAACAATATCCGATATTTACTAAACCTTTTAGCAATAGAACCCGCTACTTAACTGCAAGGATATTAAAGCTTCGGCTCCATCCGAAGTTAGCTCTTCATTCTCTGATTTTTTTTTTTAATTTGTTTATATTGATTGTTTTTCTATTTTATTTATTTTTTTTTAAGCTATTTTTAAATTTTGACTCGCTGGGCTGTTGCTTTAATTCGCTGACGTACGCCATCTTTGTCTTTCTTGGGGTGGTGTGCTCCAGCATCACTATCACCGGGAAGACGAAATGTTTAACTATATGGCCCTCGACGGCTTTGGAAATGTGGTGCACCTTAGCCCAAACCTACTCGCCAACTTTCGGGCTTCACTGTCTACTCCGCAGGGTGTACTAACGGGCCTGATCCTGAGCAGCTTTTTCCATATTCCGTCTCACTAACTAACTCACTAACTCTCGGCGTTACCGGCTGGTGATGGGTGTCATACTCCTGAGCCCAAAGCACCTTCGCCAAACATGGCCTTCGGCATCAATGGCATCACCTTCCACGCCCTTACCTGGCACCGTTTACGCCGTATATTTTCTGGTGTCTTCTTCCAGTGGTATTTGCCCCCTATTCTTCAGGTCGAGGCTGCTGAAGAACTTGGCCTCTCGCAGCTGTCCTTCACGAACTTGGTGGTGATCTGCCGAAAATCGACTCACTGCCCTGTCTTTATCTTCACCATTGCCAACGGCGAGCTGTACGCGCTGGTTAGTGGCTCGATCTTTTTATTTTTGGATAGAAATGCTGTTTTATTGGTATGCCACCCTTCATGGTTATCCAGTGTTGGAATATCCTTTCTGGGTACGCACGTCAATGTCGTACCGAACAGGCTCAAGAAGTCCCACATTGCCATCATGTTTATCATCTAGCGTTCAATCTCATCTCTTCGTTGAACATCATCCGCACGTTCACAAAACTCCCATTTCCTGGCCGGACTTGCCTAGTCGTGCTTTTCATGCTGCCTGCACTTGCAAGGACTTGCAAGGGCCTCTTGCCCACGAAGGTCGCTGTTACTCCCGTGTCCACTATCGCCTGTTCACTATCGCATTCACCGGCTTTCACGCTCGCTGAAAGCTGTTGCCCGTCCCTTCCCTTCCATCCCTGTTTGAAATGGCTGAACAGTCTTGCACCTGCCTAATCACCTTTGCGTAGTCCACCTGAGCTTGGACTGGCTGCTTTGGATAAATTATGCATTTTGTCCGATTTTCTTACTGACCTCCTTCTCGCACTGGACAGATGAGTGTACTTTAACTCAAAGCTTCTTATCATCGACACTTTTCCCTCCTCCTCCCTACTGTCGTCGACCCACTTTGCCACCAAGCCCCTCATGGCTACGACGGTACCCTCCGCTTGCAGGCCTACTTCCTCGTTCACCTCTATCAGATCCATTGTGTCGATCAAACTTTTTTTGCTCATTCTATGTGTGTTACTGAACTCGGGAGCCCTTACGTAGTTTGGGCGCCAAGTATATCGAACTGTTTTTGCGGTTTTTTTCTCGACTAATGCTTCGATAGGACGCTCCTACACACTCTGTGAGCTAGCCGTCACAGAGTTTGTAGGATCGTCCTATCGAATATAACGAGCTCAGAAATAACATTGAGTTCTATCAATCTATATTTTTCCCTTTATTTGTAGTAAAATGTATCGTACAATGGGTGCACTACTTGTTCTACTGGGAAATTCTCTTGCGATTTGGAGAAATAGATTCCGCTGGCCCTTCTGGGTTTGCTGGTCACCGCTCCGTGTTGGTCGAGAGACCATCTCGAGGCTTACGCCGTTTGGGAGTGTTGGTCTGGTGCCTGGCAGCCACTTTGGTAACTTAGGGCTCACCGCGTAAGGGTCAAGCGTACATGCTGACTCTCCGGTGTCCTCTACAGCTGGATGTTGGTGCCCTCTCGTCTGGCCTGGTAGCTGCTTGGATTGGGCGCCTAGACCGTTCGATCTCTCCGGACTTACGTCAAGATAGACGGATGGTTTCGGTGCGTGGCGGGACCAGTTCAGGCGTACGCTGGACATGCCTTATACTGCTTTGTGGCAAGTTTACTAACTTTCCAAGCGCCACACTTGCTACTTCTCCATCATAACTTGCTGCACGAGTGATTTAATCCTTTACTTTTCCCGACTTGTACGTAGCGTGTTACTCGTTATCGGTCTTCGGACTCTCCGAAGGCGGTCCTCAGACTTCACTCTGCTAGCCTTAGTGCTAGCCTTGGTGCTGTTTCGGGAGTGGGAGATTTCTTCCTCCCACAAGATTCAAACAGTGATTATTTATCGTTTTCAAAATGGTAATCCCTTTACTAGGGTCTACATTGGTGATCTTTTGGTTGCCACATAAAACCTATGAGAATTAAACAATATAAAGGCGTCAAGTTAAGGATTGGTGGCAGCCTGCTTAATATTTAAAAAAAAAACAGAAGCTTGGAAACGCTTGAAAAATACCTGAAAAATGTGTTGATGCTAATTGTTAGAATCGTTAGACAAGAAATACCATATCACCGTTATAATATAAAGTATATAAAAAACACAGTGCAAACAGACAAGTAACAAATATCTAAAATTGTAATATAATAAAAATAAAGATAATAAAAATAAAATTTTCAACGCAAGCAGAATTTTTCGAAATTTTTTCTTTACTAAAAAAAATTTAGTGTACACACACGAAACCACTGCGGTGGGAAACACCAATGGCAATAACAACACAGGGTTCTCGTAAACTCGTACTCGTACTTATAACAATGATATCGTTAGTTAGTCTCTAAACACTCCATGAGTAAGCCATGCTGGCAATATAGGGGCACTAGGGCATACTCGAGCGACTAAGAGTCCGAGAGCATAGCCCCGACTTCCACGCCAAGGAGTCAAAGAAAAACCTATAACCAATCCAACAAGGATACCGAGCAGCTCAGGAATAAGTACTATAAGTATTCAAGCGGCGGTTCCAAATGCCCCAGCCGAACAAGCTGCGGTAAATCTACAGTTAGAAATGGCACATTAGGTGGCCACGTTACAGGTGCAACCGTCAAATGCACCGAATGTAGAAATAAAGACGAACGACAAGGAGCCCCTGTAAGGAGCCCCTGGACGCCATTAAATATCTCTCCGAATTTTCGAGGACCCATGAGTTTGCCATTGCTTCTTCAGGCTATTCAAGCTATTCATAGTAGTCTCACACTATCACAGTACTACATTGAAGTGGAGAAAAAATGCACCCTGCTGTCCAATAAGGTCAACCTGTCTTATGGCAAGGACGCCCTCAGAGAATTTATCTCGGGATTGAGGCGAAACCTCACGGATGTACTATATGCGGCAAAGCCTAAAGACTTGCCGTCTGCACTGGCATTAGCCAAAGAACTTGAGGCCAACCATAAACGGTACGCTTTCGCGGGCCACTTTTCTAAAAGCCAAGAGAAGAAGAAACGCAAATCGAAAAGGAAACACAAAGAGAAACCATTTGAGCCTACCGGCGCACCCCGAACTTATACAATCCACACAAGCGACCGCATATTATAATAGAAGACCGGCCACCTCCGAACGTACTGACGCTCATAAAAAAACAACAAAGGATAAACCACCTAAAGCCAGACACAGCCGAAGAGTCCGAGGTACAGCCGAATCTGAAATCATAGATGATGCCATCTATAAATGCGACTCGGACCGCATCAATTTTTTAGAAATCCATCCTTACTCTCCTTCATCGACATAAAACCTACCGGGAATCATCCGAGTTGACACCTCATTCGAAGTTTCCTCCACTCACGGATCAAGCGTCGTCACCGAAAAATGTTTAAATCGAAATACGAATTTGGGAAACTACCATTTGGTTTGAGGGTCGCTGTTTCAAAAAACCATTGACGACGTCCTGATAGAAAATATTGGCAAATTTTGCTACGTTTATGTCCATGATGTATGTAATTATTTTCTCAGATGATGAACAAGCTCATTTCAAACACGTGGATTGGGTATTAATAACCGGACCTAGAGAAGGTCAGGGCAATAAAAGAATTCCTTGAGTCTAAGAATGTGTTCGAGGTAAGCTATTAAAGATCAGCTACTATAGATACTACGCCACAATAGCTAAACCCATAACAGTATCCCAAAGGGAAAAATTGGAAGCGTCAGCAGTCACAGATTAAGGGGCATTAAAATACAGCTCAATGAGGGACAGCAAAATGCTTAAATGCTTCCTCAAGTTGTGTAGTATATTAGCGTCAGAGAATGGCATGTTGGTATCGGGTATGACTACAAAAAGCCATTTGTTCTATCGACAGATGCATCAGCTTACGGTCTTGGTGCGGTGCTATCCCAAGAAGACTAGCAGGTCACAATGATCCCAAGGACATTGTCTGATAGGGAAGTCAACTATGTCATCAACAAAAGAGAGTTCCTGGCCATAGTTTGGGCTCTCGCCAAGCTGCGGCACTACCTGTACGCAGTGAGCGATCTAACCATTTATACAGATCATCTACTACTGACGTACGCTGTAGGGCGCATAGAGCAAGCTGGCGCTAAAGTCACTTACAAGCCTGGCAAGGAGAAAGTAGTCGTGGGTGCGTGGAACGCATCGCGGACCGCGTCGGCAATGCCCCAAAGAGGACCCCAGGAGTGATGAGTTCGCCTTAATCAATATCACCGTGAGCCATGAAATAATAAGCCTCCCGTACCTTCACTGGTTGAATGAACGAAACTTGGAGTCCACTCAGAAAGTCGAAGATGATACCAGCTACGACCGCTCTTTTCGGATAGGATTTATTTCACTTGCGGTGTGCTGTGCCTAAGTCTGCATTGACATCACCTGCCAACGACTTATAGAGGCCAAAAAAGGCGCTGTGGAACTGAAGGAAGTGATAACCAATATATGCTAAGATCGTAGCACGTGAAACCTTTAACCCCATAAGGTGCACGAGGGTGCGGCTTAGCGTTTGATAAAGTACCTGAAGGGTACCGGCGACCTGCAGATACACGCTTGGCTACGCCGACCAAGATTGGGTAAGTAATTCCACAAATCCGTCACATGGCGGATATGTTTTATCCATGTTAATAATAAGAATGACCAAGTCAGATTGCTTGGTGGCTTAACCGACGAGGAAAAATAGGGGAGTAACTCCTAACACTAGTCGTGAGAAGTAAAAGACAAAGACAAAAAGCGATAGTTCTACCAATCAGTTGTTATCAGCGTTTCTTAGCAACATGGACCAGACTCATATTGATGAAAGCTTGGCATCATATCTAAAAAACTAACACGAATGAACACATGTTTTCTAGTTTCCCCCATACACATAGAAACATAAAGCAAAGCAGGTTTGCACATAGTTGCATTTTATGACCATATAATTTTGTGTACTCTTTTTTTTGCGCTGCGTCGCTTTCCTCATCATTCTCGTTTTGCAACCGATTTGTATAGAACTCGCCAAATATATATTCCACTATTTGAAGTAAACAAAATATTTCATTTATCTTTAGTTATTGTTAAAAATATAGATAGAAAACTTTTGAAGTTTATTTAGCTTAACTTTAAAACTAGGATCCGATGTAATGAACATAACAACATCAAAAAAGTCAATTTATGTGTGTGCCTTAACTATCAAGATCAGTTACTCTATTTGCTAAAATAAAACCAACCAAACCAAAGCACCAGACAAGTGTTGTTGTTAATATGAAAGAAGACGAAGACGACATATCGAAGATAAGAGATCAAGAGATCAAGCCAAGTTTCTCCGATTCGAAAAACTTGCCCTTGGAAGTGCACCAAGCACTAGCTCCAATCAGTTCGCGATTTTAGCCGAACGATCGCCAATTGAAAATGGTATAGTTGTAGATGAAAACGAAATACATGATAACTAAAGACAACATTGATGAACCTGTCAATCCGTCACTTATCTTCTTATCGAATGTTAGTGATATAAGAAAAATGCTAGACTACCTCGAAAAAAATGAAAAAAGACAATTTCTTTAATAGCTCTCAAAGAGATGGTCAAGTGAGAGTTATGGTTAGAGTTACAGGTCCCTCTTTAAAACTCTTGCTAACGTGAGTAAAGAGAGCATTTGGAGTTGTAATAAAGAACTTTCACTTCTCAACGGATATTAATGTTATTAAACAAGACGTGGAGTCATTGTGTTAGAAGCATAAATAATATTAAAAGCCGTGGAACCAAAGAGCCATTTAATCTGTTTTTCCTTGACATTCAGCCCAACAATAATAATAACGATATATTTGATGTCAGGAACACTGGTAAAGCAATTGTTAAAAAAAGAGCCCACTCGATAAGCAATAGCCATTGTTCAGAGTCAACCGTTGTGAGTAATTCGGACACTCAAAATTCTAATGTGCGCAAACAAGTACACAACAATGACCTTAAAAAAAATCGTTCTGCAAGGCCTTAATAATTGTTGTTAATGGGCCAATCCAACAAACAAAAGATCTAGCATACGGCCAAGTTGCTGCAGGAAATAGTAATTCGAATACTTCTCTAGAAAGAATAAAAAAGCTTTTGGAAAAACAATTTGAGCTTTCTTTTGCCTTTCAAAGCGAACGGACGTGTTTTTTTGTGCGCTCTGCGTTTATATTTTTATTTTTCCTACTTTGCGATCAAACCGGCGTTTGATTTAAATATATTTAAAATTCTATTAACAATTTTAAATCACTTTCATAACTTCCGTCTCGCTTACGCGTGTGCAGTAATATATTTGGTAAGAATTAATATTTATTAATTTAAATCCAAGCATAGCTCTGCTTTGCTTTACTATTTGTTGTTGCTCTTTTCGGTATTCCCCTTTGAGTTGCTTATCTCTACCTCTAAGCCTAACCTCTAACTCTTAAACTAACTTTCAAACTGTTCTCTTGTTCTAATTTTCTATTGGTACAGTGGTTCAAGGTATAATATAATTTAAATAAAAAGTAAATATAATATTTAATAAATATGGAATTTAAAGTAGTCTGCGCAATTAAGTCTTGCAATAATACAATTACTTCATCCCAGCCAAGCCTCCCCTGTTGGCTGTGTGACAACATGGTACATGCCAAATGTGCCGGTTTCACAGCCTCAGTGTCGGACGGAGTGTCCCGGAGCTCTGGCTTGCACTTTTGTTGCAGCGACTGTCGTGCCGTGCAGAGCGAGATGAGAGCGTTCATGCGGCACACAAGGAATGGATTTAACGAATTGAAAGCTGGTTTTCGCAAAATCAGCGATCAATTCAATGCGCTTGATTCTCAATTTAGTAACCTTCAGCTACTAATAGAGTCTCCGAAGCGCAATAAATCCACCCTAAAGAAGCCGTGTGCACCAGCTAATCCTCTGCCCGCACTGCCGATTATCACTCAACCCCTGATCACCCTGACAACTCCAAGAGTCAGGACTGATAAAAATTCGGATACCGAATGCGTCAGTGATCGTGTGCAACTTTCTGATTCTGATCACTACCAGTGACGCCACAGCCCCAATTGATGCATACCCCTGTAAAACCCACTGGGAACATTAGGTCCGGACCCCCGGCACCGACTGGTATCGCAGTCCTACAAGCTGCGAGACCAAAGCCCCTAAAGGTTGTTCCTCCAAAGAAACAAATATTTGTTTCACGGCTTGCCCCTGATACTTCAGAGATCGATATCTCGGCTTATATCAAAGCCAAAACAAAAGCCGAAATTAAGGTGGAGGACATCTCTAAATTTAAATTTGCACTCTCAAGGCGCACATAATCCTTCAAAATATGTGTGGCTTTGTCAAAGTTTGAGACTGTGTGTCTGGCTTCCGGCCAGAGTACATATTCGTTCAAGAACACCAGGAAAGAAATGTAAAAAAAAAAAAAATATCAAGCCTGTGGGAGTCAAGCTCCCCAAAGCTACACCAACTGACCAGCCTACTTCTTCTTAAAAAAAATTAACAAACTCCATTACTCTTACATATCAGAATACTAGGGGCCTTCGTAGTAAGCTCCCTAGGCTATACTCTGAAAGCTTTTCCTTTGCATCACAGGTTATTGTCTTTAGTGAAACCTGGTTCAAGCCGGAGATCCTTAGCTCCGAAGTTTTCCCAGATAGGTACACCACTTTTAGACGCGACCGACCTCTCCAATGAGGTGGAGGAGTACTAATCTCAGTCGACAAGAGTTTGGTAACTTAGAATTTCTTTGCGTTAAGATCACTTTGTCCGATCAATCGCTGTTTATTACCTGTTCATATATACCGCCTTCATCCGAACCGCCTACTTACTGGCATCATTTGTCTGCTATCCAGTCGGTTTTTAATCTTATGTCCGATAGCGACCAGCTGGTGGTTCTGGGTGACTTTAATATACCAGAACTCACTTGGTCAAATATCGATAACGTTACAGCTTTATCACTTTCTTCACACCATGATTTTACTGCGGGCATGTTTGACATGTCGTTAGGTCAAATTAACCATATCAAAAATTCTTTAGGTCGGCTTCTAGACTTATGTTTTGTGTCTGATCCAGATGGAATCACCCTTTCCAGAGCCCTGCCCTTGGTGACCCCAGAAGATCCATATCATCCTACGCTTGAGGTTTAAATCGAAACCATTGCCTTAGTTAAACCTCATAGCGTAGGTAATAGAATTCGCTGCTTTAGTAAGGCTGATTTTAAAAAGCTCAATAACTCAATTCTTTCCTTTGATTGGTCTGATCTTTTGGCATGCAACGATATAAATATCGCCTTAGAATATTTTTATAGGAGTTTGAATAGTTGTTTTGACTCTTGTGTGCCATGGAAGTATCCGTCCGTTAAAGACAACCCCCCTTGGTTTACAAGGAGCCTAAATAATCTTAAACATATTAAAAATAGACTTTTAAACAAATATAAAAGAACCGGCTGCAATCTAACTTTTTCAAGGTACTTAGTAGCTCGGTCGAACTTTACCGTGCATAGCGCTGAATGTTATAAAGATTATATTCGCCGTTGTCGGGTTCAGTTTACGCAGGACCCGAAGCAGTTTTATAATTTCGTAAACATGTATCTTCTCCTTCCTTGCTCTCGTTTGAAAATTCTTTTGCGAATACAGATCAGGGTATTGCAGATCTATTCGCAAAATTTTTTCAAACAACGTATTCACCTTGTACTACTTCCGATCAGCCCCACACATATGAAATTCATTCAGCCAATCTTATTTTTGGTCCATCTCTCTCCGAGCGTAGTTTGTTATCGGATCTTTTAAAGGTTAAACCGGTACTTTCACCAGGTCCCGATGGAGTACCAGGCTGTGTGCTAAAGAATGGCGCCGAGTCATAATGCAAACCTCTTTCAAAGCTTTTCACCTTATCTCTGGAAACGTCGATATTTCCCCTTATGTGGAAGGAATCCTTTATAATTCCCCTGCATAAAAAAGGGAAAAAATCTGATGCTACCAATTATAGAGGCATCTCTAAATTGTCAGCAATTCCTAAGCTATTTGAAATTTGAAAATTATTACTCCTCATTTGCAGCACCTCTGTAGTTCAATCATTTCTCCATGCCAGCATGGTTTTATTAGGCGTCGCTCCACCACCACCAACTTGTTGGAGCTGACATCATTTGTAATTGATGGCTTCCAAAATGGCCTTCAAACAGATGTCATCTACACTGATTTTAGTAAAGCTATTGACTCTGTAAACCACTCACTCCTTTTGAGAAAACTCGATCTTTTGGGATTTCCAACTAACCTTCTTACGTGGATTTCCAGTTATCTTTCTGGAAGAACCCAACGTGTCCTTTTTAATGATGTATTCTCCTGCCTAGTCCGAGCTACATCTGGAGTCCCTCAAGGAAGTCATCTCGGGCCTTTACTTTTTACCATTTTTATAAATGACTTGCCCTTTGCGTTACCGAACTCTCGTGTACTTATGTACGCAGACGACGTTAAGCTGTGTCTTCAGTATAAATCTTCCTCTGCCCAATACAAACTTCAGTCCGATCTGGACAAGTTCCAATATTGGTGTTCTGCTAATGACTTAAAACTCAATGGGTCAAAATGCAAACTTATGTCATTCTATCGCTTAAGCCCCATCCACCGCCCTAGAAAAATTAACTCAGGTTAACGTCCTAGGTGTCCTATTAGACGTCAAGCTTAAATTTACCGACCATATATCGGCAATGGTTAATAAAGCCAAGGGTGTGCTTGGTTTCATTAAAAGATGGTCAAAGGAACTTAATGACCCTTATATAACCAAAACTCTTTATATATCTTTAGTTCGTCCGATTCTTGAATACGGTTCATGTGTCTGGAGTCCCCAATATGGGGTTCATCAAGACCGTATTGAATCAGTACAGAAGAACTTTCTCCTTTTTGCTCTTAGGGGTCTAACCTGGGATGCAAGTATTCAACTCCCGTCTTATCATAGCAGACTACTTTTAATAAACTTACCATCCCTACTAAACCGTAGGACTATGCTGGGTGTAGTTTTCATCAATAACCTTATTAATGGTGAAATCGACAGCCAGAACCTTCTAAGTCTGTTAAAATTTAACGTTCCTTTTAGGGCCTCTCGAACTTTCCTCCCCTTATTTTTTAACTTTTGTAGGTCAACATATGCCCAGCATGACCCTTTCAGAGTACTATATTCTGACTACAATAACCTCTATCAAATCATTTCACAGAACTCTTGCATGAAATCCTCGATTCTTTCCCACTTAAGAGAGCAACAATGTAACTCTTCCTCGTAACCTTTTTAAAAAAATACTTATTCCTCGTCTCGGATCTATCCCCGCGATTCGAGCCGTACGATAAACGGCAGCGCCCCTCGGTCGGTTGGGCGGGAGGTGGGCTGTACGTATGCAGTGGGAGCCGCGAAAAAAAAAAAAAAAAAAAAACTCTCCAATTACTTGCTTAACATGATAATGTTACTGGTCAATAAATTAAAATATAAAGTCTAAGCTTGGCAATAATAAGATGGTTAATCTTATTAAAATATCTCTAAAATATCTCTAAAATATCTCTATCTCTAATATCTCTATCCGAATTCTATAAAAGCATAAATGCTTTCACTGACATTATCCTTATATATCCTAATAAAAGGATTATCCTAATATATCCTTATACCTTTACATTCCTTTGAAGAGGAAATAGACTATGCTGTGGGGCATTTCACAAATACAATTCACAAAACGAGCTTCATCAATACAAAACACACCCACACAAACCATCAGTCTAACCAATTGTACCTTTCTATCGAAGTTAGAGAAAACATTTAGCATTAAAGAGACCTAAGCACACGGTGGAAAGAAACTCATTTTCCTGGTGATAAAAGGTTATATCATAAAGCTGCATCAGAGCTTAAAGAACTGCTGTCAGCCTTACAAAATGACATCCTACTTGCATATTTGAGAAACATAGACCTTAATTCTTGCAAGGAAGAATATAATCTGTGGAAAGCAATGAATATCTAAAGAGGCCAGCAAAAGGAAATGCAATCATTAATAATCATACAAGAGAGGCTCAAGTAGAAAACTTTATTAAGTCACCTGTAACAGACGACCTGTAACCAGGCCCTGATAAGATAGACGGCTTCACTCTTAAAACCCTAAAATCAAAATGCATACGGTTCTCACACTAGTGTTTAATGCTATTGTCAGGCTAGACCACTTCTCAAATCAATGGAAATGTGCAGAAAATATTATGACCCTTAAGCCAAACAAAACAGAAACTGAACTATCATCTTATCATCCCATTAGTCTATTGACAATGTTCTCGAAAGTATTTGAAAAATTACTACTGAAGAGGATACTGCGTATTTTGGACGAACTTGCCATCATTCTTGAATATCAAATCGGATTCAGAAGGGACCACGTGGCCACTAAGCAATTTCATAGGGTTATCAATGGAATTGTATTCGCATTTGAAAACAAAAGAAACTGCTCTGCTGCATATCAGGTCAACGAGCATTTGATCGTGTTTGGCACAATGGGTTACTCTATAAGATAAAGAAACGCCTAACTGCTCCTTACTTTTTATAAATGAGATCTTATTTGTCTAAAAAATGCTTCTACGTGCAGCCGAGAAAAGTTACGTCAACTCTACTTCTCATAAACGCAGGCGTAGCTCAAGTGTACCGGGACCAGTCCTTTATATTCTATTTACGGCAGATATGCTAGTAACAAACAACTGCACCGTTGCAAAATATGCTGATGATACAGCTTTCCGGCAGCCAGTACATTTAAAGACGAAGCATCCCATCCCTTGCAATGTGAACTGACTTGATTGAAGACTTGTTCATTTGCTAGAAAAATAAAATCAAATCCCCAAAGTCTGGCCAAATAACATTCGCTCTAAAACCAAGATGCTTCCCTAAGACGAAAATCTGCAATATCTTTCGAAAACAAAGTTCTATTGTACAAAGCCATTCTGAAGTCTGTTTGGACCTACGCTATCGAACTTTGGGGATTAAATAGCAATTCAAATATTGAAAAACTCCTGCGCTACTAAACAAAAAGTTCGCAACAAATTGTTAACGCCCCTCGTTATGTAACCATCGCAAATATTGACATGGATTTAAATATTCCAACAATAAAAATAGAGATAAAAACTTAACAGATTTCACTTTCTAGATCTCCCTGAAAAATTAAGTAAATGTGAAGTTATATTTAATAGAAGGTTTCACTGGAAATCTATTATTCCTATTATGTTAATATTAATCATAAACTTTACCTAATATCACAAGAGAGATTGTAAATAAATAAATGTTAAAATATATATATATATGTATTCATTAATGAAAATACGCCAAGTCTTCAATGTCGGATGATTGTGTGATAGGCTCCAAGGTTGACACTGAGGTTATATCCATAATTTTTGAGATGTTTCCGAACCGGCTGAATAATATGCGTATTTCCATTGTCAGGGTCCCAACACTGGTAATACTTCGCGTTGCGAGCCGTCCAAAATGAGGATGCCAGTGTTGTTTATATAAATGGTGGATGGGATCTCACTACGTACGGCTTGAAGTTCCATTGGGTCCGTGGTGGTGTGAGTGTTTATTGTATTGAACTGTGGTGACATCAGTTTATAGTTGAATTAACTGGTAGCATGCGGTTGGGTGGCAGATGATCCGCAATTTGGTCAAGATGCTCCAGTATCTTACCAGACAGACCATGAATGCTTGCAATAGGTGTTCAACTTTGTATTTCCCTCGTTGCTGATTGAGGATAATTGTTTGTAGCCGAATTTCCCTTATACAAATTGTTAATAGTGGAACCAACAATGGAGGTTTGACTTTGGAGCTACTGTAGTTACAAGTTCTCATTGACTCACGACTTATTGCCATTAAAGTTTTATTTGTGTTATGTTTCGAGTACCGATGTTGATAGCAGTTCATGGCAACTGGGAGTTTTCCAGATTCCAATAATCAATTCGACAATTTCACGTCAACACTTTATTTGGGGTCATTTAACTGCGACGGAGGGTCAACGGCAGGAGGTTTGCTCAGCGCGATGCAATTCTACCGACAACCTACAAAATCTTCCTGTATGTGAAGCCACAGCCAAATATCAATATAATAAAGGAGCTTATAGAACAGTGAAGCGCACCTATTGACACTTGTGGTCAACCCTTGAGCTATGTAAAATCCGCCGATAATAACTTGTGGTTTCAATATGGGCCTAAATCTTAGTAAGCAATCATTGTTAACTCTGGTACATCTATCCGTGGGGTTCCCAATCGTTCGTAAAATATTTCCGGATTATTGCATAACTCGGTCATCCTTATGGGTTGTGCCTTTTTTTTTTTTTTTTCGCGGCTCCCACACGTACAGCCCACCTCCCGCCCAACAGACCGAGGGGCGCTGCCGTTAATCGTACGGCTCGAATCGCGGGGATAGATCCGTGACGAGGAATAAGTATTTTAAAAAGGTTACGAGGAAGAGTTACATTGTTGCTCTCTTAAGTAGGAAAGAATAGAGGATTTCATGCAAGAGTTATGTGAAATGATTTGATAGAGGTTATTGTAGTCAGAACATAGTACCCTGAAAAGGTCATGCTGGGCATATGTTGACCTACAAAAGTTAAGAAATAAGGGTTGGAAAGTTCGAGAGGCCCTAAAAGGAACGTTAAATTTTAACAGACTTTTAACAGAAGGTTCTGACTGTCGGTTTCACCATTAATAAGGTTATTGATGAAAACTACACCCAGCATAGTCCTACGGTTTAGTAGGGATGGTAAGTTTATTAAAAGTAGTCTGCTATGATAAGTCGGGAGTTGAATACTTGCATCCCAGGTTAGACCCCTAAGAGCAATAAGGAGAAAGTTCTTCTGTACTGATTCAATACGGTCTTGATGAACCCCATATTGGGGACTCCAGACACATGAACCGTATTCAAGAATCGGACGAACTAAAGATATGTAAAGAGATCTTTTAATGAAACCAAGCACACCCTTGGCTTTATTAACCATTGCCAATATATGGTCGGTAAATTTAAGCTTGAAGTCTAATAGAACACCTAGGTCGTTAACCTGAGTTAATCTTTCTAGGGCGGTCCCATAGAGAAAATAAGTTGCCTGGATGGGGCTTAAGCGATAGAATGACATAAGTTAGCATTTTGACCCATTGAGTTTTAAGTCATTAGCAGAACACCAATTTTGGAACTTGTCCAGATCGGACTGAAGTTTGTATTGGGCAGAGGAAGATTTATACTGAAGACACAGCTTAACGTCATCTACGTACATAAGTACACGAGAGTTCGGTAAAGCAAAAGGCAAGTCATTTATAAAAATGGTAAAAAGTAAAGGCCCGAGATGACTTCCTTGAGGGACTCCAGATGTAGCTCGGACTAGGCAGGAGAATACATCATTAAAAAGGTCGCGTTGGCTTCTTCCAGAAAGATAACTGGAAATCCACGTAAGAAGGTTAGTTGGAAATCCCAAAAGATCGAGTTTTCTCAAAAGGAGTGAGTGGTTTACAGAGTCAATAGCTTTACTAAAATCAGTGTAGATGACATCTGTTTGAAGGCCATTTTGGAAGCCATTAATTACAAATGATGTCAGCTCCAACAAGTTGGTGGTGGTGGAGCGACGCCTAATAAAACGCCTAATAAAGCTGGCATGGAGAAATGATTGAACTACAGAGGTGCTGCAAATGAGGAGTAATAATTTTCAAATTTCAAATAGCTTTGGAATTGCTGACAATTTAGAGATGCCTCTATAATTGGTAGCATCAGATTTTTTTCCTTTTTTATGCGGAGGAACTATAAAGGATTCCTTCCACATATGGGGAAATATCGACGTTTCCAGAGATAAGGTGAAAAGCTTTGAAAGAGGTTTGCACAATGACTCAGCGCAATTCTTTAGCACACAGCCTGGTACTCCATCGGGACCTGGTGAAAGTACCGGTTTAACCTTTAAAAGATCCGATAACAAACTACGCTCGGAGAGAGATGGACCAAAAATAAGATTGGCTGAATGAATTTCATATGTGTAGGGCTGATCGGAAGTAGTACAAGGTGAATACGTTGTTTGAAAAAATTTTGCGAATAGATCTGCAATACCCTGATCTGTATTCGCAAAAGAATTTTCAAACGAGAGCAAGGAAGGAAAGATACATGTTTCCGCTTTGTGTCTACGAAATTATAAAACTGCTTCGGGTCCTGCGTGAACTGAACCCGCAACAGCGAATATAATCTCTGTAACGTTCAGCGTTATGCACGGTAAAGTTCGACCGAGCTACTAAGTACCTTGAAAAAGTTAGATTGCAGCCGGTTCTTTTATATTTGTTTAAAAGTCTATTTTTGATATGTATAAGATTATTTTGGCTCCTTGTAAACCAAGTGGGATTATCTTTAACGGACGGATACTTCCATGGCACACAAGAGTCAAAACAACTATTCAAACTCCTATAAAAATATTCTAAGGCGATATTTATATCATTGCATGCCAAAAGATCAGACCAATCAAAGGAAAGAATTAAGTTATTGAGCTTTTTTAAAAAATGAGCCTTACTAAAGCAGCGAATTCTATTACCTACGCTATGAGGTTTAACTAAGGCAATGGTTTCGATTGAAACCTCAATCGTAGGATGATATGGATCTTCTGGGGTCACCAAAGGCAGAACTCTGGAAACGGTGATTCCATCTGGATCAGACACAAAACATAAATCTAGAAGCCGACCTAAAGGATTTCTGATATGTTTAATTTGACCTAAAGGCATGTCAAACATGCCCGCATTAAATTCATGGTTTGAAGATAGTGATAAAGCTGTAACGTTATCGATATTTGACCAAGTGAGTTCTGGTATATTAAAGTCACCATGCCGAGTGGAAGTAGCAAGATCAGTGTTAGAATTATTGGAATGGAGATGCAAGCTTCCATTATTTTCGGTTTAACAGTTTTTTAATAGGTCACTCACTCACTATTGTTTCCAGAACCCGCCTTCGGGAGCAGTTAAGAGTTCACCAATACAGAAGTGGCCTGGGGTAAAGCTGATTATTTAGTAGGATCAGGAGAATGGAGAATATCTTCGATATTTATTACCACTACATTTAACTCTTGACAACGACATTGGCAACAGTTTCGAGGATTTTGCAGCGGCTTCCCACAAACTACCGAAAAGTTTAGTTCTTGATGAGATGAATTTAAATTGTACTTCCTTTTATTGCAGTCAGTGTTGATTTACTCCTGAGCTTCATATGAGATGACGGTGCCTTTAAGCTCCTTCAGTTTTTTTTGGTTCCAATAAAATGCATTGCATTAATGCATTGGATTGTCTAGCACCTGCCGCGACGTCCTAGGACGTTTCAAAATGAAGCCAGAAAGGCATCAGTTGTCAGGTCATTAAAAAGTTCAAGGTGAACTGCCTTTATAAGCCTTATCGTGTCAATTGCCTAGGAGCTAAATAAATGGGCCGCAATAATGTATTCCTGAGCTGAAAAATGGTCGACATTGTGGGACTCTTTCGGTTGGTAAGTTTTTCCAAATTTGACGCATTAGTTTTGGATTGATTCTACTGCATCGCAAGCAGTTGTGTGATGCTTTTTCTCATCGTCACAATGCATATTGGCTTCGCGTGGTTTTTCTCAAAATCATTTCCACAAGTGAGGGTTTGTAGGGTAGGTAAACTGGATGTTTTGCATTAGAAGACAGATTTGACTGTTCTAGTCTCTCTTCAACTCATATGAGCCCATAAAGTCCTAAAATGGGGGTTAATGATACAAGTGAGCTCTTATTCTCTGCAATAAATTTTACGCAGTATAATTGAGCGTGCCCAAGCCAACTCGCCTAAGCATAGAGCCTTTGTTGGCGTTCTGTTAGCCTTTTAGCAGAACCGCAACGTGTATGCAACAATCCGTTGCAATTTATGGATGGTATTGCTGTAACTGCAGGAGTATAATTATCCTCCAAGTTCGTCCTTTGAGGGTGTCGTGCTTTGAAACTGCGTTTTATGGTCCATGTTTATTGGAATTATAGGCTGAATTTTTGCTTGTTGGCGGATGATACGTGCCGCCATCATTTTGGCTGGGATACTTCCTTAATCTTAGCAAAGATTGTGCAGTGCATAAATGGGACATCTCAAAGTGTACTATGCGGGTTCCACAGTCCATCGGTATAAGTTAGAAAATTTTTGCGGCGACACAATCAGGGATGGCTGAAGGGTACAGCTAGCGTGTAAAGTGTACCAGGTTCGAGACCAAGTAGTTCATTTTCTTTAATTATTTGTATCTTTTATACATTATATTATACATATACACATACATATACATATACATATACATATACATATACATATACATATACATATACATATACATATACATATACATATACATATACATATACATATACATATACATATACATATACATATACATATACATATACATATACATATACATATACATATACATATACATATACATATACATATACATATACATATACATATACATATACATATACATATACATATACATATACATATACATATACATATACATATACATATACATATACATATACATATACATATACATATACATATACATATACATATACATATACATATACATATACATATACATATACATATACATATACATATACATATACATATACATATACATATACATATACATATACATATACATATACATATACATATACATATACATATACATATACATATACATATACATATACATATACATATACATATACATATACATATACATATACATATACATATACATATACATATACATATACATATACATATACATATACATATATATACATATACATATACATATACATATACATATACATATACATATACATATACATATACATATACATATACATATACATATACATATACATATACATATACATATACATATACATATACATATACATATACATATACATATACATATACATATACATATACATATACATATACATATACATATACATATACATATACATATACATATACATATACATATACATATACATATACATATACATATACATATACATATACATATACATATACATATACATATACATATACATATACATATACATATACATATATACATATACATATACATATACATATACATATACATATACATATACATATACATATACATATACATATACATATACATATACATATACATATACATATACATATACATATACATATACATATACATATACATATACATATACATATACATATACATATACATATACATATACATATACATATACATATACATATACATATACATATACATATACATATACATATACATATACATATACATATACATATACATATACATATACATATACATATACATATACATATACATATACATATACATATACATATACATATACATATACATATACATATACATATACATATACATATACATATACATATACATATACATATACATATACATATACATATACATATATACATATACATATACATATACATATACATATACATATACATATACATATACATATACATATACATATACATATACATATACATATACATATGCATATATATAAAGAAACATATAAAGAAAATTTAAAGCACATTAAGTAATGGTGCAATAATGAAATTTCGATTGACGTCTTAACCATTCCATTGATTGCGACCGATTCTTTACGACCTATTCGTACCACCAGCCCCAATGCTAGTGCCCGACACGTGCAGGCATTAAAAATGAATTTGGCATGACCCGAAAGGACCAATGAGTTGTTGCTAAAAGAATGTGTTGCCACTTTACAAATTGAAACATAAAGGAAAATGCTTTGAGTTGAAAATTATGTACATACTAAGCTGAAATATGTTTAAAGGCTTAAAACTCCGACCTAAATAAATACATCATGGAGTGGTTTTCATGGTATTAATAAAATAACAAGACGACATTTTTTAGAAGTCTTTCTGAAAGACTAAGTATTTAAACCCTTTTAGTATATTGTTTTATCCTTACAAAAACATCCAAAATAAGTTTAGTTTCGTGTAAAATGGAGTTTAAAAGAAGTCCACCATCTATATCCGATATTTTCTATATCTCTAGAAATCAATAGAAACTTTTTATTACTGCAGGGAAACGTGCATAACCTTCCATTCTTGTTAAAGGTTTAACGAGTTCTATTAAAGTTTCTCGACCTCGTCTTAAATATATGAAATTAATTATAGCGACGAACAAATGACATTTGAAAATTTTTTTTTATCGTTGACTTATACTCTTTTCTCACATTCATACTGTTTATTTACATTTGAACGTCAAAATCGATTGCTTGGCGTAATTGTGTATAAACGGGAAGTACGGTTTGTGCGAGTTTAACCATTTTTAAGTTTGAACTACGTATGTAATTTTTTTTTTTAATTTATATTTTAAATTCAAAATGACATAAAGCTTCAAATTAATAATGTTAAAAATCCTTTAACCTCATTCTCAGAGCTCTGCCTATGGAAAAATCCATTTATCAAATTAAAACCATTGTCTTAGATAAATATTGTTGCGCTATCAAGCATTTTTGGTAGCCACGAAAATCAAAAGTCTGTTTGACACATTGTCCATTATAAATTTAAAGCCCAGGTAACGGCGGCTCAGAGCAGTTAAAAAGACGGCATTGTACGAAGAGATAAGAGCAAGTGAAGATCCACCTATGCATTGCCGTCCTACGCACCAATGCACGACCCTGTGGGCTGGCGTAAGGCGGAACTAGAAGCTGGGAGGTGCTGAAATGACCGTTGATGAGCCCCTGACGACCGCCGCTACTAGCTACACTTAGGGATTATTTACATGACCATTTTACAGTATTTTGTGCTGGTACAAGACCCAACATCCTCCTCCCGTTGGAAGTCCAGCTTTCAATACAGCTGTGGTGGGGCATGGGACAGCTCTGCCCACATCTTGCACCATTCTTCAGCAATTCTTGGCACAATAAAAAAGCACCAGCACACGAGCGCTTAAGGCGGAGTCGGTTAGTGGAACCCCCAAGGCTCATCCGAACAACGGCGGCTTTTTCTGAACTTTCGGCTTTGGTATGCTCACGGACAGGGGTACGACGAAGGCGTGGCTTGAGAAACTGCAAATACCCAACTGCAATTCTCTTGGCCAGAGAAGCCGTAACACTACCACAATGAGCTGTCTTGGCAGCAAAAGTCAGACGATATCTTCCAGCGATGCAAGGGACCGAATATGGGTCTACAACAGATGCAGCACCATCCGAACCATCGCACACCATTTGACGAGCGGCATCGAGCGAAGCGGTACATGATGGAAAGCAACCAAAAACAAGAAGGCGAGTCCATTGCTGTGTATCGGCGACCTTGATGTCGGCGACTGAACAAGGTGCCCGTCAGAAAAATGCAAAGGTAAAACGTTGGCCAACTCACAAAACTTAACCGAGAATTTACATATTAAGAGTTGCACCAATGTTGCCCACAATGTTTCTCCACAAGCACAAAGAAATGTACAATCTTCAGATAGGCAACTTCCGCCTTCTTCCGCAACAGAAGCTTCCTTCGAGCAGGTCCAGCAACGATATCTTCAACTCCAAAATCCATGTCAAGAATATGTAAACCGGGGCCGAGAACGACTGACGATTTTCAAGCGCAACGAACGGAAATTTGGCGCACAATTATACAATTTTTGTTACAATGTTGCAAGCAATCTGGCACAATCACGTCGAGGTCGACAAATGTTGAACGGTCCTGCATGACCGAACGATGCGAAAGATAAGAGCGAGTGATCCGCCTCAGCATTGCCCAAAACAGGACAAGGTCCAACGCATTAGTGTGCCCGGCGAACGACAAGGCGGGGATAGCACACCAATGCACGGCTCTTTGAGCAGGCGTAAGGCGGAATTAGGAGCTGGGAGTATGCTGGAATGACCGCTGACTACCGCCGCAACTGAGTACACTAAAAAAAAATATTTTTTATTTATTTAGCTGGAACAAAACCCAATACAGATTTCGATTCATTTTGCATGACATCCATAAACGTTATATTTTTTAAGGTTAATTTGATTCCTTTTGATAGAATTAAGTGAATTACGAATTGAATTCCCCACTGCCAAGTTTTGCAAATTCATCACCCTTTTTCAAGGAACAACAAGATTTCCATTTAACCTACTCAAAGCATCTGAATTTACCAAATACCACGGATTATTATCACCCAACGTTCGTTCATTCAGGCCAAAAATAACGCAACTAAAATTCACGACTCCATAAACCTATCTCTATATGTTCAAAAATTATCTATCAATATTTCGAACGCGTCATAATCTACAAATTTATCTTTACATCGAGGAATCGCAAACTATTAAAACAGCCCTCTTACAAGCACATTATTCCATCTTTAGTATGTATCTGGCTGCTTCTGAAGCTTATAATATCAAACATAAACAGTCAAAACTTTTATTAAACCGAAATAACCGATATTTTAAATCAAGTATATACAAAATTCACATAAATATGGATACCAGGACACTGCAATAGTAACCAAACAGCATATTCAGGTGTTTAGAAAGCTCAACTTCCCAAACATTTTTTAAACTAACAACAACTCTAAAGTTCAAAAAGTTACATTAAACAATTGTTTAACGTTGCAGTATGAAAATTTGAAAATCAATTCAAACAAAATTTGGCTCAAAAACATCATCATAACCCCATATGATAATATTAACATACTTAGCAAACATGAATAAATTTATGAGAATAATACTTGGACATACAGTCGACTCAAGAGGTGATCGTGATCTAGAACATATGTTATTTATAGGGTTAAAAGTGTCTCCTATTTCTGACCAAAATTATAATAACCTATGCAAGGATATACAAAAAGAGTATAAACTTACATACTATAATATAACGGTAGTAATGTAACTACCAGTTTTCCGATTCTAGGCTTTTCCATTTTATAGACTTACCGAATAATAATAAACTTTTTTCTATACGTATTCCTTCTATTTTACATATTCGTAACACTTTAAATTATTTAACTACATCATTTTACTTATTCTTCAGATTCTTTTTTACCATTGCAGAAGGTATTATAAGTTTGTTCAGAAGTGTGGAACGCATTGAAGGAGACATTTTTGACTCTAAAAGTACATATATTCTAGATCAAGATCTGTGTCAATATAAGCATTTTCGCCTGCCTGTTCCTCCTAGTTCATCAGTTTTCAAGCTATCAACATGAAAATTTGCACATACTGTTTTTCCTTCACACGCAGTATGTTCTACAGCTGCTTTATACCTGAACGACAACTTTCGTGGTTTTAGATGTAGCAGCGTTGAACTTCTTTTAAAATCCGTCTTATATGAAACTAGACTTATTCTGAATGATCTTGTGGGGATCGGTTTGTATCTTTTTTGTGATTCGTCGGACTTCTTTTATAATCCATTTATATGAATCTACTAACTATATCCGATATATGCTATATTTTTTAGCAAAAGAAGCCGATATATAACTGCAAAGGTATATAAACATTGGCTCCGTCCGAAGTTGGCTTTTCGTTCACGTTATTCTTGTTAGAGTACATTCTCATAATTGAGAAATCTTCCGAAGTCAACTCAAATATAGCAGACTCGGATTAGTCGGTAAGTTTTTAAACTGTTTTAAGGCACCGCGTTTCCTTTATTTTTTTCTGCATTAAAAATAAAGAATAATTCATATATGAAGAGACAATTGTCTTTACTAAACTTATAAAATTCATTTATAAATATTTTCAAAAGCACATAAGCGCTTTGCCCTTCCTTACTTTTATGTAGTAAGTGCCATTTGTCTACAGACCCCATACTTTTTTAGGTATATGTGTTTCTAAAAATATTGATATTCAAAAAATACACCGGAAAAGCATGACCAAATATAAAAACAAGAATGGAAAGCAGCTTGGACGAAGCCGAAGTTTATATGCCCTTGCCGTTACATACCGTTTTAGAGATATAGAAAACATTGGAAATAGTTGACAGATCTTTACCAAAAAATTCTGAATAAGTTTTGTTTCATATTAACTGGATTTTAAAAGAAATCCGACGCTTCTACACCCAAAAACTAGAAAGTTGTGAAATTTCCTATCAGTCAGTTATATGCGAGCAACTAGATACAGTCGGTCGATCCCGGCCGTTCCGACTGTTTGAAGTCGATAGCTCAAAAACTTAAAGACTCATTTGCGTAGATGTCATGATTATATCGACTCAGGAGATGTTCCTGATTCAGAATATTAGGTCTTCTGGTCTTAGGACTTCTGCCTAAAATTATAATACTCTCTGCAAGGGTAAAAAAGAATCCCATTGAAGTAAATTTGCGGAAGCTATTTGTAAATGTTGAAGTCAATGTTTGTGTTGTTTGGAGTATGTATGAGTGTATTGATGAAGAGAATCTAAAAAGAATGAACGGAAGTCATTATTATAAATAAAATTTTAAGTTCAAAAGGAGTAGTGTGAGCTGAATTGTATTAGCAGTAAATGTTGTATGCATTTATTATTTAAAACAATTTGGAATTTTCTGAATATTCCACTGTTATTTTCTTTTTTATACCCTTGCCGAGGGTATCACCTTGCAGACGTGATAATAATATTTAGATATTGTACGGCTTAATTTAGCTACTTGGAGTTAGTAAAGCTTGAAATTTATGTTCATTTAGGTCAGATCACATCTAATGGAAGCAAGTTGGATGCGTTAAGTGCGACTCGAACTATAATTTTTTGTTGTGTATTTGATCATTTTTGGGCCTTTTTCTTGAGGTGTGTCTCTTTGACTTCGATTTAAGATATAATAATAAAAATATATATAACGTATAATAGATTATCTGAAGTCGATTTGCCTCTTTTAAAACCGAATTGGTTTTCGTTTAGGAGTTTGCTGTGTGTCACAAACCATTACAGTCTTTCGTCTAATGGTTTTTCTAGGCAGCAATTGAATGAAATAGGCCTGAATGAATTGATTTACAACAAAACTGCTGACATTTAGTTTTAGCATTTTTTCCCTAATTTAATCCATTTAATTATTATTCCGAAACTATGCTTTTCTTTTGAAAATGTATACACTTTTATGTAGTGTCTGCGGGTTTCGGTCGAATGCGTATCACTGATATGAGTGCGCTTATGCAATCAATCCCCTTATTATACCCTTATACCCTTATACCCTAATGAATTATAATTTTGGTCAGAAGTGTGCAACGCAGTGACCCTCCGAACTCTCCGACCCTATAAAGTATATATACTCTGGATCAGGATCACCTCCTGAGTTAATATAAGCATGCCCGTCTGTCTGTTTCTACGCGAACTAGTCTCTCAGTATTTAAACTATCGTCTTCAAACTTTGCGCGCACGCTCCTTTCCTTTGTAGTATATAAGTCCGAACGGCCGGGATCGGCCGACTAATTCCTATGCTATAACCCCCATGTTTTTAGAAAATTGAAAATTTTACAGATCTTTTATGGGAATCTAAGCCGATCTAGAAAATTTCATACGGATCGGTCGACTATATCCTATAGCTGGCATATAACTGAACGATCGGAAATGCCACAATTTTCGTGTTTTTGGGCGTAGAAGCGTCGTACTTTTTTTTTAAATCCATTTTATATGAATTTAATGTTGTAATTTTTTTAAAATTTAATTTAAAAACTACAAATTTAAATACATAATTTCTTTGATTATACAATATAATCCAAAAACAACAAGAACTTGACTTTTTTCCTATTATCGCAATATTTTTAACAGAATTAAGAAATTCATAATGTTTGTATTTTGCTCTACCAAATGCTCTTCTTAGCGCGGCACATTGAACATTTTTTAATTTATTTGACAGAAAATGCGAATTTCATCATATTAACAGGTTCAGTTTGTTGTTATAACCTTACCCCATATAAACACGTTTTTGTAATACTACTAATAAGATAATATTATAATGTTTCTTGCAAATTAATTGAAAAATTACCAAAAAGGTGCTTTTAAAGGATCATTGCGTAAAGCAAAATACTTACTTTATTTTCTTGAAAAATATTTATATAAAAGAAAAGATAAGTCAAATTAGAGTTATTTTTAGATATGAAATTAAAAAATTATGCAAATTTTTCAATTATACAAAAAAATTATTAATTTTAATATTAATTTAAATAATGTAAGCGGTGTCACGCATCTACAAAAAATAATAGTACTACAGAAAAAGCGCATTCAAAAATATTCATTAGGTTGCGAGTTATTGTATGTTTAAGTTATTAAATATTTCCAATAGTGCAGAGGTACCCACTACCCTTCTCGTAGCAAAGCCACCATGCTTATTCACTCCAAATAGTAGAGGGCCAGATTGACGCGCAGAATAGGCGCTCACGCCCCTTCGCCAGATTGTAACCAAGGGTTGGCCCACTCACAGCCGAGGGTCAGGAAGCGGCTCCGTTCATGGCTTAAGTTGGCAGGCATTTAATGTACTTCATCCAACTCTGGCATGAGCATTTCGATCATTCCTGACGATAAGCGCAGGCGTTTGCTAGAGAATCCTGGGGATCTTTTTATCGCCAAAAACGGAATCGATGATGAAACGAAGTGTAGCTGCGGGATAGCAATCGCTGGAACATCAAGCAAATCTATGTTGCTTACGCCTAAGAGAGCTCTGGTTTAAAGCTATTCTTTCAACGGGCGGGCACATATTTCCCCTAATTTCATACATTTAATTATTCTTCTGAAACCTTTGAAACCTTATTTTGTATTTATTTGGTGGCTGCGGCTTTGGTTAAATGCGTATGAAAGTGCTTATCCGATAAGTCTTATCTCTCCGGCATTTTCGCCTCTGCTTCTCTTTCTGTATATGCAGTGCTGTTTGAGTCTTGAGCTCACGAAAAAATACGCTCATGATTAAGAATTCCGTTGTGCGCATCTACCACGCCTACGAATCGAAGGCCATGGTGGATAACCTAAAATAAGCAATGTTGTAATGTAACTTGTCAAGGGCAATGAGTAATGTTACTTGTCAAGGCCCTTCATGGGAAACACGAACAGCACCTAAAAGCTTTCTTCTCCCTCACATCAAAGCTGACCAACCAGCTCAGCCGATATATCATTGTGATTTAAACTTCTCTTAGGCTTATCTGCATTGCGAAAGACCTGGAAGGATATATCTGTTAATTGGTGCCGAGCAATATTACTCGCGGCTTCTTCGAAATCAGCAAAAGAAAGGAAGAAATGGTACCATGCTTCAAAACACGAAGTTTGGATGGATATAGCAGGGAGATATATTACTCGCTGCTTCTTCCAGATCAGCAAAAGAAAGGAAGAAATGGTACCATGCTTCAAAACACGAAGTTTGGATGGATATTAGCAGGGAGATTAGAATTCAAGACCTGCTTATCAATACTATGTGGAGCAAGCGTCGGCGAAGCGTATTTTATACGTTGGTATATTGTTCTCAAACCTGACGGCAGCACCCCGAAGCTACGAGTGGTCTTTGATGCCTTATGCAAAACATCAAGTGGCAAATCCTTGAATAATATATTGCATGCAGATCCCACCGTCCAAACCGAGTTTTCCAACGCTTCCGAATGCATAAGTACGTATTCGGTGCTGCTATAATAAATATGTACCGTCGAGTATGGATCAATCCAGATGAACGATTCCAAAATTTAAACAAGATATTATCATCTCAAAACAGTCACGTATGGAATTACGGCAGCACAATTTCTGGCAACCAACTTAATCGCAGGAAGGGTATCCGCTACGATCAGCAGCACTTGACAAGGATTTCGACGTAGAAGACTGTCTGACGCGCGCCGACACATTTACAGAAGCAGTTTAAATGCAACGGAAATATATTACTTAAGAATATATTACTGCCACACGGCTGCAGAAGTGGTTTTCAAATAATGGAGTTGTACGGCATTAATATTAAACTGGATGAAACACCATAGCGTCATAGGGACAAACCCCTTGAGCTTATATGGATGCCCAACGGAAATCTACTCTGTGGCACGAACCAAGGGAGAGATATTTATGCAGCACCACTTTGATAGCAAATTGGCATGCGATGATAAGCTTCCAATGAAACTTCGGAAGATATTTAAGAATTGTTCCAGCCCGTAAGCTCTAAAAAACTAATTATTACAAGGCACACATTCGATTGGAAAGTTCATATCACACTACATATGAACAGAATTTATTGCAGAAAACAACCAACTCAATTGGATTTAATATAATCACACTACAAACCAACTCAAGTTGGAGACTAATGCAAAAACATCCAGTTTTTGTGCCCTACTGAGAGAATGATTTGAGAAATTAAAATAAAATAAGAAAATGTGAATTACTAATTATCAGCCAAAAGTGTCACACAGGATCACACATTCTTCAATACCGGAGTAGATTATTGCGGCCGATTTGGATGCATCACAAAATCCGAGGCAAGCAAAAAGACTTATAATGGCTCGCGCCTAAACCAAAGGGATCATCAGAAAAAAATATTAACGTTTGGCCGTGACGTTATCTCATGATATACAAAATTTCAAGAGCAAATGATAACGTTAAGGTACATACCTGATTAAATAGAAGAAATTAGCGGAAGTATGCTGCTCCCACGAGACCAGTTAGTACCCTTTGCATAATTGGTTTATGTAGCATTACCAATTTTTATGTTTTTTTTTTTTTTTTGTTTGAATTTCGGAATAACTTTGTAGGCTTGTAGGAAGCTGAAACACATTGTTTCTTATAAGATTCTGTGCAACCCTGGTGTGAATCCTTTCAGTGTTTGTAGTGTCGGAGTCAGTTTAGGTGAAATATGTATTTTTCTATGGTTTGGGCTTTCGAGGTTGGTGTACAGTTGGCTATATTTCGTTAGTATCCTTTGTTGTTGTGTTGTTTTTGGGGTTTAGTGCGGCTTAGATTTATTTGAGTGGATCTGTTGTTCATCCATATTTGAGATGAATGAGTTGTTGGCTATATGGTAGAGGTAAAGGACCTGGAAGCTTCTCTTTTGGTTAATTTTTTTTCAAACCTGTATTTGACGTTTATGCGTCTGTAATTTTTAATATTTTTTTAGGTTTATGTTGCAGTTAAGTGTTCTTAAAGGTAGTGATTTTTCTTCTAATAACTGTTCTATTTTTTTATTCTCCGCAGGAACCTTGGAGGGTTTTGCATTTGCTGAGTTTTCTGGGAGGGAGGACTCTGCGCTAAACATACAAATTTTGTTGATTTGGGCGGATTCTATGTTTTCATTTATTGGAATAGGAAATGTTACGTTCGTTTTGTGTGTGAGAATTTCATATTTTTTTCCAGTTGGGTTAAAATGTAAAAGGGGCTTCTAAAATTTTATTACATTTTATTTTATTTATATTATATATCGGGCCTGTTAAGATTCCTGGGTTTTGGGATCAGGCAATTTCCAATAATCAACAAAGGTTAAGAGAAATCGTATACGCCAGTGATGCGCACCTAATGATAATGTATGTATACACAAATATGATCCTTAATAAGGTGTTGAAAGGTAGAAGGATAGTTGCTTTGTGAAGCCCCAGGCTAGGTACCCAGCTTAGTCCAACGGTTTAGTAAAAATGGTAAGATAATTAAAACTTTGGTGTAGACCCCTAAGAGCAAAGAATGAATTTTTCTCTGACATTCATATAGGGAAAATAAACAGCTTGAAAATCTTGCAGAGCACCAATTTTGGAACTTGTCCAGGTAGGACTGACTTTTGTATTGGGGAGAAAAAGATTTGTATTGAAAAAAAGTTAATCTAGTTACATGAGTGTACGAGAGCTAACGCACAACAGAAGGCAAGTATTTTATGAAAATGGTAAAAGGTAAAGGCCCAAGGGGATTTTATGTAGCTCGGACTAGGCAGGAGGATTAAATTTTTAGAAAGGACGCGTTGGGTCGCTGGAAACCCACGTAAGAAGGTTAACAGGAAATCTTACAAGATCAAAATTTCTCAAAAGGAGTGAGTGTTTTTCAAAGTCTTCTTCTTTTTCTTCTTTTTTATGTCAATGTAGTTGACGTCTTTTTGATACCTATTTTGGAAGCCATCAACTCTTCTTTCGACTTTCAAAGCGAATAGAAGTGTTTTTTTTTTATTCGTACTGCGTTTATTTATACCGGTGTTTGATAAATACAATGATTAAAATTATAAACTCTTAAAATAATTATTACAATTTCCGTTTTGCTATGCAAAACGTTTGCGTGTATAGTAATATATTTGGTGGTAAATTAATATTTAATAATTTCAATCTAAGCATAGTTTTGCTTTGCTATATTTTTTGTTGCTGCTCTTTTTGCAACTTTCTTTGTAGTTTCCTATCTTTAAGCCTAAGCACAAGTCGAACTCTTATACGTTCTTACTAGACAGTCATCTACTTTTGGTTTGAAGAAATAAATGTATTAAAATAAATATAACTTTAAGTTTTATGTTCAGTTTAGCCTTGAAAGAAGGCTATAACTGTGTCCCCACCTAACCTCCCCTATTGCCTTCCTAAGAATGCGTTTAGTGAATTATAAGCTGGTTTTAGTCAATTTAATGCGCTTGTGCTCAAAAAATCCACCAAAGCTGAGCCGTGTGCATCGGCCAACCCTCTGCCAACCCTGCTGACCGTCACTCAACCCTTCATCACCCTGATCACTCTAAGAGCCAGGTCTGACTAAAATTCCGACATCGAATGCGTAAGTGATCATGGGCAATTATCCAATTTGTCCCCTATGGCATCACTTTCAGTGACACCACAGCCTCAACTGCTGCAAACCCCGGTAAAACCCACAGGGAACATTGGGTCCGGACCCCCGGTAGCGACTGATTTCGCAGTTTCACAAGCCGATACCAAAACATCGATAACGTTACAGCTTTATCACATTCGACACACTATGATTTTACTGCGAGCATGTTTGACATGTCTTTAGGTCAAATTATCCATGTCAGAAATTCTTTAGGTCGGTTTATGTTTTGTAACTGATCCAGATGGAATAACCCTTACAGAGCCCTGCCTTTCGTTACCCTCGAAGATCCATTTTAGCCTCAAGGGCTATTTTGGTCCATCTATCTCCGAGCGCAGTTTCTTGTCGGATCATTTGAAGGTCAACCCGGTACTTTCACCGGGTCCCGAGTTCCCACTAGACTACGTGCTAAAAAATTTCGCCATGTCATTGTGCAAACGTCGACATTTCCCCGTATGTGATAGTTCCCCTGCATAAAAAAAGGGAAAAATCTGATGCTGCAAATTATAGAGGCATTTCAAAATTGTCAGCAGCTCTAAATCTTTTTGAAAAAATTACTACTCCTCATCTGCAACACCACTGTAGCTCAATCACTTCTCCATGCCAATGGCTCCATTAGGCATCAAACTTGTTGGAGCTGACTTCATTTGTGGTTGACGGCTTCCAAAATGGCCTTCAAACAGATGTCATCTACACTGACTTTAGTAAAGCATTTGACTCTGTAAACCACTCACTCCTTTTAAGAAAACTCGATCTTTTGGGATTTCCTGTTAACTTTCTTACGTGGATTTCCAGTTACCTTTCTGGAAGAACCCAACGCGTATTTTTTAATGATGTATTCTACTGCCTAGTCCGAGCTACATCTGGAGTCCCTCAAGGAAGGCATCTCGGGCCTTTACTTTTTACCATTTTCATAAATGACTTGCCTTTTGCTATAACGAACTCTCGTGTACTTATGCACGCAGATGACGTTAAGCTGTGTCTTCAGTATAAACCTTCCTCTGCCCAATACAAACTTCAGTCCGATCTGGACAAGTTCCAAAATTGGTGTTCTGCTAATGACTTAAAACTCAATGGGTCAAAATGCTAACTTATGTATTTCTGTCGCTTAAGCCCTATCCAGGCCACTTATTTTCTCTATGCAGCCGCCTCAGAAAGATTAACTCAGGTTGAAGGGCTAGGTGTCCTATTAGACTTCAAGCTTAAATTTATCGGCAATGGTTAATATAGCCAAGGGTGTGCACTGCGTTGCACACTTCTGAGCAAAATTATAATACCCTCTGCAAAGGTATAAAAATATGTTTTTACATTCAAATTTGAATTCGGTACTAACTAAGTAAAATAGTTATGCTTCTACGAAATTATAAGTTAAGCTATTAAAACAATTAACAATGACTTGTCTTTAATTTTATATAAATTTTATTGTATAATTTTTTTTGTATCGATTATTCATGAATGCATTCGAATATATTCGAATGAAGCCCCTAACACTCACTCATTCAATTCGCTACAGAATGTGGTGGTCTTTTTTTGGCTACTCATGCACGATTTTTAAGCTCTTTTTTGCATAAAGATATTTAATATTTAAGCTTCTTATACGGCAAGAATATATTGAAACAATATTGAACGTTGAGCGGTGGGCTTACTTGCTTACTTATAGTACATTTAATCCATTTAAAACTAAAATCGTTTACCTCGACGATTCAATTATCCCATTAGCCCCAATTGAGTAAATCGTACTTTTACAATGTTCAAAATAATGTCAGTGTTGCATTGAGGTTGCCAAGTAATTAAGGGTCAGGTTCTTTGGCGGTTACCCGAGATGTCTGTCGAATCTCTCTGTTGGGTCTATCAAAGTTGCTTTATATCGATATGGACTTGATGGATAATAAACTTATTAAATATTCATTGCCTTTGAAATTATGATTTATAAATTATATATAATATCTTTACAGGCTAAATATAAAATATGATTTTTTCGTGCGCATATAAGAATGTCAACAAAACGCAAGAAACCTTTGAGCAAAGTTGGTGTTGAAATAAAGAATGCCACCACGGATTCAATTTTATTCAACAATAAGAATTTTAAGAACACTCACTCCACAGTTCTAACAAAGCTTGCTAAAGCGAATTTGAAAAAAAATATCGATAAAAATAAGTTTTTTGAATCAGATTTTAAAGTAACTTCTAAAATGATTTTTGAAAGTGATGCTGAACGTATTGATATGAACACTAATACAAGGAAATCAGTTTCAAAGGATTGCCTCAATGTGTCGGAAATTAATAACAGTAATTACGTAAGTTCTTGGAAATTCTATTTAATCTTAAAGCAGATTTCTTATTTGTGTATTCCTTAGTCTACAAAGTGCATATCGGCTAGTTTGTCTGAGACTGATTCTAAAATTTCAACAAACTCACAACACCAAAAATTTTTAAACAACGAAAATAAACACACGGAACTTGATGATGAAGTTATAAATGAACATCAAAATGGTATTGAATTGCTCAAGTGGTTTGGTTACAACCTTGAAACTGACTCTGAGCAAAATGAAGAAATTGCAAAAAATTTTAAAGCCTCTATTTTACAGAATTTAGAAAATAAATCAAAAAAAAATATGTATACTTCCCATGCCGAGGTGTTATTTCAATCAAGCTTAGAAAGCAGGTACGTAATTATCGTTTAATTTATTAACAGTTTTAAATTATAGGTATTACACGGTGCACCATACCGAAACAAGAACTCTTAGTTCTTGTAACGTTAACGACTCCGAGTCGCAGAACCGCCATACAACAATGAGTGGGTTTTATTAAGTTGGGATAATATAACTTAGATTTAACCACAACTGAACTGTTTCTTAATATAATACCGCAGTATTTCCTCTCCTCTTCTGTTGGAATCGCTGATCGGAATAATCGCGATGCCAAACTTATCTTAGCTTTGGACCACAACAGATTATAAATCAAATAATTAGCATCTGAACCCTTTGGGCGTCCAATTCGAACAGCAGATTATCAATAGCTAAATTCGATTCGCGACATCCCCACCCCCATGAAGCAGCCGCATTCACCACATCCAGAATAGTTAGCTTCGAACCGGGGCGAATCATCCTGGCTCGATCATCAGTTCGTATCGCAGCTGACGTGGCCACTTCAAGTTCCAATTTTGGGATCGCCATTGTCCTTATGGACGCACATTTCGTTTTGGCACACAGAAAATATGCCTGCACGTCCTCATGGTAGGTGGCCCTGCAGTACCCCCGAAAACATGCAGCTGTGGTGCTCGTACCCGTCCAGCACCAGAGTAGTAGCATGGACATCGGAACTTCTTCACATAACTTACATCCTGCCGCCAGCTCTCGAATGCTCTAGCTCAAGAATCCAATCGAATCAAAAGTTGACATCCCAAGGCTGAACTCCATTTAAGTAGTACCCGGTGAAACTTGATACCGATCTCATCTGTCATCTGAAGTCATCTGTAGCCGGATGCCAATACTTATGGATGTATTCTAATGCATTCATCACGGTCTTCACGGGCTGCGCTGAACATGGCGAACACGCGGCTCCAAATGTCATCACTGCCTTCTCATACGTATTCGGGCTCATTCCATGATCTCGTTTATCCACGGATATCGCTAAGCGCACCGGTCCTGTGGCTGTACTAATACTTAATAAAACATCTCCGTTATGCCCGCGTAGACTCCAGAAAATGGAAGAGTGACATGAAGTTGTGAGGACTATTTAGTAGTGATGATTTTAGAGGCACACTATCGACCTTGGCTTCTGCATTGTATACTAGACGGATCTTCTCGACTACGAAGAGCGGCAAGTACCACAACTTATCACTGTTGTCGTGAGTGACCTCCTGTGTCTCCGTCGTCGTGCACATCCCTTTTTTACATAGTCCTCCATAGCTCGAAATTCGTGTCTTGCCTAATTTTCCGTTTAATGTTGACAAGTCGCTGAAGTTCCAAGCTTCAGCTGTCTGGCAGCCTCACCTTGACGTACTTCCATAACAGCACAAAACTGTCGTTTCCACCAAGATGCCCAGAGCTCGTTTGTAGTCGCTGGCTGTGACCTGTGTTTCTTTCTTTTAGTTTTAGTTTTAAAAATAATCATTGATTATCTTCTTCAAAGCGTATTATCCTGGGTAACGGCTAGAAGGCACGATGTATGGATAGTGGACTTGCTTGACGTCTGACTGGTCCGTACACTACCCATCCAAGCTTAGTAGCTAGTGCAAATGGTCCCCTGTGCCGAAGCTCCTGTTCTGCAGGGGTATATCTAAGTGCTCATGATCCAGTCCAATTGTATTGTCGTTTGATACTGCACACACGTTAATCAATCCAAGTCGCTTTGGCTTGTCCGCTCCACTGATCTGATCTCTGACGGATTTACCGCCAATCCACTGCACGTATAGTTTTTAACTCTCACCCTTAAAGCGAAGGCTTCGCACAAGCTGTTCATCTATCAGCGTTACAGCTCAGCGTCCCGTTACGGGCAGAACCCGAAATGGCAGGTGACCACCATCCAAATCGACATAACTAAGGTTCCGGTGCGGCATCTCCTGTCCGCTGTTTAACATTTGACTATCCTTCTCCATGTGACTTGCGCTTCTCCGTGGAGCAAGAACAAGTTACTCATTGCTTGATCTGCTGGCTGTAACGTCATTTTACGTAAACGTCTTTGGCTGCTGCGTAGCTTTTTTTTGTTGCCACCTTCCGATTATAGCGACCATCTGGGACTGTCAGCTACGGCATGGAGTAGATAGTGATGCTCCTTTTGATATCCATATTACACCAGTGCTCGTTGACGAATTCCATTCTCCTGTTGTTGAATTCCCTGCAGTTCTTAATTTAGTGGTTTCCTTTTCACATAAGAGAGCCCCTGTACCCTTTCTTTTCCTTGTTTTCGGAGGTTCCAGATTCGTGTTCGCGTGTAAGACTCTTCGCTTTGAATACACCATGGTACCATGGTACGTCCACCATGTGCAGTCGCAGATGTGGTTGTTGTAGCTGCGGTGACCTCTGACATGGTGCTCCGTTTAAGCGAATGTGTTGTCGGCATGTCGCACGTATTTCCGATTGCAGATTTACGATTGCAGATGATGTATTCCGGATAGAAACCAATTGCAACTAGAGAGTGCGAATAAAAAAAAGACGCTGATAAAAAATTATGGGGAACTGTTGCTTTAACACGTTGCACCAAACCGAAGCAGAAATCCCAATTCTCTTAACGTTAACGACTCTGGGCCGCACAGCAGCCATACCCATAGATGAATGTAGAGTATGTCAGTGATAACGATGTAGTATATTTTATTCTGTTGAGATAATACAAGCTTAAACTTAACCTTAACTTAACTATTTATAATTACATACCGCAGTATCTCTCCTCTTCTCATGAAATTGGAAAAATGATTTCTTTGCTGTAATTTATTAATTTAAATCCTCTCAAAAATCGATCTATTCTAATATGTTTTTGTAAGACAAGTCTTGCCCGTTATTATTGTGGATTATGTAAATGTGATAAATTCGTTTATATCGAAACGGTGACATTTAGTTGTTAAAAGTGAAAAGCCGCGGTCTGCGCAAGTCTGTGCAAAAGTGAGGTATGACTTTCACCAAGTTTGCCACTACGGGTCGAAAGCAAGCGAGCTTATGTGCAATGGTGCCTCCTTGTGGGCCGCCATAGAGCGGAGCTTCGAAGCTAGGTGAGATGAGATGGTGAGATGGGGGAATGGAAATGAGCACTGATGAATATTTTAAAACCGACGCTGACAGATAAACTGAAAATAAATACATTTTCTAGTTGAACTCTACCAAACGTGCATTGGTTAGGGCTCTTCCGGCGACGCGGAAGCCCTTCACTGGCAAAGTCAAGTGTGGGTACGACGGAAGGAATAACTGGCTGCTTAAGATTCGCGATTAAATGTATGATAATATCCGCTTGCTTAAAAGCAAGAATGCCGATCGATTGCTATTCGGCTTCGAGCGTTCCGGCATGTGGCCGTTAAAAGGTTCTTACAATTTCCAAATCGTGGCCACTAACTAAAAAAAAGTTTAAAATGGCTGAAAAGAGGAAGCAGAGGCTAGAAAAGAGCAGGTGTGCAAACCGTCGATGGCGCAGGAATAGCGTGGAATGCATGGAACACTTCTATAGCAGTCACTTCTTTTAAGCTCCTAGAGTTGCAATCGATAAATTAGCTACACCGCTAGAATACATTTTTAAATTAGCTTGGCAGAAATGACAAATTTGTCGAGGGTGACCCTAAACACCAAGTTCGGGGCTACCCAAATGTTGAATTGCCAAGTGTTTTTTGAAGAAGCCGAAATAAAAAGTCTCGTAGTTTAATTTGTATTCAATGTATTCTATTTATGTAAACAAACAAGTGACAGTTTGGCCATGCGCGAGAGGAACGCAAAGGAACGGTGCGTTCCGGCAAGCGACAAAGCGGTAATCGCACACGAATGTAGGCCGTTAAGGAAGGCTTAACAATCTAATATAAAAATAAAACATAAAAGTTCGAACTAATTATTAGTTTTTTTAATAAAGCACAGTTAAAGATTGAAATTATATTTTTCTTGATAAATTTCATATTTGGACGCGTTTCTGATCATCTGTGCTCATGTCCTCGTTCAATCGATTATAAACGTTTCTCTTTGACGATCACCTGACGGTAATCATCGACCCGCTCCCCCGCTCAGTTCTCACTTGACGCCCAAGTCTTCGAATAGACGCTCGCTTTGGTGAGGATGTCATGGTAGTCCGTTGGGTTCCACGGAGCATTTCAACGTATTGTTTGGCCTTTACTCAAGCTGTACACAGGATACCTACGGGATTTCATGTCTTTGTTAACAAGAGGTTACTGGTTGTTAGTAGAGTGTTGACAATATTTAATTGGACTCCCATAAGCAAGTGATGGTTAAGGGAGGCTACATTACTGCGATTTGGTAAATAGGTAGAAGTTTATTAAATTCTTCTTTAAAAGTCTTAAAAAAAAACTTTCGCTACTTTTTTGTGATTTCTCTGCGATCAACCCGCTTCTTTATATAAAAAAAAAAAATACCTTTTCATACCCTTGCAGAGATATAAACTTGAAACTTGGACAGATCTTTTGTGGGAATCTAAGCCGATCTAGACAATTTCATACGGATAGGCCGACTGTATCCTATAGCTGCCATATAACTGACTGATCTGAAATGCCACAACTTTCGTGTTTTTTTTTTTGTGTAGAAGCGTCCGACTTCTTTTAAAATCCATTTTATACGAATCCAAGCTTGTTATGAATGTTTTTGAAAAGATCGACTAACTATATCCGATATTTACTATATCTTTAATCAATAGAAGCCGCTATTTAACTGCAAGGGTATATAAGCTTCGGCTCCGTCTGAAGTTAGCTTTCCATTTTCATTTTTCTTATTGATGCTCTACCAAGCGATTTTGGTAGCGGGAATCTAAAGTCAAGTTAATTATTTTATTCCAATGTTTATTCGTAATCAACAAGTCATTAACAGCGGACGGTCCAAAACAACGGCACTGCAGGACGAAACCGCAGCTGCACGACCGAACAGTGCGAATCGAAAGGATCAAGTGGTGTTTCACCTACGCATTAATCAAACTCGATAAGGCCCTATGCATTCGGGCGCACCGTCAAAAGGCGGGGATCGCACACCAATGCGCGGCCCTGTGGGCTGGCATAAGGCGGAATTAGGAGCTGAGAAATGCTGAAATGACTCCTGAAATGATCGCCAATTCGTCCGCATTGAGCGTTGTTGGTGCCCCACTAGATTTTCTATGTCAGCATCTTGTTTTAGGACCTTGGAGAGGTGATGTGAGGCTTCCTTGAATAGCTTCTTTGATTATGAGCTTATGTGGAATGATTTTGGTCACAACAAAGTCAATTTTCTGGGGTCTGCAGGCTAGTAGATTGCGCTATCCAGAGCCTCACAATCCTATTTGTACCACCATCCTGTACCACCTTCATAATGGTTTTGTGTAACTGTCTTGCACAAGATGCGTGCTCCAGTGCGTATGTTTCGCGTTGTAGTCTTCACCTGCTTGAAATCGAAAATCTGAAAAACGCGCGTCTGCGGCATACGTATAGCTTACCTCAAACAAAATGAGGGGATCTGCCGTTTTCGCTGACGAGAAATAAATAGATTAAAAAAACTTAAAAGGAAGAGTATGACTGTTGCTCAGGTGGAGTATTTATTTTTATTGTGAAGTAAAAAAAAATAAAGGATAGAAGTTTCAAAAGACTCTTAAGTCCAAGAAATCTTCCTTCGAGGTAATAAAGCGAGGTGGACAGAAATCTTCTGCAATAGTCATGATGCCGCTGTTTGACTGTTGTGGCTGCAGGTAGTTTGTAGCAAGACTTTGGTCGAAATGGTAATTATTAAACTATCGGTTCCGATCTGTAAGACGCATAGCCCGGTATATAGAAGTTGTATTAAGTTGTGAGATGCGTTTCTGCCAGCATCAAAGTATGGGCGTAATTTTCTTGAAGGAATTGATTTATTTTCTGTTTGTGCCGTGAAAAGCCGTTAGTATTCCACTTTGTCAAAAATCCGGTATTGATTATTTTAATTGTTAGGATGCCAGAATCTGGACTAGGTATTATTTTGGTAGCTTACGGTATCACTTTGTTGAATCGCTGTAGGTTCATCAAGGCAAGTTTTTAGTGCGCGGGCATATGAAGTTCCTACCGTGTTTCAAAAAATCTTTTGAACATGTGGGTTTGGATTGTACGAAACCATATGGTTTGCTTTGCAGCTTTATATGTACAGCAGCTTCTGTAATTAGCGTTGTTGTTTCGTCTGCAGTTTCTGGATTTGTGGGTTATTGGATCACGTTTGTTGGGAGGGCGATTTCGGTATTGTAAAAGTCTCCGGATGCTAAACAATCTAAGTGAAGTGTGAAGTACCTTCTGAAGTACCGTATGTGTATACTCCTGGCAGTATGTGTATTGTATTGGTTGTAAGGTTCTGCTTTTAAGGTTTTTCCAAGTATTGCAAGTTATAAATAGGGTGCACTTCCTTTTTAGCTGGTTACTTAAAAACTGGCTCACGCTTAATTTTAAACATTGGTTTTAATTTTTTTTCCTTTTTTGATTAGTTTTGTATTGTTGATTAGTTGTAAGCCTTTACTGCTTTTAAGCTGGTATGTGTGATAGTTTATCTTTCATCCGTCTAGAAATTTCGAAACAGTTCTAAAGTGCTTTCCAATTTTGTTTTGGAGCAATTTTATCTCGGAAATTTTCCTCTTTGTAAGCGAAATAACGTACAATATATCTACGCCGTCTGTCGAGTCTTGCAGACGCAAATACAAACTGCCGCTGAAGCCGTAATGATAAGAAAGATCATTATTTAACCCGTCACAGTGACAACATTTATCAACTTAGTAATTTCGTTAAAGACTGCACTACAAATTTTCTCCCTCACATAAACAGATGACGATTTGGTTTACGTTTGGTCTTCTGTCCTGCTTCGTCTGCAGTGTCTTATGGGGGCTTATGATATTTTGCCTTCGCTTGCATTATATGTTTGCAAATGAGCGGAAAAGGCAAAACGCAGCAGTTAATTGGAAGAATGGAAAGCTAAATTCGGATGAAGCGAAAGTTTATAAACCCTTGCAGTTACGTAGTGACTTCTGTTGCTTAAAGATAAAAGAAGTCAGCGTCCAATAACATGAAAGTTGTGGGCACAGTTTGCGATCGTTCGGTTACTAAAAGCTATAGTCGACCTATCCCTATGAGACTTTTCAAATGAATATTTCAAGACTCCATCCTAAAAAAACATTGAATTTTTTGCATTTCCGATCGTTAAATTATATGACAGTGTTGGTATTAGCAGCTAGGCTCCGTTCAAGCCCCCAGTATTTTTGGATTTTGATGATTTTGAATTTGAATTTTTATGCACTGCGGTCGTGGCCCTTTGTGGCTCTTGTTTATTGCATATTAAATTGTCAACGAGGTTCATCTCAATAAAAGTAATAATGCAAGACTGAATTTTTGCCTCTTTTACTAATAAATAACATTTTAAAGTCAATAACATTGGCTTGGCGGCTAACATTTTGGTGACCCCGACGCGATCTGTGACACAGTTTGTTGCAAAAGCAACAAATCATTACTTGTCACTCGCTTAGCACCAACTCGTCACCCCCTTGGAGCTGCACGTCCTTATTGTAGCTGCAGTTGCAAACGACGACACACCTCTTTCTCCATCAGACGTCTTGGAGAAGCAACTGCACGCCAAATTCACCGCTCTCCATGACGCGCTAGAGGGGCTCTATAATGTGGAGATTGGCAGTCCACCACCAGGGTGTCTTTGACGTTGCAGTCAGAGATGGCGAGGCGCTTTTCGAGGATTTTTATGTGGACGACCTAAAATCAGGTTTGTACTCAGTGGAAGAGGCCGTTCAAATGATAAATCAGACTTCCTGCCTTTTAAGCAAGGGTGACTTTCGCCTAAGAATATGGTGCTTAAATGTTCCCGCTATTCTGGAAGGCATCTAATTTCATTTCATTTCTAAGACGTTGGGGCTCGCTTGGGAGCCAAGTATTGATCAGTTGGTGTTTTCGTTTTAGTTTTTGTCGCCTACTAAAAATGCAACTATGCGCTCAATCTTATCCTCCATACCTCGCTTCTACGATCCAATGGGATTGGAGGATCGTGAGTAGAGCGAAGAGGTCCTGCAAAGGTTGTGCAGAAAAAATGTATTCTGGGACGAAATCTTACCTCAAGGTCTCCTCCATGACTGCCTGAAAATCTGCAGCAGTTTCTCTCAAATCCCGTCAATGAGGTTCCCTTGTTTATGCATTTTCATTCCAGGAGAGGTCAAAGTTCATGGTTTTTGTGACGCCAGCATCAATGCGAACGGAGATTGTGTGTACGTCGTTTTGAAGTCAAAGAGCCGATTGCTGTGCTCCAAGTCTCGTGTCACCCTAATAAAGTCACTCACCATGCCGAAGAGATACGTTCCCTACGTTCTGCCTCGAGGGGCTCTACCGACTGAGCTGTCCGAATCGGCGAATCGGTTCCCGCAGTCCCTCTTTATCTTCTTGGCTAAGACTTCTTATCTTCAAAGAGCAACACATATCTTATTCAGGCTTGTTCAGCGTTCGCATTTGTGAAGTGACGGGAAAATGGTCAAAGCACAACAATTTCTGGCGTAGTCGAGACCGCTTGCCTCACTTTCATCGTTCATCGACGAAGAGGATCTGCTTCGCGTCGGTGGTAGTATTTAAAATGAAAGAGTAATCTGCGTTCCGGCCCCCTGGCGCTGTTGGCCAAAATCAGATCTAAGTATTGGTGAATCGGGGAAAAAAGACTGTTTTTAAGTGCGTCAGGTACTTTCGCACCAAGCCTTGACATTGGAGCACATCATGGTTGATTTGACAAAGTAGCTTGTTGAAGGTTTCTACGCTTTTCATCGCTTTTCAACGCTGCAAACCATTTTATTACAAACCTGAGACTCGAAAAAAAGCTCCGATTAAATGCTTCCGTCAGTACGGGCGGTGAATTTGGAGTTGGTGGAGGGTTTTTCCATCGCTTCCTTTTTGGGCGCCCTCAGAAGATTTGTTTGCACCAGAAGGAGTCCCAAGCAGATTTGGTCGGACAAAGCAACTAACTTCGTTGGAGCCAAGAACGAGCTGCTCGAGCTAAATTGGTTATTCCTAAGTAGCAAGAATAGGTCATTGATTGGCGATTTAATCCTTCTCGCTCTCCGCACTTTGATGGACTTTGGGGAGCAGCAGTAAAAACCGAGAAGAATTTTTTATATCGAGCAGTTGGGCCCATGACTCTTGGTTTCGATGAGCTAAGGACATTGGTGTGCCAAATACGCCTCCATAATTAATTCAAGGCCTCTTGTCTCCCTTTTGGAAAACCCCGCTGACCTTGACGTCCTAACTGCATATTTTTTGCATGGTGGTCCTGCCTCAGCATTAGTGGATCCAGACCTAAAAGCTCTCAGTGTAAGCCGCCTAGATGCTTAGTAGCGCGTTTCGTTGCTGCAGCAGATCGTCTGGTCCCGTTGGTCAGTCATCGTAATAGTCAAGGAGGAGAACCTTCCCCAATGAAGTGGCTGCTTGTCAGGGTTACTGAACTCATCCCTAGAATGAATTTAGTGCATCGAGTTGCTGCCGTGAAAACCGCCACTGGGATGATCAAGTGCTGTGGCTAAATTGTTTCTAGGCCCCGTGCAAGCCCCCAATTATTAAGATAAATTTCTATATATGTAAACAAAGAAAACATAGAAGATAAGCAACAGCCGAGTCTGCAAAGCACAATACGTTTATTGTGTGAGCTATTAGCTTTGGTAGCTTTGCTCTGGTGGTATTATGCTTCTTTGCATATTCTTCTTATGAGTTTGAATTTGTATTTGATTTTGATGCACTGCAGTCGTACATTTTTTCGGCTCTTGATTTTTGCATAGTAAATTGTCAACGAGATTCACCCCAAAAAAAGTAATAGTGAATGTCCGAACTTGTCCCTTTTAATAATAAAGCGAGACGAATGCGTCGTGATTTGGTACTGGGTCAAGGTAACTCTGATTAACTGATAAATAGCATAGCACTCTTAAATTGAACCTCGTTTATTGTTCAAATTGTATTGTAATCACTTTAGTAAACCATAGATGTAAACTTAAGGATATGCATATACATAGTTTGTGCAATTATCATCAATTAATACTTCTAAAATATAAGCAAGTTAGCATGCACGAAATAAGAATTTGTCTTTCCTAGGATCGTTCCAAGGGTGGAAGAAGGTAAGTGATTGTGTGTAAGAGTATTCGTCTTCCCTAAACTATTGCAATAAGCCCATTGACACCTTTCCATCTATGCCTAGCCGTCCTCTCCATAACGCCTCATGCCATGCTGTATGTGCATGATTATTGTAGACTGAATAAGCAAAATAATATGAAGTCATGGTAAATAAAGGCGCCAAATAAAACCACGTTAAGTATATGTGTCTAATATGTAAATGGAATATTTCAGCACAAAAATGAAATGGAAATGTTAAAAAATGTTAATTACATGAAGATCATGCTCCTTTCCGAATCTCATCTTACCAAAAAATATTAGACCTCATTTCACAACAATGCGTTGAATGCACCAAATCACCCGTATACAAAAGAGGAAACTGGTAGATTCAGCGCCAATCACGCAACACTATATCCTGAGTTTTCCATTAATTTTCTACAAGCAAAAACTGTATGCTTTATTAGAGTCAAAGCCCTCATTAATATATCTGCTTATCTGCCAAAGATATGCAACTCTATAATTTGGCACACAAACTAGATATTTTCCCCGGGTAGCCATACTAGCCAGCTGATCTTAATAACCGCCCAAATCTCAGTAACTTCCCATAAACCATGGAAATTACTGACTCTCCCTCAGCCATTGTATAACTTTTGTTACTTTCTGGACTTTAAATGAAGGAGCAATACCATAAAGCATCAACTGAGCGATGCTGTTAACAGCAATTACGCAATGTACAATTACGCAATGTAAACATGCTCTCCATTTTTATATAAGTGAAGTAATAGGAGACAATTACTCATATCGGAGTGGTCGGAGATGTAGAGATGTATGGTAAGCTGATCGATTTGATACGTTCTAGAGTAGTCTTTGCTGATTTGCCTTTTTACTATGGATATGTAGGAATTTAGTTGGTATTTAGTGTGGAAATTGAAGATGGCAGCATATCGCATCGTCAGTATCGGATATCAGTTGCTGTTTATTTACGTGAAGGGCCCCTCGAAGAAAGAACTCCATTCGACTGACCTAAGGCAAACTATTCGCTATATGCAACATGCCTTTTTATATGGCTTTTTGAGTGGCATCTTTATATGTACTTTTATGTTTTATATGCAAAAGGGTTCTTTAGTGTACACTAATGAGACACAATCGGGACCTTCTAAATAACGAAACGATCTGGTCAGTTTTAGCCTTTACTTTTTTTAGAGAAAGATAGAATGTAAATCAGGCTTAGCAAAATATAAAAAAAAAAAACTGGTAAGAAATCGTTTCTTTGTTTATTTTAAATGCCGCATAAGTTTGTAAAACGAGGAGGAGAAAAACGAGGAGAAAATAAATTATGCTTCAAAGAAGGTTAAACCTCGACAATTTTGAGATTGGTGTTGACAAAATTATATAACAGCTTCTGACTTTATCAGTTTTAGGCAGGGCTCGTGAATTACAGTCGACTGTATCAAAAAGTCCCAATATAAGGGTATCACTCGCGACGATACAGGGCGTTTATCACCCTCTATGTATGAAAATAAATATTAAAATTTGAGCCTTGAGACTTTTCTTGGCGAGGGAATATTTTATAGTTATCGGAAAAGTCCGGTAGCTCAAAATTTGTGACCCTGGCGTGATTTTTGTGTGGAAAATCACATAAGTCTGTGCATTATCGTTGCACAATATGACGTGAAGCTTTTGTCTACGGGCTTTTGTCTATCGGTAAAATCCAGCTTTCGTCTGGATGATTAACACTCGCGGTGGTGGAGATCAGTTGGGAAGAAAAGTGCAAGTGTATAGATCTCGGTCATTGAAAGAACAATATGTGGCTTCATTCAACAGCTAAAAATTTGTGTCTGCATCGCTTTCGGAAGTTATGGAAAGTCCGGGAGTGACTTCATACGGAGGGAGGAGGCCTGGTTCTCTAGTCGCATATTTTAATAAATGTTAAGCCCTGCTCATTGTTGATAAGGGTATAACTCGCGACGAAACAGGGCATTGATCCATGCGCTCATACTCTCCGTTACATGCTCAGTCGATCGGCATCCTACGCTTTCCGTCTTACTCGGGTTTTCCTCTCTATCGTCTCATCTGCTTAACAAGGAAGAAGAATATTGGAAAGGAAATATTTTTTAGTTATCGGAAGAGATTGGAAACTTAACAGTCTCTATGAATTCAAATTTTATTCAAACCGCTCAGTAAATAATAGAAATTTTTATCTTCGGTCGTACATGTGTGGTTTCAGTTATTTGTTAACCAACCACTTTGATTGTTGTATTCGACCGAAAATGTCGTTTCTTTGTATTCGTTTGTTCGTTTTAATATTTTATCGTTAGTACATTTTTATACCCTTGCAGAAGAATTATAATTTTGATCAGAAGTGTGCAACGCAGTGAAGAAGACATAAAGGGACCCCATAAAGTATTTATATTCTGGATTAGGATGACTGAGTCGATATAAGCATGTCGATCTGCCTGTCTGTCCGTCTGTCTGTTTCTACACGAATTAGTCTTATGTTTTTGAGCTATAGTCTTCAAATTTTGTACACAACGGAACGGACGAGATCGGCCGTCTATATTCTATGGCTGCCATATAACTGAACGATGGGGAATGCCACAACTTTCGTGTTTTTGGGTGTAGAAGCGTCGGATTTCCTTTCAAATCCATTTTATATGAGTCTAAGCTTGTTATGAATGTTTTTGTAAGGATCGGCTAACAGTATCCGATTTTTACTATATCCTTAAGCAATAGAATCCGCTTTTTAATGGCAAGAGTGTATAAACTTAGTCTCCGTCCGAAGTTAGCTTTAACAAAAGTCTGTTCAAGTTAAAAATAAAAAGTTATGATGTTGTTGCGCTACTGCGTTTTTGGTAGCGGCAATCAAAAGTCAAGTTAATCAATTTTTATTCCAATGTTTATTCGTAATCAACAGTGAATTACAATAGCGGCGGCTCGCGGATCAGCGGGGAAGAGCGGACGGCCCAAAGCAACCGGATTGCGGGTCGGAACCGCAGCTGCACGACCGAACGATGCAAAGAGATAAGATCATGTGGAGTTGCACCGAAGCAATGCCCAAACCCGATAAGGCCCGACGCATGCACGGCCCTGTGGGCAGGCGTATGCGGAATTAGGAGCTGGGAGATGCAGAAATGACCGACGGTACCAATTACACTTGAGAACCGATTTATTAAGCTGGCACAAGTCCCAACAGATGTTGCAATACAAAAACACTTCACGTAAAATTTTAAATTGCGGGAGCCGTTGAGGACATCTCACAGCAATACCGACCCATAGGATGCAACGAGAAGCCATACAAGTACAAATAAAGGTATTGTGATGGCAAGATCAAGTTATATGCAGGATTAGGGAATGAACTTGCTGTTAAAAGTGTCTTGTTTTCGGACCCACCACCGCGAATTACAAGGACCAGTTTGAACGCAGCTAATAGTGTCTTTTAAGTGTGGTAAGCCAAAAAGCTTACTCAAACAGTCCATGTGAGTATAGCGAACAAATAGACCCTATTAGCAATCTATATAAAAAAGTTGAGGTGACTAGAATTCTTCCTAAAAAACGCATTGCTTTTACAGTACAAAAAAATTGATTTCCACCAAATATTGAAGTGTCACTTGCGTTAATTTAAATATATCGACATACACAAAGTGATACCAAACTGAAAAGTTATTGCGCGGCTCAGTTATAGTAATACTGCAACGTTGAGTGCACGCTGAAACTAATCCTCCAGCAAAAGCTTCCATTTGCCCAGTCTAGGCTGGAATAGGCGCAGTAACCTTTCTTTTGCCTTCCAAAGCGAACGGCCCTCTGTGTGTATTTTATTCTTTTGCCTGTCTTGCGATCAAACCGGCGTTTGATATATATACATTTTAAATCTAAGATTATTTTAAAAAATGTAACAATTGTTCCTCATCTCTAAGACTAACCCAAGTCTATCTCTTATACTAAACCTACAAACTCTTATTTATCTTTGGTACAGTGGTTGAAGGTATTGAAAAAATTGAAATAAAAATAAATGAAAAAAGTAAAATGGAATTTAAAGTAGTCTGCGCTTTTGAGTCTTGCAACAAGACTATAACTTCATCCCAGACAAGCCTCCCCTGTTGGCTGTGTGACAACATGGTACATGACAAATGTGCCAGTTTCACGGCCTCAGCGAGATGAGAGCGAAATAAGAGCCTTTATGCGCACACAAGGAACGGATTTAATGAATTGAAAGCTGGCCTTCGTAAAATCAGCGATGTTCACCAGCTAACCATATGCCCGCACTGCCGACCATCACTCAACCCCTGATCACCATGACAACTCCAAGAGCCAGGACTGATAAAAAATCGGTTCCCGAACGCGTCAGTGATCGTGTGCAACTGTCTGCGATAGCACAACCCCTAAAGGTTACTCCACCAACGATAATAATTGTTTCACGGCTTGCCCCTGATACCTCAGAAATCGATATCTCGGCCTATATCATTGACAAAACAAAATCAGAAATTACGGTGGAGGACATTATTAAATCAAAAATTTCCCTCTCGAGGCGCACATCATCCTTCATATGTGTGCCTTTGTCGATTTTTGAGACGGTGTGTTCGCGAGTCTCCTGGCCAGAGTACATATTCGATCAAGAAGAGAAATGTAAAAAAAAAATAGCAAGCCTGTGGGAGTCAAGCTCCCCAAAGCTACACCAGTTACCAGTCTACTTCTTCTTTGAGAAACTAATAAACTCCCTTACTCTTACCTATCAGAATACTAGGGGCCTACGTAGTAAACTTCCTAGGCTAGTTTACTATCAGAGGATAGCTTTTCCTTTGCACCTCAGATTATTGTCTTTAGTGAAACGTGGTTAAAGCCGAGATCCTTAGCTCCGAAGTTTTCCCAGATAGGTACACCACTTTTAGACGGGACCGACCTCTCCAAAGAAGTGGATGACTACTAATCTCAGCAGACTTCTCTTTCCATTCTGAAGAGGTCAAGTTGCAAGAGTTTGGTTACTTAGAATTTCTTTGCCTAAAGGTTACTTTGTCTGATCAATCGCTGTTTATTACCTGTTTTGATATTCCGTTTTCATCCGAACTGCCTGCAGACTGGCATCATTTGTCTGAATAGCAGATCGGTTCTTAATCCTCTGTCCGATAGCGACCAGCTCGTGATTCTGAATGAACTAAGCATACGACAGCTCACTTGGTCAAACATCGATAACCTTAATCTTTATCATTTTCGACACACCATGATTTTTCTGTTTTCATGTTTGAGATGTCTTGAGGTCAAATTAACCAAGTCAGAAATTCTTAAGGTCGGCTTCTTGACCTATGTTTTGTGTCTGACCCAGATGGAATCACACTTTCCAGACCCCTGCCTTTGGTGACCCCCGAAGATCCATATCATCGTAAGCTTGATGTTTCAATCGATACCATTGGCTTAAATAAATCTCATAGCGTATGTGATAGAATTTGCTGCTTTCGTAAGGCTCTGTCTTTTTGTCTTGTGTATGACCCAGATGGAATCACACTTTCCAGAGCCCTGCCTTTGGTGACCCCCGAAGATCCATATCATCGTAAGCTTGATGTTTCAATCGATACCATTGGCTTAAATAAATCTCATAGCGTATGTGATAGAATTTGCTGCTTTCGTAAGGCTGACTTTAAAAAGCTCAATAACTTAATTCTTTCCTTTGATTGGTTTGATTTTTTGGCATGCAATAATATAAATATCGCCTTAGAATATTTTTATGAGAGTTTGAATAGTTGTTTTGACTCTTGTGTGCCGTGGAACTATCCGTCCGTTAAAGACAACCCCCTTGGCTTACAAGGCGCCTAATTAATCTCAAATATATCAAAATTGGATTTTTAAACAACATTTAAAAGAACTGGCTGCAGTTTACCTTTTTCAAGGTACTTAGAAGCTCGGTCGGTTATTGTTTTTTCGCGGCCCCCACTGCATACGTAAAAAAGGAAAGGTTAGGTAAAGCAAAAGTCAAGTCATTTATTAAAAAGGTAAAAAGTAAAGGCCCGAGATGACTTCATCATTAAAAAGGACGCGTTGGGTTCTTCCAGAAAGATAACTGGAAATCCACGTAAGAAGGTTAGCAGGAAATCCCAAAAGATCGAGTTTTCTGAAAAGGAGTGAGTGGTTTACAGAGTCAAATGCTTTACTAAAGTCAGTGTAGATGACATCTGTTTGAAGGCCATTTTGGAAGCCATTAATTACAAATGATGTCAGCTCCAACAAGTTGGTGGTGGTGGAGCGACGCCTAATAAAACCATGCTGGCATGGAGAAATAATTGAACTACAGAGGTGCTGCAGATGAGGAGTAATAATTTTTTTAAATAGCTTTGGAATTGCTGACAATTTAGAGATGCCTCTATAATTGGTAGCATCAGATTTTTTTCCTTTTTTATGCGGGGGAACTATAAAGGATTCCTTCCACATAAGGGGAAATATCGACGTTTCCAGAGCTTTGAAAGAGGTTTGCACAATGACTCGGCGCAATTCTTTAGCACACAGCCTGGTACTCTATCGGGAACTGGTGAAAGTACCGGTTTAACCTCTAAAAGATCTGATAACAAACTGCACTCGGAGATAGATGGACCAAAAATAAGATTGGCTGAATGAATTTCATATATGTAGGGCTGATCAGAAATAGTACAAGGTGAATACCTTGTGTGAAAAAATTTTGCGAATCGATCTGCAATGGCCTGATCTGTATTCGCAAAAGAATTTTCAAACGAGAGCAAGGAAGGAGAAGATACATGTTTCCGCTTTGAGTTTACGAAATTATAAAACTGCTTCGGGTCCTGCGTGAACTGAACCCGACAACGGCGAATATAATCTCTATAACATGCAATGGTTTCGATTGAAACCTCAAGCGTAGGATGATATGGATCTTCTGGGGTCACCAAAGGCAGGGCTCTGGAAAGGGTGACTCCATCTGGATCAGACACAAAACATAAGTCTAGAAGCCAACCTAAAGAATTTTTGACATGGTTAATTTGACCTAAAGACATGTCAAACATGCCCGCAGTAAAATCATGGTGTGAAGAAAGTGATAAAGCTGTAACGTTATCGATATTTGACCAAGTGAGTTCTTGTATATTAAAGTCACCCAGAACCACCAGCTGGCCGCTATCGGACATAAGATAGAAAGCCGACTGGATTGCAGACAAATGATGCCAGTAAGTAGGCGGTTCGGATGAAGGCGGTATATATGAACAGGTAAAAAACAGCAATTGATCGGACAAAGTGATCTTAACGCAAAGAAATTCTAAATTACCAAACTCTTGCAACTTGACCTCTTCAGAATGGAAAGAAGAGTCTACTGAGATTAGTAGTCATCCACTTCTTTGGAGAGGTCGGTCCCGTCTAAAAGTGATGTACCTATCTGGGAAAACTTCGGAGCTAAGGATCTCCGGCTTTAACCACGTTTCACTAAAGACAATAATCTGAGGTGCAAAGGAAAAGCTATCCTCTGATAGTAAACTAGCCTAGGAAGTTTACTACGTAGGCCCCTAGTATTCTAATAGGTAAGAGTAAGGGAGTTTATTAGTTTCTCCAAGAAGAAGTAGACTGGTAACTGGTGTAGCTATGGGGAGCTTGACTCCCACAGGCCTGTTATTTTTATACCCTTGCAGAGGGTATTATAATTTTGGTCAGAAGTGTGCAACGCAGTGAAGGAGACATCCAGGACCTCATAAAGTATATATATTCTGGATTAGGATCACCTCCTGAGTCGATATAAGCATGTCCGTCTGTCCGTCTGTCTGTTTCTACGCAAACTAGTCTCTCAGTTTTTGAGCTATCGTCTTGAAACTTTGCACATACCCTTCTTTCCTTTGCACGCAGTATATAAGTCGGAACGGCCGGGATCGGCCGACTATATCCTATAGCTGCCATATATCTGATTGATCGGAAATGCTATAACTTCCATGTTATTAAAGATAGAAACTTAAAATTTGCAGAGGTTGACTATTAGAAGAATTTAGGCCGATCTGGAAAATACGGATCGGCCGACTATATCCTGTAGCTGCAATTTGATTGATCGGAAATGCTATAACTTCCACGTTTTTGAAAAAAGAAACTTAAAATTTGCACAAATTCCCTTTTATGGGAATCTAAGCCGATCTGGAAAATTTATACGGATCGGCCGACTATATCCTATAGCTGCCATCTAACTGAACGATCGGAAACGCAACAACTTGCGTGTTTTTGGGCGTAGAAGCGTCGGACTTCTTTTAAAATTCATTTTATACGAATCTAAGCTTGTTATGAATGTTTTTGTAAAGATCGGCTAACTATATCCAATAGTTACTATATCTTTAATTAAGAGAAGCCGCTATTAAACTGCAAGGGTTATAAGCTTCGGCTCCGTCCGAAGTTAGCATTCCATTCTCGTTTTTTTTACGTTTCTCGGCTGATGTTCTTGAACGAATATGTAGTCTGGCCAGAAGCCAGGCGAACACATCGTCTCAAACATCGACAAAGGCACACATATCTTAAAGGATGAAGTGCGCCTTGAGAGTGCAAATTTAAATTTGGAGATGTCCTCCACCTTAATTTCGGCTTTTGTTTTGGCTTTGATATAAGCCGAGATATCGGTCTCTGAGGTATCAGGGGCGAGCCGTGAATCAAATAGAGATTATACTCGCTGTTGTCGGGTTCAGTTTACTCAGGACCCAAGCAGTTTTATAATTTTTCAAACACAAAACGGAAACACATATCTTCTCCTCCCTTGCTCACGTTACCTGGCTGTGTGCTAAAGAATTGCGCCGAGTCATTGCTCAAACCTCTTTCAAAGCTTTTCACCTTATCTCTGGAAACGTCGATATTTTCTCATATGTGGAAGGAATTCTTTATAATTCCACTGCATAAAAAAGGAAAATATCGGATGCTACTAATTTTAGCGGCATCTCTAAATTTTCAGTAATTCCAAAAGTTTTTGAAAAAAAAATTACCCCTCATCTGCAACACATTTAGAGTTCAGCCATTTTTCCTTGTCAGCATGGTTTTATTAGGCGTCGCTCCACTACCACCAACTTGTTGGAACTGACATCATTTGTGATTGATGGCTTCCACAATGGCCTTCAAACAGATGTCATCTACACTGACTTTAGTAAAGCATTCGACTCTGTAAAACACTCACTTCTTAGTAATACTGCTGGCTGTAAGCTCTGCGGCCTGTCTCATGCGGCCTGTCTCTTATAAATCTGAAAAAAGCAACTATTTTGTATTTTTTTACTATTTACTTTGTATCATTTTAAACTATTAGCTCTTATTGAACTTAAATGGGATTCAAGACTTCAATTATTGTTTTATCATAGTAGACTGCTCTTAATCAACTTTAATTTTAACCTAAGAGCCATGATGTTGGTAATTTCCTTAATTAATTAATAAGGAATAATAATTATTAATAGTAATTCCCTGAATTACCCTGGCAACGGTGAAATCGACAGCCAGCACATATTGGCTTTCTAGAAATATCTTTCCTCACGAAATAGAAATATCTTTGAAGTTCTTGTAGATCGCCGTTTTAAAGAGTTTTTTCATTGTTGTTTGGGAATGAGACACCCTTTATTGTATTATCTTTATATTCTGTTTTCAGTTTAAAGCTAAGCTATATCAATGTAACGATCTGCGTACCGCTTACAGTAATTTTCCTGATCTTAGAGCTTTTCCTTATACATTACGGTTCTTGCAATCACGCCAGTTGGGCTTTATCTTAATCTTTGCTTATACTTATGCTAAGCTACGCAACCTGAGTCAGTCACATCTTTGCTACCAATGCAAGCCCCGCGCATCCGGAATCAATAAAATTATTAATAGAATTCGTTGAATACCAGGGTGATATCACAAAAACAGATCCAACTAATTCGGCCGGATATTCGGGATATTTTAATAACTTGGTACTTGTGGTACGCACAATTCTGCGGCGGAAACTATGAGGATTGGAAGCATTTTTTGGACATGTTGAACGGATCAACAATCAACAACATTCTTACCGACTGCCATTGGTTCCACTACATAAAATCGTATCTACAGGAAGAAGCACTCGCTTTAGTCAAACATATTGCCGTAACCAACGACAACTACAGTAAAGCTTGGGATAGATTGGAGAGATTATACGATAAGCGGTCACTCAACGCCACAGGGGGAGCATAAGCACAAGCTAATCTTCATTTTATTATCCAGATTGGATTCTAATATGCACCAATATTGGAACGAAAGCAAAGATATCGACGAGACGAGTGTAAGCATCGCCCAATTCTTGGAATTTCTTGCTACTCGCTGTGATATATTGGATGCCTGTCAGCACGCCAAAGCGCCACAAGTTCGACGATCAGCAAATCTGCACGTAAATGCCGAATCGCCAAGAGGAATTCCTGCATGCATTTTTTGCCATCAATCTCAATTTACCGATGCAATTCTTGAGATGGGATCTGGACGCCCGTCGTAAGTTCGTATGAACTCACAAACTGTGTTTTAACTGCTTCTGCCCGGCACACATGGTTTCAAATTGCACATCCAGACACGCTTGTCGAGAGTGCCGGCGTCAACATCTTTTTACCCCCCATAAGCCATCACCTCAACTTAGAACCAGGCGCAGTTAGCCCAGGAGATACACTCGTCACTCATCACACCACGGAGAATTGAGGAACCAGGGCTACCATTCTAGCCAACGTAATCTCATGCTTGCTCGGATCTCATTCCTGGTTCTTGCCTCCAACAGCTACAGTCTCGACACTCCAAGCATTTCCTAAGCTTGGACTCATTTATTTTGCCTTCTTTGACGATCTCTCGCCTTGCTTAATCGATTGAAACAAATTGCCTACCATGGAAGCTGATCTGCGAGCTTCCGTTGGCTGATCCTTCGTTCAGCACTTCCGGTCCAATCGACGTTATCATTGGAACCGATCAATTATGGGTTCTATAAGACTACCCGTTCGCAATTGATACAATTGTTGGTTGAGTTATTACAGGTTCTTACAACTGAGACGACAGCCACATAGCCACCACGCATCATGCAGACTTAGATCAACTGGTTCAATCATTTATGGAAATGGACTATGACCCATAACCAGCAGTTCATGCAAGTGATCCTACAGAGTCTCACTTCACAGCTACGCACACACGTTCCCAAAATGAAAAATACAGGGTGGCCTGCAAAAGATTTGCATTTTAAAATCGCAATAAAAAAAAACAACGAGTATTTATTTTTCAACAAATTTTTATTGGATAGCCTCAATTTTGCGGTTTATGTATGAAACACCACTTCGTTCATACATATGTCTGCCTCGGCTGGCTTTACAGTAGCCCATTCGGTCGACCCAATTTTTAAACACATTTCCAACTAATTTGGCGGTTCTATTTATATTGACAACAAATCTTTCGTCTCATGATCCAAAGAATTTTAAGTGCTTTATAATCTGAGTTGCCAAAACTAATGTATTTTTGCAAAACAAGATTGAGTTATCCCAATCTATAAGCTTTACCTTCTCTAATTTCATTTCAGAAATTTTAGAAAACTATTTATGGCTTCTGATGAAGAAAAAAAAAATGAAAATGACGAAACTAATACTAATATTGAAAAGCAAATCAATCTTCTACATGGACGATTACTTAATTTGGTGAGTAATTATTAATGAATAATTTTTTGTTTATATGTTATTTTTCGTCTTGAAGCTTTAAACCATCCAAAACAAATCTTATATTATTTTTTACAGACCATAGTTAAAATGTACAATATTTCTTTGCCAAAGATTTCTTAAATCTTGATCTTATTATCTGTCAAGTTAATATATGCATGCGCTTTTTGAAAACATCATCACCCTGTTGCGCTATGAAGCGTTTTCGGTAAAGCAAATCAATTTATTTCAATGATTATCGCGGAGGAGCAGACGGTCCAAACAACGGCACTACGGGATGGAATCGCAGCTGCACTACCAAACGGTGCGAAGAGAAAACATCATGTGAAGTGCCACCCTGGGTATAACCCAAACCCAATAATGCACGATGCATTAGGGCGCCCCGGCGAACTGCAAGGCGGGGATCGCAATGTGGGCAGGCTTAGGCGGAAGCTGGGATGTTCAGAAATGACCGCTACTACAGAAATGACTAGCTACACTAAGAGTAACAGATTTTCATTATTTATCACTTTATCTAATCAATCGCTGTTTATTACCTGTTCTTTATACCGCCTTCATTCGAACTGCCTACGGAATAGCACCACTTGTCTGCATTTCAGTCGGTTTTTTATCTTTTGTCCGATAGCGACCAGTTCGTGGTTCTGAGCGACTTTACCAAAACCAATGTTTGAAATGAATCTCACAGCGTATCTGCTAGAATTCAAGACTTTTGTAGGTTTGGGTCTTGTGCCAGCGTAAAATATTATAAAATATTTTATCTCTAAGTGTAGTTACTAGCGGCGGCCGTCAGGTGTTCATCAGTGGTCATTCCAGCATCTCCCAGCTCCTAATTCCGCCTTACGCCTGCCTTATGATTTTCGTGGCTATCAAAAAAGCTTTAAAGCGCAAACGTAAAGTTAACTTTAAAAAGCTTAATAATTTTGTTTTTTATACCCTTGTAGAGGGTATTATAATTTTGGTCAGAAGTGTGCAACGCAGTGAAGGAGACATCTAGGACTCCATAAAGTATACATATTCTGGATCAGGATCACCTCGATAGTCGATATAAGTCCGTCTGTTCGTCTGTCTGTTGTAACGAACTCGTTCTTTTGCTGTCTGTTCGCGACAAATGCCGCGGCTAGCTCACAGAGTTTGTGGGAACGTTCTACCGAATTTATATATTCGACGTGATTGCCCGAGCCCAGAAATAACACGGTGTGGATTAGTCGGTACTATTCCCTTTATTACATTAGATATTTGCTTTACAAAAGGCCTACTTGCCTTGCTGTAGTTTCCTGGCGTGGCCTGGCTCCTCCGCTCGCGCTCGCCCTTCCGGGTTCGCCGGTCACCGCCCCGTGTTGGTCGCCGGACTTTCCACCCCCGCGAGGCGTACGCCGTGGGGAAGTGTTGGCCTGGTGCCTGGCAGCCGGCTTGGTAACTGGGGCTCACCGCGTTAGGGTCGGCGGCTCTCCAATGCTTCTCGCTGCTGACTGCTGGTGCCCTTTCGTCTGGCCTGGTAGCTGCTCGGGTTGGTCGCCTCGACCGTCCGATCTCTCCGAGCTTAACGCCGAGATAGACCGATGGTTTCGGCGCCTGGCAGCCGAGTGTGTTGGCCTCTGCCGGATGGGATGCCTCACGTTTGTCGCCCTCCTCCCCTTGTCTTGCCCACGCCGGCCCGCTAGCGCTTGGCCGGAGGCTTGTCTGACAAGGAGTCGGTGTGTCGATCGCTTTGTACTGGCAACGCTGGTGCGGTCGCTCCCCGGATGCCGTGATGGATCGCGTGTGGTCACCCCTTTCGGTTCTCTCCGTGGGTCTGAGTTTACGAGGATAGCGCGTCGGCTTACGCCTGTTCGTCACGATCTAGGAACCAGTTTAGGCGTACGCCGAACTTGCCCTTGGTCGCTTCGTGGCAAGGCTACCGAATCTCAACCGCTACGCTCGACTCCTTTACCCTGGGCTTCTTCCCGTGCTGCTTGGTGCAATCTCCTTGTCTCGTATCGCCTCTGCTGCCTCCTGGTGCCTCCGTGGTTCTCGTCTCCTTGCTAGTGGTCTCCCTCGCTGCACGAGTATCCTGACCGTTTCACTCTTCCCGACTTTTACTCTGTCTCGCACTCGCTTTGACTCGCGCACTGTCCCGTACTTGATTCGACTTAGTCTCCGGACTCTCCAAAGGCGGTCCTCGGACTTCACTCGGTCAGACTCTCTGCTGACTAACCTCCGCGATCCCACGCCGGCAGTACCTTATATAGGCGCCGGCCGTTAATCCTTCCTGGGTCGCTCCTTCCGTTAGTTGGGCGTCCATCCTCCAGTGAAGCAACTTTCTCCATGCGCCTTTCATTCTCTCGCTGTTGCTAGGCGGGCTCCCTGTCCCGCTACTTTCCCCGTCGTCCCCTGCTTTCTCCTGCTCTATCGCCGCTCCGCTGCTCGTCCCGTTACTTTCTCCGCTCCTCCAGCTTTCTCCAAACCTTCGCTGTTGCTATGCGGGCTCTCGATCCCGTTACGTTCCACGTCGTTTCCTTTACTTTCCCCAATCCGTCGCTGTTCCGGACGGCTTTCTCTGGTCTCCTGATCTCCTGTTCCCCCTCCTTGAGGGAAAACCCGTATCCGACCCCTCCTTCCCCCTTTGCTGTCTTGGGTGTGGGAGATTTCATCTCCTCACACTGTTTCTACGCGAACTAGTCTCTCAGTTTTTGAGGTTTCGTCTTGAAACTTTTCACACTCCCTTCTTTCCTTTGCACGAAGTATATAAGTCGGAACGGCCGGGATCGACCGACTATATCCTATAGATGCCATATAACTGAACGATCGGAAACGCCACAACTTTCGTGTTTTTGGATGTAGAAGCGTCGGACTTTTTTTAAAATCCATTTTATACGAATCTAAGCTTATTTTGAATGTTTGTGTAAAGATCGGCTAACTATATCCATTATTTACTATATTTTAAATCAATAAAAGCCGCTATTAAACTGCAAGGGTATATAAGCTTCGGTTTCGTCCGAAGTTAGCTTTTCATTCTCGTTTAATGGTCAAAGCGGTCAAGCCCATGTTTGATGAAACTATTTTAAAAACCATTACAATTTTCGATTTGCTTACAAAAGTTATACACTGCGTTTTACTTGAATCTTAAAATTTTTTAACCAAAAATAAAACTTGCTGATGTTTAAGTTTCTATTTTAAGTGTAATCAATGTTAAATATAAGAAAAGTAACAAAACTTAAATTAATAAATTTAACAAAAAACTTAAAAAAGTCCACAACAATTTTAGATTTTAGATTTAGATTTAGTGTCATTTCAACAGCTAAGAAAATTGAAAATGTTGACGCGAGCAAAACTACTGTTTGGCGGTTTTTTCGAAAGCTAAACATTTTAAACATTTGAAACTTAAAAAAAAAAACCTCCGCTTAACCTCAAACGAAAGAAGCCCGGAACGAAAGGAAAAGCTTTTCCACCATTGGAAAATTTTTTCAATCACTTGCCTTGGACATTCCAGCACGACTAACGAAAGCTAACTTTTAAGCTTAAAGATATAGTAAACATCGGATATAGTTAGCCGATTTTTACAAAAACACGAAAGTTGTGGTATTTCCGATCGTTCAGTTATATGGCAGCTATATGATATAGACGGCCGATCTGTATGAAGATTTCCAGATCGGCTTAGATTCCCAAATTTCTGTGCAAATTTCAAGATTCTAACATGGTAGTTATAGCATTTCCGATCAATTAGTTATATGACACCAATAGGATATAGTCGGCCGATCCCGGCCGTTCCGACTTATATGTTATACTGCGTGCAAAGAAAAGCAGGGAGGTGCAAGGGTGCAAAGTTTCAAGACGATAGCTCAAAAACTGAGAGATTAGTTCAGACAGACAGACGGACATGCTTATATCAACTCAGGAGGTGATCCTGATCCAGAATATATATACTTTATGGGGTCCTGAATGTCTCCTTCACTGCGTTGCACACTTCTGACTAAAATAATAATACCCTCTGCAAGGGTATGATTACAGCTGTCTAACGCTCTCTATTTCAAGAGAAAGAGCGGGAAATGTTTTCTCTCTAAATACAAAATGCTTCTTTGTTATTCTAAGTTCAAAGAGAAGACGAAACTTTTCCCAGCCCCAAAAAAAACTTGGAAAATTTTCGTCATGACAAAAAATATGTTGTAATAAATCTTTCAATCGGTTTATTCAAGAACTCGTAACTTTTGTTATTTAATCTGTTTAGAAATTCTTTTCTCAAATAATTAAAAAAAAAGTTTAAAAGTTAAAAAAAAAATGCACGCGAGGAACTACACCACCTAAAACGGAGGGAAGACAAATGCACTTGTCGTGCAAACACGAACTAAGTATTCATCTATTATAATATTATGTTATGATGACGTAATCAATTAGTTCGCGTTTCGCGGCCACGCATGTGTAAATGTTTTACCGGGGTGTCTAAATTTGAGGAACAGGGTTCGCGGTGTCCTACTGAGACACTGGAAGAGACCGGTCTAAAATACCCACTCTTATTAATTGTATTTAAAAAATATCTATTTCAAATATATTTAATTCACCTTTCATAATATCTCAGGTAAGAATATATTATTCTTGGCTTATGCTTTATTTTCTTGAATATAGTTTAATATTTCTTCCATATTTTTTAATGTTCTCATTTGGTTATTAAATAAGATTTTCTTTATTGTGTTCTTGCTTTGTTCATTAGTTATTTCTGAGAAATGGTGTGATATACATCTTGGCGAATTGTGTCTGCTAGTTTATTAATATTGTCGATAAAATACATATTCATTCTGTGGAATTCTGTGGAATGAATATGTATTATAACGTATCCTGCCTCCTCTTGAATTGGGACCACATATAGTCATTGATATAAGCATTAAAATAATTAATAGAATATTGAAAGAAACTTAATTCTGTGCTTTTTAAAAAATGGGTATAAATGTTTTGTTTTATTTCTTATTTTTATAATTTATTTGTAATGTATATTTATAAATGTATTATATTACATATTGGAAGTCCCTTGGTACTTCTGTCTTTACAAAGAAGTCGTCGGTTTTGAATTTCGTTTTAATGGTATGAATTATTTTTTTGAATTATTGTTAGGGTTTTAAGTGGGGAGCACAAGTCGTAAGCGGAGCTTGTATGTAATGAAGACTCCAGGCGAGAGACGTGGCAAAAAGCAACATGCTCTACTACATGAAAGCGGACACAAAATTAGAGCGCTCTCCAAAGATTAAATTACAGCTGCGAGGTTAACGACCCGTTAGAGCGCCGGCCCGTTACCGCTTAGGCGGACTTTCGCTCAACTTAGTGGTATAGCGTATAAATCTCATCGCCAACCCTAGTGCAAATGCTCCCCAGATGCCGTGTTCTATGGTGGACCCTTCCGGTACCTTCCGTGGGTCTGAGTTTATGAGTGGTCGCGCGTTAGCTCTCGCCTATTTGTTTCGATTGCTTTTGACCGCGTCGCGGCATGGCTGCTAACTTTAATGCCGCCGAACTCGTCTCCTTCATCCTGGGCTCCCTCTGGGGCTGCTTTTCTGGGGCATCCTTCCTGACTTCTCTCTGATGTGCTGGCCTCTGCCTCATGACTCCTTCACACTACAAACCTTGTTGCAGACTATTTGTCCCTACCTTTTGCTGTTGCTAGGCGCGATTGTTGTCCATTTATGCTTTCCTGCTCTCTTCGATCCTTATCTGTTGCTATACGGCCCATCCGGGCAAGTAACTTTCCACGTCGTTTCCGAATCTCTTTTTGCCTTTCAAAGCAAACGGATGTGTTTTTTGTGCGCTCTGCGTTTAATTTATTATTTTGCCTACCTTGCGATCAAACCGGCGTTTGATATAAATACATTTTCAATTTTTAATAAATTTAAAACATTTTAACGATTTCCGTCTCGCTTACGCGTGTGCAGTGATATATTTGGTGGTAAATTAATATTTATCAATTTTACTCCAAGCATAGCTCTGCTTTTTTTTACTATTTGTTGTTGCTCTTTTCGCTTTTCCCTTTTGGGGTTCCTTATCTCTTTCTCTAAGCCTAACCTCTAACTCTTATACTAACATAAAAACTGTTATCTTGTTCTAATTTTTAATTTTTCAAGGTATAAAAAAAAAATTGAAATAAATAAAAAATAAATAAATAATATATAATAAAAAAATTGAATTTTTAAGTAGTCTGCGCTATTAAGTCTTGCAACAAGACTATAACTTCATCCCATACAAGCCTTCCCTGTTGGCTGTGTAATAACATGGTACATGTCCTCAGCGAGATGAGAGCGAAATGAGAGCCTTAAGCGGCACACAAGGAACGGATTTAATGAATTGAAAGCTGGTTTTCGTAAAATCAGCGATGTGCACCAGCTAACCCTATGCCCGCACTGCCGACCCTCACTCAACCCCTGATCACCCTGACACTCCCAGAGCCACGACTGCTAAAAATTCGGATACCGAATGCGTCAGTGATTGTGTGCAACTTTCTAGCTTGTCCCCTATGGCATCACTACCAGCGACGCCACAGCCTCAATTGCTGCATACTGCATTGGGTCCGGACTCCCGGTACCGAGTGGAATCGCAGTTCTACAAGATGCGAGACCAAAGCCCCTAAAGGTTGTTCCACCAACGAAACAAATATCTGTTTCACGGCTTTCCCCTGATACCTCAGAGTTTGATATGTCGGCTTATATCAAAGCCAAAACAAAAGCCGAAATAAGGTTGAGGACATCTCTAAATTTAAATTTGCACTCTCAAGGCGCACATAATCCTTCAAAATATGTGTGGCTTTGTCAAAGTTTGAGACTGTGTGTCTGGCTTCCGGCCAGAGTACATATTCGTTCAAGAACACCAGGAAAGAAATGTAAAAAAAAAAAAAAATATCAAGCCTGTGGGAGTCAAGCTCCCCAAAGCTACACCAACTGACCAGCCTACTTCTTCTTAAAAAAAATTAACAAACTCCATTACTCCTACATATCAGAATACTAGGGGCCTTCGTAGTAAGCTCCCTAGGCTATACTCTGAAAGCTTTTCCTTTGCATCACAGGTTATTGTCTTTAGTGAAACCTGGTTCAAGCCCGAGATCCTTAGCTCCGAAGTTTTCCCAGATAGGTACACCACTTTTAGACGCGACCGACCTCTCCAATGAGGTGGAGGAGTACTAATCTCAGTCGACAAGAGTTTGGTAACTTAGAATTTCTTTGCGTTAAGATCACTTTGTCCGATCAATCGCTGTTTATTACCTATTCTTATATACCGCCTTCATCCGAACCGCCTACTTACTGGCATCATTTGTCTGCAATCCAGTCGGCTTTCTATCTTATGTCCGATAGCGACCAGCTGGTGGTTCTGGGTGACTTTAATATACAAGAACTCACTTGGTCAAATATCGATAACGTTACAGCTTTATCACTTTCTTCACACCATGATTTTACTGCGGGCATGTTTGACATGTCTTTAGGTCAAATTAACCATGTCAAAAATTCTTTAGGTTGGCTTCTAGACTTATGTTTTGTGTCTGATCCAGATGGAATCACCCTTTCCAGAGCCCTGCCTTTGGTGACCCCAGAAGATCCATATCATCCTACGCTTGAGGTTTCAATCGAAACCATTGCATGTTATAGAGATTATATTCGCCGTTGTCGGGTTCAGTTCACGCAGGACCCGAAGCAGTTTTATAATTTCGTAAACTCAAAGCGGAAACATGTATCTTCTCCTTCCTTGCTCTCGTTTGAAAATTCTTTTGCGAATACAGATCAGGCCATTGCAGATCGATTCGCAAAATTTTTTCACACAAGGTATTCACCTTGTACTATTTCTGATCAGCCCTACATATATGAAATTCATTCAGCCAATCTTATTTTTGGTCCATCTATCTCCGAGTGCAGTTTGTTATCAGATCTTTTAGAGGTTAAACCGGTACTTTCGCCAGTTCCCGATAGAGTACCAGGCTGTGTGCTAAAGAATTGCGCCGAGTCATTGTGCAAACCTCTTTCAAAGCTCTGGAAACGTCGATATTTCCCCTTATGTGGAAGGAATCCTTCATAGTTCCCCCGCATAAAAAAGGATAACAATCTGATGCTACCAATTATAGAGGCATCTCTAAATTGTCAGCAATTCCAAAGCTATTTAAAAAAATTATTACTCCTCATCTGCAGCACCTCTGTAGTTCAATCATTTCTCCATGCCAGCATGGTTTTATTAGGCGTCGCTCCACCACCACCAACTTGTTGGAACTGACATCATTTGTAATTGATGGCTTCCAAAATGGCCTTCAAACAGATGTCATCTACACTGACTTTAGTAAAGCATTTGACTCTGTAAACCACTCACTCCTTTTCAGAAAACTCGATCTTTTGGGATTTCCTGCTAACCTTCTTACGTGGATTTCCAGTTATCTTTCTGGAAGAACCCAACGCGTCATTTTTAATGATGTATTCTCCTGCCTAGTCCGAGCTACATTTGAAGTCCCTCAAGGAAGTCATCTCGGGCCTTTACTTTTTACCATTTTTATAAATGACTTTATAAATGACTTTGCTTTACCGAACTCTCGTGTACTTATGTACGCAGATGACGTTAAGCTGTGTCTTTAGTATAAATCTTCCTCTGCCCAATACAAACTTCAGTCCGATCTGGACAAGTTCCAAAATTGGTGTTCTGCTAATGACTTAAAACTCAATGGGTCAAAATGCAAACTTATGTCATTCTATCTTAACTCAGGTTAACGACCTAAGGTCCTATTAGACTTCAAGCTTAAATTTACCGACCATATATTGGCAATAGTTAATAAAGCCAAGGGTGTGCTTGGCTTCATTAAAAGATCGTCAAAAGAATTTAATGACCCATATATAACTAAAACTCTTTACATATCTTTAGGTCGTCCGATTCTTGCATACGGTTCTTGTGTCTGGAGTCCCCAATATGGGGTTCAAGACCGCAATGAATCTGTACAGAAGAACTTTCTCCTTTTTGCTCTTAGGGGTCTAAACTGTAGTAGACTTCTCTTAATTAACTTACCATCGTTACTAAACCGTAACCAGCACTTGTTGGGTCTATTTAAATTTAACATTCCTTTTAGGGCCGAACTTGCTTTCCCTTTTCTAGGTCTACATATGCCCAGGATGACCCTTTCAAGGTAGTATGTTCTGATTCCAATAACATCTATCCTCTTATTTCACAGAACTCTTGCATGAAATCTTCTATTCTTTCCTACTTCAGCAACAATGTAACTCTTCCTTGTGACCTTTTTAAAATACTTATTCCTCGTCTCGGATCTATCCCCGCGATTCGAGCCGTATGATACACGGCAGCGCCGTTGGTCGGTTGCGCGGGAAGTGGACTGTATGTATGCAGTGGGATCCGCGAAAAAAAAAACCTTTTTCTTATCCGTCTTTCCCACTTTTTATACCCTCGCAGAGGGTATTATAATTTTGGTCAGAAGTGAGTAACGCAATGAAGGATAGATGTCTCCCCATAAAGTACATATATTCTGGATCAGGATCACCTCCTAAGACGATATAAGCATGTCCGTCTGTCTGTCTGTCTATCTGCTTCTACAAAAACTAGTCTCTCAGTTTTTGAGGTATCGTCTGGAAACTTTGCACACACCCTTCTTTCCTTTGCATATAATGCAATATAACTAATTGATCGGAATGTTATTGAAGATAGAATCTTGAAATTTGAATCAGATTCTCTCTTGTGGCAATTTAAGCCGATCTGGAAAATTCCTACGGATCGGCCGACTATATCCTATAGCTGCCATACAACTGAACGATCGGAAATGCCACAATTTTCGTGTTTTTGGGTGTAGAAGCGTCGACTTTCTTTTAAAATCCATTTTATACGAATCCAAGCTTGTTATGAATGTTTTTGTAAAGATCGGCTAACTATATCCGATATTTACTATATCTTTAATCAATAGAAGCCACTATTTAACTGGAAGGGTATATAAGCTTCGGCTCCGTCCGAAGTTAGCTTTTTTTAAATAGTTTTTAGTTAATTCTGTAGCTAAATTATTTTTCCAAGACAGCATGGCTTCATCACGCGTCGCTAACCCGCACCAACTTGTCGGAGCCGACCCTATTTATGATTTATGGCTTTCAAAATGGCCTTGAAACAGATGTCATCTACACTGACTTTAGCAAAGCATTTGGTTATGTAAGCCCTTCACTCATTTTATGAAAACGTGAACCTCTGGGTTTTTCCGTTCACCTTCTTACTTGGAAATACATAAGGCGTCCATTTTAATGATGTATTCTCCTGCTTAGTCCTTTTTACCATTTTCATTAATAACATGCCTTCTGCCTTACCACAATTTTGTGTACTTGTACGCAGATGACGTTAAGCTTTGACTTCAATTCGAATCTTCTTATGCCCAATATTCTTTTCAGTCCGACTTGGACAAGTTCCAAAATTTGTGTTCTGCAAATGACTTAAACTAAATGGTTCAAAAGGCTGACATTAGCTGACTAAATTTATTTAAAGAACTGCTCTAGAGAGATTACCTCAGTTTAACCAACTATGTGTTATATTAGACTTTAGGCTTAAACTCCAAACTCTTTCCCGTAACCATTCTCTCTCGGTTAGGTGGGAGGTGGGCGGTACATCCACTACAAAGCGGCAACATGTATATTTTGCAAACACGGGCGATGTCATTTCTGATGTATTTGCAAACATTTTTTCAAACAATGGGTTCTACCACTTACTATTTCCGATCACCTTTTTTTTAAACCCGTGCAGAGAGTAGTATAATTTTGGTCAGAAGTGTGCAACGCAGTAAAGGAGAAATCGCCGACCCTATAAAGTATATACATTTATGTGGATCAGTATAAAATGAGTCGATAAAATCAAACAAGTCTCTAAGTTGTGAAGCTACTTCAAACTTTAAACCCACTTTTTATGAATATAAATAATAACTAATACTAAAAATACTAAATAATAACTATGAATAATAACTAATGATTTCGGAAAAATCGACCAAAAATATACCGGAAATTTGATATATCTTTAAGCAATAGAAGCCGCTAGTAACTGCATCGTTTCGTCAGCATCGTTTGGAGATAGCCTGGAGCTTGTCTCCGAAGTTAGTTTTGCATACTTGTGTTCATGAACCAAATTCGATTTTTGAAGTTTTGTCCCCAGCGGCGGGCTGCAGATCAACAACGATGCAATTATAAATTTGCTACAACAACAACAACTCTTCGAGCAGTTAGCGGCAAGCCAAGCAACGGTACATTGTTCAAGGCCAGACTCTGGTGAAATCAACGCGGCGAATTCGGTCGCTGCACCCGAGGGAGGGGTAATAGCTCAAAGCGAATTGCCTAAAATTCAAATACAACATTTTGCTGAAAACTACACAGAGTGGCCAGCTTTCAAAGACATATTCGAGAGCACAATTCATAACAAGGCGAATTTGTCAAATACGCACAAATTTCATCATCTGAAATCACTTTTTATCGACGAAGCTGCTTATTTGGTAAGACACCTAGCGATTGCGGATACAGCTTACAACGCGGCTTAGAAGCGATTAAACGAAAGGTATAATCGTCCACGGCACATCGTAAACTCATTCTTGGAGCAGTTTATGAAGCTGCCAACAACAACAAAGACGGATGCAACAACTTTGCGGAAAGTGTCAGACGGCGCATACGAAATCGTGCGTGGTCTAGATGCCATCAAGGAAACAGGACGAGACTGTTGGATCATCTACTTAGCGCTGGAGAAGCTGGAGGCAGATACTCGACGCAGGTGGATCGAGCGCAGTGTGGAGTCAAACTCACCCACACTGGACGAATTCTTCAAATTTCTGGATGCACGTTGCGACGAATTGGAACTCAGCAAGCGTGAAGCTATTGGAGGCAAAGCTACAGCCTTAATCGGTGACAATGGGCCAAAGAAAGTCACACATTCTATGGTTGCGTTTGAAGGAAACAAGTGGAGCAAATGTCAATCAACGGAGTATCTTTTATATGGATGCCAGCAATTCATGGTTCTGTCTGCTGGGCAAAGGAGATCGTTTGCTAAGGAACACTTGCTTTGCTACAATTGTCTAAGACCTGGTCATGGGATCAGCAAATGCAAATCTACGTTTAGATGCAGACACTGCAAAGGAAATCATCACACGCTGTTCTCCTGCAATGTATACAACAGGTTATTGGCACAATCACTCAAACACCTGGGGATCAGGGAGATCCAAACTTACACGACACAACGGTGACTAGCAGTCACATGGCACAAGCAGAAGGGTCTGCGGCCATGGTATGTGCACAGACCACTACGAACACCAACACACATAGATGGAACAGAAGCACCTTGCCCTCGGCTATGGTCAAAGTTTAAAACGCAAACGGAGATCTGGTAGCTTGCCGACTCCTATTGGACACCGGTTCAGAATTGTCGTACGTATCTGAACGCTGTATTTACGCACTTGGTTTGGCTCGTACACCATCACACATATTGGTTACGGGAATCTCATCGGTACATCGGTAGCAGACACTACAAAGATGTGACATTCTTTTGAGCAGCGAGCACTTATGGAGTGCTATCACTGGAAGGAAGATCTTCGACGACAAGAGAAAGCTGATTGCAATATCATCAATCTTTGGATGGGTGATTACATCAATATTTTCACTTCAAGCAAGCAAAACTATGACGCTAACATCAACGATTGACATCGACGCCACTCCCAAAAGGTTCTGGGAGTTGGAAAGCATTCACCGGGCAGCCGAGCTGCAACCTGATGAAGAAGAGGTCGAGAAACACCTTCTTGCCACTCACACACGGGACAAGAATAGGAAGTACATAGTTGAGCTTCCATTCAAATCGTCAGATCCCGAATTTGCAGATACTCTCCAAGGAGCTCTACACCGGTTCAAATCAGTTGAATGACGTTTAGCACAAAATCAGTAATTACGCAACGACTACGTGAAATTCATGAGAGAGTATCAAAGCCTTGGACACATACGGGAGATTTCTTCAAGCGGAATTCCCCACGGAAAACATTTCTACCTGCCACATCATCCTGTATTGTCTGTCTGCCTGCGGTTCCGGATTAACAAATACGTCTTGTCAGCGGACATAGTCAAGATGTTCCTGCAAATTTAGGTGAGTGACAAACACAGAGACTTTCAAAAAATTGTATGTCGAGAGCTTCCTTTAGATCCTGTCAAGCATTACCAACTTTGCACAGTCACAACGCACCCTTCCTAGCGGTTCGCGTACTCGAGCAACTGGCTGCTGACCACCAGCAAGAGTTCCCAAATGCAGCAAAAATCTTGATGGAAGATTTTTATGTGGATGACGTCCTGACTGGATCGAACAGTGAGGACAGGCTGCTGCGCTACAGGGACGAACTCATCCAACTAATGTCCTATGCTAACTTGGAGCTCGGGAAATGGGTATCAAATACGACACGCATCAAATCGGAGAATTACAAGGATTCCTCGAACACCCAGTCAAGGTTTTAGGGCTTCATTAGCACCCCGCAAAAGTTACACTGTAGTACAATGTAAATCTATCTCGGAGTCCTAACAACACAAAGAGGCAAGTCCTGTCGGATGTCTTACGAATCTTCGACCCTCTCGGTCTTTTGGAATCAATCGTAGTCCAATTCAAAATAGTCTCCCAAAAGCTGTGGCTGCAAAACTTGAATTGGGATGACAAGCTTCCGGCAAAACAAGCGGAAACCTGGTTTAAATGGCGAGTTGATCTCGACAAGCTGCAACAGCTTCAAATACCACGCATCGTTAAAAGCAACGTGGAAAACATCGAATTGCACGGCTTTTTGGATGCATCTACCAAACCCTATGCTGCTGTAATGTACAGCAGAGTGATAAACAGCGATGGAACAACTTCGGTACCAATATTTGCAGCAAAGACAATGGTGGCACCTTTAAAGCAACAATCTCTGCCACGCCTAGAATTATGTGGTGCACTTCTACTAAGTCAGCTTCTTCAATCCATTAAGGTTGGATTAAGGGACAAACAAATCACAATCTTCGCATGGAGCGACTTCACGATAGTCCTGTCATGGCTATCGTATTCACCAGCCCAACTCAAGACCTTTGTTGGTAACCGCACTTCGGAAATACTCGACATCGTACAAAGGCATGCTTGGAGGCATGTAGATTCAAAAACAAACCCGACTGACTGCGCATCCCGGGGCATGGGAGTATCCGAACTCATCGACTTCCAGTTGTGGTGGAAGGGTCCTTCTTGGTTGAGGGACAACGAGCAGCTCACAGATATATTGAACAATCCAATTAATTGATCTTCTATTTCAGACAAACGCATTCAAAACGAAGTCAAATCGAACTGCCTGGCTGCGCAGGTAGTTGTCCCAAGGGAGAATCTTTTAGATCGTCTTCTCAATCGCATCTCATATTGGCTGAAGCTCATCCACACACTTGCTTACGTCCTTCGATTCATCCATCGCATGAAACATCCATCTTCGAAATCAGCATCGACTAGCCTTACGTTTGACGAGATCAAGTCAGCAAGGATTCGATGGCTGCAGCATGCACAATCTGGATCAACACGATTTCCAGCTATTACTCACAAACAAGCCTCTACAGAATCAATTTCAGCTGCAAAAACTCTCACCGATAATCGACAAGGACAACTTGCTCAGAGTGAAAGGAAGGATTCAACACTCACAGTTGTCAGCAGAGGCAAAACATCCCATTTTGCTTCCAAAGGATTATCGGATCACCTACCTAATCTTGGAACATGAGCATCGAGTCAACCTGCACCCTGGTGTCTCATCTCTCTTCGTCATCGTTCGCCAAAGGTATTGAATTTTTGGCGCACGAAATCTGATTAGTAAAATCATCCGCACATGTATGGCTTTCGACAACGACAAGACACAATGCATCAACGTATGGTGATCTACCAAGCATACGTATCACGCAAGCACTACCATTTGTCAACACTGGCTGCGACTACGCCAGGCCCATCCTTCTCAAGGATGCGAAGGTGCCAAACCGCGCATAAGCAAGAGCTACATATGCCTATTCGTTTGCATGGTCACTTTTGCGATTCACCTGGAACTCGCCACGGACTTATCCACGGAAACATTCCTTGTAGCGTTACGGCGATTCTTTCCAACATTTCGATCGGCAGCGTTGTGCTTATCAAGGAGTCCAACACACCACCTGCATCATGGCACCTTGCAAGGGTTATCGACACCTATCCAGGAAAGGCCAACATAGTTCGAGCGGTTCGAGCGGCATCTGGAGAATTGACCCGGCCAATTACCAAAATAGCAGAACTACCCCGTTCAGAAACCGTGTTTCAGGGCGGGTCGGGATGTTCATAAACCAAATTAGATTTTTAAGTTTAAATATCGTTATTATTAATCACATATCAATTAGCTTTTGTCCTACTTATAACTTGGATATAATTTCAACTTAAGATCCACTAAGCATGGATCACAAATATGGCTGAGTTCCATTTATTGGCAACTATTGGCAACTCTGCATTAATTTCATCAGTCGCAAAAGGGCTGTCAAAGCGTCAAGTACAAATAAAAAACTACAGTCCACTTAAATTCACTCGGGTTCAGGATCAGCGATTGTTACCCAGGGACGCTGCAGCGGAGGTAGAGGCCCCTCTTTGGGTAGCACAGAAGTCTGGCGTTTAGACTACCCGTAAGGAGGGGGGTGAACTTAGAAATTGGGTGCTGCGACTAAAGTTTCGTCAGATAATTTGTAAGGTAACTGGTCTATTACGAGCACACGTTTCCACTCAATAAATGCTGGAATCAGAATCCTAAGCAGCCATACATACATACAATTTAATCAGAAAATCTTATTATTGGTCTATCTATTCGAGCGCAGTTTGTTATCGGATCTTTTAAAGGTTAAACCTGTACTTTCCCTTCGTCCCATGGAGTATTACGCTGAGTCATTGCGCGACTTTTAAAACTTTACAACTTATTTCTGGAAACATGAATATTTACTGAATAAATAAATTAATTAATTAAATAAAAATTAAATAATTAAATAAAATAATTAAAATAAATAATATTTACTCTCCAAGACAGCATGGCTTTATTCGGCGTCGCTCATCCACCAACAACTTGTCAGAGCCGATTTTATTTGTAATTGATGGCTTCCAATGATGACACTGACTTTAGTAATGCATTTGACTCTGTAAATCACTCATTTCCTTATAAAAAACTCGATATTTTAGAATCATGTTAACCCTTTTAACTCTTCAGCTTCCACCTTTCTGAGAGAACTCTATGCGTCTTTATTAAAGATGTAATCTCCCTCTTAGTCTTAGCTAGATCTGAAATCCCTTAAGGAACCTAACTTTGGTCTTCATTTTTTATCATTTTTATTAATGACTTTCCTAATGCACTTATGTACTTTCTTGTACTCAAGTACGCATATGACGTAAACTTTTTATCAATTCGAAAGTTAAGTCCGACTTGGTCAAGTTCCAAAATTGGTGTTCTGCAAATGACTTAAAACAAAAGCTAAATATGTAAGCTAATTTTATTTTTTTGCTGGATGTCACATCCAACCCATTATTTGTTCTATGTGACTGCTCCAGAAAGAATACCTCGGATAACGGCCCAGCAGTTATATATAATACGTATCCCCGCGATTCGAGCCGTACGATAAGCGACAGCAAACCTCGGGCAGTTGGACGGCAGACGAGCTGCACGTAAACAGCGAAACACGGGCGAAAAATGGTCTTCATTGATAACCGTTTTTTTATTTTAAAAGCTTTTTTTTTATTTTTTAACTTAAGCTAGGAGTACATCAATCAATTAAGTTGTGGTACCACAAATTATGTTTTTTTACCTCATTAAAAAATATTACAAATTTTCGGAATTTATAAAAAAATTTTTATTAAATCGTTCGAAAACACTAGACAACAAGTGGAAAATGCTCTAGAAATATTATTTTTTCAAGAAGATTGGAAGAAAATTTCCTATAGAAACGGTTGAGATACCTATCGACGCTAATTTAATAAACAAATATAACTAAACATCACTATCTAGTTATTTGATTGATACTTTAAATTTCCTCATTTAAGCACCTCGTTATTTCTGCACTTCCACTAACATTTCATAAACGTTACTTAAAAACAGGAAATGAAGGTTTCTATTCCGCAGCCCAAGTTTATACACCTCACAAAAACATTCCGTACAAGTTTACATTCATATAATATGAATTTTAAAATTTAAAACTCTGGACTCTAAAATGTTTCCAATCGTTCAGTTATATGGCAGCTATGGGATATATTCAGTCGAACCGAATGAAATTTTCCGTATGTCCTTAATTCTCCATAGAAGTGAATATATAGACTTAAGATTTTAAAGTCAATAGCTATAAAAATGTTTTGAATAAAAACAGACGGTCAAACGGAGATGCTTTAACCGACAATATATTTTGAAATATTTTTTAAGCAATCTACATTTTTTTTATATTTACTTTCATTTACTTTCCGTTTTATTATTCATGATTATATACTTCTTTATTTATCACTCTGCTACATTGTCTGAACCCGATTTAAGGTACAGTTTACTTTTTCATTGAGTATTTATATTTCCTTTCAATGGCCTTTGTCCTTGTTGGTCTTTCAAAAAACGTAACAATAAGCTCTTCTTTTATACCACAAACACCCTTACTACAGAACAACCAAATACTTTGTTTACCACCTCCCATTACATTCTTCTGAAAGCATACATTTTTATATATGTATGTACATACATACGTATGTATTAATGCAAAGTTGCGCCATAGAGTTCCCCGTTAAAAGATGCTTAAGTACAGCGCAGATAAATTTCCCAAAAAAAAAACAGGAATTGAAAGCTAACTTGGGACGGAACAGAAGTTGATACACCCAAGCAGTGAAAGGTCGTTATCTATACAGTTTCTAGATTCTTTAGAATCAGTTTAACTGCATATAAAATGAATTTTAAAAAAAGTTTTAAGTTGCATTTTCGAAGCTATATATGTTCGGAAGTTCGGAAGCTATACATGTATATATATCAAATATATATATATAACGAGAATGGAAAGCTAACTTCGGACGGAGCCGAAGCTTATATACCCTTGCAGTTAAAAAGCGGCTTCTATTGATTAAAGATATACTAAATATCGGATATAGTTAGCCGATCTTTACAAAAACACACATTCAAAACAAGCTTAGATTCGATTTAAAGAAGTCTAACGCTTCTACGCCCAAAAACACGAAAGTTGTGGCATTTTCGATCGTTTAGTTATATAGCAGCTATAGAATATAGTCGGCCGATGCGAATGAAATCGGCCTTAATTCCCCTAATAGTGAATCTGTGCAAGATTCTATCTTTAAAAACATGGAAGTTATAGCATTTCCGATCGTTCATTTATATGGCAGCTATAGGATATAGTTGGAAGGGTGTGTGCAAAGTTTTAAGACGATAGCTCAAAAACAGACAGATAGACGGACAGACGAACCGACGGACAGACGGACATGCTTATATCGACTCAGGAGGTGATCCTGATCCAGAATATTTATACTTATTGGGGTCCAGGATGTCTCCTTCACTGCGTTGCTCATTTCTGAGCAAAATTATAATACCCTCTGCAATAAAAATGTCGGAGGAAATTTCAAGATTGTATCTGCAAAAACACGGATGTGTAGTTATATGGCATGTATCAGTTATATGACATCTGTAGAATATGAATTAACCCTCCTTTTTATATGGTAATCAACAGTTGTCCGACGCTTAAGTCTGAGTTATCTCTCCTTGTCGTAGAACGATCAACAGTTGTCCTATGCTGCAGTCTTAGTTGACCTCTCAGTCGGAATTAAGGAATCGCAGTCGCTTTGGACACTGGAATTCCAGTCGGTTTTATCTATCAACTGTCTAACGCTCTCTATTTCAAGAGGAATAGCGGGAAAATTATTTCTCTCCCCATACAAAATGCTGTTTTATTTTTCCAAAGAGAAGACGAAATTTTTCTAAGTCCCAAAAAAAGACTTCAAAAATTTTCAATATAAGCCAAGTTTTGTAACAAAATTTAATGGTTGTCCATCAGGGACAGTTTTAAGCAGCAGGGGTGTAGCTACATAAAAAAAAAATAATAAAAAAAAATTTTGTATGGAGAGAGAAATAATTTCCCTGCTCTTCCTCTTGAAATCGAAAGCGTTAGACAGCCGATAGACAAAGTCGACTGGAATTCCAGTGTCCCAAGCGGCTGCAGTCTCCCAAAGTCCGACTGGGTTATGTTTGAAGGAAACTGTCCCAAGATTACTACCGGTCCTTAATATTTTTAAGGGCTCTGGCCGGAGTTAGAGATTTACGGGACAAATGGTCGTTTATTAAACCAAATTGCACTGAACTTAATTTTAAATAATATTTCATTTTACGCTACTGCAGAAATGGATTTACTACTAAGTAAGCACTAAGTGCTCAGATAAGCGTCAGTCTACGGGATCAAAATTTAATTGGTATTTTTTAAAATATAATTTTATGTTTGTATTATGTGTTAACTCATAGTCAGTCGATCCCGACCGTTCGGATGAGAGACTATCTCGCGTTAAAACATACAGACTGACTGATTTATATAAATTGTCCTGATCATTAATTATAGAATCGGAAATGCATTCTTCTGACCAAAATTTTACACAAATAGTGTAATGAATTTTACTAATATTCTAAGATTTTATATTTAAATAAATAAATAATAAATTTTTGAAAATATATTTTCATTTATGATACTGTTTAAGAATATACCTTTTAAATTTAAAAACGAAATTAGCAGGTGAAGATAGATATTTTTAACAGGTTGTATGAGAGGAGCGCTATAAGGTTTGTGAATTTCTAAGAGCCTTTATCTTAACACGCTTTTTTAGGATTATGTGTACATGAACCGACCGGGTTGTATTGAACTGACCGGGCTCCAGACTGAATAATTTGAAAGGTTACCTTATATCTTATTTATTTTATGTTCTCTTATTTAAGAAGTGTGTTGGGACTTGGAGCTGCAGCAGACTTCCCTCATATAGGGTGGCCCACGTAAGATTTGCGTCTTAAAATCGCTATAAAAAACGAGTATATATTTTTGAAAATTTTTTTTTTTACTGGATAGCCCTTACATTGCGGCTTATGTATGACACACCACTTCGTTCACATGGCTGCCCCGGCTGGCTTTACAATAGCCCATTCGATCAATCATATTTTTAAACACATTTTCGATGGTATGGACCTCAATGGCCCTGATGGCGACTTAAATATCGTGCTTTACATCGCTAATCGTCTCTGGGTGGGTGGCGTAACACTTATCCTTGACGGCACCCTACAAAAAATAGACCTACGGCGTCAAATCGCAGCTGCGAACGTACGTACTTTCATACATGTCCCGCAATTTCGAGGCTATCAAAAAAAAATTTTTTTTTTGAAAAATATATACTCGCTTTTTTATAGAGATTTTAAAACGCAAATATCTTACGTGGGCCACCTTATAATTGTATAAATGATATATTGTTTATTATAGCACCAGCGGATGTTAATTAGGCTCGCATCACTGGTTTCTTTCCCGCTAGGACTATATGGTACATATGTAACTGGACAATCACCGCTTAAACTCAGCTCTTGTTTTTTAAGAAAAGCCTAGTGTGCGTGGCCGGCTTTGGTTCTCCGGGCGCCTCTATGAAAAGGATTAACAGCTGTGGATTTTTGGTTGCTGATGGCTGTGGTTTCACATATTGAAAGCTTGGAAGTTCACAGAATTGCATCGCGCTAAATAGACCCTTTGCACTTGACCTTTCGCCGTACATTTAAATAACCCGAAATAAAGTTACATTTTTTAACATTTTTATTTGTACTTAGTCTATTTTCTGTGCATCTATTTTAAAGAAAATCCATTCAAATATTCATTGATAACAAAAATCTACTTCGCTTTGTTGTAAACATTTTTTTTACGGACGCCACTGTGAACATTTTTAGAGAGGTGCTGTTAATGGTGATTTTATATACCGTTAGAGTGAAGTAGAAGTTTTTATTATTAGGCGATATAGAAAATACTGGATATAGATTCCCGATTCCTAAAGAAATTTTCAAAATCAGTTCAGTTCCATATGAAAAGGATTTTATTACAAGAATGGAAAGCTAACTTCGGACCGAGCCGAGGTTTATATAGTCTTGCTAAACTTCTATTCTTCTTCTATTGTTTTGAGATATAGCCAATATCTAATAGTTAGTTGGGCGACCTTTACAGATACATTTATAACAAATATCATATAGTCGTGACAAGCGTATAGACTTGTGGGTTTCATTCTTGCGTTTTTATAAAATCACAAATAAAATACAGAAAATACACAAATAAAAATACAGGTTTAGGTTTCTTTAAAATCCAAAATGCTGCGTTTCATTGCCTGTTACAAACCATTCTTTAAATATTTTGTTGCTTAAGCTCATATTTTAGTAACAATCATGTCAACATTGCCAAACATTGCAAAACATGCCAAATGCCAACTTCATTTGCATACCGAAGCATAAGAGATTCAAGCATAAGAGAACACCAGCCAACTGATGCATGGCTCAAACCACCAAGTACTTAAAAGCAGGCAGCTTATCCTTGACAGAATACCTTCAAGGGGATGCACTGTAAGAAATTATCGTCGAATGACAACTCTTGCACATGACACCAGTTATGCCCACCATGTGCGACCGGAAGCGAAGAAGCAGGCTAAACAACTTAGGCTAGATGACTAAGGCAGCCCCCAAGCCATGAGGCAAAAAGTACATTCAACAGCTTCTCAGCTCCTTCCTTTATGAACTCATAAGGTGGCCTTTACCACCAGATCAGAGCAAGCTTCACCTTCCCAAAATCGACGCAGAAGTTTATCAACTCAACTAAAGACTGGTGGTATTAGGCTGTTACGATGCCCCTTTGGGCTCGGCCACCACCCGAGGCAACCCATTTTTTGATAAATCGGAAGATCAACTGAACTTGGCCAACAGACAATAGGACGAAGAACAGATTTGCACCAATCAATAAATCAAGGCTCGTGGAAGCAGGGATCTGGAATGGCAAATCCGGCAATGTTGTATTCACGCGCAAAGTGATTTGACTTCAAACACAAAGCAAAGGACCAATCTTGTACTCTCACTGCATCGTTCCTCAATATATAAGGCATTGAACCTTGGACAGGCGAGCGTTGAGAATGCGTTGATGCGCCACACACGGTTTATCGATCAATTGATGCCAGGTCTCGGTCGTGCGCGATGGCCTAGACTCTAAGCCCTAGAGCATGGGCGGCCATGGCAATATTCACCATTTTCCTGCATTTCTTCTCCAAAAACATGGCCATTGACTCCTACGTCGGAATAGCATCCTCTCCGAGTTCGCTTACAATTCCTGCCTCTGTGCCTGCAGGAATGGGTCCAGCCTTTTGAACAGGATTAGCACAAGCAGGCTGTCTAGTGTTTTCTTAGGCGATCCAGAACTCGTTATTGCTCGCATGTGCCCATGGAGTTTGTCGAACAACTCCCGAAGCGGACCCGGGCTAAACTGCTGGAAGGTGAGGGATCTCATTTAGTTGGGTCTGAAAAAACGAAAAAGCTTAAGAGCCACAGAGTAGTTACCATCGGAGATTTCCAAAGCACTAACAGCTTCCAGCGTAGAGTCCCGCCAACTGAACATTGCCACAGCAGCTTCTCCATTTTTGTATTATAGAAATACGACGCTTCTATTCCCAAAAACACGATCGTTTAGTTATATGAGCTCTAGAGGATTTACTTGGCCAATTCGTACGAAATTAAACAAGGATATAACAAGGATATTAGTAAATCACATATTTGTATTACTTTGCCCTTCTTAAACAATTTTTAATGTAGCTCATAAGAAGGAAATTAGTGAGATGTCTGGATATAAATTCTAAATGTTTTTACAATTGGAGTGGGTATTATAATTTTGGTCAGAAGTATGCAACGCAGTGAAGAAGCATGCTCGTTTGTCCGACTGCCTGATCGTTTCTAAGCGAACTAATCTCTCAGTTTTTGAGCTATCTACTTCAAACTTTAAAAACACCCGCCTTTTTTTCCATGCAGTATATTAATTTTTTCCTATAAAGTAATAAATTAAATTTTATAAATTAAATTATATACCTTTCCATTGCAACCATTAAAGAAATTGAACTTAAAAGATTGAGTCTCTACTTCGATGGTTTTAATTCAACCTTACATGCTAGCCGAGCACTCGACGGCCTGTGGAACCCGCACTAGTTCCCGTGGGTTCTACGGCTGGGATTCGTCATAGTACACTTTAATTTTTATTAGATTTCCCATCTATGTTTTGTATAATCTTTGCTTAAAATTAAACTATTTATTTAAATTCACAACTTAATATTATTTTTCAAATATGGTCCTAGCTATTATTGCTGGGTGGGGGGTCCCTTCGTAGAAATCGTGTATACCTAGGTTTCCTGGTTAAAGACTGCGCAAGTCTTTAAGGGAAGGCCTAACGTTTGACCTGGTACAGTGCGTTACAGATGCTATTTTAAATCTTTGTGATTTTTTTTTTTTTTTGGTAATAAGGAAAAACGGGGTTAGTTATTAAACCCCTTTATGTCCTTGGTTTCTGATGTTTCAGCCCAGATGGGCGCGCCGCCTGGCCATGCGACTAGCTGAAAGTTCTTTTTTTGTATGTACCGCGGTGTCCCAGTGATACTTCTCAATATTTTCGATTAAGGTCTATTATTGGCGAATACGTTTCGTTTGTAGAGCATCATTGTAAAATAATACTTTATATTATAATTTTAATGGCGAACGTGCCTTTACAAGTTAATTTAAAGTGCTAGCTTTTAGGCAATGGAGGACTAATTAAATGATAAGGTTAACAAGTATGCGCTAATTCATCAACCATTTCGTCACGGTAAAATTCCTTGATAATTTCTATTGTTAGACCATTTGTTAGAAAGTCTGCGGAGAAGATGGTATAAAGCGAAGTAGTTGGTTTGTACTGCGAAATATTCAGTATGGCAAGTCTTGCGGATGTAACATATTGATTTTTTAAATGAAATCTACAATTTATTTAAAGAGCCACGGTTCCCTGCTTCACAAAAAACAAATGGAGAAAAACCTAATTCTTTCTGCCTTTCCAAGCGAACGGCAGTGTTCAGTGATATATTTGACTGTAAATTAATATTTATTATTGCTTTACTTTAAGTTTAAACCCAAGTCGAACTCTAATTCGGTATTCTAATTCTTATTCTTTTACTATTTGGTTTGAGGTACTAAATATATTTAAAAAAAAATAAAATTCAAAGTTGTCTGTGCGGTAAAGACTTGCTACAGACTATAACTGCGCCCCAGCCTATCTTCCCCTGTTGGTTGTGTGACAACACAAAACATGCTAAATGTGCCAGTTCCACGGCCTCAGTTTGATTTTCAATTGAGCAACCAACAACTACTAACTGAGGTTCCTAAGCGCAAAAGTTTTACAAACTGTAATACTAAAGCCTCCACCAACAAAACAATATTTGTTTCACGGATCGCTCTCGACAACTCAGAGATTGATATTTCGGCTGACATCCAAGCCGAACAAACCAACATCCAATTTAAATTTGTCCGCTTGATGCGCACACAATCCTTCAAGATATGTGTGCCTTTGCCGATGTTTCAGACTGTTTTTGTGGCCATAAAACATATTCATTTAGGCACACCAGCCGGGTAAAGTAAGAAAAAAGTTGCCAAATTCATCTCAGTAGACTCCTCTTTTCCTTCTTAAGAGGTAAAATTGTAAGATTTTGGGAACTTAGAATATCTTTGCGTAAAAGTACCTTTGTATGATCAATCGCTGTTTATTAACTGTTCTTATATACCGCCTTCATTCGAACCGCCTTCTTACTGGCACCATTTGTCTGCCATTCAGTCGGTTTTTAATCTTATGTCCAATAGCGACCAGCTCGTGATTCTGTGTGGCTTTAAAATACAAGATCTCACATGGTCAAATATCGAAAATGCTTCAACTTCATTCCTTTCAACACGCCATGATTTCACTGCTGGCATTTTGATATGTCTATAGGTCAAATTAACCACGTCGGAAATTCTTTAGGTCGTCATCTAGACTTGAGGTTTGTATCTGATTCAGAATCAAAGGCTAAGCTCTGGTAAGTGGGAACCCCCGAAAAAATATATTATCCTTAACTTGATGAAACTATCGAAACTATTTGTTATTTTGGTATTGCTCTTTAAGCCTGCAACGTAGAGAATTTTTATAATAGTTTACATTTTTGTGTTGACCTTTGTGTACCGTGAAAATATTTGTATGTTACAAACAATTCTCCTTTAGTTTACAAAAAGCCTAATAAACCTTAAACATAGTAAAAATATATGTTTAAACCAATTAAAAGAACTTTCTGCAAGTCCCGATTTAGCGCCAGGCTTTCTGATGATAAATTGCGCCGAATCATTTTCCAAACCTCTCTTACAGCTTTTGCCGTTATCTATGGAAAAGTCGATATTTCATATGTGGAAGGAATCTTTCGTAATTCATCTGCAGAAAAAGAAGAAAACCCTAATGCGGTTCATATATATTAAAATTGTCAGCAATAACAAATCTATTTGAAAAAATATCTACTCTTCATCTGCATCACCTCTGTAGTTCAATCATTTCTCCAAGTCAGCATGGCTTCATACAGACGCCTGCAAACAGACGTCATCTACATTGACTTTATTAAAATTTAACCCTAAAAACCTTTGGCCTTCTTACGTGGATTTCAAGCCACCTTTTTAAAACACAACGCAAGATATAATTTCCTGCCTAATCCGAGCTACATCTGGCGTTTCTCAAGGAAGCCATCTCGGGCTTTTACTTTTTACTATTTTCATAAATCTTTTCAAAGAGTCTTTGACTGGGATTTTTCAAACTTCACCCCGCATTTCTCCTTTGGGGGGGGGGCTCATCCGCGCTTACTGCATACATGCACAGCAACTGATCGCTGGAACATTTCTGCCCGTTGATCCTACGGCCACATCAGACCCCGTTTCCGCCTTTGCTGTTAATATTGTCACCGACTGTTCAGTCACGGTTGCTGTAGAACCTTTTGCTGCCACGCCAACTTCCTCATCTGCTTTGGCGCTGTTGCAGCTCGGAGGAAGTTGACCCGTTTTCGCTGCCGGACCGTGATCTCTTCCTGCTGCTGCCGGTAAGGAGGCGCTTCCAACCATCCTTCTCCACCAGAAAACCACCGCTGCTTCTCTCGACCAAGATGGCTGCGCCGGTCCCCGCGTCTAATGCAAATAGGAGGAAGAGCAAAAGGGTTCCTGAGCTACTTCAAACTTGTCTGTTCTTCATCTTATGGATTTTGATTGGGCTTTGGTCCTTCTCTTTTCTGAGGGCCTGAACCTTCACTCAACAGCTTCTGATGTCGAATCGAAAGATGGATCCTGGTATTCGTCACTGACTCATAATCCAGAATCTCGGTTACCAACCGGGACAGAACCTGCGCCTCACACTTGGTCGGCCGACTATATCCTATAGCTGACATATAACTGAACCATACTAATACAATGATACTGAAAAAAAAATTAAAAGTGTACTCTAAAATAAAAATAAATTGTCCATAAAGAATAAACGATTTCTATCAGTTAATTAACCTAACTAATCATACAACAAAAAGTAATCAAGCTTAGATTACATTTTTTAACATTAATTTTAGATTATAAAAGTTTATAAAAATCCTTTTTTAAATAAATTACTTAGTTCATTTGAGAATTCCACGAATCTATTTTTTTTAAATCCGTAAAGCTTTGTAAGATTGAATTTTTCGGCTTGGGAATAGGAGTTGTATAATTAAAAAATCGATAGAAAACGTTTACTTGTTAGGGATAATGAATAAGCAAATATTCTTAAATTCAGGTTTAACTCGATTCTGTTGAGCTAATCAGCTTGGGATCGAGCTAATGTGATGCTTATCAGCAGCATTTCGCTTAGAGGGATGATGGGCAACTGTTTTCGGTTTATTGTCATTGTCTAATAAAATCTACATTTTTTTGTTTATGTCTACTATTGAGGGTAGTTGCTTTCAAAGATAACTAACAAAAAAAGACTGTCACATCACTGCCGCAAAGAGTAGCACCCATTACAGATAAGGTTTTGGTAAACTGGAAGTTCAAAAGGTTTTCACTAAAAGCATTTTTACATACATCGGGTTGGAAATTTGCAGAAGAAATAATCGTTTATATTTGAATGTTTTGCCAAAAGTATTAAACGCAATGCAGTAGACATCTCTGTCTCTACAAAGAATTTATATTCTTGATCAGGATCATTTCCTTTACAATATTATCTTAAAATTTACTTCCTTTAGATATTTCGTTAAAAAATGTCATACAACCTTGTTGCTTTTGCACACAGTAAATGCAATTGGTCGTCAAAGTAACTTAATTATTTCAGCTGCCTTATCTAAAAACGGCATTTTTGTATATTTTTAATTTTAATTATTTGCCCATAAACCAAACGAAGAGAGGAAATCTAAAATAAGTTTATATAGGTCTTCTGAACAATGAGGAAATCGAACAGTAGGCAACATACGAAAACGACAACTCAAAACATTTGAATTTTTCCTTATTTAATAAGTAATTCAAAAGGAAGTCACATTTTGTAAATAATTTTATAAATATAAATAAATTTTCCCACTTCGTTGGCATAAATTTACTTAATTACTACAATTAAAAAAAATATTGTTAATTGTTGTATATGTTGTTTATCAATTATCAATTGCATTGTCTCAACGGGTTGTACAAGTTTTTTGTAAATTTATCTAATGGTCTCGGTGACTAATTTTTTAAGCTAAAATTTAAGTTTCCATAGAACTACAAAAATAAGCTCACACGTGATCAAAATAATTTTAACACTGTGTTCAATTATTAATTTTAAGTTTTCAGTGTATAAGGAAGGAAGGAAGGAGGAAAGGAGAGTAAAGTCCTGCTGAATGTGGCGCAATAATGGAAAGGAGGAAGAGGAAAAGCAAGTCAATTAAGAACAGCCCTCAGGAGTGAACGGACGTGAAGAAAATCATTTGCGTTGCAAAATAGAATAATGACAGATGAAATCGGCCAACATTCCCCGACATCAGAAGTGGGACCACCGCTCCTACAAGATAACTCTGAAAATAGCTGGCGCAGGCTATTAGAATCGCAAAATAAAATGATAACCGAACTACTAAAAGCCACGCCGCAGACTTACACGCTGCAGAAGTTGATGAAGCCGACGCAGCAGCATGGTGCAAAACGGCGAATATGCTTCTAAGTGAACATTCGCAAGAAGGTGCAACCTTGGTGATGACGCTCAGCAAATCGCTGCTCGGTAGTGCATCTGCGATATGCATCTGGATGTCGCAAATTTGTTTTCCTGGAAGGAGCTTATTCTGAATTTCGAGAATTGTTCATGGAACGCTACGAAGGCAACAAGTCGCCGGAAGCAGTTTTGCTCAATATGCTCAAGAGACGTCCCAATGCAAATGAATGACTCTCGGTGTATTCCAGTCGATTATTCTTCCCTATACTTGTCAGGGTGTACGAGGGCTCCAGAAACAGCTAGCTGAAGCAGCAACGAAAGAAGGGTGGACTTGTGCGTGCGCTTTGCATCAGCCTAACGGAACTGTAATCCAACTTGATGGGAAGTTTCCATTTTTCTTTGATTCGGGATCTGAATCCACTGTGGAAGAAGAAACAGTCGGCGTCAAGATAGCCGGAAAAGAAACCATAACGTAGTAATTTTGAGAGGCATAAGCGACAACATTGTCAAACGCAATTCGCAAATTCTGTCGACTATACAAATCTCTGAACTTAAATTAGAATTGTCATTTCACGTAGTAGATAATAATTGCCTGAAATATGATATGCTAATTGGACAAGACATTTTTGAACTCGGTTTTGGAGAAATGGTAGAAAGAGATCAATTCGATATCTACAGAACTCAAACTGAATTATCTCTAAATAACGAGAAAAATGTAAATACGCTAGATTATAAAGATAATGTAAATATGGATTTAAGTAATAGTGGTAAGTTAAAACTAAACGACATAGTGGCCATGTCGACATATTTCTCATTGATGGTGTTCCAAGTATTCGAGTAACTACAGCTTCTTCAGAAATCTGTTTAGTAGACGTAAACAAAACGGTTCAGAGACGACCATATTGTCTTAACGAAAGCGAGAAAGAAATAGTGAGAGAAAAGATTCAGCAAATGCTAGAATCCAAAGTAATTCGACAAAGCAGCTCCCCCTTGTCTAGTCCAATGTTACTAGTAAACGAGAGTCTTCAGACGGAGTCGAAGCTTATATACCCTTGCAGTTAAATAGCGGCTTCCATTAATTAATAATATATCGAGATTACTCGTTACTTTTGCGCGGCAGACGGATTCAACATTAAAAAAGCTACACAGTATACACACGAAGGGCTGGTGTGTGTATATGGGCGTTGTGGTAAAATTGGCATAAGGAAAAAAGTTTTGTTTTTGATCGAGAAAGATGGTTAAAATTGCAGAACTGAAAGTGGACCAGTTGAGGTTTTTGTTGCGAGAACGAAACCAGACTCTTGCTGGGTTTAGAGCAGAGCTCGTACAGCGACTAGTAGAATTCGAGCAGTCGGAAGTGGGGATGCCACAAGCCGATGGAATCATAAGTCAGCATGAGGAATCGCTGACGTCACAAGCAGCAGCTATTTCACAACTGCAGAAAGAAATGACGGAGCTCAAGAACATGATGGTGCAGTTGGTGAGCATTCATACACAACATGCAGAGGCAGGAGAAAATCGACAGCAAATATCAATCTATACGAAGATGAAGGGTCCGGCTAAAATGTGGTTCGATTCTTCGCCAGTTGTGCATACAACATGGAACAAGTTCGCGCAGGATTTGAGGAAGGAGTTCGAAGCAGCTCCCGACGAGGCAGAAGTTCACTTCAATATGGCCAACGCAACTAGACGAGCTAAGGAGACGGTGAAAGAGTACTGTTTCCGGATGTCTGCCCTTGGTGTGCGTTACAATCTTAGTGAAGCAGCTATCATAAGATATGTTCGCGGAGGTCTACAGCACCGAGAGTTTGCAAAACAGCATTGTAGCAATACATTTTTCGACGATGAAGCAACTACGAGATGCACCTGAATCTTATTTTGTCAACAAAGGCAGGTCGGTGCCGAACAAGAAGGAGTTTGTGCAGAAGTTCAGCGGTCCAGAGCCGAAGCAGGACAACGACCTGAAGCTAGACAAAGCGAAGGAAGCCAAGACGTGCTTCAAGTGTGGAGAGCTAGGACACTTTGCTAATGTGTGCCCAAGTAAGGAGACGAAGTCTCTTTGTACCAAATGCAAAGCTTTCCATAAATCCAAGGAAAGCTGTCAAGGTGCAAAGGTGATGCGTTTAGGAGCATCAAATCAGGACAAGGTATTCACCAGAAAAGTATTCATCAATTATAAAAGTTACAACGCCATTATTGATACTGGAAGTCAGGCTAGTATCGTTCGACAGTCAGTGGCTAATGAAATAAACACTGATCGCCACAAGTGCACTATGCGGAGGATCATGCATCCTTACTGAAGAAGTTATTGTAAGATAGACATCGATTAAAAAAGCACTACAGCCAAGCTATACGTAGCTGACGACGACCTTTTGCAGGAAGACATACTGTTGGGACAGGATGTCATCTTAAGCACAAAGTTATCCCTGTTTGAGCAAGAGAGTACTGAAGTCAAACGAGCTATTCACCAGGATGAAGTCAACTTGAGCGGAAGCAGGACCTGTTGGAGAAGATCGCTGATGTTTTTTCTACGGGATTGCAAGGAATCGGGAAAACAAATATTGTTCAAGCCAGCATAGTTGTTGAGAGCGGTCACGTAGTATCACCGGCACCATACCGAATTCCCGAGCCAAAGAAAGAAATTTTTGTCAAGATGTTGGACGAGTTATTGCAGCAGGACATCATTCAACCATCTACGTCAGAGTACGCCAGTTCGGTGGTGCTCATCTAAACAAGCTGATCAAGAAAGAGAATTTCCTAGTACCAAATATTGAAAAGCGACTACAGGCGGCAAAGGGTTTCAAGTATTTTACCTCACTGGACTTGAATAGCGGCTATTATCAAATCGAAGTAGCACCTGAGAGCCGAAAGTTTACAGCTTTCATCACCACAGATGGACTTTACGAATTCAAGCGACTTCCGTTTGGGCTAAAGAATTCCCCAGCAATTTTTAATCGACTCATGGCGGAGTTACAAAAGAGAGTGCAAAATAATCCATGATCCACTACATGGACGACATTCTAATTGGGAGCCAGACATTTGAGGAGATGTTCGAAAAGCCAGAACGAATTTTGACTGTACTGCGAGAGTGTGGCCTCACTTTAAATCTGGATAAATGTAAGGTATACGAGCAGTCTATTACTTTTTTAGGTCATGAAATACATGCCGGAGGAATCAGTCCGGGAGAAGTCAAGACGAATGCTATTGCCAGGTTTCCAACACCATCCAATATAACTGAGGTGCGAAAATTTTTGGGTCTCATCGGATATTTTCGTAAGTTTGTTGCCGGATATGCCATAATATCAGAGTCTTTGCGCATGCTGATGTGTCATGTGGATGCATTGAGTCGGGCGCCGTTTGAATACTCTCATGAGATGGAGAGTATTTGCCTGAAGATTTCCAAAACTCTTATCAACGAAGCTGACTGGTTGTTCGCAATACAACTACAGGATGAGAAGATCCAGAAAATTGTATCCGATATGACAATAGCAAAGAAAGATGAAAACGACGAGTACGTGATTGAGCAGGAGCAAAGCATGATGACTGATGTCGAAATGGAGAAGCTCAGACCAAACGCTGCAACTAGGGTCAACGATCATCGAGCTGCAGCCAAGAGACGATACGATGCCAGGCACTCCAAGCCAACCAGCTATATCCATGGGGATATTTTAGTCGAGAACGGGCCGAGCAGCACAGGAACATCACCAAAACTGGAACCAAGGTACAAAGCACCTTTCATTGTCAACAAGATCTTGCCCAACGACAGATATCTTGTAGAGGATATCCCCCATGCAGAAATAAATCAGAGACACTATAAGTCGGTGTACGCATCCGACAAAATGAAGCGCTGGTGTGAGCTTCCGGTAGATGAGCCCGATGACGACGAGGACTGAAAGGACGACCCCTCTCCCAAATCTCGAGAGGACGCTGAGGATTAATCAGGAGAGGCCGAATGTAATCATACGATGACCAACGGCTGTTAGATGGTTTGGTAGATACCAGAACGAAGACGGTATCTGCGGTAAATTAAGAAGGCCAGAGGTGGCGAATAAGAGGAATGAGTTTTTTAGTTAGTTTAGATATGTTCGTTGATATATAATCAAGTCATTAAAGAAAAACCTAACGTGAGCCACTCAGTTCATCCCTTTACACGTGCCATACTTCCAGCTTTAGGGGATTTGGCTAATAGATATGTAGTAGCTTACATCGCTGACGTATTAATTGTTTCTAATACTATAGACGAAGCACTTGACAGATTGGAAACAGTGTTAAGCGTATTATCAAAGTCACGTTTTCCCTTTAATTTTAAAAAAAAGCCACTTTCTGCAAACGGAAATAGAGTACTTATGTTTTCTTATAAGAGATGGCGAGCTAAAACCCAATCCTCGAAAAGTACAAGCACTGCAACTAATTTTAGAAAATTTGTCCCTCATTTCTCACAAGTGATAAAGTCTCTTTATCTGTTAACTTCAAAACTAAACGAATTTGACTGAAGAGAGAAGCATAAAAATATTAAGGTGCTAACTAGTGACCCCGTGTTGATTATATTCGATCCCAACTTACCAATAGAGCTGCATACGGTTGCTAGCTCCAATGGGTATGGTGGCGAATAAGAGGAACGAGTTTTTTAGTTAGTTTAGATATGTTCGTTGATATATAAAGAAGCATAATCAACTCATTAAAGAAAAACCTAACGGGAGCCACTCAGTTCATCCCTTTACAGTTCTGAAGTGGGATATCTTGGATTTGGTTATGCGAAAGGCAAAGGAATAGTCGGAAAACACAGAATCGTCGGCGAAAAGTTGGTAATGGAAAGCAGTCCCAGAGATTACTCGTTACTTTTGCGCGGCAGACGGATTCAACATTGAAAAAGCTACACAGTATACACACGAAAGGCTGGTGTGTGTATATGGGCGTTGTGGTAAAATTGGCATAAGGAAAAAAAGTTTTGTTTTTGATCAAGAAAAATGGTTAAAATTGCAGAACTGAAAGTGGACCAGTTGAGGTTTTTGTTGCGAGAACGAAACCAGACTCTTGCTGGGTTTAGAGCAGAGCTCGTACAGCGACTAGTAGAATTCGAGCAGTCGGAAGAAGTGGGGATGCCACAAGCCGATGGAATCATAAGTCAGCATGAGGAATCGCTGACGTCACAAGCAGCAGCTAATTCACAACTGCAGAAAGAAATGACGGAGCTCAAGAACATGATGGTGCAGTTGGTGAGCATTCATACACAACATGCAGAGGCAGGAGAAAATCGACAGCAAATATCAATCTTTACGAAGATGAAGGGTCCGGCTAAAATGTGGTTCGATTCTTCGCCAGTTGTGCATACAACATGGAACAAGTTCGCGCAGGATTTGAGGAAGGAGTTCGAAGCAGCTCCCGACGAGGCAGAAGTTCACTTCAATATGGCCAACGCAACTAGACGAGCTAAGGAGACGGTGAAAGAGTACTGTTTCCGGATGTCTGCCCTTGGTGTGCGTTACAATCTTAGTGAAGCAGCTATCATAAGATATGTTCGCGGAGGTCTACAGCACCGAGAGTTTGCAAAACAGCATTGTAGCAATACATTTTTCGACGATGAAGCAACTACGAGATGCACCTGAATCTTATTTTGTCAACAAAGGCAGGTCGGTGCCGAACAAGAAGGAGTTTGTGCAGAAGTTCAGCGGTCCAGAGCCGAAGCAGGACAACGACCTGAAGCTAGACAAAGCGAAGGAAGCCAAGACGTGCTTCAAGTGTGGAGAGCTAGGACACTTTGCTAATGTGTGCCCAAGTAAGGAGACGAAGTCTCTTTGTACCAAATGCAAAGCTTTCCATAAATCCAAGGAAAGCTGTCAAGGTGCAAAGGTGATGCGTTTAGGAGCATCAAATCAGGACAAGGTATTCACCAGAAAAGTATTCATCAATTATAAAAGTTACAACGCCATTATTGATACTGGAAGTCAGGCTAGTATCGTTCGACAGTCAGTGGCTAATGAAATAAACACTGATCGCCACAAGTGCACTTTGAAGATTAGAGGCATATGCGGAGGATCATGCATCCTTACTGAAGAAGTTATTGTGAAGATAGACATCGATTAAAAAAGCACTACAGCCAAGCTATACGTAGCTGACGACGACCTTTTGCAGGAAGACATACTGTTGGGACAGGATGTCATTATAAGCACAAAGTTATCCCTGTTTGAGCAAGAGAGTACTGAAGTCAAACGAGCTATTCACCAGGATGAAGTCAACTTGAGCGGAAGCAGGACCTGTTGGAGAAGATCGCTGATGTTTTTTCTACGGGATTGCAAGTAATCGGGAAAACAAATATTGTTCAAGCCAGCATAGTTGTTGAGAGCGGTCACGTAGTATCACCGGCACCATACCGAATTCCCGAGCCAAAGAAAGAAATTTTTGTCAAGATGTTGGACGAGTTATTGCAGCAGGACATCATTCAACCATCTACGTCAGAGTACGCCAGTTCGGTGGTGCTCATCTAAACAAGCTGATCAAGAAAGAGAATTTCCTAGTACCAAATATTGAAAAGCGACTACAGGCGGCAAAGGGTTTCAAGTATTTTACCTCACTGGACTTGAATAGCGGCTATTATCAAATCGAAGTAGCACCTGAGAGCCGAAAGTTTACAGCTTTCATCACCACAGATGGACTTTACGAATTCAAGCGACTTCCGTTTGGGCTAAAGAATTCCCCAGCAATTTTTAATCGACTCATGGCGAAGTTACAAAAGAGAGTGCAAAATGATCCATGATCCACTACATGGACGACATTCTAATTGGGAGCCAGACATTTGAGGAGATGTTCGAAAAGCCAGAACGAATTTTGACTGTACTGCGAGAGTGTGGCCTCACTTTAAATCTGGATAAATGTAAGGTATACGAGCAGTCTATTACTTTTTTAGGTCATGAAATACATGCCGGAGGAATCAGTCCGGGAGAAGTCAAGACGAATGCTATTGCCAGGTTTCCAACACCATCCAATATAACTGAGGTGCGAAAATTTTTGGGTCTCATCGGATATTTTCGTAAGTTTGTTGCCGGATATGCCATAATATCAGAGTCTTTGCGCATGCTGATGTGTCATGTGGATGCATTGAGTCGGGCGCCGTTGGAATACTCTCATGAGATGGAGAGTATTTGCCTGAAGATTTCCAAAACTCTTATCGACGAAGCTGACTGGTTGTTCGCAATACAACTACAGGATGAGAAGATCCAGAAAATTGTATCCGATATGACAATAGCAAAGAAAGATGAAAACGACGAGTACGTGATTGAGCAGGAGCAAAGCATGATGACTGATGTCGAAATGGAGAAGCTCAGAGCAAACGCTGCAACTAGGGTCAACGATCATCGAGCTGCAGCCAAGAGACGATACGATGCCAGGCACTCCAAGCCAACCAGCTATATCCATGGGGATATTTTAGTCGAGAACGGGCCGAGCAGCACAGGAACATCACCAAAACTGGAACCAAGGTACAAAGCACCTTTCATTGTCAACAAGATCTTGCCCAACGACAGATATCTTGTAGAGGATATCCCCCATGCAGAAATAAATCAGAGACACTATAAGTCGGTGTACGCATCCGACAAAATGAAGCGCTGGTGTGAGCTTCCGGTAGATGAGCCCGATGACGACGAGGACTGAAAGGACGACCCCTCTCCCAAATCTCGAGAGGACGCTGAGGATTAATCAGGAGAGGCCGAATGTAATCATACGATGACCAACGGCTGTTAGATGGTTTGGTAGATACCAGAACGAAGACGGTATCTGCGGTAAATTAAGAAGGCCAGAGGTGGCGAATAAGAGGAATGAGTTTTTTAGTTAGTTTAGATATGTTCGTTGATATATAATCAAGTCATTAAAGAAAAACCTAACGTGAGCCACTCAGTTCATCCCTTTACACGTGCCATACTTCCAGCTTTAGGGGATTTGGCTAATAGATATGTAGTAGCTTACATCGCTGACGTATTAATTGTTTCTAATACTATAGAGGAAGCACTTGACAGATTGGAAACAGTGTTAAGCGTATTATCAAAGTCACGTTTTCCCTTTAATTTTAAAAAGAGCCACTTTCTGCAAACGGAAATAGAGTACTTATGTTTTCTTATAAGAGATGGCGAGCTAAAACCCAATCCACGAAAAGTACAAGCACTCCAACTAATTTTAGAAAATTTGTCCCTCATTTCTCACAAGTGATAAAGTCTCTTTATCTGTTAACTTCAAAACTAAACGAATTTGACTGAAGAGAGAAGCATGAAAATATTAAGGTGCTAACTAGTGACCCCATGTTGATTATATTCGATCCCAACTTACCAATAGAGCTGCATACGGTTGCTAGCTCCAATGGGTATGGCGCTATGCTATTCCCATTGTTGATAGATCACCGCCGAGTAGTTGAGTACTACAGTAAATGCACCACAATATCCGAATCAAAATATCATTCGAATGAACTCGCGACATTGGCGGTGTACAACCCGATCAGACATTTCCGACATTATTTAAGCGGCAGAAAGTTTACAGTATATACGGATTGTAATTCTGTTAGAGCAAGTCAAGAGAAAGCGGTATTGATACAGAGGGTTCATCGTTGGTGGTCATTTTTGCTATCATTCGAATTCCAGGTAGAATACTAAAAAGGGAGCCATATGGCTCATGTTGACTGCTTGTCTAGAAATCCCGTCACTGTAGCGCAGGAAAGTTCGAGTAGGGTAGTGGAGGTACGAGTTGACTTGGCAACTATAACCCACAACTGGCTTGTATCCGAACAGAAGCGTGATCAAGACATATTGCAAATCATAACCGATTTAAATAATGATGAAATGTAGAAGGAAATAGCAAATTATTATGAAATCAGGAATAGTTTGCTGCATCGTAAAATTCAAAGAAATGGGAAGACATGATGCTTGCCAGTCGTACCCAGGGCATTTAGGTGGTCAGTTGTTAATCATGTTCACGAGGGTATAATGCACTTGGGGTGGCAAAAAACACGAGATAAGATTTACGAGCAATATTGGTTTGATGGAATGTCAAAATATGTACGAAAGTTTTCAGAAAATTGTGTGTTATGTAACTTATCAAAATCAGCGTCAGGTAAAATACAATCGGAGTTACATTCCATACCCGAGATAGAGATACCATGGCATACGGTACACATAGACATAAGTGGGAAATTGAGCAGTAAAAAGGACGAGAAGGAATATGTCATCGTTCATATTGATGCCTTCACCAAGTGTGTCTACCTATACCACACCTCGAATTAGGACTCGGTGAACTGCATACAGTCAGTTAAGTCTGCAATATCAATATTTGGTGTTCCTAACAGAATTATAGTGGCCCAAGGCAGATGCTTCAAAAGTAGAGAGTTTCGAAATTTTGTTCCATGAATAAAATTGACCTTCATGTAGTAGCAACGGGTGCCAGTAAAGCAAATGGTCCGATGGAACGTGTGATGAGTGGGCTAAAGGTCATGGTAACGGCTGTGAACGATCATGGCAAGAGGCATAGGGTGAAGTACAATTGGCAATAAATTGTACCATGAACCGAGTAAATAAGCATAGTGCCTTGGAGTTGATGATTGGCAAAGAAGCGAGGTCCTTGGGAATGCTCACTGTAAATGAGGCAGGGTGAGTAGATCTAAATAAGGCTAAAAAGGAAGCTAAGGAAAGTATGAGTAAGAATGCTCAGTATGATAAGGCATAAGTAGATATTAGATATTATTGAAAAACGAAGAACGGCACCAAACGAAGTTGGATCCCAAATTTAGGGGACCATTCGAAATTGTGCAATTGCTAGATGGTTGGCGAAAGAGCTTGACGACGGCAAGAAAGTGCGTGCAAGCAAGAGATCTGCGACCTAAGAGGGGTGCAGAAGAGGGCTTTTATGCAGAAGAGAACGTAGTACTCTGATTTGTATGTGAAAGGCGTGCTAAAATAATGTTTTGAGATTAGTGAATTGGTAACCAGATGATTAAGCTTGAGCGGAAGAGAGCATGTACTCTAAAAGATGTAAACAGAAAAGAAAGTTATCCTGCTCTGATGGATATCCAAGTGGTTAGGTTTGTACGGAAGAGAGCTTGTACTCTAAAGAATTTGAGAAGTGTTATCCCGTCAAACTAACGCTTGAAAGGACATGAGGTGCAATTGAATTTGTTTTGAAGCTATGTTTGGTTGATTGGTAATGAAGATTCATGATAAATCTTGAACTATGCAGAGCAACACGAGGACATATATAATTTATATAAACTTTGGGTATATAAACTTTACCTTCTTGTTTCTTGTTGAATTTGTATTTTAGATATTTGTATAGGTATTAATATTACTGGTTTTGTAGAGTATAAAATAGTTTTTAAAGTGTGAGTTTTTAGCGTTGAACAAATATTTTCTTTTCTTGTTGCTCTTCCATGAGGTTGTTTTGGACACCCCAGATTTGGAAGTAGAATCAATGCCACATATGTATAAGGCGGTATATCTACCTTTTCAAGATTAGACAGATCAGATAATGTGCAGTGGGTAACTAAGTTAAAACAGTGTGTAATAACAGTGTAATAAGCTATAGTTTGTTAACGAAGGGAGGAGTAGGAGTTTTAAACTTGTTTGTTAGAAATCAGTTAAACATCAGAGATTAGAGTTCATTAAAGGAGGCATTGACAAAAGAATTTTTAGTGAAAGTAAATTCAGAGGAAGGGAACCCGAAGTAAGCATATCTAAACGAAAGGAGAATCTTTGTTAAATGATTTGAACGGCTTATTGAAAAAATCGAAGCCAGCAAAGTAACACCAAAAAAATCTTTAGAAGGGAGCGCCAGATTAGAAGAAGAATTAGAAGTTTTAATAAGAAAGTTGTTAGGAAGTGTTTTAACTGGATGATCAGAATTGTATCAGTTGTATGATCAGTTGATGATCAGTGGTAGAGGGGTTGCAGGTGCGGCCTCGTTTATTTCTTTTGGCGAAGAAATAAAATTTCTTTTGTGCAGCGAAGTGTTAAGTGCCGATGGAAAATGAATTTGTACAAAGCGACAAATGAAGCAAAATAACTAAGCCCAGAAGCGAAGTTAGAGCAGCGGTGTCCACGAAAAAAGGAAAACTAAAATGAATTTTTAGTGCTGTATTTTACACTAAGTAAATCAAAATTTAAGCTTTGTATGGGCATATTCAGTTTATGGGAAAAAATTTTCAGATACTAAATAAGAGAATACTTCAAATCGAACAAAAACGTAAGTTCTTATTTTAATTTTTTTTGAGCGTATGCGTCGCAGAAAACGATATATAGGTATAAAAACCTATATCGTATATATAAGTATAGTACATATATATAAGTATATATATATAGCTCACTATATATAACACATTCTTGTTAAGCCTTTGCGAAAGTTATGACATTTTCGATACTTTATAGGGGCGGAGATGTCTGCTTCACTACGTTCCACACTTCTGACAACCCACGGTTGTGGGTTCAATTCTCAGCAAAACCCAATGTTTCAAAAAAATATATTATTTTACAATTTTTACCACTTATAATAATTACAACTTGTTGACCGATATATTAAGAACTCTATTCGCGCCATTATTCTTTCACCCTTCTTCCCTTTGCACACAGTATATAAGTCGGAACGGGCGGGATCGGCCAACTATATCCTACAGCTGTATATAACTGAAAGATCGGAAGTGCTGTAACTTCCATGTTGTTAAAGATATAATCTTGACATTTGCACTGGAAACAATTAAATATATCTATATAATATATATCGGCTAACTATATCCGATATTTACTATTACTTTAAGCAAAAGAAGCCGCTATGTAACTGCAATGGTATATAAACTTCGGCTCCGTCCGAAGTTAGCTTTCCATTCTCGTTAAAAACTACATTTACGAATAAATAGAAATGAAAATAAATACGACAGCTAAAACCAAATACATACGTAGACGGATGAAACGAAACTTTTAAGCAATATATTACACACTCAACGTAAATGTTAAAAACAATAGAAAAACTAAAACTTGTATCTTGAGGCAACAAGTCATTAAATATGAACAACTAAACTTTATACAACAGAACTCCTTAATTTTATACACACATAAATACACAAGCTTTGTGTGATAATGTGCAAAAATTTAAAACTAAATATAGAATGTATTCAATAAAATTATATGGGCCCTAGATGTACAAAACTAACACCAAATGGTATTTTCGTACAGACATACATATAAACATATATATGTTATACAAATAGTGAATCTGTTCGATATTTTGGCTACCCAATCTACGAACTGACCCTAGCGTGGGTGCGACAGTGGCGGCAAGAAACGGCATGTATGAAGTCTCCACAAAAACGTATTAGACAGTTCATATTTTCTATGCTTGACAACGCCCAACTGCCTGACTCATCTATAATTGTCAAAATTTTATAAGTTTCTCTGAAAAGAACACACCCTTGTGTTCGATAGATTTATTTGGTTATTTTTTGTGTGTGTGTGCTTCCGTGTAGGATAAAAAAAAATGTTTACAAAAATATATTTAGAGTGCGATAATATATTTTATATACATATATTCTGGATCACCTGCGTCCATATAAGCATTTCCGTCGGTCCTTTTGTCCGTCTCTAACTACACAAACTAGTCTCTTAGTTTTGAAGCTATCAACTTAAAACTTTGAACACACCCTGAACGTAACTGGACGTTCGTAAATGCAACATCTTTCGTGCTTTTGGGTGTAAAAACGTCGGACTTCTTTTAAATTTTTATATGAGTCTTAAATGGTTATGGCGTTTGTAGGGATCGGCCAACTACATATATCAGTTTTTTGAGATTTCTTTCCAATAAAGCCGCTATGTATAATGTGAACAACGAAATAAAACGAATAAAAGTTTTTATTAGATTCACTCCTGAAAAACTCTTTTAGTAACAAAAATTAGGAGTACTAATTTTCTTAAAAAATTTTAAACATAAAAAAGGAGTCAACTGAAGCGGATCGATCTTCAACAATCGTCTTTAAACCTCACACACACCATTCTTTCTTTTGCACGCAGTATATTAGTCGGAACGACCAGGATCGGCCGACTATATCCTATAGCTGCCATATAACTGAACAATCGGAAATGCAAAATTTTTAATATGTCGGTGTTTTGATCTTCCATAAGGTTGATTTTTACACCCAAGATTTGTAAGTAGATTCATTGTCATTTACCATTGTATAAGGCAATATATAAATTTTTTCAAGATTAGACAGACCAGAAGTTGAAAGATTGTGTAATAGTTAATAATAATGTGGAATAAGCTGCAGTTATTTAACGATGTAAATCAGCTGCAAGGCAGAGTTTTAAAGTCGTTTGTGAGAAGTCAGCACGGGTCAGCATGAAACGGCAAATGCATGTCGCCGGTCGACTGTACGGACGCGTAAGATCAAGAGCGTAAGCGCAAGGCAAGGTAACAAGCTGAGCGAGAAGAGTCACGCAAGCAGGCAATTTGGTAATATCCACAGGACATATATACATGTTACGTAATTAACTACTCGAAGTCTATTTGATCCTGTATAAAAGGTAAAGGGTACGTATCAGCGACTGTATTTGAATTTAGCTCTCTATAGGCAACACAAAGCCTATCCAAACCATTTTTTGTTAACCAATAAGGTAGGCAGCTGGGCCTAATTATATTGCATTTTAGCATTTCTTTAATGTTTTCCGGAACTAAATCTCGCCCGCATGAACAGCCAATTACAATGTCGTTTTTGATATCATCATTGACTATTGCATAAAACAAAATCTTAACTTCAATTTAGTTTATTCCAATTATTTACACAAAGTAAAAGCTTGGCGCCGCGGGAGAGTGGGGGATCAGCGACTCAAACTGTCGCTCGGAACAAAGACGAGGAGGCGAAAACGAGCGATCCGATCTGGAAGACGAGACTAGAAATTTCGTCTGTTCCATTGCCCAAACCTAGATAAGACCACAAAGCAACGGAGCGTCCCGGCGAGCGAAAAATCACGAAGCGCACATGAAGGCATACGCGAAGCGAATGGGAATGGCCGATGATGAACCTTTAACGGCCGCTGCCAGTTACAAAAAATATGTTGCCTGAATGAAGTCTGTTACAAGACCCAAAAATTATCCTCAATTTTTAAGTAACTTAATATTTATACAGTACTACATATTCTATTCCTGCCTTTATCCTTCAGCAAAACAATATTGTTAAATTTTTACCAGAAAATGTGTACTTGATTTTAAAAATTTGGTCTCTGTGGCTCCTTAGGTACTGCAACGCTGCACTGCTTTATTGCACAGATTTTCTCTGCTCTGCGTCATGTATTTTATGTTTTATGATGATTACTGCCCTTTCGATAATCTTACTACCTATGCCTGTGCCTTCGAACCACAAAAACAGTACTTCTTAAAGCAGCAAAATTCATACAACCAATCACGCAATATTACTGCAATATTGCAATATTACTAAAATTATGAAATTAGACTTCTGGTAAAATACACGAAAGTGTGTATTTGTACCCTCACGCTTGCACACTCACAACTACGCTGACCCTATATGCCGCCATGTATAAGTATATTTTTGACCAGCAAGAGAATGTAGCTATGGGAAAAAGATACATACTATTTGGAAGATCAAGTTTGCTATAAAATTTAAGCCAGGCTATATTCTTTAAGATCATCAAGTATATATTATATATTCTGGATCAGGATAGCTTCCTTAGTCGATATAAGCATGTCTGCCTACTCATCTGTCTGTTTTTACGCCAACTAGTCTCTTAGATATGTACAATGTTAAGGGCTGTGTATGTTTGTTTCCTTTGCAGTTTATAATTCTGATCGACCGAGATCGGCCGACTATATAGTTAAGCTCTTTATAACTGAAAGATTGAAAATGCTATAACTTTACGCTCGATCCGTATGAAATTTAAATCCCTTAAATCCCTATAAAAGATGATCTAATCAAATTTTAAGATTCTTTCTTTAAAAACATGAAAGGTATAGCTTTCGAACCTTTAGTTGTAAGACAGGTATAGGATATAGTCGGCCGATCCGGCAGGTACGACTTATATATTTTGCGTGCAAAGGAAAGCAGCGTGTGTGCAAAGTTTGAATTCGATAGATTAACGAGAATGGAAAGCTCACTTCGGACGGAGCCAAAGTTTATATACCCTTGTAGATAAATAGCGGCTTCTATTGATTAAAGATATAGTAAATATCGGATATAGTTAGCCGATCTTTACAAAAACAATTATAACAATCTTAGATTCGTATAAAATGGATTTTAAAAGAAATCCGACGCTTCTACACCCAAAAACACGAAAGTTGTGACATTTCCGATAGTAAAGTTATATGGCAGCTATAGGATATAGTCGGCCGATTCGTAAGAAATTTCCAGATCGGCTCAGATTCCCACAAAAGAGAATGTGTGCAAATTTCAAGTTTCTATCTTCAATAACATAGAAGTTATCGCATTTCCGATCAATCAGTAATATGGATATAGTCGGCCGATCCCGGCCGTTCCGACTTATATACTGAGTGCAAAGGAAAGAAGGGTGTATTCCAAGTTTAAAGTCGATAGCTCCAAACCTGATTAACTATTTCGGGTAGAAACAGACAGACGGACCGACGGACCGACGGACAGACGGACATGCTTATATCGACTCAGGAGGTGATCCTGATCCAGAATATATGTACTTTATGGGGTCCTAGATGTCTCCTTCACTGCGTTGCACACTTCTGACCAAAATTATAATACCCTCTGCAAGGGTATAAAAACTGAAATATTCTTCACTGAGTTCACTGAGTTCACTTCACTGAGTTGTACACTTTTAACTTAAATTATAACACCCTCTACAAGGGTATAAAAATTGTCACTTACACATTTCAGACCGAAATGTTTCAGATTCAATCTGCATGCTTTTGTTTAACCTTGTATATATGTATATCAATAAGTATATTCTTTAACCATTCTCCCATATGACGCCACCACCTAACTTTTTACTAGATAGAGTGCATATCAAGGCTCATTTCATGGAATGATTTTATGGGCTCATTTATACAATGTTTACTTTGCAAATAAAGAAAGATTTTATTGAAATAATGTTTGAAACATTTAGTTTCAGAAAATTAACGAAGATTTATTTTGAAATGTTTCTAAAAGATTTTATTGAAATGATAAGTGAATGATCTTAATATTTAGCTTTCAGAAACGATTTTAAAACTTTTTAAAGGAAATATTAGTTGCCTAACCTAAGAATTTTTTGTAAGCTTTACATGCTCCGATGGGAAGTCTATTACAATGGACGAGTACAACAGCCCAGTAATACTCTTCTTAGAGCCGTTGTCTAAATAAAGTTAATTATTTAGTGGAATTAAAGTTAGAATAATACTTAAGACACACATTGTTATTTTTTTTTTTTTCAATAAGAATAAAATTGACAAAAAACAAAAATGAATAATAACCTTACATAGCGGTTTTTGTTGTTATTAGAGATATAAAGCAAATAGCGGATATACTTGGCCGATTCTTACGAAAACATTCACAATAATATATACTAAAAAAGAAGTTCGACGCTTGTACACCCAAAAGCATGAAAGTTGTGGCATTTCTGGCCGTTCCAAAACTGAAAGATTAGTTCGCGTAGAAACCGACAGGCAGACGGACATGCTCATATCGACTTAGGAAGTGATTCTGATCCACAATATCCTTCACCGCGTTGCGCACTTCTGACAAAAATTATAATACACTCTGCAAGAGTATTAAAATCATACATGAAAAATGTTTTGATTAAAAACCATAGAAAACCAATCTTAATTATCCGAAGTAACAGGTTTTTAACCCGAATCTTTTGAACATGCTTTCTATGCATATATACTTACTATATAGAAAGTCTCCATTATATAAATAATAATGGATTAAGATTGATGGCTCCGATTGTTGATCGTTTGTTCGCTGCTATTTAGGGGGTGGCTGTCATTCATGTCCAATATGTATCGTTCAGCTACTGAATAATAACCATCTTTTAGGTTTTGGATACGCGACAGATTCCAAGGCTTCAGTTAACGTGAATGCACAAAACTGCCCTTCATTTGTGACCCCATTGTATAAATGGAACAAAAGCCATTGGATGTTTCAAACATTGGCTGTGGAGTAACTTTGGTAACAAAACATCCACAATACGATCCTAATTTAAATGCTATTTTTCCTTTTGTTGCCAAAGATTTAATCATCTCTCCGTGTGGATGCCTATTATTTTCCTATCATTAGAGTCACTATTGTTTTCACGTTTTAATAAGCGCTTTATTTTCTAAATAATGGATATAGAAAAAACAAGCGACATTCATATTTTTTGGTAGCTATCAGTTCGTAAAAAATGTCTATTTTGTTGCTAAAAACTTAAGTTTTAACTTTAATCTGATCAGATTTTTTTTAAAAAGGTTAGTGACGTTCAAAAAATGTTGTTTCTAAAAATCCTTTTTCAATTTCAATTTCGATTTCCCCAATATTTTTTTGAATTTCCTGAGTGTGTTTAGAAGCGGACAACATATGAGGACGGAGTGCCGTGTTTTCTATGCGACTGTGAAACAAAACATAATTGAATTGACGCCAACTCAGGATTCCAAGGTCCTAGGGCTGGAGGGGAAAAACGTGAGACGAACAGAATAACAAATTTTTGTACAATGGAGAAAAACAATTACCTCGCAAGCGATGGGTGGTCCGATATGAACTGCGTTGAATCTAAAGAAAAAATGTTGTTCACCGGCGCACGGACCTATAATTCTAGCTCTCTTACGAAAATCTCTTGCCCAGGAACTTTGCACTTGACATTAGCCGCGCGGGTGGCCGCAGGGTTGTTTTGTGACGGCTTGTAATCGTAATTAGAATAAAGTCAGAAGTCGAGTGGCAGTCTCTAGTAAGCAAGCATCGGTTCCTTTACTTTTATTGATATTCAACCCTTGTGAAGTCTAGGCCATTTATTTGTTTTCCAAAACCTGGTCATTCAATAGCGAACACGTGCACTTGCACCAGCCCAAAGAATACTAGCATAAAGTCACCCTGGGGCAAAATAAGAGCTAACGGCAAAAGCGTTCAAGTTCATGTGCTTGTCCTTTTTTTGACGACCGTATTGTCTGAGAAGCAATAAGCACAGGTGTAAAAATTTTGAATTGCCTTGATATCTTTTCCAAACGGTATTGTATGTATTTATAAAATGTTACAAATACTGTACATACGTATGTATTATTCAATATAAACAATAAATTAATATCAACTAATAGCAAATCAGTTTTAAAAATCGGGGCGGAAAAACAATTTCAGCTCAATAATAGTATTCAAATTTTTGGATTCCGTCGAAAGAAGAATAAAACAAAGATGCTGAAAAAAACCCTGCAGGCCCTATTTCGATACTCGTTTCTAAAAATTCAATTTTCTGGTGGTTGTAAATATTTTCTTTAAAAACTCTTGCTCTGAGGTGCAATGTAATGCATTGTAATGGGCGACGGACCTATCGCAAAAAATTGTTGTGTTCGATTTTGTTGTATGACATGTAAAGTCTATATGATGTCTGGTCAGTGTTGAACGCAGTAAATATCTTTAAACACTTGGGAAGTATATATAGTATCCTCGATGTCCACGCTCCGGATGCAGTTTTTCACCCACTTGAACTGCTATTAAATTATATTGTTAATTATATTGTTTTATTTAACTGCTATACAAAAACTTGTAATTGCTTTTTAATTTTAGAAAACGAAGCCTCTGAACCCAACATAAATAATTCGAAATGGACTATGCCAATAATGCGATGACAAAGCGTGTCAACAGAGTAATTTGTAATGTTCTTTCTCTCTTGTTGGGATGTACCACGTTATTGGAATATTAACGGTTTTGTTCAGCTTTCGGCGACAGAAATGGTCCTTTGGGAATTCGCATTCAACATCTATGTGGTATCTCAGCTGGTGGTTTCAGTAATGTGGTTACAGCATTTTTTTTTTTTGGGATTTATTCGTATTGACAGACGACGCTTGAAATGTGCCGATGAATTTTAATAGTATGAAAAAAGTTGCATCGTAATCTAACCAGAATCAGATGATGCAGATAACTTGTAAGCTTGGGGTTGGTTATTATCTCACTGAAAATGTATGTTTGGAACAAACCCCTAAAATAATTCTTTTTAAAAAAATCAGCATGTACTACATCTTTTAACCTTATAGCATCAGGAAAGAATATGTATACCCTTGCTGAGGGTATTATAAATTTGGTAAGAAGTGTGCACCACAGTGAAGGAGAATCAAATCGTGCACACACAAAGTATGCAGTTTAAAAGCCAGGGATCTAGAGATCATTATACCCTTGCAGCGGGTATATTTTCTGGTAACTCATAAACTAATAAAGCAATTTATATGTTCATCACTGAATACAATAGAACACAGAATATATTATAGACGTTCGTTTTATATAAAATGTTTTTACAAAAAACCCATCGTTTTTTAGAAAAACTGATTCAAACATTTAAGTGCGATAGGTGTTACCATTTAAATTTGCCTAACTTTCTAGTAAAATAAAATATTAATCGACTATAAATATTCATGCCCTGAATATTCTGTTATTAATAAACCCATGGGTACTTGAATTTAGTAAAAAGAAAGAAAAACGATAATGGAAAGCTAACTTCGGGCGGAGCCGAAGCTTATATACCCTTGCAGTTAAATAGCGGCTTCTATTGATTAAAGATATAGTAAATATCGGATATAGTTAGCCGATCTTTACAAAAACATTAAAAACAAGCTTAGATTCGTATAAAATGAATCTTAAAAAATGTCCGCCGCTTCTACGCCCAAAAACACGCAAGTTGTTGCATTTCCGATCGTTCAGTTATATAGAAGCTATATGATATAGTCGGCCGATCCGTATCCAATTTTCCAGATCGGCTTAAATTTCCACAGAAGAGAATCTGTGCAAATTTCAGTTTCTATCTACAATAACATGGAAGTTATAGCATTTCCGACAAATCAGTTATATGGCAGCTATAGGATATAGTTGGCCGATCCCGGCCGTTCCGACTTATATACTGCGTGCAAAGGAAGGAAGGGTGTGTGCAAAGTTTCAAGACGATAGCTCAAAAAATGCGAGACTAGTTCGCGTAGAAACAGACAGGCAGACGGACAGACGGACATGCTTATATCGACTCCGGAGGTGATCCTGATCCAGAATATATATACTTTATGGGGTCCAGGAGGTCCCATTCACTGCGTTGTACACTTCGGAGCAAAATTATAATACCCTCTGCAAGGGTATAAAAATACCTTAATACCTTAAGCCAATAAATCTGTGTGTTATATGTTAGGTATATGTATATATTTTAGATTAGAGCCCGTCTTTGTGTTTCTACGCATACTAGTCTCTGACTTTTTGAGCTATCGACTTCAAACTTTCCACACACTTTTCTTATCTTTGCACGCAGTATTTCCGACTTATAGAAAGGCCGGGATGATCTGACTATATTCCTTAGCTGCCCTCTTTAATGGAGACTTAAGCTAATCTGGAGCATTTTGTACGGATTGGCCGACTTTATCTTATAGCTGTCATATGTATAACTGCAGGATCGGAAATGTCACAACTCTTGTGTGTAGAAGCGTCGGGTTTTTTTTTAATTCAGTTTATATGAAACTAAATTTATTCAAAATGTTTTTCTAAGGATCGGTCGAGTATCTCCAATATTCTTTATATCTTTAAGCCACTATTTGTCAGCAAGGGTATATAAACTTTGGCTCCGTCCCAAGTTGTCTTTTCAATCTTGTTTTATACTACTTTTAGAAATCAATCTTTATTACAGGGTCACCGATGATCCCAGAAGAGTTAAACTGCACTAAATATCATTTCCATATACAACCTTGCTATTTAACTCCATACTTGATTTCCACCCGGAGGGCTGTTGTGCCCTTGGTTCCCGGTTTAAGCCCTTTAAAATTAAACAGGAAACATTTCGGGCCATTCCCTCAGTTCTTAAAAATGTTTGTTGAATACAATAAAAACAATAAAACACGGAATATATTATAGAAACGTCCGTTTTATATAAAAATTTGTTTACAAAAATCTTAAGAAAAACTGAGTCAACAATTTATGTCGTTAACATTTAAATATGCCTGACTTTCTGGTAAAATAAAATATTAAATCGACTTATCGCAATATAAATTGTATTCGATATAGACTATATGCCCTATATGCTATCATGCCCCGAATATTCTGTTAGTGATAAACCCACGAGTACTTGAATTTCGTAATTTAGTAAAAAAGAAAGAAAAAGAGTTTTTTAAGTTGTCATGCGGAAAGTCAACAAATCTAAACGCTGCAGGAAAAATAATGTCTTAACAAAAATAACAATCTATATTCCAATTTTTCTTAAAAAGTAAAAACATTCCAAGGATTAATTTGTGTATTTTTTAAATAGTTACCATTGAATTTACAAGCTTTCAAAATAGTCCATATTTTGTAAAGTATAAGCACAAAACAAAGATGGTAGAAGTTTAACGAGGTTTTCCTAGATGTGAATTTGGGGGTATTCAGCACGCTAATACTCGTATATTCCGAAAGTTTGGCCAAATCGGAGGTAGGAATTTTTTTCAACCGTAAATTCTTGTTAAAATAATTTTCTGACATAATCCGTACCTCCAAATTAGTATACATAGTAAACTTTGGATATAGTTGAAAAAAAAAAACTTTCTTTCCTAAAAATCGAAAGCAACTTCTATTTACTTCTATCTACATAAATTTGCAGGTGTCTAAATAGGATAAAATGTAAAGCCTTCTTGTAGGAAATTTAAAAGGTACTGCAAAAAAGTCATCCTTCCGCCAACATGAAGAATAAATTCGACACACTTGTCGATTTACACATATGTATGTATGTATGTGCGGTTAGGGATTACCAAATTGTTTGTCCACAAACACAACATTTTTCCAACAATCACCATTTCGAAAGTTCCACACCTTCGTCCCTTTCATTTTATTCAATCACCCACACACTAGACACAGTACATAGCCATTGGTGGTGTGCTCTTAGAGTGTACTTCAGAACTCCTTTGTATCCAATTTGTTTCGCGGTGTTAATGAGGTCCTAAATGTATGTACGTTTTATATATTAAAAGAAGTATAAAACAAGAATGTAAAGTTAACTTTAGACGACTTTATGTATGTACACTGCGCGACAACCGATTAGCACACTCCTTCAATCTTAGTTTTGAATTCAAAATGTACGATTTTCTGTCAGACTTTAAATTTTTTTTATTAAAGTTAACTATAGACTTAACTTCAAGTTCATTAAATTAGTGGTAACATTTTAAAACATGAAGCTAACTTCGGACCGATCCTTACAAAAATATTCAGAAAATGTTCAGTTTCATATACAATTTATAAAAAAAAAATCTGACGCTTCTACACCCAAAAACACGAAAGTTGTGACATTTCCGATCGTTCAGTTATATGGCAGCTATATAGCCAATATTTCCATATTGGCTTAAGTCTTCATAAAAGAGAAGTTGGAGCATTTCCGATCGTTCAGTTATACGAGGTGTGTTCAAAAAGTAAGGTGACTTTGTATTTTCAAGAAAAACTAATTTATTTATTAATATTTATGTTGTCCCCTTCAAAGTAATCCCCCTCAGATACAATACACTTAGGCCAACGGTTTTTCCAATCCTCAAAGCACTTCCCATAAGCACTTTTCGGTATAGCCTTGAGGTCTTTCAGCGATGCAGTCTTTATCTCTTCAATCGTTGCAAATCTCCGTCCTTTCATAGGTCTCTTCAGTTTTGGGAACAAGAAAAAGTCACATGGGGCCAAATCCGGTGAATATGCTATTATTGTGGTGTTGTTTTTGGCCAAAAAATCTCTCACAAGTAAAGATGAGTGAGCAGGAACATTATCGTGATGCAAAAGCCATGAATTGTTACGACCATATGGTAAGAACTCCTGATGCACCACGCCATGGTAATCGAAGGAAACAGTGATCAAAACTTTGACATTTGATCGAACTTGGCGTGCAGAGCGAGGCTCGTCATTGGCATCTTCCCGGCCATCTTGGAAGAGTTTGTACCACTTGTACACATTTTTTTTACTCAGAACAGTTTCACCGTATACCACTGTCAACATTTCAAGTGTTTCAGAGCACTTTATTTTATTTTTTACACAAAATTGGATGGAAATCCTTTGATCCATATTTTTTGGTAGCAAAAAATCGAACACGCAAAATAACTTGTAACCTTTACGCTTCTCACATTGAAACTTGGTACAGATGTTAGGGAAGAGTGTACTAACATAACAAAACAAAAAAATCGATAATCGAAAATATGCTGCCCGCGAAATTTGAAAAATCACCTTACTTTTTGAACACTCCTCGTATGGCAGCTATACGACAGACACGACGACGAACATGCTTATACCGACATGCTTATACCGACTTAGGAGGTGATCCTGATCCAGAATATACATATATAATTTATTAGGTCGGAGATGTCTCCTTTACTGCGTTGCACACTTCTGACCAAAAGTAAAATATTTTCAAAAGTATAAAAATGTACACATATAGTAAACAAATAGGTAAAAAATAAGTTTCAAAATAGCGACAGCCGATCAGCGCATCTTCTTAAACCTAACATACAATAAAATCTAAAGTCAATTACAATATAATATTTCTTACCTTCTTCTTACCTTAAAAATTAAAAAAAAAATAGTTAGTGGGGCGACCATGGTTGACAATTACTTTAAACATCCTGTATGGTAGAGAGTCATTTCGATTTAATAATTAATGCTATAACACCATATGGTAATATATGCTACGGCAATAAAGCACTTTTCCTTCCTTTAGATTCTCGATTGTCGTATATTGACGACCAGGGTCGTACATTTTGCTTGTCAAGCAGCAAAAAATAGTTGATGGCCAGGTCAGCAAATGAATTTCAAGACATCTGAGCATGATCCTAAGCTTTGAGCAGTGTGGATGGGTGCGTTAGCCTGCTGGAACCTACACTCCATGCCATGGTACGGCATTGCACCATTGATTCAACTCACACCGCTACTTCATCACTCCACGACTTTGTTATCCGAGTCAATAGTGTGAAGTGGGGGTGTTTTTTAAGACGGTCGGCTTTTCATGTTTTCCCATAATTTGAATGATTTGCCAATAGCTAGTAAATTAATAAAATTATATAATAAATTATATGGCAAAAATTTTGTTTGTTAACTAAAATTTGGCTTTTGAAATCTGTAAAAGGTTTAGGTCTTCCCATTTTGATAATTGTAACTTCTAAAAATATAATATAATTTTAAAAAAAGAAAGCTGAAAATTTGTATCCAAGCAAGAATGTACAGCTAACTTCAGACGGAGCCTTGCAGTTTCATAGCGGCTTCTATTGCTTAAAGACATAGTCAATATCGGATATAGTTAGCTGATCCTTACAAAAACATTCATAACAAGCTTAGATTCCTATAAGATTTTAAAAGTAAGCCGATGCTTCTACACCCAAAAATCGTTTAGTTGTAGGATATAGTCGGCCGGTCCGAATGAAATTTTCCAGATAGGCTAAGATTTAGATAAAAGAGGATGTGAGCAAGTCTCAATCTTCAATCTTGTTCTTACATTTATTTTTAAAAACATGTAAGTTAACGCATTCCATTTTGTTCAGTAATATGGCTGCTAAAGAATATAGTCTTCCGATCCCGGCAGTTTCGACTTATATACTGCCTGCAGAGGAAAGAAGGGTGTGTGCCAAGTTTAAAGTCGATAGCTCCAAAGCTGAGAAACTATTTCGGGTAGAAACTGACAGAAGGACATGGTTAAGAGAGAATACTGATCCAGAACATATACAAAACCACCCTCTTCAAGGTTGTACAAAATGGTATAAGAAAGGAATTAATAAATGTTACTTTTACAACTGATACATATTAAAATTGATCTGTGTTTAACCGTACGTTCATCCTTAATCTTTCGACATTTTTAAAAACTTAACTTATCAACATATGTATGTATGTACAAATGTATCTTGGTTATATACGTATGAACATACGTTTTGATCAATTAATGCGTTCTATGATCACGGATATTTATGTGTTAACACTTTTAATAGAAGATAAGTTTGGGATCCACCAGGGATTACCAAAAATTTACCAGTAAAAAAATTACCAACAAGATGAAACAAACAAATGTAAACAAATGAAGTAAAATTTAATGACGAGAATAAACAAATAAATAAATGAGTTTGACCAGCATGGGGACTTTAACATAGACTGAAAATTCAAAACATAACGGTGACTGCCAATGTAAACGAAAGAACAAATAAGCTAAAACAACATACGCACAAAAACCAACAATACAAGGTAACCAACATATACATACAAAGCGACACGAGGCAAAAGGAAACGGAGCACAAACAAAATAACGGAAATAAAATAACGGAATAAAACAATCAGGAAATTGTCCTTTGATCTTCTTCCTCCTTTCTGTTTGTCCACATACCGCCATTGAAACCGTGCCAACTGAAAAAGCGTTCGACTGATTTAAATTCACTTTTGATGATATAACTGAATAAACAAATAAAACCAAAAGATGTATTCTGTCATTTTTGAATTTAGTTATAAAATGGTATGTAATAAATTAATAAACACTCTTGTTAAAGCTAATAAATCCTTATAGACACTTATTAAATATTAGTTTGGTTTGAAATTAACCGATTAAAGTGGATACATTTAATGTAAACAAGAATGGAAAGCTAAATTCGTACGGAGCCGAAGTGTATGTACCATTGCAGTTACATAGAGGCTTCTACGGCTTTAAGATATAGCAAATATCGGATATAGTTAGCTGATCCTTAAAAAAACATTCATAACAAACAAACTCATATAAATGGATTTTGAAAGTAATCCGATACTTCTACACCCAAAAACATAAGACTTGTGGCATTTCCGATCGTTCAGTGCGTGAAAAGGAAAGAAGGGCGTGTGCAATGTTTGAGTTTTTAAAGTCCCTAAAAAGGATGTGAATTTTCCTCATTTTTACTTCTTTCGAAAGGATTATGCTGAAATAGAGTACTATGTTAAACTTTTAAGAATATATGCAGTATTTCAGACTCTCGAATTTTAGCAAATGGCCACGTCGTTTACGTTTTTTTATACCCTTGCAGATTAATAATTTTGGTAAGAAGTATGTAGCGCAGTGAAGAAGACATCTCCGACCCCATAAAGTATATATCTTCTGGATCAGGATATTCATACATAGGCATGCCCGTCTATGCATGTGGCTGTCCGACGTTTGAAGTTATCGTCTTCTAACTTTGCACACACCCTTTTTGCCTTTCCACGCAGCACATAAGTCAGAACGGCATAAACAGAATCGACCGAGTATATATAGGATATAGTATATATAGGATATAGCTGCCATATTACTGAACGATCAGAAATGCTAAAACTTAAAATTTTCACAAAGCCTCATTTATTGGAATCTGAGCCTATCTGAAAAGTGAAGTGCCACAAACTTCATGTTTTGGAGATAAAATCTGGAAACGTCTTACGGATCGGCCGACTATATCCAATTGCTGCCATATAACTAAACAATCGGAAATTCCACAACTTTCGTGTTTTTCTGTGTAAATGCGTAGAACTTCTTTGAAATTTATTTTATTTTAATCTAAACTGACTGTTTTTGTAAGGTTTGGGCTATTTACTATATTTCTAAGCAATAGAAGAAGCTATGCAACTGCAGGGGTATTTAATCTTCGGATAATGAAAAAATACAAAAGGTATTTATTTTTTACCTCAAAAAAATATACGAATATATGTAATTTTTTTTTTTGGCGGCTCCCACTGCATACGTACAGCCCACTTCCCGCCCAAGGGGCGGGCCCCCGACCAAGGTGCGCTTCCGTTTATCGTACGGATTGAATTGCGAGATCCGAGACGGGGAATAAGAATTTTAAAAGGCCACGGGGAACAGTTACATTCTTGCTCTCTTAAGTAGGAAAGAATAGAAGATTTCATGCAGGAGTTCTGTGAAAGAATTAGATAATGGTTATTATAATTATAGTCAGAACATAATACCCTCAAAGGTTCATGCTGAGCATATGTTGCCAACAAAAGCTAAGAAATAAGGGAAAGAAAGTTCAAGAGACTCTAAACGGAACGTAAATTTTTAACAGACTTAAAAGGTTCTGGCTGTCGATTTCACAATTGATAAGGTTATTGATGAAAACTACACCCAGCATAGTCCTACGTGTCCTACGTCTGCTTTGATAAGATGGAAGTTGGATACTTGCATCCCAGTTAAAACCCCTAAGAGCAAAAAGGACAAAGCTCTTCTGTACATATTAAATACGGTCTTGATGAACCCCATATTGGGGACTCCCAGACACATGAACCGTATTCAAGAATATATTTTGAATTATATTTTGTTTCTTATCTCAAATTATAAAAATTTTTTTTTTAATAAATATTAAATAACAAATATTTTTTATAAATGTTTGTTCTAACATTTGGGGAATACTTGAATGCCCTCCGCAAATGTACAAATATATTCAATATTTTTTTCTGGATGTGCTGATTTAAAAACATATGTACGTATGAATGTACATAGTTTAAAACTTTATTCATAAGCAATTAATTTATACAAAAGTAATCTACATACATATGTACATGTAAGAATATATGTAGGTGATTTAGCTTTTGTGACGAAGTCTTTGAGTGGACATTCAATTCAGTCCGGAACGGGTTTTTAGGCTACGCCCATAAGCAACATTCTTTTTTTTTAGAAACAAAGGGCATTGATATATTTATGTGCATATTTAATATACATAGATTTGTATATACTATACATATGTATGTATATCTATGCCGCCCATGCCGAAGCACTTTTCCTTCGTGTATCTACACGGTGCCAGTTTTTCGTCCACCAACCACAACGCAATGCTGCAACTACAATACCAAATAATTGACAAGACAATTGGCCGAGGCAAGCGGAACATAACACAACCACCACTACATTCAAGTAAATGTTCGTTTGGGGGAGGAGCTTGCCGAGTGTGTGTGGGAGTCAAGTACTTACATATACGTAGAAGTATTGTACTAGACAATAATCGTTCTTTCAAGCTCCCTTCTAGCCATCGATTTCAGAGTCAGACCGAAACAAGGATTCTCTTCCTCTCCCTATTTACATATTTACGTATTTACACCCCAGCACAGTCAGATGCTAGATAGAGACAGAAGCACAAAAATGCTGACTGATAGATGGTGACTTGAATCGGGGGTTGAGTGAGAATGTGATAGAAACTAAGAAAAGAGAAAATTCTAAAACAAAGAGAGAAATTCTCACTAATCGTAAATTTATATACATATGTGCAGAACAATTGAATACACGCCCACAAACATTTACTGAAATTCCCAGCCAACCGTTCCTACAAATTGTTTTGTATACATATGTATATATCCAAAGGAGGGTGAGAATTGCTCGTGGAAGAAACTGCGCGTTGATGAAAAGAGAAAGTTGAAGCAATGAAAATAATATAAGAGAAACAAAGAGAAAATACGATTATTTTTTCAAGCTCTTAACTCTTAAATAATCTTGGACGAGCTATGTACCCTTCAGTTCCAAAATTCCTTTCTCGGCACTTTTCCGGCGGCAACAACAGCTTTAGTTTAAAAAGCAACAACATATAGCTTCGGACGAACGAAGATCGAAACTCTCTTCTCGTTTGCTCCGTGGCGCGGTGGTCAGGCTCTCTGACTTAATAATCATAAGGGGTTTGGTTTAATTCCGCAGCAGGGGCAATTTTTTAATTAAACTTTTTTTTTAAGGATCGGTCAACTATATCCGATATTTGCTATATCTCTTAACAATTGATGCCGATTTTTAACAGCAAGGGTATAAAAATCTCCGTCCGAAGTAAGTTATATATTTATGTTCTCGCTTCGAAATCCGATCCTTGTCCAGGCACTTTCATTTTCAAAAAATGCAGCACAAAATTCGCGGCAGTATGGGAGTTCCTGTCGGACTCCTGGCGGCAGCGGAATGATCCCGGCGTTTTCACGAAGGATGCCCAGTGGTACCCACGAAGAGTAAATTTTACTCAAATGGGCACGCATTTCGTAAAACATCGTGTTGTGTATATGTAAAAACACGAATGCCACGGGCCCGCTACCTAAGACAGAGCACCGCTGTTCTGGAAGCAGGAAGCGCCAAAAGAGCCAGCATTAGTAGTATTTCATGGTGCTCGACGGGAGCAGCAGTGGCGGAAAGACGAATGAAATCGCAAAAATTTCAACAGTGGCTCATTTGGCTAAACTGGTCAATCGAATTCTACTATTAGCTTTATACAAGAGAACAAATTTATATGCAAAGAACATATCGGGTATAATCGTGAACTGATTCGTTCAAAAAAAAAAAAAACGCTGTTATAAAATACTGACTAACTTATCTTAGAGAAACTAAACTGTAATGGCACAACTGTTGACAATGCTCAAGGTGAGCGACATGCATAAAACTGTTTAAAAAGTTTTGGTGTGAAATCAGTTGTTGAAGGTTTGAAAATTTATATTAAAGTGCGCATAAAATAAAGATTGGATGTAGTCATAGGTGCCCCAAAAGACTTCTGACCGATATATGTATGTTTATATAAGGGCGGGACCAAATTGTTTTATTTTAACCGTCCAACCAAATCGGAATCTAAGAAGTATTCATAGAATATTTCACGAATAAATGTATCAAGTGACTTAGTTAAGCCGGAAGTTTCCGGGACATCGCTAAAAACAATATAGATTTAAAGTTTTAGTTTTCTTTTTTGGTAACAAGCTATTTAAAGAAATATAACATGTACCAATTCATTTTGGCCCAACTTTGAGTAATCTTTATTCTACAGATCTTATAATTTTTTATAAATGAACTAAACATTCGGCACTGAGACTTATTGTTGTGAATGTGTTGAATGTGCGCGCCAAAAAATCTGTAAATTGCAACTATGTCTGAGAAGTAAATTCCAAATATAAATGATGAAATAAAAGTGGGACTTTATATACTTTGTTTTGAGGCATTTATATTGTTGTTGCATAGTTTTACACCGTTGCAGAGGGTATTACAAATTTGGTTAGGAGTGTGCAACGCAATAAAGGAGAAATTCCGACACCATACTCTTGGATCACCTCCTGAGTCCTGACGTATGTATGTAAGTACAAATGTATGTAACCACGTATGTACCTCTCTCCGTCTTTTCTGATTGTACCTAAACAATCTAATCGGCGTTGCACACATTGCAGACGGACAGACAGACAGATGGACACATTATTTCGACTGAGGAGCTGATCCTGATCCAGAATGTATCGCATCAAAAAGAAAAATGGAAAAAATCCATAAAATATAGATGGAAACTTTATTTTGCAAAAAAATATAGTTGTGCATATATACATAATTATATATATATATACAAACATACATATTATCTAAAATAGAAAAAAAATAAAAAATAAACTAATAAATTGAACTAAAAAAAAATATTCGTTTGCCAAGTATAAAATCGCATCATTTGGGGTTGTCTTTCTCTGCTATTTTATTTATGCGGTGTCTAGGCGAAGTTCCCGGAAATTACAAGATGAAAGAACAAAGTGTGTTTCTTCCACCGCATAAAAATGATATGAGTATCAAAAGTAGTTTTTTTCATATGCGATGGACTAGTAGTTGCGTTGTAATGCTGCAGATCTCTGTACAGTATGCCTTGGCAAGTCTTTTAAATGGCCCCTACATTTGCATTTCGGTTTTACGGTTTCCTTTTATGGGCAAATTCATTTTTCCGATTAAGAAAAGAAAAAGAGGTCGCAAGGTTCCATCACGGTACCATCTTTCATCTTCCCAATATTCGTCCGGGTGGAACAAATTCTTTGTGGGCAATACCATTGGAATCATAAGAAAAAATCCGCATTGTCATCGCTTTTGACTTCTCCTTGCGCGATTTTTTGCCTTATGACTACAGTGCCCTTCATTTAGCAATCTGGTATTTCGTTTTTGGATCGAATTGGAAACCCCACGGTTCGTCATTAGTCACAAAACTCTGTTGTTGTCCTTTTTGTTAACAATTAATGTTGGATTCTGACATTCAATTTATTTGGACACACCTACCATAAGCAAAAATGTTCGGTCAAATTGCGATAAAACGTAGTTTTGAAGATGTGCGATTCCACTTCCATAAATTTCAATGATAATTGCGACTGATTTTTTAAGAATTCACGAACAGTTTCGATAGATTTTACGGGTACTAGTCTATCAGTTTTGGAGCTATCAACTTTAAACTTCTTTCCTTTGCACGCAGTCGGAACGTCCGGAATCGGCCGATAATATCTTATAGCTATAGTATATATAGCTAGTATAGAACGATCGGAAATACCATAATTTTCGTGTTTTTGGGTGAAGAGGATCGGACTATTTTTAAAATCCATTTTATATGAATCTTAGCTTGTTATCTTTAAGCAATAAAAACCGCTCTTTAAGGGTTATAACCTTCGGCTTCGTCCAAAGTTAGCTTTCTCGTTATTTGTATTTTGTTAATATTTTTTAATTTCTTTTAGTTCCTCACAAAATTCTATTATGTTTCGGCCCAATACTTAAAATATTGTTTACATTATAAGAAATCAGTTTATTTACCAAATAAATTAACATATGAAATTAATGGTAAAACATAGTAAAAATACTCATGCAGATTCGTAAAAAAATATAAAAAGAAAACTAACGGCTCGGGCTTGACCTCCCAATCGCAGATTTTTAATCAAACAACTTAACCATTAAGCCTGATGAAAGCTACAAAAGAGGCGAGGGTTCTACTTTTTTTAATAATAATTAATATTTGAAATATTCATTTTATTAAATAAGTTATCTGTATTTCAGGCCCAATATGATACGTTGACCGACGCTGATGTCAGCATTCAACAGCAACATTTACAAAACATTCACGGGTTACATCACGGAAGTAGCATTCAGGAATTACATAATCGTATCAGTGCCCAATTTGGTGTCGCGGGATTTCGACTACCTAATTGCCATCATCAGAAATATGGAGGCACTTCGATATCTGAAGCCGTGGTACCATTCATACCTCCCTTCATGAGGCCTACTTTAGATTCTCATTCACTAACAAAGTTGATACCTGGTAATGAAAGTCCCCAAGCTGGCATAGGGCACAGCCACATGCAACAACAGACATCTAACTCGCAAAAAATAGCTTTGCCGCCTTTATGGTCCACTGCGGCGGTGGCGGCTGCGCAAATACAAGCAGCACTAGCAGCTGCAGCCGTTGCCGCCGCAAACAGTAATAAACACAATACCATTTTTAGCAATAATAATATGCTGAACTCGGAAGAAGATACGCTTTTAACCACAGACCCGAACATAATGGAAAATAGATCATTGCAAATTGGAGAGACCGAACTAGAGGTTGAAGGGTCTTCCTCTAGGCCCATATCCCCACCATATGATAGCCAATCGTTTGCCATTCTCTCCTATAGTCACAATACACCCCCCGAGTCCCCGCATAGTCGAACATACTCTTCCGGATTGGGAACAATTTCAAGCGCTTTGGATGAAGGTGGATCATACTTTTCATCATCACCCTTGCATAATAGTAACCAGGCTAAAACTTTCGAATCAACAAGTGCAGCTGAGATGGACACTCCCCTTAATCTTAGTAAGCCCAAAGGATCTTCCAGTTCATCCCCATCAAGTCCTTGCCAAAAAGATCAATTTGAAATCATTTCTTCTGTTGTGTCCAGTTCGCCTTCAAACTGGAAACAAAGTTGTGGGCAAAATCGCCAAAATTTTACCGATATGGAATCACCTATTATTAAAAATAATGTGAGTAATTAATCAATACAATTTATCCATTTTACCTACTTAGAATATCGCCTAAAGACATTAATTTATCAATTATAAAATTTAAAAATGATAATAGCAGTTGCTTAAACTCTGGTGTATAATGGGTATAAAACATGTCAGAGCTTGCAAATAACAGTTAGCCGAGTTTTTTAATTTTTTCTATATAGGAACAAAACAGAAAACTTTTCAGCATTGGCTTTCTGTCTGAACCGAACACACTTTATTATTAGTTTACGTGATTTTAGTCGAATGTCAATATAACAGAGAAGGCAAAAGGGTTTCGCTGTCAATGCATAGCGATTTTGAACCATTTGTCTATTGAGCGTGGGCTTCACGGCGCCTGCAATGGATTGGGCAGCGCAAAAACGGAGTTCCCAGAGGAGTGAAGTGGCAGTGGAGAACCTGCGTTTTCCCCGCCCTTGACGATGGCGGTGGCGGATATATACAGAGCGATGACAGGACGGCAGATAAATCCTTAATGACCTGATGCCAGAGCTAAAGACAACCTGGACAAACGGATTCGCAAAATGTCTCAGGGATTGGCGCATGGAGCAGCGAAACTTGGGTAGTCATCGGACGGCGAAGAAGAGGGCACAAATAAGTATGGCACGGCTAACAGCTCCCGGAGCTGCCCAAAAAACAGTATCGAAGATTGACGTTGCGATACACTCAAGCGATGAACAGGACTCAAGTGTAACCTTAAGCAAACCGTAACAACTTTTGCCGCAGGTACTAGAAAACTGCCGTAAGAAATATGCTTAGCCAGGATGTGCCAGCATAATAACGTCAGGGTTACCAATGTAGAGTTTTTTAGATAAGGGAAGATCTGCTTTTAGATAAGGGAACGTATCTAAACTACGTTTCCTATCTTTTCATATTTTTAGACCCCCACACCAAACGCGATTGCTTGTAGGAGTAGGAGTTTAATAAAACTTTTGTATGAGAGTAGTATTTTGATCTTTTTATGCCCTTGCAGAGGGTATTAGAATTTTGGTCAGAAATCTGGGAACCTATAAAGTATATATATTCTGGATCAGGATCACCTCCTGAGTCGATATAAGCATGTCCGTCTGTCTGTCTGTTTTTACGCAAACTAGTCTCTCAGTTTTTGAGTTATCGTCTTCAAACTTTGCAAAGACCCTTCTTTCCTTTGCACGCAGTATATAAGTCGGAACGGACGGGATCGGCCGACTGTATCCTATAGCTGCCATATAACTGAACGATCGGAAATGCTATAACTTCCATGTTTTTAAAGATAGAAACGTGAAACTTGCACAGATTCTCTTTTGTGGGAATTCACAACTTTCGTGTTTTTGCGTGTAGAGCCGTCGGACTTCTTTTTTAATCCATTTTATATGAATCTAAGCTTATTATGAACGTCACTATATCTTTAATCAATAGAATCCGAAGTTAGCCTTTCATTCTCGTTTTATCAAATTTCAACTTTTTTTAACTTGGACTGCTGAAAAGGTGCAGTAGGTGGCTATTGAAATAGTGAATCGCCGATATTCTTTATGTTGAAAGCCCAGAGCCTGTAAGACCCTACACATATTCTACCCTTTGTCAAATAGCATAGTTCCAGAAAGTAGATTCGCTTTTTATCGCGGATGGCTATATTCCAGAGAAAATCGCGTTGAACCACCTGTACACCTAAAGGTGGCGCGTTCGGTAGTGACTTCGATGATGGCTGGTGGTGCGGAGGCAGCCTCTAATTTTAAATATTATCTTTTTCGCTGAATTGGACACTCAGCAAGCTTCTGGAAACTCTTCTTTGTTCTGCGGTCTCGAAGGTTTGGATTCCGATCTGGCTGCGTCGAACTTTTGAAGAGCAGAATTTTGTTCCGTATGGCTGTTGCTGACGCACCAGTTACTCGGCTATAACCGAGCCTAACCTAAGCCTTTGAAAAAGTTTCGGTAAATGCGCACTGTTCGTAACACCAGGTTGACTAAGATGAAAGTTTTTTTTTACCATTTTTTCTAAAGCAGGCTCTCCCCTTAAGTTACTATTAATTGTCTGGCTTAATTCTTATGCCAATATATCAATGTCTCTTATTATTCACAATATTATTGTCTTTATTAGACAATGTCTTTAATTCGTCTATTTGACCCAATCGTGTTATAGTTATTTCCAGCATAAAAATCTAAGATTCCACTTCCTGCTTATATAATCCGCATCACTAGTATATTTTTAATTATCTGAGTTATTTATCTAGAATATGTAGGTGTTAATCGCGTCTTAATAATAATGATTATATAATAATAATTATTTAAGTGCATATAGGTGTTAATGGGTTCATAATAATATTGCAGTAGGTGATTTTTAGTCCCCACTATAGCCTAGTCATCTGTTCAAACGTTTGATCGTGTGATCTGATTCAAACGTTATTTTACATAAGAATTGTAAAGTATCGTAGCCACTCCCTAAGTTTTTTAATCTTTCACTTAAGAATTGTTACTTCCCATATATTTAGAAAAAACCGTTCGTTCTACCTCTTCATAAAAAAGTTATAGTTCATGCATTCAGAACTAGAGGTGTGGTAAATACCATAGCAAAGCATAAAAATACCATAGCACGGCATCTCAGAAATATTTTCTGACCAGCACGGCTTAACAAAGCGACCTTTATTAGTTACTAACGTCTTGGAGTTAACATCTGTCATATTGAAACCTTCATCTTATGTAGTGTTTATGGACTTCTTGAAAACTTTGGACTTTACAAGCCATGCCTTTGTTTTAAACAAACTTGATCTCATATTTCATAGAGTTCTATCTCTCAAGTTGGACTCAAAGCTTCTTTTATAAAGTTGTATATGTTACATAATCTAAACCCTTTCAAATTCTTTCTAATGTCCATCCATTGCTATACATTACACATTGTGCTTCTTTTAGTATAAGCCCAATCTTACTGCCTCTGACTTAGGGGTGCTTTTCAAAAATGATCTGATTTTAATTGTTGACATGTTTGCCATGCCCCAGGTAAAATTTGTCCGTTAGAAATTCTTTAAGCCTTCTTCTAGACTTGTTTGTAGTATCCAATCCTGATGAGATTCCCATTTTCAGAGCTCTTTCTTTTATGTCCCCGAAGATTCATATCAACCTTTTTCAGGTTTCAATAATTTGCCTTAGATAAATCCCCCATCGTGGCTATTAGAATTAGATTCTTTCATAAGGTTAATTTTATAAATGTCAATAGCTTTTTTGACTTATGTGTGTCGTGGAAATACAGGTACGTCACGGATAATCCGCCTTGGTTTAGCCTAATTAACCTTAAACATATTAAAAAATGACTGTATGGTCTTTTAAGAGTTGCATATTTCCCCTCGATTTCCATCGATTTAATTATTCTTCTAAACCCCATGATTTTCTATTGAATTTCTAATAAATTCCTATGTACCGCCTGCGGTTTCGGTCTAGTACGTCTTATCTCCCCGATATCTCGGCATTCATTTTCGCCTTTTCGTCTCTTTGTTTATGTGCAGTGAAATTCGCTACTGGGCGCGATCTTTGTCTCCCTCCTCTCTTGCTGGCAATGCATCGGCCCTACCGGGAAGCTAACACTTATTAAGATAACATTGCGCCAATCGGACTACCACATCCGACCCCCGCTCGGGTGCTAGCATCGATTAATAAATTATTAAACTAACCCGCTTGTCTTTTCAAATTGAGAACTGCGGAAACTGCCAGTTATCGGAAAATCCCGGTAACTCAACTTTTAACAATCTTATATAGTTTATCTTATATTATATCTTTCGCTCTAAAACTCTAAAACTGAGAAACTAGTTTGCGTAATAAGAGACATAGAGACGAACACGCTTATTACACCCTTGCAGAGGGTATTATAATTTTGGTCAGAAGTGTGCAACGCAGTGAAGGACTTCATGGGATATATATTCTGGATCAGGATCACCTCCTGAGTCGATATAAGCATGTCCGTCTGTCCGTCTGTCTGTTTCTACGCGAGCTAATCTCTCAGTTCGTGTTCCAGAATTTTAATTTCTGACCTGGCGCTGATGTTTTTAAGTTCTCTTTGCAGTTAAGAAAAAAGAAAATAATAATAATAAACGGTAACGGTAAATAAACGGTTTATGTGAGACTGTTTCGCCGCCGTAAACACCGCCAAATATATAACAGTTGCACGGTGGAACGATAACTCAAACAAAGTTACAAAACTGTGCTGTGTCGCTCTTTAAGGATCTGTAAGGTTTGCTGACCTCACTGAAGACGGTAAAAGATTTTCCGGGGGCAATGGTAAATGTCTTGGCTTGGTTAGCTAGAGGGCCTTGTAGCAGACTTTAAGGGACAAGGAGCTGGCTAAACTGGACATAGTTGAGCGAGCGAGCTACGCACCAGGTTCAACGAGGCTGTAAGGAAGGCGCGGTTTATTTTGGAAGAAGCTTTTAAGCGTGCAACCGCTTCCACTGCCTACTTTTAGCGGCTCCTCTGACTGGCAGGAATTCCTGAACGTGCGAGCGACGAGGCTTCGGAAACTATCAGACCGATTTAACTCTCATATGAGGGCCCTCGCCAGATTGCCAGCTGCATCATAATTCAGGTAGTAATCATAATTCAGAAACTATCAGACAGGTGGAAAGAGAATCAGGCTGACCGCATTTCGACGTGGGAATCTTTGGCATGGAGTTGCCGAAGATTTCTTACGCCGCAGGTAAGAAGACCCTGGCAATTTAATCCAGGTATTATAATTACCAACGCAACGTCGACTGCTGCTTGCATGGTTTTTGGTGGCCATTCGCATTTATTCAACGCCCGCCCTAGATTTTTAACCTAATCGAATGAGGCCCGACGTTTAGAAGTTCGGTGGCTGGATTTGTTCCGCTCATCTTTCGCGGCATTGCAATTCTTCAAGCTGCCGCACTTTGGGCGCCGTCACCACAGCTAGTTGCATTTTGGTGATTCCGCTTCCGATGCGAGCGCCACGGATGGAATTTTCGTAAACGTTTGCCATCACTCCCAGTTCTCCATATACTTCATGTAATTATCGGCTATAGTGGCCTCAAACATCATAAAGCTTAGCTTCGCCCTTGGCGTCAGCCCCTGAAAAAATTCCCGATAATCTACGGCTAGCCGACCCACATTTTCACCGGCCTCAGCTTATTATTATTATTACTTATTGGAGCTGGTTTGTTTTATGGTGAGGTTCTTATTGTGGCCAAGCAGTCACGTCAATCAAGCCTTCAGGATCCATCGATGAGCGTCTCGATGAGGTTTTCCGCCTTCTGGAAGATGGTTGCACCGATCAAGGGAAGAGCTGTAGTGCGAGGCTCACTTCGCTCAGAGCTTTCTACGGCTGGAGAGTGGGATCTACTTCGTCAGGCTACCGTCGAAGCATAGTTCCAGTTTACTCGGAGAATTCTTTTCGCAGTCTTTTGGGCGCCTGCAGATCCTTGAGAAGATGCTTGCTCGTCAGCCCGAATTACAAGCTCGGTATTCGGCGGTAATGAGTGAGTTTCGCGAACTGCGCAACATGTTTCTAATCACATTTGATTTGTGTCGAACCTGAAAATATTTTTTACCACATCAGTGGTAAAAGTAGAACACTACTATGAGCAAGTTGAGGGTGGTCTTCGATGCCCCCGCTGTTACCACATCCGGGTGTTCGCTGAAAGACATACTAATGGCCGGCCCCGTTGTCCAGTCGAAGTTGTTCCAGATTTTGCTGAGATTTCGGTCGCATCTAGTGACTTTGACTGGCGACATTGGAAAAATTTACCGTTGCGTGAAGATGACAGCTATGTGCATTTTTTTGCGGGATTCCTCTCAGGATGAGCTTCAAATTTACAAGATGGACACGGTCACCTACGGGGCGAAGGCTAAGTTTAATTTTTCGGTGCATGCGATGTACAAATTAATTAAATTATAGTGTTGAGTGTTGATTATTAGTTGTTCCTCGCTGCAGTCGGTGACGTCACAGTGTGGGGGTGATCCACGCGGTTGCCGATGGAGATTCCTTCCTAGAATTTATGTTGGGAGTTACTAACTCCGTTGTTACGACCCTTGAGGCCTGGTAACCTATTTCACAAAATGAATTGACTTTAACGGCTAATGCCGGAAACTTAAAGATAACAAAAGTATATTTCATAGCGGCCACTCAAATATGCAGTGTTTGCCGGCTATATCTGGGCATCCGGCCAGACGCGGTGTCAGCAGTTTGGCCAGAGCGAGCTCTTAGGCCACCGGACATTGCCGATGCGCGGTTAACTACAGTTAACTACTCCCCCTTCGGGAATGAGGCCGCCCTCGGCCGACCCTATTTGGGCAATCATTTTCTTTAGCTGGGCCGCAGTTCTTCGGGCCTGTGTGACTCGCCGATAGGTTTGGCCGATGTAGATCAAAGCGCAGCATATTGCTCCCGCTATGAATACCATCTGGTATGTTTGATGGTGGTTGATCTCCTCCCGAATGTGTTCCAGATTACTTTCACTCAATCGGTGAAGGTACGGAAGACTGAGAACATTACGTTCCATGGTGACGTGCAGGGAAGGCGAACTGGCAACTCCTGGAGCCCTCTTCTGGGAGGTGTCATGATTGACCAATCGGGTTTCGTTTACAGTGGCACTCTCTGTGAAGGTGATGAGATACGTGCCATTTATATGGACACAGGTGCCATTATCCACACTCACGTGAGCTGGGCTTTATAATTGCTATCCCTTCATCGACGTAAATAATGGGGTGCAAATCGCTCTGCTGGACTTCGCAATGCGCTGTTCCTCCAGCATGGAGCTCTTGTGAGCATGATCTTTTTTGCACCAGCTGGCCAAACGTAGCTCCTGATGTCGTGTAACTGTGTGGATCTCACCGTCACATTCAGCAATCACGTTGTCCTCTAGCCTGAGTATGGTGTCGTGATGGGACACAGGGAAAACGGTGATTTTATTGTAGGCCGACTTGATTTTTGAAAACTAAATAATAAAGTGTAGGATGTTATTGGATTGTAAGTTTTTAAGGGACGATACGGACAAAACAGCTCTATTGTGATCATCCTATTTCGAGTCAAAAGCATCTCGAATAGTTGCCCTGTATCAACTTGGGACTTTTTGGCTGACCTCAGAAGTTGGTTGACGGTTGCGGAAATTTAATTAATTTGATTTTGTATTCTATTGTTGGTATTGACCTGCCTATTGTTTGCATTTATTAATTGTGTTGGGATCAGCAGCTAGGATATTGCACGGAAATATAATAAATATAAGAAATGTAAACAAACCAGGCGTAGGGGATAAGTACAGCCGAGTCTGCATAGCGCAATGCGTTTGTTGTGTGAGCCTTTAGCTCTGTGGAACGCATTGTGCTTCTATACACTTTCGGTAGTTAGTTATTAACAATAAATAAAAACTAAAGTTAAATTATTGATTTTTTACTCGCGCTTGATAGCGTGACATTTGGTGACCCCGACGTGATTGTCCTGACACATTTTGGCCAGGCTTTCATACTTCTATTGGCACGTATTCCCAGTTGCGTAATCAATCCCAAATTCGCCTCCGCTTTGTTCGGGTTTCTGTTACTCGCATATATTTGACGCGATCCTTCGGTCCACTTGTTCGTCGCTTTGGACACCGCGAGAAATGAATGCTGCAGCTACTATTTGGATCCCATCGGCCAGGAGAGACTTTCTATGGAGAAAGGCCGATGTTGTGCACCAGGAGCTGGAACATCTGCTGGAAGTGTTCTAAAAGACTTCAGATATGGAGTTTGCGCCGCTTCAATACTTTCTCAGCCGTGGAGCTGAATTAAAGAATAAATTTGATGGTCTGCAAACGGAATTGGAGGATTTATGCGACGACGAAATTGACAGTCCTCGAGTGTTGAATTTCAAGAGGCTGTACAATGCCGTAAGCTGGGAAATTTGTGCTGAAGTTGGCCACCGCTCCGACCGCCCATGCGCTCAACGTTTGCTCGACGTCGGCGGTACTGCCGTTGGAATTCCCAGCGATGTCGCAAGTTGTCCTCAGCTTGTGCCAATGCCCGTTATCCGCTCTTCATGCGCTAAGCTGACGCTATGTGATCCGTCTTCAACTGAGTGTGAAACCAAGGAGTTCTCGACTTGGTTTTCTTCAATCGCCACCCCGCATCTCTCCATTGGGGGGAGTTCATGGGGGGAAGCGCCACGTCTAGCTTTGCGCAAACATTGGATAACCGAGACACAGAATCTGGAGGCTGCTTCAATCCCGGCCGTTGTTCGTAGCGCCTCAGCATACTCAGTTCCCGTCTTTGTTGCTCTCCCAACGTGCGTAAAGAATGCTGCTCCTATCGTCAACGAATGTTCAATCCCATTTGCTATGATGTTACGTTTGCTCCAGGCCCTGCTGCTGATGCTGTAATCGTTCCTGATGTTGTGGTTGCTCCTGACCTAAGCCCCGATAGGGCTGCTGGACCTGTGGCTGTCGTTGGTTCAGATGGCCCGATCGAGGGGATTGTTTCGGAATCCGTGTGTGATCCTGAGCTCGACGCTAACCTTGTTCCTGTTGTTGCTGCAGCTATTTTAAAGCCCGTTTTCGCTTCTGACTTGGCGCCAGCCGTAGTTCCAGCTATCCAGGCTCCGGCTGTTGCTACTGCCATCGCTACCGGTCCAATTGCGAACGTCGTTCCAGCTGCTTCGGACACGAGGTACGATCTGGCCGATAAGTTTGCTACTGTGAGCTCCACTGCACCAGCTCTGTCTACCGGACCCGGTCTTGTTACTGCCGCTGCTGATGAAGCGCCAGGTTCCGCCCATGCTGACACCAAGCCAGACTGCTGAGGATGCCCACCAGAAGCCGATTGCCACTGCTGCTGCCCCCGAGAGCCCTGCCAAGCTTTCGACTGTTCCGGCCAAGATGTCTGCGGCGGTCCGAATCGCTAATCATGCAAGAAGGAGGAGGAGTAAGGGGATGAATGAGCTGTCTTTCATTTATCTGTCCTCCATCCTTAGCATGATGGTTTGGGCTATGGTCCTTTTCGGTCTCCTTTCTGTGGGCCTTCAGTCTGAGATACGAGAGATACGAACACAACATGCGCGACTAGAAAAGATGGACCCTGGCGGTCATCATTTGCTCGTGGTTCAAGATCCTGGTGACCAATTCTTGCTGAAGCAACACCTCCACAGAGGATCCCTTCATGGTCACCCCAGATCAGGCGAGTCGCTGCGGTCGTGGACCTTTTTGGAGTTGATTGTTCTTGCGAAATTGTGAACGGTTAACAATAAAAAAAAACTAAATTTAAAATATTGAATTTTTACTCCCGCTTGTTAGCGTGACAAATTGAAATTCCTTAAATTTAATTTTCTCGAAATCTTCCGCGTTCGGTGTATCTGTCACTACCTTCAACGCGGTCCCTAGGAAGTCTAAGCTTCTGGCTACTCTATGATGGATGCTCAATACTCATGCGAGCAGGTCGCGTAGATGGGCAACCTCAACCACCAAGAGTTTCTGCATGTGGGTATGAGAGAACATGTTGGTCATTCCATTAGTTTCTTCTATGACACGTCTATATCCCAATAAATTCGCTGAGTGTTTGAAAATTGCGAATTCCTTCTGTAATTTTGTTTAAATTGGGTAGCCCACCACCGAAGCATGATTAAATACTAATGGTATCAAAAAACTTATGCCAAGTGGCTAGGAATACGGATAATAGAAAATTAAGAATTATCAGGCGAGCGATAATTTTGCTTTGCTCGGCCTACCTAAGGTTGTCTTTGTGGACCACCCTCCCCTTAATGAGGACTGTGGTCCCCATGTCCGCTTGAATAGTTATTTCCTCACATAATGGTGAGAGTTTGTTGCCTAGATGCCGGTTGGACTTCACTAGGACTTTTTTGCCAACTCCGTACACTCTGTTTTGTCGGGAGGCGTTCTCTCTATTTCGTAGCTTGTCTTGGGCGTGTTTAATCTTATCCTGTATTTCGTACTGTGGGTCATTTGATTGTATTTGAACCACGTCGGCCGGCCTCTTGTCGATGACCGAATAGATAGATTTGTTATATTTAGTCGTAGCCAGTAGAATCAGCTCTACGGGACCGCTAATGCCTTTATCAATTTTAAGGCACCTAGCAAGCTCTACCATAGTGCTGTGGAAGCGCTCCACTTGTCCGTTTGAGACACTGTGGAGGGGCGGCGCATTTGGGATGCTAACGGAATGCTAATGCAGGAGCGCTGGTTTGAGATGCTCTATGGTTCTAGAGGGGACTGGTTGGACGACGGCAAAATTTCGAGAATCTTTAAGCAATTGCAAAAAATGTTTTTGCAGTGCCAAAATTCGGTGGCAGGGAACTGCCGAAGCAACTTGTTCTGTATCATTGCAAGCGTGTGCAAATCGCAATGAATGGCGTTTACGCCTTTAGGAACTATGACGGACGCGAGCTCCTCGAGCAATGACTCCTCGAAAGTGAAGTCAATGTTATGCCGTCTCTTGATTCCAAAAAGAACGAAGCTGTGTTTTGACAGAGAGCGTGCTTCCTCCAGAATCATTAGATTTTGGAAGCAATTAAGGGTTTTTGTCCGTGGATTGAATTGTGTGTGTTAGCGACAGCTCACTGTGAATTGTGGCCGCGCTTGAGAATGCCTCTTCCTTTTCTAGAACGTTAAGTTGCTGTCTCGTGAGGGCATCCGCAACGAGGTTGTCTTTGCCAGGCTTGTAAAAGACTTGGCACTACAAGACTTGGCGTTCTTTCCACCTTTTAATGTTGGTGTTCTGATTGGAATCCGATACCGTGTAGGTCAGCGGTTGGTGGTCAGTGTAGATGTTTATATATTAGCCCAAACTATGGCTAATAGCTCTCTTTCTTTGGTAGCGTAGTTAACCTCTCTGTCCTTTAAAGTCCTAGAGATCATAGTAATGGGTCGTCCCTTTTGGGAAAGCACTGCGCCAATGCCTTATGCTGAGGCATCTGTCGTTAGATCAAATGCCTTTTTGTAGTCGGGGTATCTAAGGATGACATCCTCAGAGGCCAGGATGTTATGCAGCTTTTCGAAAGCTAGCCGTTGCGGCTCGGTAAACTGTACCTGGATGTTTCTGGATCTGTATCTGCTGAAATTTCCATGTTCCCCTCGAAATGGGCTTAGCTATTGACGCAAAATCTTTAATAAAGCATCTTTAATAGCTAGCCAGGCCCATGAATGACCTTACTTTGAACACGTTTTTAGGCTCCGGAAATTCTTTGATGGCTCTAACTTTTCCGGGTCAGTGATAGTCCCATTGTTGGTGACTATAAACGCCAAAAAGTTGACGCTTTTTTTGAAAAAGACTGATTTCTGAGCTGACACCCGCATATTGCCGTCGGGCAGGTTCTTTAGAACCCAGTCTACGTGCCGTATGTGGGCGTTTTCGTCTTCTGAGAAAACGATAACATCGTCAACATAGACATAGCTAAACTTGCCAATCTGCTCTCGCAGTACGTCGTCGATGGTTCTTTGGAAGATGCTGGCAGCATTTCTCAATCCGAATGGCATACGGATTGCCATACGAAATACGAAACTCGTATTTTCCTCCGTTTTCGGAAAAGGAAGTTTTTTCACGGTCACGCTCTGTGGCCTTGCCTAAATTCCCTAATATCATAGAGATATTTGGCATGGGATAGCGATCTGGTACTGTCCTCTCGTTTATTTTTCGAAAGTCTAACACCAGCCGTTTCCGTTTGCCAGCTTCGTCAGTGCCCTTTTTGTCTACTATACATTGGATTATTATAGGGGGATCCCGACTTCTGGACATCTCGACTTCTGTTTTTTAGTAAGTCCTGAATTTCGCCGTTGACGAAATCAGCTGCCCCCATTGGGTAGGGGTAGGGTCTAGCATAAATGGGTTCATCATCAACTGTCCTGATGGTGGCCACTACAGACGTGTTGTAAGGTAATGCCTCATTGGGGTTTGCGAGGGCATGTTTTCTGTCGCACAGCATTTTTGAAAATGCTCGCCTGACTGAAGGTGGTGCGTTTGAGCAGTCCACTTCAGTAACATTTACGCTGGGGCATGATTCAAATTCTAGCTTTTCTACTTCCGAGCCCCATTTGAGGTGGCCGGAAGCTGGATAAAGTGATACCCCTGCCTGTATTAACAGGTCAAGACCAATCATGGCATCAAAGGAGGACAAATTTGGTAAGATAAAGAACGTGGCCTTCAAGTTAAAGATGGATACGACACATTTTTTAAGAATTGTTTGTGTCTGTCGGTGCTCTTGTGTTTTTGGATATTGTTGTTAACTCTGTCCTCTTGGCTTCTCGCAAAGGAAGCCACGAAAGAGTACCTCTCGTGGTTAGATTCCACTTCTTGCGCCAAAGCGAGAGCTTATGGCATATCTTTCGGCTGTGCCGAAAAAAGGACATCTGTACGGCTGCGCTTGAGTCCCGAGATAAATACTCGGAGTGGGTCGTCTCAAAATTTGTCGCACAACACTTTGGCGCCGATGCTTCGTATGACATGGTGGCTTTGTTCGTGAGCAAGGTGAGTTTTTATCGACCTCGTCATAGTACTGTAAGATGGTCAGATTCCTGTGCCTGAGAGTACCCATTTCCTGGTCGATGACGTGGATCTAACGCTTATCTTAACCTCTGCTACTCTTCATCTGATGACTGCATTTCCCCTAAAAAAATAATGGAGTCAGACTCATAGTCTTGAATGGCGTCATCGTTGAAGCTGCGGCGGTGTATTTCTCCCCGGTTCCGCCTGTGTGTGTGGGCCCGATCGATCAGATACGGCCGGCTTCCTGTTTTGGTATGCCGGGGCTTGCGATGGCTTAAGCATCCTGGACAGTGATGGGTCAATGTTCATGGGTTCGGGAGTGTCCCCACTGCGTGGGGCCGAGTGTACTTGCACCTTGTGTTGTTTGGTGTAGTACGGATTTTTGCCAGTGCTTGCCTGGGCTTTTGTTTGCGCAGGAGTCTGTCGGTGCTCTCGTGTATTTGGATATTGTTGTTTATCCCTGTCCTCTTGGCTTCTCGCAAAGGAAGTCGCGAACGAGTTTCTCTCGTGGTTAGATTCCACTTATTGTGCCAAAGCGAGGGCTGATGGCATATCTTTCGGCTTTGCCGAAAAAAGGACATCTGTAAGGCTGCGCTTAAGTCCCGAGATGAATACTCGGAGTGCGGAATTTGTCACACAACACTTTGGCGCCGATGCTTCGTATGACATGGTGGCTTTGTTCGTGAGCAAGGTGAGCAAGGTAAATTTCCCCTGTCTGAGAGTACCCATTTTCTGCTCGATGACGTGAATCTGAAGCTTATCACTGTACGTAAAATCGAGTCGATTTATAATCCCGTCGAAATTTAGCACAGTGGCAAAGGTGGAGTAGGGAGACAAATCGACAAATATTCACAAAAAGAAATGCAAACAACGTTGGGAGATGAATATTCTGAAGGTGGCTTTTATATATATATATATATAGAGGGTATATAGTATATATATTCTCGATCAGGATCGATATACGCGAAACTAGTCTCAACTTTAAAGCTATCGACTTCAAACTATGCACACACTTATTTCCTTTGCACGCAGTATATGAGTCACACTGATCTGTCCACATCTGAACGACCGAAATGCTATAAAGGATCCCATAATGACTGACCGGCTATTCGATATTTGCTTTATCTTTAAACAATAGAAAACTCTTTGCAACTTTAAGGGTAGCTTATGTCCAAACTTATCTTTCCAATCTTGATTTTTTTTAATCAAATTTCATGGTTACATTACAACATTAAAAATTGTATTTGATTAGAAACATTTAAAGATACATTCCACGTTTTTTTCACTTCTTTCAATGTTTGTGCCTTTTTCTGCTTCCACGGCAAAGCATTTCTCACTGCTTTTCATTTAAAGCGGTTGCTTTCGATCTGCAGCGTATAAGACAAATGCATTGATTTTCGCAAGTGTGACTGTCGACGACTTACAAAAGTCGACGATAGCCGCAGCGTCGACTTATGCTTACGATTTATAGCGACTTCTGATTTTTTCAGATGCAGAAGCAAAACCAAATGAAACGATCGTATAAATAGTAAATTGAATCTATTATACTCGTATATACTCACATATATCCTACATATATTTTAGTTCCTTGATGAAAATAATTAAAGATAATACTTGTGAATGGTATTAAGTTTTTAAAAATTTTGTATAATAATTGTTTACCATTTTATTTTTTTATTAATTTTTTCAGGCACGAGTATGGAACAATACAGTTGTGGGAACTACGCGAGCACGTGCAATGCGCTTAAGTCGGGATTCTATGAATAGTTGTGGTACTAATTCAGAACGATCGGCGGCTTTGGATCAAGAAAGTCTTAGCCCAAGTCCTGTCGCCCCTCCACCAGCCTCACATCAACTGAGACAAGGTAATGGCCATGGTCTAGGACATGTTGTTGGCAAACCTCATATTAAGAGACCAATGAATGCGTTTATGGTGTGGGCAAAAGATGAACGTCGAAAGATTTTGAAGGCTTGTCCAGATATGCATAACTCAAATATATCAAAGATTTTGGGTGCCCGTTGGAAGGCAATGTCTAATGCTGATAAGCAGCCATATTATGAAGAGCAGTCACGTCTGTCAAAGCTTCACATGGAACAGCATCCGGATTATCGCTATAGGCCTCGTCCTAAGCGCACATGTATTGTTGATGGAAAAAAGATGCGTATATCAGAATATAAAGTCCTGATGCGTAATCGCCGAGCTGAAATGAGGCAACTATGGTGTCGCACTGGAGTGTCAGGAAATATCTTATCCGAAAATACTTGTACTGAAACCTGTTTAAATGAACATGAAGGGAGATCCAATACTCAACAGTTGACCACAGCGTCAGCATATCATTTACAGGATATGAGTCATTCGGTAACAGTAAAAGAGGCGGTCCATGACAATGACTGCGGTCACTCGTCTTCCCAGCTTTTTTACCCCCCGGAAAGCTTATCGCCTTCTGGCTTTTCATCCGATGAAGTGGATTTGTCATCCCAGCGTGAATTAGATGAGTAGCTGGAAATTTTGGGGAAAACGATTGAACTTTTATATGGGATTATATGTTTGTAATGCTTATAGGGCAGGCAGGTAAAATGTTCAAAATATTATTTACTTTGTAAATAGGAATATGAAATAAGTCATTTATAATTTAATAAGTTTCATTTCAAGTGCCATTACAGATATAATAAAACGATAATTTGTGAATCGATTGTACACCAGACTTTCGGTCTGGAGTACATTGCAATTTTTGTGCCATTCAAGCGCCAATGCTGTAACCATAAAAATTTAAATCATTTATGCATACAGAAATAAGTAGCTAGTTACGATCAATATTTGTATATTATAAAAATTATATTATATAATTATATAAATATTATAATAAATAAAATTAAATAAACAAAATTCTTTGTAAGAGTCAAATTTCTTTATAAAAATTCATATACTATATTAATTTAATGACATTTTCCTTTTTACCTGCGAATCGCTTGAATTTGAAAGTCTATATAGAAAAGTTGGCAAACTAAATACACATGTTACTACTTATCTTCCTATTTTTTCTTTGCCGCCTATTAATTATTTAATGTATATAATGAAAGCGAATTGCTATTTATTTTAACTACCATAAAAAGCACATTAAAAATGAGTAGAGTAACACTAAATAATTAAGGAAGGCATTACGCCCTTAGAATGAAATATTAGCAATACTTTATTAAATTTACATCGAACATTCAAGTTTTATTTACGTTTATATACATAGGTAATATTTTTTTAATAACTATTTTAAGTTTAAAAAGTAAAACAAAAATATTCGTCAGAACACCATTAATGGTATTACATACTGTATTAAGAGTGTACAATTTTTGAAAAAAACTGCAATATGTGCAAATGCAATGAGTGGCAATTATTAGAATCAATTTTTACTATTTTTAAATTGTAAATGAAAGTTTAATTTTTATAATTTAATTCTTTGCAATTTACGTTTTTACTTATTATCATATTAAATTATATATTTTGCGTGAATTAAATTAAAGGAAACTTAAAAAACAGCAGGCGATTTCTCAAATTAATGTTAGCAAACCAACAACACCTAGCACCACATATATTTAAAATTCATGTTTTTATAAGTAGCACTTTCTTTTTATGTGTAAACATATGTATACAAATAGAAGTAAGCCATAATATAAATATTATAATTAGTTTCTTATAGCAGTGCAATACACATTTAAAGTTTAGTTTCTTAGTAAATATATGATAATTTATCTAATTCTTGACTCTACTTTATAGAAAGGTAATAGGGAGAAAACCAGGTTGGACGATGAAAAAAGGAAACCAGACTGTTTAAATTACCCATCGAAATTCAGATTGGTTCCGAAAATATAAATATTGAAGTATACACTAGTCGTTTTAATGAAAAAAAGAGCATTTTTTCACATTTTCCTTAAAATAACTTGCCAATTGGTTGAAGTTCAAGTTCAAGTTCTTTAACTTAGAATTTCTTTGCGTTAAGACCACTTTGATCAATTGCTATTCATTACCTGTTTTTACATTTTTTACAACTGAATACTTATTGGCACCATTTGGCTGCTAATCAGTGGGTTTTTAATCCTTTGCCCGATGGCGACCAGCTCGTGGCTCTGAGTGACTTTAACATACAAGATCTCACTTGTTCAAACATCGAAAATGCTACAACTTTATCCCCTTCGACACACCATGATTTTACTGCTGGCTTTTTAATATATTTATAGGGCAAATTCTTTAAGTCGGCTTTTAGAGTTGTGTTTTGCATCTGTTTTTTATTACCCTTTCCAAAGCCCTGCCTTTGGTGACCCCCGAAGTTCAATATCATCCTACGTGGTTCGTGCTTCCCACTCGTGGTTCTGAGTGACTTTAACATACAAGATCTCACTTGTTCAAACATCGAAAATGCTACAACTTTATCCCCTTCGATACACCATGATTTTACTGCTGGCTTTTTAATATATTTATAGGGCAAATTCTTTAAGTCGGCTTTTAGAGTTGTGTTTTACATTTGTTTTTTATTACCCTTTCCAAAGCCCTGCCTTTGGTGACCCCCGAAGTTCAATATCATCCTACGCTTGAGGTTTCAATTGAAACCATTGCCTAAGTTAAATCTCATAGCGTAGGTGATAGAATTCGCTCCTCTCGTAACGCTGACTTTTCAAAAGCTCAAAACTGCGTATGCCGCCTTGTTCGGGCGCTTGCTGGGATGGCCTCTGGAAAGTGGGAACACCCGAAGATCTTTATTATCCTTAACTTGAGGGTTCAATCGAAACCATTGATCTGATCTTTTGGCCTACAACAATATAAATGTTGCCTTTGGGAATGTTTCAAAAAGTTTCAAAAGTTTTTTTGTCTTGTGTGCCGTGGAAATATCCGTCTGTTATAGATAATCCACCTTGTTTTAAAAAGCCTCACTAACATTAATAATATAAAAAATATACTTTTGAATAACTATAAAAGAAGTGGCTGCAGTTTAACTTTTGAAAGGTTTATTACGCAGAATTCGCCTTTGTCGGGTTGTAAACACAAAGCAAAAAATGTTTTCTTCTCTTTTTTTGCTGTCATTTAAAAATTTTTCTGTGAACACAGGCCAACAATAAGTATTAATAATAATAGAAAAGGAGGCGAAAATGCATGCTCCCCGAGATATCGGGGAGATAAGACGAGCTTGTCCGGAACCGCAGTCGGTACTTAGGAATTTAATCAAATTCAAGAGCACTTTATTTTCGTTCTTTTGCTCAACAATATACAAAAATGCAAAAACAATCGGTCTATTCATGAATACTGTTGCGCTACCAACCTTTTTTGGTAGCCAAGAAATAAAATGTCGACAGTTCAATTTAGTTCAATTTAATTGTCAAACGATGATAGCACCGATCAACGGGAGAAAAGAGCGGTACGAACAACGGTACTGCGGGACGGAACCGCAGCTGCATAACCGAAGAGATAAGATCAGGTGCAAGTTTCACCTATGCATTGCCCAAACCCGATAACGTCCGATCCATTCCGACGCCCCGGCCTATTACAAGGCGGGGAACGCACACCAATGCACGGCCCTGTAGGCAGCCACATTTATTTAGCTGACACAAGTCCCAACAAATGCATTCGAATTAAACTGTGGCAGTTCAATTCAACACAATTCAATTGAATTCTTTTTTATCCTCGAAAAAATGTTGTGCGAGTGGGACCTTTACAAACTCATGCATTTTCCGCACCGCATTAAATTTCAGTCAATTTTTTTTAAGAGTTTTGCACTGGAATGACGTTGTTTAGCTATTTATACAGATTTATGTCAGTATGTGGACGGTTCAGATGATAAAACCATATAATAAATAAAACCATTAAGCTCTCGAAACTTATTGTTTTTACTTCAGAAGTAAAATTCGAATATGCAGAGTTAAGAGCTACTCCTGCCCTTTGTAAAGATCGGTCCCGTCTTAAAGTGTCTGAAAAGCTATATAGCCTTGGGAGCTTACTACAAAGGCAAGATAAACAAAAGAGTAGGTACCTGTGTTCCGCACTCGTTGTTTCCCTTTGTGGTGGCCCCTTTGCCAACTCCGACCATAACCATGGCCCTCTCGTCCAGGTCTTATTCTTCTGTTCCTAGTCCGGCAGCCTCTCCTGTTGGTACCCTTACTCACCCTTAAATAGCTATTTTGTGCATCTGCATTGCTGCAATCGTCATCGCCTGTCGCTGGCCTTATTCTCGTTTTTTTCTGGTTTCGGACTCAGATCACCGGTATCCATTTCTGCCTTTGCACGTTCCCGGAAGTTGCCCTTCGAACGACCCTCTTTCAACCCCATGTTCCCCACACAGAGTCACCAAGGATTTCCATCTTACTTGCGTCCAATGAGTCCTCCGGGGTCACGTGGTTGTTGCTTCCATCCTAACTATCAATAGAACAACGTAAAAATATACAAATAATTAAGAGTCCCATTGCTGTACTCCTGGTGTTTATAAAGCCTCGTTTTTCTTCCTTCATTCCGTCTTCTCCGTTATGCAGACTATCGTTGATTCATTGGAATTCTTGATTACTTGCCAGCCACTGTTTGTTTCCTTGCAATATTTGATCTAATTACTTTTCCGGCTGTTCCTCTTAGCTGTTCCTCTTACATGTGCCCCTTGTCTTCCTAGAGCTGGTGTGCACAGGAGCTAAAGGCAGTAGGCGCCAAAGCTTTGACAGAAGAGGCGGTGCTCTTTAGACTAATTCACATTAATTCCTCCAATTCTTTCTTCGTTAGTTAGAATACCTTGAGCGGTCTTTTGAAAAATCCGTCGCACCAGTACTCGAGGTACTTTCCTCAGCCTTTTCGGCATCCCTCGGCATCGTCCTCGGCATCCCCGACTCTCTCCCTTGAGTGATGAACGCGGCCGTGTAACCTGTGGGCTCCGGCATGCTCAAGTTTATTGCCAACGTACACTCCAGACAATACTCATTCCATGACCGACGATCTCTTAACGGTCCCCTCTACTTTTATCGGCATTGTCGTCTTTACATGTTTTACATGTTGACGAAAACGGCCGCGCGTTAGCTCATTTCCGTTCGTTGTAGCGTAAAGTCCAAAATTATTTTGGGTAAATTTTTTAAATTATTTTTTAAATTCCAATAAAAAATTGTGCAACCATTATTACAACATTTTTGAAATATTTATTTGCCCTCCAAAGTCAGCTTATTGGATGCGATTAAATGCAGACAACTTTTTCTTTGATACGTGTGCTAAGTTTTATTGGGTGTCATAAAAATTGAATCGTATTTGTCTAAAGTTCTAAGATTGAAAAATTATAATTAAAGTATAAGAATGTAACTTAGAATGATTAAATTGTGTATGCTTGTGTTTCGTGTTGATAATCGTTTCTTTGTTATCTGATGTTTTCTATCAACCTAGCCATAAAATGTATGTGTTATATTCGGTTGTGTAGTGTATTTGGTGGACGTATGTCTGAGAAAAATTCATTGTGCAATTGCACACAAAAAAGAATTAAGAAACATTTTAAAAAATGTTTAACTTACTCTAATAAGTTGCCTTTAAAAGGTAATAGGCCCATGAAGCGTTTTAGTAGTGACAACTCAACTCCAGTTGGTTGTCATTAAACATACAATTATTCCAGAAAAGTGCCATACTGTGAATGAGGACCTCGACTTAACAGAGAGTTGTCATTTAAGCTTTCACAGGAAAATTACCAAGATATTGGCGATACGGATATTGCATAAAGCCTAAGAATGAAAACCGATTCAATTAAATTGATGAGGGATCATCAATTACCTATTTCACTCTCGGCTGAGGTGGGTTTATCATTCAACATACAGAGCTCTTTATCTAAGCAACAATACCTCAAAACTAGATCAATGGCCATTAAAAAAAAATTGCAATATTTATCCATGCTATAAGAAAGTTAAAGAAGATGTTTTGAATAATCCATAATTACATCGGAATTATTTTGCGCCAAAGCACAGCAGATCTTTATTAGATTTTCCAAACACGGTAGGCATTTTATACGTCGGCGCCCTAAAAACAGGCTTTAATGTACCTACAGCGATCTACAATGTACAGTGATAGAATTACATTAGATTCCAAAGTAACCTTGCAGATTTCATGATGGATTCTATTAAAAAACACAATCCAAAACATGTTGCAAAACCAAAACATACTAGTCCTAGTCCAGATTCATGCATCCAAACAATGGGACAATTAACAATTAACAATTAACAATTAACAATTAACAATTAACAATTAACAATAAACAATAAAGGACAATTATTTAATTTTTTTTAGAAGCGCTTCGCTTGTAACTTAAGCTAGCTAGGATGTAAGTGAGGATTACTTTGAAGCCTCTGTAGGTGATGGCTGGTCCTCCTTAGTTCATCCATAACCTATGGGATCTTTAGTACCTCCTCGATATTTGCGTTGTCGTGGAAAACGTGGGCTTCGGTTGCGATGCCACAGGCTTTGTTCTCAAACCTCTGGATTCTTTTAATATTAGCTCTAGCCGCAGTTTCCCACAATTCTATGTCGTTGGTCTAGTCCGCAGCTTGGACTCCCTCCCCTCCGACCGGGCGAGGGGAGCTACCGTTTATCGTTCGGCTCGAATCGCGGGAATGGATCCGAGAATAGGAATAAGTATTTTAAAAAGGTGTCGAGTAAGAGTTACATTGTTGCTCTCGGAAAGAATAGAAGATTTCATGCAAGAGTTCTGTGAAATAATTGAATAGAGGTTATTGTAGTCAGAACATAATACCCTGAAAAGATCATGCTGGGCATATGTTGACCTATAAAAGCTCAGAAATAAGGGATTAAAAGTTCGAGAGACACTAAAAGGGTCTTTTAACAGACTTAATAGGTTCTGACTGTCGATTTCACCCTTGATCGACAAGGTTATTGATGAAAACTACACCCAGCATAGTCCTACGGTTTAGTAACGATGGTAAGTTTATTAAGAGGAGTCTGCTATGATAAAAATTTAACAGTTCTGATTATTTTTAATTTTTATTTTTTTTTTATGGGCTTAATTAATTTATGATATTAGATATATTAAAATGGAAAAAGAATTCAATCTTATGTGTTTTAGTACAACCAACTGAAACAAAAAGATTGACAAGAATGGTGTTAACTTTGGTTCATAAAATAAAAGAAACCTTTATCATTTTCCAATTCATAAAGAACAACGTTTTGACGAACTCCTGTCTAAATTTTAGTAAATGAATATTTTTAATTTATCTTTATAAACTGTTTGTGTCTTACTTCTATCACCTGATATTATTATATTTTCCCTTTCTCCAATTACTGTTACAGTATATGGGCCTGAATATTTAAAATCTAGCTTATGACCAGTTCATTATACCCTTGCAGAGGGTATTATAATTTTGGTCAAAAGTATGCAACGCAGTGAAGGAGATATCCAGGACCCCATAAAGTATATATATTCTGGATCAGGATCACCTCCTGAGTCGATATAAGCATGTCCGTCTGTCCGTCTGTCTGTTTTTACGCAAACTAGTCTCTCAGTTTTTGAGCTATCGTCTTGAAACTTTGCACACACCCTTCTTTCCTTTGCACGCTGTATATAAGTCGAAACGGCCGGGACCGGCCGACTATATCCTATAGCTGCCATATAATATATAGCTGATCTGGAAAATTTCATACGGATCTATAAGCTATATAAGCTTCGGCTCCGTCCGAAGTTAGCTTTCCATTCTCGTTTTTTAATGATATATCTCTTATATATCTCTAGTCTTCCTATCATATAGTTCCTTATTCTTAATTTTATTATCTTCTGTTATTATTCTAGCTCTTTTATAAGCTACCTCTAGCCTATACTTAGATTCCTTAGCCTAGTCATCTACGTTATAAAGTGGTTTTATTCTATCTATGGTATTAAAATGTATTCGTAAGTTTAATGCTTTACCAAATACTAGCTCGAATGGACAATACTCATGTGCCATGGAAGGTGTCGTATTGAAACAGTATACGAAATATTGGAGCCATACGTCCCAGTCAGTTTTATCTACTGAAATGTAGGATCGAATGAATTCATTAAAAGTTCTGTGGCTTCTTTCGACTGTTCCAACAGTTTGGTGGTGGAGTGCAGTAGATGTTATGTTTTTGATGTTTAGATTTCTACATAGTTAATCTATTATTGAATTTTTGTATTCTGTTCCCATGTCTGTAATGAACGTCTTCATTGGACCGTACTTCAGAATAAAATCTTCAAATATAGCTTTAGCTACTGTTTTTGCATTTTTATCTTTAACTGGTATTGCGACGAGGTATTTTGTTATGTCGCAGATTAGAGTAATTGTATACTTGTGTCTTGTTATGATTTGGGTAGTGGACCGATCGTATCCACAATAACGTCGAAAGCCATTTGTGGCGTTTCTGTTAAAGTCATTGGGGTCTTTGTGTTTTTTGTAATTTTCGACTTTTGGCATTTAGGATATTTTCTTATATAATTTGATATTTGTCTCGACATATTTTTATTTTTCCAATGATAATGTCTTTTTATTTTAGCTAATATCGGCTTATATCAAAGCCAAAACAAAAGCCGAATTTGAATTTACAGTCTCGAGGCACACATCATCCTTCAAGATATGTGTGCCTTTGTCGATGTTTGAGACGGTGTGTTCGCCTGGCTTCTGGCCAGAGTACATATTCCTTCATGAACATCAGCTGAGAAATGTTTGCCGTCGTCAGGTTCAGTTTACTTAGGATAGTTTTGTAAACACAAAATACAAATATATACATTCTCTTTCCTTGCGTGCATGGAGTGCAAATTCTGCCAATACGGATCAGGCCGTTGCATAGCTATTCGGATATTTTTTTTGATCAACCTTACTTAAATGAAATTCATTCAGCCAATCTTATTTTTTTGGTCCATCTATGTATCTCCCAGAGCAGTTTGAAATTTTCCTGCTTAGAATAGGGAAAAAATCCGATGCTGCCAATTACAGAAGCATCTCCAAATTGTCAGCAGCTCCAAAGCTTTTTGAAAAATAAATAAATAAGAAACAAGTTAGCAATAATTAAAAAAATTATAATGTTTATAAATAAAATTATTTGTTAGATTTTCATTATTTATTGAAAGATCTGTTTTAATTTGTATAATTGAGAAACAATTATAAAATTAAAATAAGATTAAATCAAGAATTTGAAAAAAACAAATATTTTTGAACAAAGCCTAACCTGCCTTTGAAATTGTTACATGTCCGCTGTATTCTGACTGTGCAAAGGAAGTCTTTAAACCAGCGGTGCCCAGCCGTAGCCCGGGCGGGCCCGTGACTTTCGTGTTTTTACAAGAGGGGTTTTGCAATGGGTACATAAACCGATTGCTGGGTTGGTGCCGCAACTTGCACTTGAGCAAATTGGACGTTGGAGAGGTAATGAGTTCAAAAAGAGTTTGTCTGAGATTGATTTTATTTGCTTTATAATTCACTATTTATAGATATTAGATGGTAAATTAATGGTATTAGAGCATAAAACAATATAGTAGGTTTACAATTTAAATAGGGCATGGGTTGCAATATAATTTGAGCGTCAACAGTTTTGTTGTGGGGTTTTCGCTGTAGTGTTCTTATTCTTTGGGTCAGCTTGTTTTAGTTTAATATTCAAACCTATGAATTAACATTCTCCCGGCCGTTGAACAGGTGTTCAACCATCGTCCAACTCCATTGTAAATTGTCTTGGGGTAGGTTCTGGAGTGGCTTCCTTGTTTCAGCTTCCTGAGTTTTGGGATTCCATAGGGATTGTTTGTACCGCATGATGAAGGTGAATACCGATATCAGTTAAACTATTGAAATTGCTAATGCTGCATACGATAGTTTTGTCTGGTGGCCCATCTGGTATAGTGATGAGCGGTCCTTTAGCTTGCCGAGTTGCAGTTGTAGAACCTGTAGATCTGCGTCTTCAATGTCAGGTAATTGTGTGATGCCTTCTAAGATGGACTTTGAGCTTCCATTCATAGCCTTTGAGATGTTTCCGAATCAGCTGAATGATGTTTGTATTTTCGTTGTCAGGGTTTCAATAGTACTATGGCTTATATTCGCGTTGCGAGCCGTACAACCTGATAATAATGTCAGTTCGCCGGTGGTTGAAGAGACCTCGTTGCATACGGCCTGAAGTTCAATCGGGTCTTTGGTGGCGTAGATCCATTGATTGGAGTGGTGTGTTTTAAACCATACCATGTTGGATTGCACTGTACTGATCTGGGTGGCAGATGATCTCTAATTTCGTCGAGTTTTTCCCGTAGCTGAATTGGTGATACTAACAAAGGGCAAATGGTTCTATGTCGGACATCGGTTAATACATTGGTTATTTAAATTTGCATCCGCTGAAGTTGACAACAAATTCATTTCAACCGTCAGGACCATGAATGCCTACATTAGGTGTTCGCCTTGGTATTTTCCGCGTTGCTGATTTAGGATGGTCATCTGTTGTTCCAATGATCTAAGCCGCTTGGTTGTCGCCGAGTTTAATTTCCGGACTGTGTTGATAGTGGTTTCAACAATAGACGTTTGATTTTGAAGTAGTTGTGGCAGCAAGTTCCCATTGCCTTTGACCTTGTCGATCGTTTTGGCCACTACTTCAGTGTAACTAGAATCGAGTACACCAAATAGTGCATTGGCCACGTGTCCGACAATATTTAATGGTGATCTTTTTTGGTGAGCATGGTGCATTAGAGTGTTTCCTGATTCGAGTTCCGAGAATCGTTGTTGAAAATGGGTCAGTATGGAATTGCATGCTCTCCTGTTTTTCAGGACTAACAATGTGATGGATCCAAATGGGGCCGCAATAAAATTCTCCATCATTCAAAAACGGGCGAGCCTGTGTGACTCTTTCGGTTGGTAAGTTTCCCATAATTTGATGCATCAATTTTGGTCGGCCTCTACTGCATCGCATGCAGTTGTGAATGATGCTTCTTGCCATCGTCCTATCATTGATGATCCAATACTGCTGTCGAGCAATAGCTCATTGTACGATACCAAAACTCGATGGTTTGCATTAAAAGCCAGATTTGACTTTTCTAGTCTCCCTCCGACTCGAATTAACCCATCGGATCCTAATATGTGGGCTAATGGTACCAGAGAGCTCTTCCTGTCCACAGTCTTGTACCGTTTGAGCTGACTATGTTCTGCAGAAAATTCGATTTGTTGAATTGTACGCAGTATAATGATGCGAGCTTGGGTCAACTCGCCTAAGCATAGCGTTTTTGTTGGCGCTCTGTTCTCTTTGTAACAGAACCGCAACATGTATGCAACAATTCATTGTAGTTTATGGAAGGAATTTCCATGTCTGCAATTGTATAGTTCTCCTCCAAATTCGTCTGTCGAGGGTGTCAAGCTTATAACCTTTGTTTTTTGTTCCATGATGGTCGGAGATATTTGTCGTGTTATTGACCCGCTATTTGTTGATTTATGCAGTAACAATGGTCCAAAAAACCACATACTATGATTCGTGACGCCACTGTTTTGGTTCAGTCATTTCCTGGATCTTAGCTATCCGATTTGCCACAAATGTGTGGTAAGTGGAAGCTGTCGCGTTGATCCATCCTAGGACGACTGATGAGTCGGTCCAATAGTGCCCCGGAACCTTGCTTGATGCCATGTTGAGATCCTGTCTCACCCTTTGGTTACGTTCTGCGCCCAAGAGTGCCGCGTATAACTCCAACCTGGGCAGGGATTGTTTCGCAATTGGCGCCACCCTCGACTTGGAACACAGTAATCGTATTGAAATCCGCTTGTCCTTGTAGGTGGCTCGTACATATATCCCTGCACCGTATGTTTGCTCGGAGGCATCTACAAAGGTGTGTAGTTCCTGCGTGATTGGAGCCTTACCATCCAATATGTGCCTTGGAATTTTTAGTGTATTCAATGCTTGCAGGTCGGAACGATAACTTTTCCATTTCGCCTGAAGCTCCGTTGGGAGCTCATCATCCCATGCCATTTGGCATTCCGAGAGATGCTGCCTAAATATTTTTGCCTTTACTACCTCTGGTGCTAATAACCCAACTGGGTCAAAGATTTGGGATAGCTCTGAGCACACAACTCGCTTGGTTATGACTGAGGCTTCGCTCATTTGAGTCCTTCCACAGAGTTGATCTTCGCTGGACATCCATTAACCCAAGCGTTTGACACTATGGTGCTCTAGTGTTTCATTCAGCTTGACATTATTCACAACGTATTCTCTAGGTATTCCTTTTAGTACGGCCGCATTATTTGAACATCACTTCCGAAGCTTGAAACCATGTGGGAGCAGTATCTTGTTGAATTATTGTGGCATTTGCACTGCTTCTGTGATTGTGTTTGCGCCCTACATATAGTCATCTACGTAAAAATCCTTGCCGAGTGCCGCCGATCCTAGCGGATACTCTTCCTGTGATCGAAGTGCTTAAGGATTTAGACATATCGTTGCCAGAAACGGGGCGGCCGTAACTCCATACTTGACTGTTGACCATGAATACGTACTTGTGCATTCGGATCATTCATTTTTATCATTCATTTTTTTTTTAAGGCTGACACTGCATACGTACAGCCCACCTCCCGCCCAATCGACCAAGGGGCGCTGCCGTTTATCGTACGGCTGGAATGGTGGAGATAGATCCGAGACGAGGAATAAGTATTTTAAAAAGGTCACGAGGAACAGTTACATTGTTGCTCTTTTAAGTAGGAAAGAATAGAAAATTTCATGCAAGAGTCCTGTAAAATAATTGGATATGGTTATTGTAGTCAGAACATAATACCCTGAAAGGGTCATGCTGGGCATATGTTGACCTACAAAAGCTAAGAAATAAGGGTAAGAAAATTCTAGAGACCCTAAAAGGAACGTTACATTTTAACTGACCTAATAGGTTCTGACTGAAGATTTCACCATTGATAAGGTTATTGATGAAAACCACACCCAGCATATTCTTACGGTTTAGTAGCGATGGTAAGTTTATTAAGAGGAGTCTGCTATGATAAGCATTTAAAAGTTTATTAGATTGATAAAAATTTAAGTATTGGTGTCCTCCGCCTTAATTACGGCTTTCATTATGGCTTTGATATAAGCCGAGATATCGATCTCTGAGGTGCCGTGAAACAAATATTTGTTTCGTTGGTGGAACAACCTTTAGGGGTTTTGGTCTCGCAGCTTGTAGGACTGCGATATCAGTCGGTGCCGGGGGTCCGGACCCAATATTCCCCGTGGGTTTTACTGGGGTATGCATCAATTGGGGCTTTGGCGTCACTGGTAGTGATGCCATAGGGGACAAGTCAGAAATTTGCACACGATCACTGACGCATTCGGCATCCAAATTTGTATCAGTCCTGGCTCTTGGAGTTGTCAGGGTGATCAGGGGTTGAGTGATGGTCGGCAATGCGGGCAGAGTATTAGCTGATGCACACGGCTCAGCTAGGGTGGATTTTTTGCGCTTCGGAGACTCAATTAGTAGCTGTAGGTTACTAAATGGAGAATCAAGAACATTGATCGCTGATTTTACGAAAACCACCTTTTAATTCATTAAATCCGTTCCTTGTGTGCCGCATCATCTCCCTCTGTACGGCACGACAGTCACTGCAACAATAGTGCAAGCCAGAGCTCCGGGACACTCGGGAAACCGGAACATTTGGCATGTACCATGTTGTCACACAGCCAACAAGGAGGCTTGGCTGGAATGAAGTTATAGTCTTATTGCGAGACTTAATAGCGCAGACTACTTTAAATTCCATTTCATTGTTTTATTTATTTTTTTTATTTCAATTTTTTAATACTTTGAACCACTATACCAAATTAAACGAGAATGGAAAGCTAACTTCGGACGGAGCCGAAGCGTATATACCCTTGGATTTAAATAGCGGATTCTATTGATTAAATATATAGTAAATATCTGATATAGTAAGCCGATCTTTACAAAAACATTCAAAACAAGCTTAGATTCGTATAAAATGAATTTTAAAATAAGTCCGACGCTTCTACACCCAAAAACACGAAAGTTGTGGCATTTGCGATCATTTAGTTATATAGCAGCTATATGATATAGTCGGCCGATCCGTATGAAATTTTCCAGGCAATTAGGAAAATTGCCTAATAATGAATCTGTGCAAATTTCTATCTTCAATAACATGGAAGTTATAGCATTTCCGATCAATCAGTTATATGGCAGCTATAGAATATAGTCGGCCGATCACGGCCGTTCCGACTTATATACTGCGTGCAAAGGAAAGAAGGTTGTGTGCAAAGTTTCAAGACGATAGCTAAAAACTGAGAGACTAGTTTGCGTAGAAACCGACAGACAGACGGACCGACGGACAGACGGACATGCTTACATCGACTCAGGAGGTGATCCTGATCCAGAATATATATACTTTATGGGGTCCTGGATGTCTCCTTCACCGCGTTGCTCACTTCTGAGCAAAGTTATAATACGCTCTGCAAGGGTATAAAAATTAGAACAAGATTGCAATTTCTAGGTTTAGTATAAGAGTTTGACATGGGTTAGTCTTAAAGATAAGCAACTCTAAAAGGGAATAGCGAAAAAAAGCAACAAGAAATAGTAAAGCAAACCAGAGCTATGCTTGGATTAAAACTAAAAATTATTAATTAATATACCACTGCATACGCGTAAGCGAGACGGAAATTGTTGAGTTGTTTTAAATTGTTAAAAATTTAAAATGTATTTATATCAAACGCCGGTTTGATCGCAAGATAGGCAAAATATTAAAATAAACGCAGAGCGCACAAAAAAACACATCCGTTCGCTTTAAAAGGCAAAAGAGTTGATGTTTTGCCAGTTGATGTTTTGCCAGTTGATGTTTTGCATGAGGCATAGAAGACCAACCATAGCTTCGTGGTGCTGCTATCAAGTTTGAGGACACCATGATGAGGTATGAAGTAAAGATTCATATGCCCCAATCTTTTATACTCTGCCATGAACTCGGAGTATTCTTTCCCAGGGTCACCTGATAGCCTTCGTTCGAGCGCTAGGATCCTTCTGGTTTCTGTCTGCTGCGACTCCCCCAGGCCTGAAAGGTGTTTGGCAAAAGAAAGCTTTACAATAAATCTTCCATATTCTGATCTCTCCAGGTTGTTCACGAAATGCTTGGATTCTAATCTCCCTGCTACTATCCATCCAAATTTCGTATTTTTTGAAGGATGACCTTTTTTACCTATCTTCTTCTAATTCGGCAGCAGTAGCGAGTAATCCTGGGGATCCTGTTTCTAGCAGTGCACGGAAGTTCGCCGTCTGACCGTTCATTGCCTGGACGGCTACCTTTGCGATGGCAAGAAGGATGTAACTCTTATTACTTGCTGCACCTACAGCTGGACACTGAAGATTGGTGGTTTCAAGATGCAATAGGGTATGAGGCCTTTTGTCGCTTTTGAAACCATTTCTGCCCTTGCACCACTGTCCGTTTTAAAACAGTTGAAACGCATTTTCTGCCTTTGTACCCAATTTAATCGTTCGGGTACGGGTCTAGCTCCAAACTCGTCGCATTTATAAATGGCATGGGACAGTGCCTTGCAAAAGGAGGAGGAATTTGGTTTTCCGGCCGTGTGTAATATGCACATTTATCGAATGCACACTGTACTTCATACATTGTCGCATAAACATAAACAAACGATAAATATAAGGTTCTTGACCAAGCGGATGAAATCCGAGCCGGTTGCAAGTGTCAGCATAAACTGTCACATGCAGACCGCGGGTACTTGAACTCAAGTGTATATTCTTATTTCCTCGTTTAGCTACATAGATTTATACATAAGAATATATAAGCGTCTCTGCCGCTGTAAGCAGCGCGGCTACGAGACCTAGACCTTACTTCGTTAATAAGGAATATTGTAAAGATCAGAATCCATCGAGAACTGGACGCGGCACCACTGCCGCCTCCTGATTAATAAAGATACCCTAAAACACAATCCAAAGTCTTTAACTGGAAATAAAGGATAATCATTCTACATGGCGACCGTGACGTTAAGGATCATATAAGGATCCCAGGACTACGAAGGACAGAAAAAGCAACAACTCAACCAACAACAACAGCAGCAGCAAGGGCTCAACAAACAGCAACAGCAGCAGCAACAACTCAAGCAACAGCAGCAAATGGCCTACCGGAGGAGATATGGAAAATAGAAATTCGAAAAATGAAAATCGAAAAGTCTGAGTGAGTAGAGTCATGGGAAAGCGCGGAGGTTTGAAAAATAAAATAACGAAAGGAATAGCACACATTAAGTGGTTTCTATATACTAATGAAACGCCACCTTCATGGGCAACGGCGCAGAAGCTCACAGAAGAGCTTGATTTTTTAAATGAAAACTTCCGGCTCAGAAAAGCCGACTCTGCAACTCACTCAGATAACATTAAAGTTATAAATAATGTACTAAAACAAAAACCTCCATCTCCAAAGCCATTGCCGAAAAAACAGAAGAGCTGGCCCAAGGACTGCCCTGGACCTCTACACTCGCCACACTGCGAGTTCACGTGTGGAAGGAAGACCACAACCGGATTGGAGTAAACAGCCTGTGCAGCCAGCACCGGCCCCGTCTGGCGTACCAAGTCAGACCAAGAAATAGCAAACCGACAGCGCTACAAAGAGCGCAAAAATTATTTTATCAGTTGCACTGCGATGCACCAATATTTTTTTTCACTATTGCACTGCGATGCATATTTTTTTTTTATTATAAACATAAAATGTAAAATTGAGCGAAACATTTCGCCCAATTAGAAGTATAGCCTGTAAACCTATACGAAACAATAGGCAGGAAAAGCTGTAAATTAATGAAAGATAATTTATTAGGTAAGGTCGATTCAACTGAAAAATATATTTATAAATTAAGTATAGATAATCCCAAAATGGGACTTGCAGATTTTAAGACAGTGGACTCCACCGCTAATGTTATAAATAAAGTGGAGTCAAACACTATCGATTTAAAATTAGTGAACATTTTGTTAATAATAATTGTTGTAATAATGTGCGCAAATTGTTTCTATAAATTGTACAAGTTGCATAATAAATGCATTAAGAAAAGATATATGAGCCAGGCAAATAACCTGGACAAAATCTAAAAAAAAAAATAAAAAAAAAATATAATAAGAAAGCGCAAAACAACATAAATTAGATTATTAAAAATATGTTAAAAAGGTACAATGAAATAAATAAAAAAAAATCAAAATATGGCAAACTTAAGAATATCTAAATGTATTTATAATGGAATGGAATGATTTGTATAAAGAGTAAATCATACAAATCATTAACGCAAAATAGACCAATTCAGAGGAACACCGTTAGGAAGCATGCAGAAATATTAGTAAAGTGCTTTAACGAAGCACGTATTTTAATACATGGCCAAAGAGATAAACTTAATAAAGATCATTGGTCCACAGTATCCAAATTTTTAATTAGACTTCGAGGAAACTCAATATTAATTAAGCAAAAATTTGACTTAGATATATCAATCCCGACTATACTTAACACCTCTTTAACAGTTGAAGCTGATGATAAACCAAAATCAGACGCACCAACTGAAGTAGAACAAGTAGAGTCGGAAGAGTCCGAATTACATTTAGAGCCAGGTGAATTGGAATTGAATCCTAAAATCGAGGAAACTGAATAACCTCACTATTCCAGCAGTTTTAATGTCTGATCTGGATGATAATATAGATTCAGATTCTAATTCAAGTATAATAGAAAATATACCAAATTATAGTACCACCATGGCAGACCCAGCCGCACAAAGGTCCTACATAAAGGACATTTCAAACGCAATTCCTGAATTTGATGGACAGAAAATCCATCTCCAAAGATTTATAACAGCGTTGAAATTAGTTAACCTTACAAAAGGCACATTTGAAGAACTAGCCGTTGAGGTGATCAAATCTAAAATAATTGGATCAACTCTTTATAGGGTACAAAACGAGACAACAATCGAAGCAATTGTGAAGAAACTGCAAGTCACAATTGTAGGTGAAACATCGGATGTTGTTAAGGCTAAAATGGCCAAAACACTCCAAAAAGGAAAAACAGCCGAAAAATTCACCACAGAGATTGAAAACCTTAGGAAGTTACTGGAAGCCTCGTACATTGATGAAGGTTTGTCAGCCGAACATGCTGGTAAGTTCAGCACAAAAGAAGCCATCTCCACAATGGTTAAAAATTTTGAACATGGCAGGCTAAAAACAATACTAGAGGCTGGTAGTTTCAACACCAAGAATGAAGCAGTCACGAAGTACATTCAATGCAGTACTGAAATGACTGGCAATGCCAACACAATATTGTATGCCCGAAGACAGCAAAACTATCGTGGCAACAATTACAGAGGTAGTTTTCGTGGTAGAGGTAGTAGTCGTGGTAATTACCAGAACACAGGTTTTTATCGAAACAACGGTAATAATCGGTACTATAACAACCAGACCAATAATTCAACTAGAGGTCGTGGAGGTTATAGAGGTAATAACCACAATTCCAACAATGTAAGAATTGCACAAAACCCGCCGAAAAACTAATAAAGACCCTTGGATACTCTACACAGCAAAACGTTAAAATTCGCACCATCAATCTCACTCAAAACATATTCGCAACCTTTATTAACGTAGAAACAGGAAATAAATTATTTTTCTTAATAGACACAGGTGCAGAAGTATCACTATTAAAAGAACATTCTGACACTTTTAAACATATACAAACAGACGATATAATAAACATACAAGGCATAGGCAAAGAAATTACCCAATCAAAGGGATTGATCTCTATAGACATACAGACTTCTAAATACATAATTAGGCATGATTTCCATATAGTAGACTCAAAATTCAGTATCCCTTGTGATGGAATATTAGGACTTGATTTTATGAAAAAATTTAATTGCAATTTGGATCTTAATCAATCTGAAGACTGGCTTATAATTAGACCAAATAATTTAAACTTTCCGATTTTTGTTCCAGTAACCTACACTTCTAGTGACAACTCTTTAATTCTGCCAGCAAGATCTCAAGTCGTCCGAAAAATTCACCTATCGTCAGATGAAGATAGTGTACTAATTCCCAATCAGGAAATTCAAAATGGCATTTATGTTGCGAACACAGTTGCAAATACCAAAAATGCATTTGTCCGATTACTAAATACAACCAATACTGATAAAATAGTAAATATCAAAAATTTAAAATATGAAATACTTTTGAACTACAACTTAGTTCAAAATAATTCTGAATGTAGAGAAAAATCTGTATTATCACAACTTTCGAAAAATATTCCCCCACAGTTCCACACACAATTAACAACTTTATGCACAAAATATAGCGATATATTTGGACTAGAAAACGAAGCAATAACAACGAACAACTTTTATAAACAGAAACTGAGATTGACGGATGACGAACCAATTTATATAAAAAACTATAGAAATCCTCAAAGTCAAAAAGACGAAATACAGGTACAGGTACAAAAATTAATTGACAATAAAATAGTCGAACCATCTGTCTCACCATATAACAGCCCACTCTTGTTAGTTCCAAAGAAATCTCTCCCCAATTCTGATAAGAAAAAATGGCGATTAGTAATTGACTATCGTCAAATTAATAAAAAACTGTTGTCTGATAAGTTTCCGCTACCTAGAATCGATGACATCTTAGATCAACTAGGAAGAGCAAAATACTTCTCATGTCTAGACTTAATGTCTGGTTTTCACCAAATTGAACTCGAAGAAAGATCCCGTGATATAACGTCATACCGTTTCACGCGATTACCATTTGGCTTAAAAATACCGCCAAACTCTTTCCAGAGAATGATGACTATAGCATTCTCCGGATTAGAAACTTCACAAGCTTTCCTTTATATGGATGATCTTATAGTCATTGGATGTTCCGAAAAACATATGCTTAAAAACCTAACTGATGTTTTTAAGAAATGTATGACATATAATTTAAAACTACATCCTGAAAAATGTTCATTTTTCATGCATGAAGTCACATTTTTGGGACACAAATGCACAGATAAAGGAATCTTGCCTGACGACAAAAAATACGACGTGATTAAAAACTATCCAGTCCCACATGATGCGGACAGGGCTAGACGATTCATTGCCTTCTGCAACTATTATAGACGTTTTATAAAAAATTTCGCCGATTACTCCCGTCACATAACGAGATTATGTAAAAAAGGTGTTGCATTCAAATGGACAGAAGACTGTCAGAATGCATTCGAACATCTTAAATCGGCACTAATAAATCCAAATTTATTACAATATCCAGACTTCAGCAAAGAATTTTGCATAATAACAGATGCAAGTAAGCAAGCATGCGGAGCAGTGTTAACTCAACACAAAAACGGACTCCAACTTCCAGTTGCATATGCATCAAGATCATTTACTAAAGGAGAAAGTAATAAAAGCACAACAGAACAAGAGTTAACAGCAATTCACTGGGCAATAACTTATTTCAGACCATACATTTATGGCAGACATTTTACTGTCAGAACAGATCACAGACCACTTACCTACCTATTTTCAATGAGAAACCCAAGCTCAAAATTAACACGAATACGGCTTGAATTAGAGGAGTATAATTTTACAGTGGAATATCTAAAGGGTAAGGACAATTACGTTGCTGATGCGTTATCAAGAATAACTATTGAGCAACTAAAAGAAATAACCAAAAACGTCTTAAAAGTCACTACAAGAAATCAAAGTAAACAGAAAAATTCCTGCGCAGGAAACACAAAAGAAAAAGTAGATTTGCATAAGCAAACTCTTAATAAAGCTTCTAAGCCCAACGTATACGAAGTCATTACAAATGATGAGGTACGAAAAGTAGTGACCTTGCGAATAACAGACCAACTATGTTTATTAAAACATGGAAAGAAAGTTATAGCAAGAATTGATGTTAGCGATTTGTACACCAATGGAATTCTCGACTTAGGTCAATTCTTCCAAAGGCTTGAAAAAGAAGCCGGTATGCTTAATATCAGCCAACTCAAAGTGGCACCGAGCGAAAAGATCTTTGATACATCAATAGAATCTTTTAAATTAATGGGCAATAAAATATTACAATCTTTAAGAGTAGCGCTACTCAAGCCGGTGACCCTATTATCAAATAATGATAAAGAAATAGAAGCAATACTGTTTACATTCCATGATGGTCCAATACAAGGAGGTCATACAGGCATAGCTAGAACATTAGCAAAAATAAAAAGACATTATCATTGGAAAAATATGACGAGACAAATATCCAATTATATAAGAAAATGTCCAAAATGCCAAAAATCTAAGATTATAAAAAATACAAAGACCCCAATGACGTTAACAGAAACGCCGCAAATGGCTTTCGACAGGGTAATTGTGGATACGATCGGTCCACTACCCAAATCAGAACAAGGAAACGAGTATACAATTACTCTAATCTGCGACTTAACAAAATATCTCGTCGCAATACCGATTAAAGACAAAAGTGCAAAAACAGTAGCTAAAGCTATATTTGAAGATTTTATTCTGAAGTACGGTCCAATGAAGACGTTCATTACGGACATGGGAACAGAATACAAAAATTCAATAATAGATGAACTATGTAGAAACCTAAACATCAAAAACATAACATCTACTGCACACCACCACCAAACCGTTGGAACAGTCGAAAGAAGCCACAGAACTTTCAATGAATTTATTCGATCCTACATTTCAGTAGATAAAACTGACTGGGACGTATGGCTACAATATTTCGTATACTGTTTCAACACGACACCTTCTATGGCACATGAATATTGTCCATATGAATTAGTATTTGGTAAAACCTCAAACTTACCAATACATTTTAATACTGTAGATAAAATAGAACCTCTTTATAAGATAGACGACTATGCTAAAGAATCTAAGTATAGGTTAGAAGTAGCTTATAAAAGAGCTAGAATAATGATAGAAGATAATAAAATTAAGAATAAGGAACTATATGATAGGAAAACTAGAGATATAGCACTTAAAATAGGAGATAAAGTTTTGTTAAGAAATGAAACAGGTCATAAGCTAGATTTTAAATATACAGGCCCATACACTGTAATCAAAATTGGAGAAAAAGATAACATTATAATATCAGGAGATAGAAATAAGACACAAACAGTTCATTAGGATAGATTAAAAATATTCATTAAATAAAATTTAGATAGCAGTTAATCAGAGCATTATATTGTATGAATCGAAAAATTAAAAAGGTTTATTAAATTTAAGATAATTAAATTTTATTTCGAACCGAAATCAGCATTCTTGTCAATCTTCTTGTTTCAATTGTTTAAATTAAAACACACAAGATAGAATTCTATTTCCATTATAATATATCTAATACAATCAATTAAGCCATATATACAAAAAAAAAAAAAAAAAAAAAATTTTATTTACACATAATTACAAAAAAAAAAAAAAAATAACTTCATGTAATTACGTTATTTTTCAAAAGGAGGGAGATGTAATATGCACATTTATCGAATGCACACTGTACTTCATACATTGTCGCATAAACATAAACAAACGATAAATATTCGGTTCTTGACCAAGCGGATGAAATCCGAGCCGGTTGCAAGTGTCAGCATAAACTGTCACATGCAGACCGCGGGTACTTGAACTCAAGTGTATATTCTTATTTCCTCGTTTAGCTACATAGATTTATACATAAGAATATATAAGCGTCTCTGCCGCTGTAAGCAGCGCGGCTACGAGACCTAGACCTTACTTCGTTAATAAGGAATATTGTAAAGATCAGAATCCATCGAGAACTGGACGCGGCACCACTGCCGCCTCCTGATTAATAAAGATACCCTAAAACACAATCCAAAGTCTTTAACTGGAAATAAAGGATAATCATTCTACACGTGGCATGGAACATGCATCAAAAAAGGTCAAATTGTTTCCATTTCATTATATCCCCATCGAGTTTGTCTGAGACTGATTTTATTTTCTTACAATTTAAATAGGGCATGTGTTGCAATAAACTGAAGTTGATTGCAGCAATTTAAGCGTCAACAGTTTTGTTGTGGTGTTTTCGCCGTACTGTCCTTATTCTTTGGGTCAGATTTCACTTCTTGTTACGTTATGAACTGATTGTATTTACGTGGTAATTTAATATTAAAACCTATGACTTAACCATGCACTCAACAAAATTAAAAACTTGACAATTCAAAATATTAATACAATTAGTTTTCATTTTTTTAACATTTTTTAATTTAAAGGAAAAACCAATAGTTGCATCTTTTGAATGATTTTTAACTTAAACTAAATATGTGTATAAGAAGCCTACTCTTCAATTTGCTCAGTGAAAAGCACACCATTACAAACTCATTTTAGTTTTTCGCTCTTTGTGGGCACTGCTGCTTTAAATTAAAGGCTGAAATGATTGGTTGGAGGAAATATTAACTGTCTTTGAAATTATTTATAGAATTTTATTTTTTGAAGGATGGCCTTTTTTACCTATCTTCTTCTAATTCGGCAGCAGTAGCGAGTAATCCTGGGGATACTGTTTCTAGCAGTGCACGGAAGTTCGCCGTCTGATCGTTCATTGCCTGGTCGGCTACCTTTGCGATGGCAAGAAGGATGTAACTCTTATTACTTGCTGCACCTACAGCTGGACACTGAAGATTGGTGGTTTCAAAATGCAATAGGGTATGAGGCCTTTTGTCGCTTTTGAAACCATTTCTGCCCTTGCACTACTGTCCGTTTTAAAACAGTTGAAACGCATTTTCTGCCTTTGTGCCCAATTTAATCGTTCGGGTACGGGTCTAGCTCCAAACTCGTCGCATTTATAAATGGCATGGGACAGTGCCTTGCAATAGGAGGAGGAATTTGGTTTTCCGGTCAAATTGTTTCCATTTAATTATATCCCCATCGAACTTTGGAATATTTATACGTGGCTTTTGTCCATCAGCTATGCAGGCTGCTGGCGCTGGGCTTATGTTGGCCATAAGAGCGCTCTGTACCTCCGCCTGTAGCTTCAAATAGGCTGCTTTGTTGTACCCGCTTTCTATTGGATTTTCGAATTCCTCATAGATTCTTAAGTGGGTGTCTTGGACTTGGGCCCATAACGTTTTTAGGAGACCGCTGGAGGCTTGTCCCTTGATCGATCTGAGCTCATGTAACGCGGCTTTGACGGATACAATCTGTTCTCCTTGCCTGCGACATAACCCTGCTAGCCTCTTCCTTAGGTTGGTGCGGGGCTGATGTTAAACTGTATCGTTGTCTGGTTCTCCAGGTTCTTCGCTTCGACTCGGTCCTTGTATTAACTTGTCACGACCGGCCTTGAAGATGTCGCAGTATTTTTCAAAATTGGTCCGGAGATCATCCGCTTACTTCAGGTAATTTTCAGTTTTGGCCTGCGTATCTATTTTGGTATCATTCTCCATGAATCGGTCCCTAGCTTCTTCAAGAACCACTAGCTTGGACTCGAAGTATGATGCCTTTGTCTAGCGGCTTGGCCCATCCTTTTTGTACTTTCGAATGGTCAAAACTTCCTGCCCAATCTCTTGCTGGGTATCACGGAGTTCTTGATCCTTGTTTTTGGATTTTTGGGGTATAACTTTTTCATCTTTTTGCTCTTCGTTGCTGTTCGTTGGGAGTGTTTTATTTGCTGCTAGCGTGCTAGTAGCTGGATGCGCTCCGACTCGCTACCAAAGGTGGTCGAAGAAACTGAGCTGATCTGATTGTTATGAATCGGCTGGTCGCCTTTTTGACCAGTGACCGACTTAGTTTGTGGCAGGGTCCATTGTGTAGAGCCCGATATGGAGCGTAAACCTATTGCCTTGTTGGCAGGATTGTTTTATGGAAATGTCCTAAATATAGACTTTTCTTTTTTGGCATCCTTTTAATGTACCAATTAAAGGATAACACCACAGAGTAGATTGAAAGATTTTCCGTGTTTGGAAGGAGCCTTCTTTTATAATTTTTTGAGGAAATGTACTAATGATAAGCTTTCTCTTTTGTGGTATCCTTTTAATCTACCGATAAAAGGATAGCAGCACAGAGTAAATTAGAAGATCCTGCGTCCTTATTTGGAAGGAGTCTTCCTTTTTTTTTTTGAGGTGCAGGACTTGTTGTCCAACTGATTACGGTTTCACCAACAGGTAACTTCGTAAAACATTGAATGTGTGATCCAGGGCTGGAAGGATCGGGGTCACCAAAACGTTAATCATTGGGGATTAATTGAGCAAAAAGGTGCATAAAATAATTGGTAGGTAGGGTATTAAAATGGGTTTTGCAATGGGTACATAAACCGATTGCTGGGTTGTTGCCGCAACTTGCACTTGAACAAATTGGACGTTGGAGAGGTAATGAGTTCAGGAAGAGTTTGTCTGAGACTGATTTTATTTTCTTACAATTTAAATAGGGCATGTGTTGCAATAAACTGAAGTTGATTGCAGCAATTTAAGCGTCAACAGTTTTGTTGTGGTGTTTTCGCCGTAGTGTCCTTATTCTTTGGGTCAGATTTCACTTCTTGTTACGTTATGAACTGATTGTATTTACGTGGTAATTTAATATTAAAACCTATGACTTAACCATGCACTCAACAAAATTAAAAACTTGACAATTCAAAATATTAATAAAATTAGTTTTCATTTTTTTAACATTTTTTAATTTAAAGGAAAAACCAATAGTTGCCTCTTTTGAATGATTTTTAACTTAAACTAAATATGTCTATAAGAAGCCTACTCTTCAATTTGCTCAGTGAAAAGCGCACCATTACAAACTCATTTTAGTTTTTCGCTCTTTGTGGGCACTGCTGCTTTAAATTAAAGGCTGAAATGATTGGTTGGAGGAAATATTAACTGCGAAATTATTTATATAAATTAATAATTTTTTTTTTTTTTTTTTTTGTTTTTTTTATAGTTTTCTTTGCAATCTGTCTTTCGACATTCAACAAATTTTGTAGCATATAGTCTACTTAACAGGATTGGTTACGCTCCAATGAACGAATCCAATATATACAAATTAATAAATGAAATTATTATAATATTAACTGTGAATTATTAACTTTCAAATTATTTATAGAATTTTAATTGTTAGTTAAATAGCAAAAAAAAATATAAATCATTATATTTTATCTATATTAAGCGACATAAAAATTTAAAAACCTTTTTCATAAAAACATTTTATGAATTCTTTTCTTTTTGTTTGTGAGTTTTGAGAGAGGTGAACCTCTCGTTCAACCGACTAAGGCGCACTGCCGTTTTTTGAAGTTGGTTAGAAAAGACACCAGGGAGAGTTAGATTGTTGCTCTGCTAAGTGAGAAAGAATAAAAAATATCATAGAAGAGGAAGAACAGTGTGAAATATTAGGATATAAGTTCTTTTAGTTGGAACATCCCTGACAGAATCATGCTGACCATGTAGAGATCGTGAATCCTTGTAAATTGAATATGGCTAGAAATGAAGACAACCCCAGAAAAGATCTACTATTTATGAAAGATGGTTAGTTGATTAAGATAAGTCTACTCTAATAAGAAACTCCCCGGCATGTAATGTTACAAAAAATGATATGAAACATTTCGCAAACATTTTTTATGAAATATTACATTTTAAACCTTTTCGAAACATTTGGAGTTGGAGGTTTCAGCAATGTTTCTACAAAGCATTGCTTGAAATCTTTCAGTAATTGTTCAAATTAAATATATCAGAAAGAATATGTATGTAATCTTTCTGTAATCTTCTAAAATAAATGTTTCTGAAACGTTACCAACAAAATCTTTTATTATTCATATAAAATCTTTCAAAAATGTTAGAATTTAAGTCTTTCTGTAATACAGTATAAAAAAACGAATCGAGTTAGATACGTGGTAGCTCTTTCTGTGAGAATATTTAAAGTTTAAGGGATATATATTAAGGGTGTCCAACCCAACCTTATGGAAGATCAAAACACCAATACATTCAAAATTGAGCAGACACACATCGAAAGCGATGTCCTGCTTGAGATTCCAACGCGAACATAATCGCATCTAAGGATCGGAAGGATTGAAAACCTTTTTCGGTCGTTTTCATCGTACGACTTTTGACACAACAAATGGTATTACCTTTCTCGGCCTTTTGACTCAGACGATAATTTTTAACTAAGTAGTCCGTTTTAATGTATAAAACCCTTTCGATTTGACACACCTTTGATACACACCGGAGAATCGTGCAACTTTAAGGGACTTTTTAAAGTTATAAAGATCAGTGGAAACGATCGCAATGTTAGAGAAGACAGACCCCGAAATGCAGGTAATGCAACATAGTGTAGCTTATGCATTTAAAGGGCTCCGATTTAGGGAGGAGTATTAATGTAATAAAATAAAAATAGTTCACGACTTTCTGAAGAATTTTGTAAGACATCAGAACCTCTTGACTACCATAACGTTCATGGGAGACAAAATTGTGCCTCTTTTTATTTATTAGAGCTTCGTTTATTTTATCAGATGCCAAATTATCATTGACAAGGTTTTTTAAATTATTCAAATTGAAATCCTAATATTAATGGATCAATCTATAAGCTTATATGAATATTAAACAATTTTTTGATTTTAAATATTTATATCCATATTTATATTTATATTTTGTATATTTTTTAATGGAAAAGAATTATTTTTAGACAATTTTTTTTTTTAATTAACTTTTTTAACAGATAACTTGACTTTTTAACATCTTAGGAACTACAGATAGTAACTAGAAAGTCCATGAAAGGTCAACTGGGTGGGTTCTACAAAGGTTATGTTGTAAATCACCTGGTTCCAGCCGTTCCACAATCTCATCAAAGCCTTCTTTCCATAAGTTCGTCAGCGTTTCTGTGAGCCGCTGTGTGGCTGTGTTTAAAGTTGTTTTGTCTCTCTTTCGAGTTTCATCTCGGTCACTTCCGGATTCCAAAAGTTGAATTAGTTCATCAACGACCGCTTCAATGTCGTGGGGAGAGTCCAGTGGTGGACTGGGCTCGGTAGTAGTGTTGAGCCAGGACTGGTATATGCCGGTATATGCAGTTGTTTTATAGATTACCTTTTTGCGAGCTGAGCTGAGCATGACTGAGGCGTAAAGCGAAACGGCAATAGCGCTGTGATCGGAGAGAATGTTCTCTACTTCACTGGCTTGAATTGTAACAGAATCCAATCCTCTAGAGATGGCGATATCTAGTACATCAGGGATTGTTGAGGAATCCGTGGGCCAGTATGTGGGTGCGCCAATCGCATGACAGCTCAATTTCCTGGATTGAATTTGCCTGTGCAGTACCTGGCCTTTTGAGTTTCTGATCCGAGAGCCCCACCAGGGGTGCATTAAAATCCTGGAAGGCTGGAAGTTTTTATTATCCGATGCTACTACGGATAAGTAGTCGCTCCCCCGCTACCTCTTCCATTCGGGTGGTTGGCGGCGATAAGATCGTATCCTCTTAGGTTGAGGTAGGACCTGTCGGTGAAGTGGGTCTTTAATATGAGGAGAATATCAGCTACTACTGTAGATCATCAGTCCTACTGTAAAGCTCAACCCCTGCAACCGCCTGGAGACAGGGTGGCAGGGTGGAGGCATGAGGCAGGGTGGGCCCCGAAGCAATGGCCTTATGAGTTTTTGAGCACTCGCTTGAACTGTGTTTTTCACCGCATGTGACACAACGGGGCTGCAACTTGCAGTACCGCTGGCTATGCCCGAACATAGGCAGCGATAGCATTGCAGTACGTCTTTGAACTTTCGTGGGGGTTTCACTTTAACTACTGAGCGGCACGGCTTTTTAACGTCCTTGTTTATAAAGAGTCGGCTGTGGAGTCTTGCAGATATACCCTATGTAAATATGCAAATATAATATAAGTGCTCTTTTAATTGGGCCACGTCTGTGGACCACAATTCTATAGGTCCTCTCATCTTTGTCCTGGAAGGAGCAGTACCTTTTTTTGGCGACCTAAAGCTGAGCCCTGAGAGAGGGCTGACAAGACGAAAAGAGTTACCTTTAAGAGTAGTCTAATTTCCAACTTTTTATTGGATCCTCCAGCAGGACAATGCTTTTTGCCACAAGAGGCGAGTACCAACCATGTTCCTGAAATACCTATTACAGGCTATACTAACGTGGCCGCCACAAAACCCCGATTTCAATATAAGTGAAAATGTATGGGCTTTCATTAAAAGTCAGAGGAAGGTTAACAGGGATCGCCGCCGTCAAGAAACTATAGCCGAAATACAGGATATTTGGTCCAAATTAACGCTTGAAAGTGAACTCAATTGAATCCTTTCTATACCCGCAAGGCTGCAAGCAGTTATTAATGCCGAAGGCAAAGTAACTCGATATTAAGTTCCGTTATTATTTAATTATAAGATAGATATGTTGTTTAAGTTAAATTTAACGAGAATGGAAAGCTAACTTCGGACGGAGCCGAGCTTATATACCCTTGCAGTTAAATAGCGGCTTCTATTGATTGAAGATATAGTAAATATCGGATATAGTTAGCCGATCTTTACAAAAACATTCATAACATGCTTGGATTCGTATAAAGTGGATTTTAAAATAAGTCCGACGCTTCTACACTTAAAAACACGAAAGTTGTGGCATTTCCGGTCGTTAAGTTATATGGCAGCTATAGGATATAGTCGGCCGATACATATGAATTTTTCCAAATCGGCCTAAATTTCCCCAAAAATGAACCTGTACAATTTCAAGATTCTATCTTCAATAACATGGAAGTTACAGCATTTCCGATCAATCAGGTTTATGGTATAGCTGCCAGCTGGATATAGTCGGCCGCTCCCGGCGTTCCGACTTATATACTGCGTGCAAAGGAAAGAAGGCGGTGTGCAAAGTTTTCAGACGATAGCTCAAACACTGAGAGGCTAGATTGCGAAGAAACAGACAGACGGACATGCTTATATCGACTCAGGAGGTGATCCTGATCTAGATCAGATATATATTTTATGGGGTCCTAGATGTCTCCTTCTTCTGCGTTGCAGACATCTGACCAAAATTATAATACCCTCTCCAAGGGTATACAAATTACAAATGATTTATGAAGTTGCGGCACAGCCGAGCCTGCATAGGCAATGCGTTTGTTGTGTGAGCCGTTAGCTCTGGTGAAATTTATGAAGGTGGTGTGAACCCTTAATAACAAAAAAAAAAGGAAATTAATTCATTGACTTTAATTCTCGCTTGGTAGCGCGACATTTGTGGGGACCCCGACGTGATCTGTGCCATAGTTTGTTGCAAGTGCAACAAGTGATTAGTTGTCCCTCGCTGAGCATCAACGCCTCAGCCCTCTCTTGGTTAACTTAGTGCCAAATGATGGAGGTGAGTTCAGCGCTGCCGATGCTTCTAGGAAAAGGCGGAAATAGCGTACGTGGAGTTGGAGGAGCTACACGTCCTGGTTGTAGCTGCGGTAGCAAACGACGACACGCCTCTTTCTCCATTAGACGTCTCTCCATGACGCCCTCGAGGGTCTCAACCATGCAGAGATTGGTAGACCACTTTTTTGGAAATTCCCGGCTTGCCACCAGGGTGTCCCTAACGTTGCAGTCAGAAATGGGGAGGCGCATCTATTAGATCGTTAAAACCTGTCCCGATGCTTCCGCCGTTGCCGTTGTCTACATTCAGTGGCGGGTACGGAAAATGGTCAGATTTTATCTCACTGTTCAAAACGATCATCGACAATCACCCTCCGGTGGCTGGTTTCTTGTCTGCGGAATGCTGCGCTGAAAACCGTTCGTGCTTTGGAAATCTCAGATGATAACTACTCTTGATCTTTTGCGCAACCGTTTTAGTAATCATCGATTGACAAATTGTCCGACAAATTCAATGGGCACATGCGAGCGCTGATGAGTTCTGGGTCGTCTAAGGAAATACAAGACTGAATACTTGTGGAAATCCTGTTCCAAAAGCTGTATCCATCCACGCAGGCCAATTGGGAGGAGTTGCAAGCGGCCTCGAAGGAGGATGCTATTCCGACGTGGGAATCCATGGCCAGGTTTTAGGAGCAGCGATGCAGGACGCTCGAAACGGTGGATATCGCCATGGCTGCCCATGCTTTAGGCCATGGAGCCTGACGGATACCGACCAATAATCGATCCTGCATGCTCGCCAACGCCCCCGTCGATGCGTGCTCCCTGTGAGGCGCCTCAACACACTCTTTGCCCGCCTGCCCGAGGTTCAACTCCTTATCTATTGAGGAACGGTGGCGTGAGGCCATAAAATTAGCCCTTTGCTTTGTATACCTGAAACCGAGTCACTTTGCACGTGAATGCAACTCTTTGCATTGTCGGATTTGCCGTCGCAGGCATCCAGCTTTGTCATTCGAGAAGCGCCGTGGCCATAACTGGACTTGGAGATGCCGAGTTTTCAACGGATGGCAACTCAGTTAGCGTCTACCTGCAATCGCGGATTTTCGATTATTCCGCTTACATCACAGCAATTGTCGCCTCGAAGATCACTGAGATACAGCCCAACGGTCCTATAAATGTTTCGGACTGGGAAATTCCTGGAAATTTTGTGCTCGCCGATCCCAGTTTCCACGAGCCGAAACGCATCGATCTATCGAGTGGCGCAAGTCTGTTCTTTAACCTATTGTCTGTTGACATAGTTCAGTTGTGTGTTGGTCTTCCATTTCCAAAAAAAACGCGCCTTGGATGGGTTGTCTCGGGTGGCGGCAGCCGAGCCCGAGGGGCCATCGCAGCAGCAACATACCACCTGCCGTCTCTGGATGATCTCCTGCGTCGATTTGGGAAGTTGAAGCTTGTTCTGATCCTGTATTGAAGGCGACTAAGGAGGAGCTTGACTGTGAGGCCCACTTTTCCAGCCATCAGGTGCGACTGGACTCCGGAGCGTATTCCGTTTGACTTCCAACCAATCACAGCATAAAGCTCTTGGGAGAATCCTATGCGCAGGCAGTTCGTAGATTCCGGTCCCTTGAAGAAAAGTTAGACCGTCGTCCCGGCTTAAAGGCCCAGTATGCAGCGTTTATGAAGGAATATCGGAACTTGGGCCACATGTCCTTGGTCCCGGAGGAATCGTTGCAAATACTTTCTACCTTATCATTGCGTCCTGAAGGAAGATAGCTCCACAACAAAACTTGGGGTTGTGTTCGACGGTTCAGCTGAAACTTCCTCTGGATACTCGCTCAATGATGTTTTGATGGCCGGCCCAGTCATCCAGCCCAAGCTGTTTAGCCTGCTTCTTCGCTTCCCGTCGTACCTGGTTGCAATAACTAGTGATATCTGCAAGATGTACCGCTGTGTAAAACACTTTTATGTGGACGACCTCAACTTTCAGCTAAAATGGTGCTCAAATATTCCTGCGGTTCTGGAAGGCATTCCTGATGAGGACAAGGAGTCCTACCTGGAGTTCAATGACGGCACCCCCTTTACCAAGACGCTGGGGCTCGCTTGGGAGCCAACTAGTGATCAGTTGCTGTTTTTGTTTGAGTCTCTGCAGCCTACTACAAGCCCAACTAGGCGCTCAATCTTTTCGCCCATAGCTCGATTTTCTGATCCAATGGGATAAGTGGGTCCTGTCGTGACTAGAGCTAAAATACAGAAGTTGTGCAGAGAAAATTTATCCTGGGACGAAAGCATACCTCAAGCCCTCCTCCATGACTGGCTCAAATTCTGCAGCAGTTTCTCTAAAATCCGCTCAATGAGGTTCCCTCGCTTGTCCATTTGCGTTCCAGGAAATCTCGAAGTTCATGGATTTTGTGACGCCAGCATCGATGCGTACGGAGCTTGTGTGTACGTTGTTTCGAAGTTGGAGAGCCGGTTGCGGTGCTCCAAGTCTGGCGCCGCCCCAATAAAGTCGCTCACCGTGCCGAAGCTGGAGCTATCGGGTGCAGAACTGCTAGCCAGGCTGATGACCGACGTTGTTGCCAACCGCGTTGCCACCATTCAGGAGCTTACCAAGTCTATGGAGTGGAGATACGTTCCCACAGTGTCTAATCCCCGAGGAGCTCTACCGACTGAACTGTCCGAATCGGTGTTGTGGGCTCGGGGTCCCCCCTATATTTCTCAGTCTAAGGCTTCCTGGCCTCTTGTCATACCAACCGAGAAGCCGACGCTGAAACTCCGAGCAAGAGTCTTCTTGACCACTTCACCGCACCAGGACATCGTTGCTTCTTCGAAGTTTGCTAATTCATTTTCATCGCTGCAAAGAGTCTTCGCATACGTGTATAAGTTTTGCCGTCGCCTGCACCATAAGGGAATTAACATTAAGAAGCTTCAAGGACGGACGCATATCTTATTGAGACTTGTTCAGCGTGCGCATTTGTTGAGAGAATTAAAGTTGGTTAAGGCACAAAATTTGCTGCCACCCTCGTGTTCGCTTGCATCAGTCTCCCCGTTCATCGACGAAGAGGATCTGCTTCGCGTCGGTGGTCGCCTGCGGAATTCCTCGTTGGATTTTGACGGGCGCCATCCTATAATCTTGCTGAGACTGCATCCACTGACGGCAAGCATCATAATGCATTTTCATGAAAGAAATCTGCATTCCGGCCACCTGGCGCTGTTGGCAAAAATCAGATCTCGGTACTGGCCAATAGGGGGGAGAAAAACTGTCTCGAAGGTGGTCAGCAAGTGCGTCAGGTGCTTTCGCGCCAGGCCCCGACTATTGGAGCACATCATGGCTGATTTGCCAAAGGAGGGTGTTGAATTTTTCAACGTGTTCGACGTGACTGGTGTAGACTTCTGCGGACCATTTTATTACAAGGCGAAGACTCGGAATAAGGCTCCCATAAAATGCTACGGCAGTGTTTTCATATGTTTTGGAGTTGGTGAAGGATTTATCCACCGCGTCCTTTTTGGGCGCACTGAGAAGATTTGTTTGCCCCAGAAGGAGTCCCAAGCAGGAGACCGTTCCGACTTATATAGAACAGACAGACGGACATGCTTATATCGAGTCAGGAAGTGATCCTAGATGACCCCTTTACTGCATTGCACACTTTTGAGAAATAAAAGACCTTTTTTTAAAAACACCTTGTTTATTTCTCTTTGAGGACTGTACTATTTCATATCTGCTTGGTCTAAGCGGATCGATTGCGAAATGTTACCTTACAAAAAAAGAGACGGCGACGCAGCGTCTAGAAATGAATATACATAAAATATAAGACTATAAAATACAACTCTGTGCGTAGCCGCTTTAAAGCGTGTATGTATATGTGTGAAGTAAAACTATAAAACATGTGTCGTTCGCTCCATTTGGCTTTAGAAAGGTTGCCAAACTTTCAGCAACATGAGTATGGGCTATGTTACTAGGAAGTGCTATCCGTTCCTCAAGGGTTATAAAAAATTTTGGCGAGCCCAAATTGAATAGTTTTTCTATTTGTAAACATTTAATGTGTTTATGTTGCTTTATTGGTAATCCTCAACCTTGTATGACCTATTGATAAAACTTTTTAACTTTTGAAATATTCTTATGGTCCATCAATGTAGTCACGACCGCCAACATTAATACGGCCCTCAGCGGCGGTTACTGAAAATCCTAGAATTCTCGCATCCATTTTAGTCATCTTATTTTTCTTAAGCTTTTTCTGCTTGTTCTAAAAAAAAAAGGTAAGAGTACTAATTAAAAATTGTAAGAACAGCTTACCTTGTTGTCAGTGCTGTCGTTTGCCGATGGTGTAATAGCCGGAGCAGGTTTGCACATGTCATCATTGTGAGCATTTTGGGCACGCTGTAAACTTTTGTATTTACTTCGACGCTCTAAGAATTGTCTTGCGAATTCTGAAGATTCTTTGCCTTCACCTGAAACATTTGTTGGTTGCTCCACATCAATATAAAATAAAGATTCTCTAAACTTAACGGGAATTTTTTGAATGCAATTAATAATTTAACACATTTGCTTTTAGTTTTTAAGAGTTTTTAGAAATTTTAGATGTTATTTAAATACAAACGTATATACGAACCAAGGTACATTCGGATGTAATCCTTAACTTCATATGGTGCTTCTAAATCTTGCAAGAATGTTACAAAAGTAGGCACTGAAAAAATAAGTATTATTTCTTTTTTTCTTTATATTGAACCAACAGTAATTCTTATTACCATCAACTTTAGACGACATAGTATCGAGACTTTTTATACACCAATTGGTAAACTCGTTTTCATACTCGTTAACCTTAGTTGTAGAGTGGTCGGAACTATTTTGCAACCCCTGTCCTTTCGTATTTGATTTTCTATCCTTATCCTTGTCATCTAAAGAGCTGGCAACCACTCTTTGATTCACTCGCACCTGGCTCAATTTGTTTTTTTCAGGACCAGGAATAGCCTTATTATTTTTTCCCATATTATTCATTAATGGCAATGTTTGGCTTTTACGCAAGTTACGGGGCGAAGCCAAGGCGTTTACAGTTTTAGAATGACTTTGTAGTGTGTTTTTCATGGTTGAGCTTATCCCATTCGACCCACTGCCTGTACTGCTGGTGACCAAGCTAGGTCCATGAGAAGAAGGTTGATTGATTACAGAGACTTTAGGTTCGTCCCATAGCCCAGCTGTTGTTAACGTCATGGGAGATATGCAGTTTGCGCTCCATGCCTTATTTGAGCTTCCCCAGATATTTGACAAACCAGAGGTACCAGCAGACGGTGGTATTGGCGAATGATGAAGTTGATCGTTTTCCCTGCGACGCTGTTGCTCCTCATTTGTAAGCCGCTTAGCCTCTTCCGCTTGAATTTCGGCCAAGCCCATTACAGGAGCCGATTTGGGCGCAGCTTGCCACTTCAGCAGTGCATCGTTAGCTTCGGCAGCGGCAGCTGCATTTACACGCATCTGCTTTTCTAGTTGCTCTTGATGGCGCTGCTGATCGGCACGTCGCTCGCGGCGTTCAGCTTTTTGAATTTCCGCCAGACCAGGTGCGGTGTTGTTAGAGTTTGATGAGCCGAGTGACCAGGGTGCTACAGATACAGGTAACCGCAATGGTTGTGCTTCCCCCGTTTTATTAGTCACATTTTTGTTAATTTGTGTAGCGGAAGAAGATTCTAGTAAAAAGGTAAAAAAAAAAATTAGTTTCGCTTTTAATTGATAGTTTCAAGAAGATTATTGATGGGAGCTGATTAAACTTACCAGTTGTCCCACCATTTTGACAAATACCTAGCAGAGCTTTTCGGCGTTGAGCTTGTATTTGCTGCTGTCTTTCTTTTTCTTCCTGCGTGTGTCTTGCTTTTTTTTCTTCTTCTGCTATTACGCGACGCTTCTCTTCCTCCAATTGTAAACGCTTTCGCTCTTCCTTAAGCCTTTTTTTTTCTTCAGCTATCTCCCGCCTGCGTTCTTCTTCTTTATAATTTTGTTTAACCTCAGGTGGCTGTTGCTGTTGATGTCTTTCGGCCAATAAATGTTTATTTATTTGTTTGGGGAGCTGTTTTTCATTATGAGACTCTGTAACTAAATTCTGCTCATCTGAAATCCTTATTAAATCAACATTTTTCAAGGGGGATTTTTTTGAAGTCCCGGAAGGAGTTTGTAAATCATGCAAAATGTTAATATTTAAACCATTATCAAGCCGATTTTGAGGTTGAGGTAACCCTTGGGAAGATATTATAGGATCTGTAAAACACTTTGGTTGTTTTTGTATTAAGGTTTGTTGCTGATGACTTTTTTCTGACTCTAGACTATCTAGTTCCCAAAAAATTGGCTTTGTATTTGAAATTTCCGGCCAATTTTGGTTAGTATCTTGTTGATTGGAAGGCGTTTGCCACATAGGAATCATTAAGTTATGCGCCCCCAACATTTGGGACTTTTCCATATAATCGCCTTCTTTATTGGGATTTTCGTTTTTGCTGGGCAACAATTCAGAATGTTGTGGTTTTTCAACTGTTCTTTGCCCACGCAGAAGCATTCTTAAATTATATTCGTTTAACAAATCCAACTCATTTTTGGACAACGCATCACGTTTAGATGTGCTGCAATTAGATGTACTTTTCATAACATGATTTCCAGAAGTCAGCGCAGTTCCTAACTGCTCTGACTGCTGTTGCATCATTTGTGCATTCATAATAAAATTATTGGCATCTAATAGGTTAATTATCGGAGGTTGTTGATCAGGATTTGTAAAAAATTTTTGCTGATCTCTTTTAGTATTCTCCGCGACAGCATAATTTAACTGGCTTGCGGCAACAGGATTTAATAAAGAAAGTGAGCTACTTAGCCCATTAAGGCTGCTTAAATACTCTGGAAGAATAAGCATTTGAACTTTCCGTCTAACAATCGACTCACGTTCGGCAGCTGAATGTCGTTGAAAGCACTCATTTTTCGAAAGTTCCGCTAATATTTGATACTCCTGGTGTTGTAAATATTGATCCTGTAACATTTGAAAACGCATTGTAAGCATATGAGAAGTTTCCATACAGTTTCCAGTTAGATTCGCTTTTAAAGCCGCACTGAGCGAATCCGCGGCAGCTGTCACATTTTCTTTCAGTCGATCATCCCTGCGTTGGGCCAATTGTTGTTCAACTACCGATAACGAAATGGCAGAAGACGATGGCTTATGAGCATTTTGTGAAATTGAGTCAGGATGTGCAGCTGAAATTGGTCCAACAGAATAATTATCCAATTCCATTGGCGAAGGCAAGAGGGGGTTGTGTGTAAATGGCATATTTCCATGGCAAATTTTAATAAGCTCGCCAAGGGGTCTGAACCTATTATCAGAGAATCTCCGAACAAATAGGTTTTCATTAAAGTAGCCCGCACGATACCATTCAGTCATCTCGACGGCACTAAAAGGACCTTGAACATTTGACTGAGGATCCCGATAAAACCATAATTCGTTGAGGTTTGAATTAGTCATATGGGATGGAATTATTGGCAAATGCTGCTGTTGATGAAGATGGTGCATTGGATCAGAAAAATTTACCGACGAATGCTGACGACACTGATTCGAAGTCTCCGCTGTATTTGCGCTTGTAGTTTCCATAGGTAAAGATGGGATTTGTTGACAATTTTCAGTACCTCTTACCGAATTCGATTTCATATTGAGCTCGACTTCTGAGACACTTGGTATGCTTTCCACAAATCGAGTGCAATCTATCTGATTGTTGATTTTATTATCAGAGATTTGGGTATCATCCTCCATTATGAGCTTCTCCACTTCATCAACAACTTCCTTAATTCTATCAGATATATCGCCATGAGTTTTCTGAACATTTTTTTTATTACCAGTTGGAGATCCAAAAACTTTTAAAACCCTTTGTTCGACTTTCACATGACACTCAGTTTTTTGTTCTTTTTTATTATGAGTATCTATTTGCTCTGCCATTTTTGGCGCTGACTCGTCATAAACATTTGAGTTCTTCGTTGATGGTTCAAATTTTTCGTTTTGGGTTTTTAGATTATCGGGTTCGCCATGGAAAGCTCCACTGGCATCAAAAGTTCCACCCAAGTCAGAAGGATTTTCCATAGCCCATTCAGGAAGAGCATCTTCGCCATCAGCATTGGTATTATTGGCAGCCCACAAATGTATGTTTTTACTTGATACGCGCGCATAAGAAGTAACCGTACCCAGACCTGTTGCAGATGCTTTGCCGTTTCCACGGTCATTTCCTAGAGCTGCAACTGTTGAAATTGACCTTTGAAGACTGTTGGAACTGTCAACATTAGAGTCTTCGTCACGCCAACTTGTTGAGCGTCCTGAAAATATTAAAGTACGTTAAGTAAGTAAAAAACTTCCAAAACTCAGAAGCTAATTTGCGTAAAACAGAGACGGACATGATTATATCGACTAAAGAGGTCATGCTCATCCAGAATATAAAACTTAATAAGCCTTATAGAATCGGAGATGTCTCCCTTACTGCGCTGCACACTTTTGACAGATATTATAAAACCCTAATACCAAAATTATACCCTCTGCATTAACTTTATTCTTTCAATAAGTTTCTTTGGCTGGTATTCTTCATGGCTATCTGTCTGCCTATCTGAATTTCAGCGAGTATAAAAAATGGAGTCATATTTTTTAAATTCCTTACGCTCGTGCGGCTTAAATCACTGGAAAGGTAAGAAAGGAATTTTGAAAATAATTGTATTGTTGCTTTACCAAGTAAGAATAAAAGATATCATATAATAGAAGGGCAGTGTAAAACAGAAAGTTAGAGGTTATTCTAGTCAGAACAGAGTACCCTAAAGGATCATGCTGGGCATACGTCGATATACCAAAGAAATAAGGGAGAGAAATTTCTAATAGAAACATTGAATTTAAAGTACATAATAAGGTAATTGATGTGAACGACCCCCAGCATTAATCTACGGTTTGATAAAGTTTGTAAGTTCATTGTAAAGACTACGACGTATGTATGTACGGGGTCTTGATGAACCTCAAATAGGGACTAAAGTAAGATATCAATAAGATTATCCATTAGTTATACAAGTTTATTTATATATATCCCTTACCTATCCCTCTTATCTATCAGAATACCTCTCTACGTCACTACGTTCACTAGGCTATACTCTGATAGTTTTTCATTTGCATCTCAGTTTATTGTTTTTAGTGGAACTTGGTTAAACCAAAATCGGAAGCGTCATAACTTTTGTGTTTTTGGGAATAGAATGCAGGTGAAGAACAATCGATAGTACAATTCGCGCTATTTGCAACCAATTATCTTCGATAGTGGTCGATAGTACCATCGATGGTTGAAGTCTCACATCGCTAAAATGTAAAATATCCACTTGTTCTGTGGTGTGTTGAAATTAAAAAGAGAATGGAAAGCTAACTTCAAACGGGGCCGAAGCTTATATACCCTTGCACTTAAAAAGCGGCTTTTATTGATTAAAGATATATTAAATATCGGATATAGTTAGCCAATCTTTACAAAAACATTGAAAACAAGCTTAAATTCATATAAAATGGATTTTAAAAGAAGTCCGACGCTTCTTCACCTAAAAACACGAAACATGTGGCGTTTCCGATCCTTCAGTTATTTGTCAGCTATAGGATATAGTCGGTCGATCCGTATGAAATTTTCCAAATCGGCTTAAATTCCTACACAAGAGAACCTGTGCAAATATAGCGTTTTCGATCGTTCAGTTATATGTACAGGTTCACTTTTAGGGAAATTTAGGCCGACTTGGAAAATTTCATACGGAACTCGGCCGACTATATTCTATAGCTGCCATATAACTGAAGGATCGGAAACGCCACAAGTTTCGTGTTTTTAGGTGAATGTTTTTTATGTGGTTTTTATATGAATTTAAGCTTGTTATGCATGTTTTTGTAAAGTTCAGCTAACTATACCCGATATGGCATACATATAAGGTTGGCAAAAAAGTCTTGTATTTCCGATAGGTGTCTTTGCAAGAGCGTAGCTCTAGTTCTATTAATCGAATCGGTTTATGCTATACCTTTTTGGAAAGCTCTTTTCCCGCGCTAACACGTGTTTGATTTATTGTTGTTTGTCTTGAGTCGTTCGTGAGTTATAGCGTCACAAACATGGAGCAAAATAAAGAGAAAATACGGCATATTTTACAGTACTACTTCGATAAAGGCAAAAATGCAACTCATGCTGCCGTTTCCATTTCCATTCCACAGTTTCCATTTCCACCGCACAACGATGGTTTCAACGTTTTCGATCTGGTGCAGAGGTGGTCGAAGATGCGCCACGGTCCGGAAGGCCTGATGTCGAAAATTTCGATAAAATCGCTGAATTGATCGAAAGAGATCGGCATAGTAGCAGCCGTAGCATCGGCCAAGAGCTGGGCATGAGTCATCAAACCGTTTTAAACCATTTGAAGAAGCTTGGATTAAAAAAAAGCTAGATGTATGGGTGCCACACGACTTGGCGCAAAAAAACAAAACAAGCTTGGATTGACGGCCAAGAAGGTTCTTCTGTGTGTTTGGTGGGATTGGCAGCGAATCATCCACTATGAGCTGCTCTCCTATGGCCAAACGCTCAATTCGGACCTGTACTGCCAACAACTGGACCGCTTGAATGCAGCACTCAAGCAGAAGAGGCCATCTTTGATCAACAGAGGCCGAATTGTCTTCCATCAGGACAACGCCAGGCCACACACATCTTTGGTGACGCGCCAGAAGCTACGGGAGCTCGGATGGGAGGTTCTTTTGCATCCACCGTATAGTCCGGATCTCGCACCAAGTGATTACCACCTATTTCTGTCCATGACCAACGAACTTGGTAGTCGGAAGTTGGCCACAAGAGAGTCCTGTGAAAATTGGCTCTCTGAGTTTTTTGCCAATACGGAAGCGAGCTTCTATAAGAGGGTCATTATGAAGTTGGCATCTCGTTGGGAACTCGTCATCGAACATAACGGCGCATATTTGACTTAAATCGCATAATTATAACCAATTTTATGAACAATTGAAAATTCAATAAAAATACCGCAAGACTTTTTTGCCAACCTTATATATACCAGAATCATATATGTATGTGTCAGATCCTGATCGTTGTTGTTGTCTGTCATTGTACTAGCGCAACGAGTTTCGGCCTTGCACACACTCCAAGTTCTGGTACGCAACTGCCTGCGTCTAATTCTCTACCTACTGTGCCTACTACCGAACCACGCTCGGCGACAGCGACAGCGTTGTGTCGCTTCTGTAGCAATTACGTTACTTTCATATAAATTATTATAATCATCGTACACATTCAGCTCTTCGGGCACTTGCCCCTCTTGTAATTTTCTTAAACCCTCGTGCATATTTATAATTTCTTTTATTAGTTAAAGACTTTAAAATGTACCTGTACCTTCTAGAACTATTACTATTTCAAAAGGTCCCTTAAATTTTGGACTTAGCTTGGTCTGGTGTCTTTCTTCGCTCTTATGTAACACAAAATCTCCCACTTTGTGCTTTGTTACTTTTGCTTTATTTCTATCAAATCGTTCTTTATCATAAGCTGCACTGGCTAATACATTCTTTGCAGCTTGCGCTCTTACGTTTGGTAGATCAATAACATTTTCTATATCACTAGGTGGAAGTAATACTAATGGGCGTGCTACCTTTCCCAATAACATTTCTACAGGACTTGCTTTCGTAGTGCGGTTGGTTGTAAAATTGATTGCCAACTGCACCTTTCCCAACACATCCTGCCAAGACTGTGTTCCAGTCTCAACCGCCGTTAACATATTCTTCAGCGTGCTCATGGTTCGCTCCACTTGACCATTAACTCGACTTGCACCAGTGGCTATCAAATACAAGTTTATTTTTTAATCTGAACAAAATTGACTGAACTTTGCGCCTGTAAAACACCTTCCCTGGTCAGCTATTATTCGGTTTGGTACTCCAAACAATGAAACGGCAGATTGAACGGCCTCACTGTCTAATTTAAGACTATGACTAAGATAGACATATTTGGTAAACGCGTCTATTTGAACAATAACAAACTCCTTCTGGTCACTCTTGCCACTTAATTTTCCTGTGATATCGATGTGGATAGTGTGCCAAGAATAGTGACTTTTGGTATTTTTCCTGAAGTAAATTTTGACATTTTGCAAGTGATGCAGTTGTCGACAAATTTTTTTACGTATTTTGACATATTGTCAAACCAGTAGAAATCGTAAGTTTTATCCAATGTCTTTTCGAAACCTAAATGCATTATGGACTTATGAACTTGATTTATGATAGACCATCTTAAAGCTCGTGGTACCACTGGTAAACAACGTGTTCTCTTATTTCTTTGTATTTTTTGATGAAGAACTTCTGCCCTTAATTCATAGGTTTTCGCAATATCTTCGGGCAGAGAAAAGTTTTTAAAATGTTTAACAATTTCGATTATGTCCGAATCTCGACGTTGTTCAGCAATAAGCCAGTTGCTTAAAATTTCAGCTAAATTTAAACTTTTCTCCTCGACTATTTTTGCGGTTGTAGTAGACTTTTGTGAAAGAGGATTTCTCGATAAAAAGTCTACGTGTGCCGTTCTTTTCCCTTCTCTATACTGAATATCGAATGTGAATGACTGCAAATAAGCCCACCAACGCTGTGCTCTGGGGGTTAAATCTTGCTTATTTCTCGACGCCTTAAGCGAGTTGCAGTCAGTATAAACTACAAAGTTTCTGCCCAGCAAATAATGTCGAAAATGTTTAATGGCATTGACGACAGCTAAGGTTTCCAACTCGTACGAGTGATATCTTGATTCTGCCGATGAAGTAGTTTTGCTATAGTATTCTATTATGTAATAAAATTGCACCGTAGCCACTGCGTCTGTGTGCAATTCGATTGGATAATTAGGGTCAAAAATAACAAGGACTGGTTTGTCGGTAAGAGTGGCTATGACCTGTTTCCGTATCTGTTCATGCTCTGACTTCCAAATAAATTTGATTTTCTCTGCAGCTAAGAAATATAACGGTTTCATTAATTGTGAAAATCCCTTAATAAACTGTCGGAAATAGGATGCTAGCCCATTGAATTGTCGAAGTGAAGTGACTGACTGTGGAGGCGGAAGAGCAGTCAACGCTACAACTTTCTGTGGGTTTGGACGAATTTCACCCGCACTTATATTGTAACTCAAATATTGAACCGATGTTTTCAGGAATGAGCACTTTGTAAGATTGAATGAAAACCCAGCCTTTGTCAAAACATCTAGAACGATCTGTAATCTTTTTAGCGCCTCGCATTTTGTTGAGGCGCCTATCATGATATCATCCATATAGACGATGACAAAGGAATTTGCTAGATCCCCTAGCGCCTGTATTACTAATCGTTGAAAAACAGAAGGTGCGTTTTTGAGCCCAAATGGCATAGATAAGAACTCGTATTGTCCATCTGGAGTCACAAACGCCGTGTACTCGATAGAATCTAAAGTAAAGTAATTAACTCCTCCAAGCCTATTGATTTGATCTTGTATAAGTAGTAAAGGGTATTTATCAGCGACTGTATTTGAATTCAGCTCTCTAAAGTCAACACAAAGTCTGTCCGTACCATTTTTTTTTCTTCACTAATAATATAGGGCTTGCATAAGGTGAGCAGCTTGGCCTAATTATATTGCATTTTAGCAGTTCATTAATTTTGTCCCGAACCAAATCTCGCTCGCATGGACTTAAACGATATGGCCTTCTTTGCACCGTTTTTGTTGGATCAATCAACCTAATTTTCATTTCGCCAATTCTGACTTCAGTACTGGGATACCAGTTATAAACGAATTTGAGTACTTTGCCAACAATGAATGTGGTTCTACCCTATCCCGTCCCTCAAGCCCAGTACCAATATCGGCCGGCTCACCGCCGTCTTTGAGATTTTAAACTGGTTTGATGAAATGACAATATCAAGACCCTGATTCAACATCTCACGGCCAATTACAATGTCGTTTTACATGAAACAAAACTTCAACACAATAATCGTCAATTTTTACACTGCTCAACATTTGTACAGCACTACACACTCCATTGCTGCCGATACCCCTCAACATAACAATATTATTGAATCTTTTTCCAGAATATTTGATACTTAGCTTTTCTTTTATCAACGAGCATTCCGATCCCGAATCGAAGGTGATTTCAAAAATTTGGCCTCTATGGTTCAGGCACCCTTTTGGTACTGCAACGCTGCACTGTTCCACTCGCTTTTCCCGGTTGAATACCTTGTTCTTATCAGCTTCCTTCTTTGTACATTGGGTGTGACCCAATTCTCCGCACTTGTAGCAAGTTACATTTGATTTTTCATGGTGATGAACATCATGCCTGCCATGTCGGGTTTTATCAGTCGCGAATTGATTCTGTTGTTTCCTGAATTTGCATTCAGACATTTTATGGCCCGCTTTTCCGCAGAAATGGCACTCTATCTGTGATTGTTTTTGCCGTTTAGAATAAGTTTCAGACTGATGCTCCATAGTGCCGATTTTCCTTTTAATAAAAGTGAAAGCTTTTCGGACTGTAGATCGCTTCTGGTTCGAACATTTGATGTGAAACTTAAACGCTGCAATCGGTCACAAGGGTCACAGACACAGTAATCTCTTCGTTATCCATTTGGCGCCATTTCGTTGTTAGTTCGGTAACCATGCGGCTTGCATGAACGGCCAGACTCTCGCCATCAGTCGGTCGATTTGATAGCATATTAAGAAACATAGCGGCTGGTGTTTCTATAGTGTCGAAGCGTTGTATAAACAATTCTTTAAACTCGGGCCAAGTAATTTCAGCATAGCACACTTGCGAAAGCCATTGCGACGCACTTCCTTCTAAAGCTGAACTCAAAGCCATAACCAACGCACTGCTTCTCAATGTGTTTTCTTGTAAAATTATTTCAACAGTCGTGCACCACGATGATGCGTTGGCGCCTGGTTTGTCTGGGTTGAATTTGGGTAGATGATTGCCAGATCCCACTTCTAATGTCAGATCCTGATCGTTGTTGTTGTCTGTCATTGTACTAGCGCAACGAGTTTCGGCCTTGCACACACTCCAACTTCTGGTACGCAACTGCCTGCGTCTAATTCTCTACCTACTGTGCCTACTACCGAACCACGCTCGGCGACAGCGACACAACGCTGTCGCCTCGCTATACTTCTTAAAGCGACAACATGCAGGCAACGGTTGCCTGGCAACCACACAATATTCTAGTGAGATACCCGAAAATGTATATTCGCACACACACACACACACACATTCACAACCACGCAGTTTCAGTGCGCCGACATATGTATGTAGGTAACAGTAATGGAGTTTCACTCACTGTCAATTGCCAAAAACATCAAAACACTGTACAGTGCCTTGACTTTTGCACACCAATACTGCCCTACCCACTCACACCCAAATATACTGTGCTGAAAAAAGTGTCCCTACTCTAGAATAAGTGATTCATTTGCCGTTTTGAATGCATTCATGCAGTATATTTCGATGTGAGTGAGTAGGGTAGTATTGTTTGTTTTGATTAAGAGTGTTCCCACTCATTCCATAGTTGTACAGATGTTAATGAGTACACAAATTTGGTAAACAGTAGTCAACGCACTGCAGTGTTTTGGTGTCCAATTGACTTACTAGAACACACATACATACGAGGTGTGTTCAAAAAGTAAGGTGACTTTTCAAATTTCGCGGGCAACATATTTTCGATTATCGATTTCGATTATTGTTTTGTTATGGTGGTACACTCTTCCCTAACATCTGCACCAAGTTTCAATGGAATCCCCTCTTTTGTTTGGTTGTGAGAGGCGTAAAGGTTACAAGTTATTTTTTGCTATCGAAAAATATGGATCAAAGAATTTACATTAAATTTTGTGTAAAAAATAAAACTAAGTGCTCTGAAACACTTGAAGTGTTGACAGTAGCATACGGTAAAACTGTTTTGAGTAAAAAAATGTGTACAAGTGGTACAAACTCTTCCAAGATGGCCGGGAAGATGCCTCTGCACGACAAGTTCCATCAAATGTCAAAGTTTTGATCACTGTTTTCTTCGATTACCATGGCGTGGTGCATCAGGAATTCTTACCTTATGGTCGTACGGTCAATAAACAGTATTATCTGAAAGTTATGCGTCGTTTGCGAGAAGCAATACGAAAAAAACGTCCAGAATTGTGGAAAATCAATTCATGGCTTTTGCATCACGATAATGCCCCTGCTCACTCATCTTTGCTTGTGAGAGATTTTTTGGCCAAAAACAACACCACAATAATAGCATATTTACCGGATTTGGCCCCATGTGACTTTTTCTTGTTCCCAAAACTGAAGAGACCTATGAAAGGACGGAGATTTGCAACAATTGAAGAGATAAAGACTGCATCGCTAGAAGAGCTCAAGGCTATACCGAAAAGTGCTTTGAGGATTGGATAAACCGTTGGCATAAGTGTATTGTATCTGAGGGGGATTACTTTGAAGGGGACAACATAAATATTGATAAATAAATTAATAGTTTTTCTTGAAAATACAAAGTCACCTTACTTTTTGAACACACCTCGTATATGATTCTGATATGCATTTAAGTAATAAAAAGAATGCCATTTAACAATTGAGTTGTATTTTTCGTTTTGAATGTACATATTTATTATAAAATAAAGAATTTATTAATATTTGATTTACAACTCATTGCTGTTAAAGTTTTTAACTCATTGTTTTTAAGTTATAAATAATTGAATGAAGAAACATTATTTTATTTACCATGCCTTTCTGGTGACAATTTTCGATCGTTTTTCGTTAGTTAAATTTTTGGCAACAGAAAACACCCTTTCCGATTCTGCACTACTCGCAAGAGCTGTTACTCGCAAGAGCTTGCAGCTAATTTAAGAAGGCAAAGGAAAATGGTCTTAATTAATTGATCACCACAGCAGTAAATCAAAATCTTCTGTAGCGTACTTCTCATCTGCACAGTTGTATTTAGTTAACTCACAATCTGTACAGTGTTAAAAATAACACTAATGTAGTACTCACGAAAAGTACAACCATATACTGTGCTTACACAAAGTGATTACACTAACAATGTTGTGCTATCTGATTCTGGCCTATAGAGTAAAGAATGGATGCAGTGTTTTTAGGAAACACTACACTACTGTACAGATCTGATATGCTACAAATGAGTACCTCATGCATAAGACTACTGTAAAGGTTTAGGAATAAAGGAGAGAAAGTTTAGAGACCCTAAACGGAATGTTAAATTTTAGAAGACAGGTGCTGGCTGTCGATTTTACCATTGATAAGGTTAGTGACGAAGGCGACACTCAGCATACTCTTAGGGTTTAGCAACGATGATAACTTGATTAAGATAAGTTTAAAATCAGACAGAAGACGGATACTTGCTTCCCAATTTTGATCCCTAAAAGAAAAAATGGGAAAATTTTTCTATACTGATAAAATGTGGTCTTGATGAACCCCGTATTGGCGACTCCAGACACATGAACCATAGAGCTTTAGTTATATAAAAGTTGTTACATTTTTTTGACCATCTTTTAATAAGGCAAGCACACCCTTGGTTTTATTAACCATAGCCGATATATGGTCGGTAAATTTAAGGTTGAAGTCTAATAGGACACCTTGGTCGTTAGCCTGAGTTTATCTTTCTAGAATCTAGATAGTCCCATAGAGAAAATAAGTGGCCTGGATAGGGCTTAAGCGATAGAATGACATAAGTTTGCATTTTGACCCATTAAGTTTTAAGTCTTTTGCAGAACACCAATTTTGGAAATTGTCCAGATCTGACTGAAGCTTATATTGGGCAGAGGCAGAAGATTTATATTAAAGACACAGCTTAACGTCATCTGTGTACTCGAGAGTACGGTGAAGCAAAAAGCAAGTCATTAATGAAAATGGTAAAAAGTAGAGGTCGGAGATGGCTTCCTTGAGGGACTCCAGATGTAGCTCGAACTAGATGTAGAAGAACAGATCAATAAAAAGGAAGCGTTGGGTTTTTCCAGAAAGGTAGCTGAATATCCACGCAAGAACGTTAATAGGGAATCCTAGAAGATCAAAGTTTCTTAAATAGAGTCAAGGGTTTATAGGATCAAATGCTTTGCTAAAGTTAGTGTAGATGACGTCTGTTTGAAGGGCATTTTGGAAGCCATCAATTACAAATGATGTCAGCTCCAACAAGTTGGTGGTGGTGGAGCGACGCCTGATAAAACCATGCTGGCATGGAGAAATGATTGAGCTACAGAGGTGTTGCAGATGAGGAGTTCTAATTTTTTCAAATAGCTTTGGAATTGCTGACAATTTAGAGATGCCTCTATAATTGGTAGCATCAGATTTTTTCCCTTTTTTATGCAGGGGAATTATAAAGGATTCCTTCCACATATGGGGTATCGAGTATTGACGTTTTCAGAGATAAGGTGAAAAGCTTTCCTCCCCTTATTTCTTAACTTTTGTAGGTCCCGCGGAAAAAAAAAATAACTGGTTGTAGGTTGAGTATAAGAGTTAGACTTGTTTTCATAAGCAAGATAAGTAACTCTAAAAGGGAATACAGAAAAAGAGCAACAACAAATAGTAAAGCTCTGCTTTGCTTGGATTAAAATTAAAAAATATTAATTTACCATCAAATATATCACTGCACACGCGTAAGCGAGACAAAAATTGTTAAAAATTTAAAATGTATTTATATAAAACGCCCGTTTGATCGCAAGGTAGGCAAAATAATAAAATAAACGCAGAGCGCATAAAATAACACGTCCGTTCGCTTTGAAAGGCAAAAGAGATACGACGAGGTGAGATTCATATAAATTTTTTAGTTAAAAACGCTAAAAGCGCGAATGTTGTGTCGTTAAGTAATGTTATAGTTATAGGATGTAAGTCGATATATCCGATATTTGCTCTATGTTAATGCAATAGAAGCTGCTATGTAACAGCAAGGGAATATCGGCTGCGAAGTTTGATTTCCATTCTTGTTTTTATGTTCATAATGTAATAAACTTATATTCCTTTTTACCTTTTCATACCTTTTAAGGTTTTTTTTGACAAAAAAAGAGGCACTATATAAAAATATTTACCCCATCGATGATTACCGCCAAAAGAAGTACTTCCCACGCCGCTACTTCGCCAGCCAGTAATATCGGATCCGCTTAAACTTCCGCTAGTAGAAGGGCAATCCCCAGATCCGTCTTCATTGCGTGTTCGCCTCCAATTCTCCATATTACGAGAATGACTGGAAAACTCTTTTCGTGGACTTGAACTTGGTGTTACACTCCAATCCAAACTTCCCAAACCGCTAGCAGAAGTATTACCCATAACTGAATCACCAGTTCCGTTACGATCAGACCAATTACGTTCAGCCTACAAAATAAAATGTAACAGAGTATAATGTTTACCCTACTTACTTTACCTTTGCAGATATAGACGTTGCACATTCATCATAAGGAGCCCCAGGACGCTGATAAATAGGATGATAAGTGGATTTTCCCCGCGTCCGACCCCGATCAGCTGTTCCACCTCTTCCATTACCCCGAGAGGTACTTCCAAATCCGCCGGGTGAGCGTTGCAGCCAGCCCGGTCGAGACTGCAGACAAAAAAAAAACATAAGCGTATAAACCCGTACGCGACACTAGACTTACGTTGTTTCCGAGAGAAGAATTATCCTCATCAGAGCTTGGTGTCAGCGCCAGTGGATATTGCACCTTCTCAACAAAAAGCTTTTTAAAAGATGGTAGTATTTGTGGCAACAAACAATTCCGATCAAATAAGGAAAGCATCTCCTCACGACCATATCGATATTCAGGAAAGAGATTACGCGAGGCAGTTGCCGTCGTATTGTTGATATTGTGCAGGGCAAGAGAGCTATTTTGTCCTCCACTATTAACATAAGCACTGGAAGAGCTTGGGGGCTCGGATGACATATTGCGCAACCATCCCGGACCAAATTTCATCGAGTCTGTCATTTTTAGTAGCCTCTTATTCTCTTTTGTATGCTGACGCTAAGTTCAAAGAACAAAATAAATCACCTTTTCATTAAAATTAAGAAACACTTTTTTTGTTCAAATAATATGTAAAATATATTTAAAAGTAAAATAGTATGCCAGCTCAATTGTAGGGAAATACAAATTATCTGGAACTTTGCAATAATCAGTAAAATCTTTGGCGGGTGCAAATTATCTTATACAAATCAATAAGCCAGGTATAACATAACCTGCAAATTAAATTGAAACAATACAAATACACTTTTTACATGCACCATAACTTAATGTACAAAATATGTACATATGTATGAGTAGGGTATTCCACTTTTAAATACATTGTATGTTTGATCGTACATATTTTGTTATAACTAATTTTATTTAATACATTTCAGTGCGTTTAAATATTAAAAACAACATTCATATTCATTTATATACAATAAACATCGAAACCATTAAATATGTACATTCATACAAAACATGAATATACAAACTTCCGTCACAAATTTTGTATATTCCAGAAATGCAATCACACATAAATATTTCTTTCTATATGTCCTTAGACAACCTAAATTATATGAAAAATGTCCTACCCAAAACGTTTTACACGTTAAACCAATATATTTTAGCAAAAATCTTAAACCACGATTACACAAGGCAAAACAATGTGCCTGTTTTAATGTTAATCTAAAACGAAAACACTCGGTAATAACATTAAAAGATAAACCATATTTACACTGTTCATAGATTTTTTTAATAGCTATCGTGAATATGGGTTATCTTTATTATTTCAAAGGTATGATGTCTTCAATTAAACTATATTGTCTAAGAATAACTCAAATTTTTCTTTTATACCAATATTTTTAATGGAAATAGGAAATTCAAAATTTGGTTTTTTGTTATATCAACTTTTGAAAATTTTTAAATTTATTTGACATAAAAAAGTTTGATCATATACAGAGTAGGTTTAGTTAATTATTATATCCTTACCCCACATATATTCATATATAAAAAACTTGAAAGCAATCTGTTTATGTCCACTCCGCAGCTAACAACTCCCCATTAAAATCTTCGAGGTTAAACTATAAATTTCTTCAAATGTGGTGAAATGAGGAATTTTTAGGTGTATTGCCTGAACTAGGAAATTATCTATTTATAACATATATTTCAAATCTTGAACACGTGTGAGCATTCTTCGTAGCTCTATGGATATTTAAATTTTAATTCCAAAAATAAGCCACAGAAGGATTAGATAAATTTACAAATAATTGATGTAAAACGTTGGAGTAAGACAGCATAAAACAAACATTGCCTAGTAAAAGCACCAATAAAAAATACTCTTTTAAACGTTTAGACCCGGGCTTGGGCTTTGAAAGTGTTAACTCTTCAATCTGTAATGTTAACATTAGACTGTGTTATGCATAATAAGAAATTGACTTATTTGGAATATGTTTCATTAAAATCCTTTTAATATTGATACTTTTATATATTGTATTTAAACCAAACTTTCCCCTTATTTGTATGTATTCAATTTATTTATGATACCGACGGCGGCTGTCAACAGGTGAGCACTGCTGTACTACTATAAGCTCCCTATTCTCCCGCTCTGTTCATGTGTAATTACTTTATCACCGCTTAAACTCAGCGCTTGCTCTTCAAGAAATCCTAGTGTGCGTGGCTTTGGTTCTTCGGGTGCCGCGATGTCCCCTATGGCATCACTACCAGTGACGCCACAGCCCCAATTGATGCATACCCCTGTAAAACCCACTGGGAACATTAGGTCCGGACCCCCGGCACCGACTGGTATCGCAGTCCTACAAGCTGCGAGACCAAAGCCCCTAAAGGTTGTTCCTCCAAAGAAACAAATATTTGTTTCACGGCTTGCCCCTGATACTTCAGAGATCGATATCTCGGCTTATATCAAAGCCAAAACAAAAGCCGAAATTAAGGTGGAGGACATCTCCAAATTTAAATTTGCATTCTCGAGGCGCACATCATCCTTTAAGATATGTGTGCCTTTGTCGATGTTTGAGACGGTATGTTCGCCTGGCTTCTGGCCAGACTACATATTCGTTCAAGAACATCAGCCGAGAAACGTTAAAAAAAAAATACCAGGCCTGCGGGAGTCAAACTCCCCAAAGCCACACCAACTGACCAGCCAACTTCTATTTTAAAAAACTAACAAACTTCGTTACTCTTACCTATCAGAATGCTGGGGGCCTTCGTAGTAAGCTCCCTAGGCTATACTCTGATAGCTTTTCCTTTGCATCTCAGGTTATTGTCTTCAGTGAAACCTGGTTAAAGCCGGAGATCCTTAGCTCCGAAGTTTTCCCAGACAGGCACACCACTTTCAGACGCGACCGACCTCTCCAAAGAGGCGGAGGAGTACTAATCTCAGTAGACTCCTCTTTCCATTCTGAAGAGGTCAAGTTGCAAGAGTTTGGTAATTTAGAATTTCTTTGCGTTAAGATCACTTTGTCCGATCAATCGCTGTTTATTACCTGTTCATATATACCGCCTTCATCCGAACCGCCTACTTACTGGCATCATTTGTCTGCTATCCAGTCGGTTTTTAATCTTATGTCCGATAGCGACCAGCTGGTGGTTCTGGGTGACTTTAATATACCAGAACTCACTTGGTCAAATATCGATAACGTTACAGCTTTATCACTTTCTTCACACCATGATTTTACTGCGGGCATGTTTGACATGTCTTTAGGTCAAATTAACCATGTCAGAAATTCTTTAGGTCGGCTTCTATACTTATGTTTTGTGTCTGATCCAGATGGAATCACCCTTTCCAGAGCCCTGCCCTTGGTGACCCCAGAAGATCCATATCATCCTACGCTTGAGGTTTCAATCGAAACCATTGCCTTAGTTAAACCTCATAGCGTAGGTAATAGAATTCGCTGCTTTAGTAAGGCTGATTTTAAAAAGCTCAATAACTTAATTCTTTCCTTTGATTGGTCTGATCTTTTGGCATGCAACGATATAAATATCGCCTTAGAATATTTTTATAGGAGTTTGAATAGTTGTTTTGACTCTTGTGTGCCATGGAAGTATCCGTCCGTTAAAGACAACCCCCCCCTTGGTTTACAAGGAGCCTAAATAATCTTAAACATATTAAAAATAGACTTTTAAACAAACATAAAAGAACCGGCTGCAATCTAACTTTTTCAAGGTACTTAGTAGCTCGGTCGAACTTTACCGTGCATAACGCTGAATGTTATAGAGATTATATTCGCCGTTGTCGGGTTCAGTTTACTCAGGACCCGAAGCAGTTTTATAATTTCGTAAACACAAAGCGGAAACATGTATCTTCTCCTTCCTTGCTTTCGTTTGAAAATTCTTTTGCGAATACAGATCAGGGTATTGCAGATCTATTCGCAAAATTTTTTCAAACAACGTATTCACCTTGTAATACTTCCGATCAGCCCCACACATATGAAATTCATTCAGCCAATCTTATCTTTGGTCCATCTCTCTCCGAGCGTAGTTTGTTATCGGCTCTTTTAAAGGTTAAACCGGTACTTTCACCAGGTCCCGATGGAGTACCAGGCTGTGTGCTAAAGAATTGCGCTGAGTCATTGTGCAAACCTCTTTCAAAGCTTTTCACCTTATCTCTGGAAACGTCGATATTTCCCCTTATGTGGAATGAATCCTTTATAATTCCCCTGCATAAAAAAGGGAAAAAATCTGATGCTACCAATTATGGAGACATCTCTAAATTGTCAGCAATTCCAAAGCTATTTGAAAAAATTATTACTCCTCATCTGCAGCACCTCTGTAGTTTAATCATTTCTCCATGCCAGCATGGTTTTTTTAGGTGTCGCTCCACCACCACCAACTTGTTGGAGCTGACATCATTTGTAATTGATGGCTTCCAAAATGGCCTTCAAACAGATGTCATCTACACTGATTTTAGAAAAGCATTTGACTCTGTAAACCACTCACTCCTTTTGAGAAAACTCGATCTTTTGGGATTTCCAACTAACCTTCTTACGTGGATTTCCAGTTATCTTTCTAGAAGAACCCAACGTGTCCTTTTTAATGATGTATTCTCCTGCCTAGTCCGAGCTACATCTGGAGTCCCTCAAGGAAGTCATCTCGGGCCTTTACTTTTTACCATTTTTATAAATGACTTGCCTTTTGCGTTACCGAACTCTCGTGTACTTTTGCTCTTAGGGGTCTAACCTGGGATGCAAGTATTCAACTTCCGTCATATCATAGCAGACTACTTTTAATAAACTTACCATCCCTACTAAACCGTAGGACTATGCTGGGTGTAGTTTTCATCAATAACCTTATTAATGGTGAAATCGACAGCCAGAACCTTTTAAGTCTGTTAAAATTTAACGTTCCTTTTAGGGCCTCTCGAACTTTCCTCCCCTTATTTCTTAACTTTTGTAGGTCAACATATGCCCAGCATGACACTTTCAGGGTACTATGTTCTGACTACAATAACCTCTATCAAATCATTTCACAGAACTCTTGCATGAAATCCTCGATTCTTTCCCACTTAAGAGAGCAACAATGTAACTCTTCCTCGTAACCTTTTTAAAAAATACGTATTCCTCGTCTCGGATCTATCCCCGCGATTCGATCCGTACGATAAAAAGGTTTTGCAGCTTTAATATTTGATTGGCTGTGGAGAAAAGACATACCAAAGAGGCGGCCGAACGGGCGAAGTAAATTATTATATAGTGTGTGACATAAAGAGGGGAGCGATGCATTTTGACGTCACAAGTGACGGTCTTATCGACAAAGCTTCAGCGGCACTTCCTGTTTTGCGTTTGCAAGACGCGACTTCCTCCCCCGTTTCTGCACTTTTAACTAAATTTTTAAGGGTCGCAGGCTAGTATGTGCCTAGTATGTGTTGGTGGTTCTCCTCCGCCGAAATACGGGGTCCATTTATGTCTTCCACTTGATCGCCGCCGCTACAATCAATCCACCCTAGGCAAGAATTCTCTAGTGACGAACATCAGGGGGCACATGAATTTTGCCAGCACAAGGAGCTCGTAAAATAAGCTCGCTCCGACAAAACATCTACTTGCTGAGAAACTCAGAAGTTCTGATCTGCAATTTTCCAACTGACAATATTTCATGCGATGCTGCGCTGAGGATCCGATATGCTGCGGGTAACGAAGGTTGCGAATTGAGCAGAGTATCGCAACCTTCGATTGCATGTATATAGGTATCGAAGTCCTGTTTGTTGCAAACTGAGTGTCGCCTGTTTCAGAAACTTTTATCGAGGCGAAAGCTGGAGTTAATTAGCCAGCCGAGAAGTGATCACCTGAGAGCCAGTCCTGGCCAGCACCTGGCAGGGAACAAACAGACCAGAGCTGTTTCTGACCAGTACGTTGGCGGTGGCTAAATGCGGCGCAACGTCACGTCAGGAACCAGTCGACAGGTGGGTTGTCGCGCAGCGGCTGGGTTGAGGAATCTGAAAGGCTCCTTTTCTTGGTTGATGCCTTAAGCGGGATCAGTAAAATGCAGCAAGTCGTTGTGTCTTAGCCCGCACGTACAAAAATTAGCAGAACCGCACAGACGCGTCAAATGCCATCCGCTGAGGCATTTACGATACAAGTCCGCACGACGAACTTCCTCTAAGCAGCCCCATCTGACAAACTTCGAAGCCTAGGGCAGGAGGTAATCGCAGGCTGCATAAGATGCAGCCAGACTTGGGACGTCTGGTGATGCAGAAGGAAGATCTGCCATGGGTTGCATGGCTATCGACACTCTTCAAAACTCGACATCGCCTCTTTAAAAACCTGGCCATGGATTCCCATGTCGGGATGTCGTCTGCAATCTCCTTTTTGCCTGAGTCGAAAGGTCCAGGTTCTACAAATCAACCTGCGCGATAAAGCGGCCGGCAATTTCCTGCGTGGTTCCCATGCTGTTTAGCGCCCTCATATGATAATTAATCCTGCCCAATATTCGCGCAGCTATGTCGCCGATGCACTTCCCTCAATTCTTTAATAAGGGATGTCAATGACATGCGCCTGGAAGGTGAGGCGCCGGTTGGCATCACTCAAGCAGGATCTAAGCCGAGTTATGAACGGGTTCGTGTCCACCATGGTTGAGAGCATAAACCTAAACTCAACCAATTCGACATAGCCTTCACTGAATGTATGATGAAATCAACTCATCCAACTCTGCAAGACGGATATTTAGCAAGGCATCCTGCAGGTTTCCAATAGAGGCAAGCAACGGCTGCAAGCCCTGTAAGTCGCAAATCTGTTGCACTATGCTGTAGAAAGCTCTTCTAGTCCGGAGCAGACGATTGCATGGACTCGCAGAACGGATTCATCTTCATTGACGGGTAGTTTTGCCGAATTCATTTTTGACGACAGGCGGCATTGTTTTGTCCACTGCGAGAATGCTATATAGCGATATGCAGCAAACTAAGCGAGCACAAGAACAAGCTTCGCTGTTAATATTAATGTAAATATAATAATATAAAATTTTTAAGCCCGGAAAATATTCGACTTTCCACGCAAGATCAAGTCGGGGTCACCAATGTTCAGTCACAGAGCTTTTGCTTTCCATTTTTAGAAATTAGAAAAGCAAAGGGTTATTTTTGCATCAATAATGTTGAATTATTATGATAAATAAAGACGCGATAGCGCATATGCAAAGGTGCCACCGGTAAAAAAAATACTAGACGGCAAGCGTAGGCAGCCCATCGACTGAGCGGACGATATACTTAATATATATTAGACATAAAAAGAGGATTTTGACCTCACAAGCTTCACCGGCTTCACTAACTGTTTTGCGGCTGCAAGACTCCACAATTTTATTAAAAATAACCGCAAAATCAAGGATTTTTTTGTAGATAAAACTTCTAGAGAAGTTAAACTCTAGGTTAACGCTCGAACCTTTTTTTTTTGTTTTAAATTAGTTTTGTTTGGATGGGCAGAGTTAGATGACAACAATAATATATACAGTATTTAAATTACAGCTTTGGATGCTATTCATAATAATTTAAACGTTTTTTTTATTTTTTTTATGTTTTTTTATACTTTTATTTATTTATTTTATTTTATTTATTTCAGTACTATTTATTAATCACGCCATCACGTTCACGCCATTGTGTACCGTGGAAATATCCGTCCGTTAATGAAAATCCCCCTTGGTTTACAAGGCGCCTAATTAATCTTAAACAAATTAAAAATAGACTTTTAAACAAATTTAAAAAAACTGTCTGCGGTTTAACTTTTTCAAGGTACTTAGTAGCGTACTTCACCGTGCATAACGCTATATGTTATGTAGATTATTTTCGCCGTTGTCGGGTTCAGTTTACTCAGAGTCTGAAGCAGTTTTATAATTTTGTAAACACAAAGCGGAAACATGTATCTTCTCCTTCCTTGCTCTCGTCTCAAAATTCTTCAGCGAATATGGAAATCGCCAATGCAGTCCCGATGGAGCACCAGGTGCTAAAGAATTGAGCCAAGTCGTTGGGTAAATCTCTTTCAAAGCTTTTTATTTTTTTCTCTCGAAACGTCAAAATTTCTCCATATGTGGAAGGAATCCTATATGACTCTCTCTGCCAAATAAAGGCATCTTTTAATTGTCCGCATTTTCATAGCTTTTTGAAAAAATTATTACTCCTCATCTACAACAACTCTGTAGCTCAATCATTTCTTTATGCCATCATGGTTCTATTAGGTCCACCACTACCAACTTGTTGGAGCTGATATCAATTGTCATTAATGGCTTGGAAAATGGCCTTCAAACAGATGTCATTTACACTGACTTTAGTAAAGCATTTGACTCTGTAAAGCATTTCCAGTTATCTTTCTGGAAGAACCCAACGCGTCCTTTTTAATGATGTGTTCTCCTGCCTAGTCCGAGTTACATCCGGAGTCCCTTAAGGAAGCCATCTCGGGCTTAACTTTTTACTATTTTCATAAATGACTTGCCTTTTGCTTTATCGAACTCTTGGGTACTTATACACGCAGATGACGTTAAATCTTCCTCTGCCCAGATCATTCCGATCTGGACCAAAAATTGGTGTACCTAAATTGGTGTTCTGCAAATGACTTAAACTTAATGGGTCAAAATGTAATCTTATGTCATTCTTTCGCTTAAGCCCTATCTCGGCCACTTGTTTTCTCTGTGGGACTGCCCTAGAAAGATTAACTCAAGTTAACGACCTAGGTGTCCTATTAGACTTTAAGCTTAAGTCTACCGACCATATTTCGGCAATGGTTAATAAAGCCAATCAATAAATATTAATTTACCACCAAACTTAATACTACATACGCGTTAGCAAAACGGAAATTGTTAAATTCTTTTAAATAGTTTGTTGAGCTACCAAAATTTTAGTAGCAGTTTCCCAGATTCCAATAATCAATTATAAAAATTTCACTTCAGCGCTTTATTCAGGGTTATTTAACTGCGGCGGAGGGTCAACGGCAATTCTCTCGACTCAAGCTTCCAATCTCTACCATCACAGCAAAGCCAGCGGCAACCAAAGATCCAAAGCTGACAAGCCTTTCCATACCGGCGCCCGAAAAACAAAAGCCGGCCACGCACACTAGGCCTTCTTGTACAGCAAGTGCTGAGCTTTAGCGGTGATAACCAGATCGGAATAGGAAGGTTAGACAAAGGGGTTGCTTATCGCCCAGTGATGGGCTCCTATTGACTGCCACTGTCGCAATCATAAGCCTTAACTTACTATTTGCAAATGATGGGGAAATTCTGCAGTAGTCACAAGTCCCAGCATACTCCCCCCGTTGGAAGTCCATCTTTCAACAACAACTAGTGGAACTGGGGACCAGCATCTTTCCTGACCGCACATGTTGGGTTCGTATCTCTCCGACATCAGACTGAAGGCCCACAGACAGGAGACCGAGAAGGACCATAGCCCAAACCATCATGCTAAGAATGAAGGACAGATAAATTAAAGACAGCTCTGTCATCCCCTTACTCTTCCTCCTTCTTGCACGATTAGCGACTCGGACCGGTGCAGATCTCTTGGCCGGAACAGTCGGAAGCTTGGCAGAGCTCTCGGGAGCAGCAGCAGTGGCGATCGGCTTCTGGCGGGCATCCTTGGCGAAGGCAGGTTTGTTGGCAGCCGCAGCAGGAACAAGAACGGATCCGGAAGAGAGAACGATTTTGAATTTAGTCAGCAGGGCCAGCAACAAGGGCTGGTAAGGCCGTCCCAGAAACGCATATTTTGACTAGTGCAGCCGGATCGGCAATCACAAATGGGCAATCACTACACCAGGAGTATCAGCCGGCATCAGGATGGATGGAATAGCAGTCGTCGTCAAGGCAAAGGCGGAAGTGGGCAATGCAGCAACAGGATCTACAGCAACCATGTTTGAAGACGCTGCCAAAATAGGAGCAGCAACATCGGGAACGGTGTCTGATGTGGAGGCGGCTACGGAAACGCATCAGTAACCACGAGTGGGCCGCCGGCTACAACAGGAGCATCAGCCAAGATCAGAATGGCTGGAGCAGCAGACTCCGATGACAAAACCGAAAGGGCAAACAGAGCTGGTGCAGTGGCGGTCGCGGCAGCAAACTTATCGCCAGCAAACTATTCTGTCCGAAGCAGCTTGAATGACGTTCGCCGGACAACAGCCGGAGCCTGGATAGCTGGAACTACGGCCGGCAGCCAAGTCAGAGGCGGAAATGGACTTCAAAATTGCACGAGCAACAACAGGAACAAGGCTAGCGGCAAGAACAGGTTTACACATGAATTCCGAGACAATCCCCTCGATCGGTACATCTGATTCAACAATAACCTCAGGTCCATCAGCTAGATCGGGCAGAAGCAACAGCAACATCAGGAACGGTTACAGCATCAGGAGCAGGGCCTGGAGCAACCGTTACATCATCAGCAACTGGGATTGAACATTCGTCGACAATAGGAGTAGCATTCTTTAAGCGACGTTGGGAGAGCAGCAAAGACGGGAGCTGAGTATGATGTGGTGCTAGGAACAACGGCCGGGATTGAAGCAGCCTCCAGATTCTGTGGTTTCCTTGGTTTCAAACTCAGTTGAAGACGGATTACATGGCGCCAGCTTAGCGCATGAAGAGCGCATAACGGGCATTGGCACAAGTTGAGGACAATTTTCGACATTGCTGGGAATTCTAACGGCAGTACCGCAGACGACGATCAAAAGTTGAGCGCATGGGCGGTCAGAGCGGTTGCCAACTTTAGCACTAATTTCCCAGCTTACTGCACTATACATCACTCGAGGACTCTTAATTTCGTCGTCGCATAAATTCTCCAAAGTAGTGAAGCAGCGTAAGCTCCATGTCAGCCGACTTCCTAAAAACTCCAAGCAGATATGCCAGCTCCTTGTGCACAACATTGGTCTTTCTCCACAGAAAGTCTCTCCTGCCCGATTGGATAAAAATAGCAGCTGCATCATTAATTTCTTGGCGTGTTTAAAGCGACGAACAAGTGGACCAAAGAATCGTGACAAATATATGCGAATAGCAGAACCCGAATAAAGCGAAGGCGAATTTGGAATTGATTACGCAATTGGGAAAACGTGCCAATAAAAGTGTGAAAGCCTGGCCAGGAAGTGTCAGGAAAATCACGTGGGGGTCACTAATGTTGAGCTACCAGCGTTTACCAAAACGCTAGTAGCAGGCAGTTTTCCAGATTTCAATAAAACAACTCGTCAATTTCACTTCAGAACTTTATTCGGGTTATTCTACAGCGGCGGAGGGTCAATGACAGGAGGTCTGCTTGGCGCGATGCAATTCACTGATTCTGATTTCAAAAAAAGCTTTTTGTTTTGCCTCATCTTTTACCCCAAACTTTAAGAAAGTTTGGACCCAACCTATGGAGAGCAACATAATTCCTTAAGAGACCAGCTAAAAGAATACAATTAATAAAAATAGCAATGGAGAATAGTGTAGATTCGACGACTAAATATTCAAAGCTTATGCTAATCACTTACACTCTGTGTTTCAGCCAAATGATATTCCTAATGAAACAACAGAATGAGAAATAGAGGGTTTTTGACTTCTCCAACTAACCAAATGAGCCTACTAATACGTCGCATCCAAATGTCCTTCTGCCCGATGGGATTGACGAAGCCGCTGCACCATTCATTGCGCGCTGTGTCCAAAGCGAGGAACAGTTGACCAAAGAATCGCGGCAAATATAAGCGAATATCGGAACCCGAATAAGGCGGACGCGAATTTGCAATTGATTACGCAACTGGAAAAACGTACCAATAAAGTGTGAAAGCCTGGCCAGGATGTGTCAGGACAATTACGTCGGGGTCAGCAATGTTAAGCTACCGTTTTAGTAGCAGGCAGTTTTCCAGATTCCAATAATCAATTCGACAATTTGCGGCGGAGGGTTAACGGCAAGAGGTCTGCTCGGCGCGATGCAATTCTATGAAGCCACATCCAAGCCAGCAGCAACCAAATAGCAAAGCTGCCAAGCCTTTGCATAGAGGCGCCCGGAGAGCCAAAGCCGGTCACGCACACTAGGCCTTTCTTGAACAGCAATCTTAAAAAAAAAAAATTATTACGCACATTCTATGCTATTTCACAATTTTGGCAAATCATAATACCAATCCTTTCTACGCGCCTACGAACAGACCTTACTCAGCAGCAGAGTATGTCTCTTTCCCTGAGCCGCTGTGTGTTCTAAGAACCATTAGCGACGTCGTGTCGCTTTTCATTACATGCATCCACAATGGTCAAACTAACCATTCTATGCCACACATATACAGTGGGCTAATTTACCATTCTACGACACGGCCTTCCTAACAAACCACACGTCCTCGTGTTGTAGATCTAGGACGAGATTTTCTCAGTTATCGCCAAGTTTTATTAACCATTTCCTTCTTTAACTTTTATTTATATAAAGTTTAAACTTTTATACAAAACAATAAAATTAGTTTCACAATACCATTACATTAACTTCTGTAATTCCATAATGATGTGTAGTTATTCTTACCGATTCCCGATCATGGCGCGATCACTACTGACTCCCGCCACAGCAAGTCCTCCTACTATGGTGCGGTCAATTGACCACCGTCATAACAATTCCATTTGTTATGGTACTGTCTCTATCTATATACTGTCTATATCGATTGACCCCCGCCATAACAATTCCATCTGTTATAGTGTGGTCTCTATACCCCCTCTTGGGATTCCAAAGCAACTGCTGTGCCTTCTTTATCTCTATTTCTTTTTTGAGAGTCAGATGCATATCCTCTTGAGTCATCTTATTCTTCATAAATTTCTTTACTTAATTCTCAATTGGGCAATGCCCTTAAAAACTCATATGCACTTATAAGTTATTTTGCTTGTTAAAGACTTTAAAACAAATATATCGCCATCTAGTTCTTTCATTATTTCGAACGGACCTTTAAATTTCGGATCAAGGTTAGTTTGGTGACGCTCTTCTTTGTCTCCTACATTATATCTTTTTATCTTTGCTTTATTCTAATCATATCTAAGTTTATCATAATGAGCATTAGCATTCCTTGGCTTGTTTTCTTATAGACTCTCTATCATTTAAATTATCATCTTCTTCACCTATTGGTAACAAGCAGAGAGGTCTAGATTCTTTACCTATTCGTATTTCTAATGGACTGAACTTCGTGACTCGATTGGCGGCGCAATTCATTGCCAATTGTACTTCAGTTAAAGTATCTTGAAGGAGGACTGCTGTTAAGATACTTTTAAGTGTACTCATTATACGCTCTACATGCCCGTTTGCCCTACTCGCCCCTGTAACAATTAAGTGTAGCTCAATCTTTTGAGACGAAAAAAATTTACGGAATCCTGAGCTTTCAAAATTACGACCCTGATCCGCTATAACGCGCTTAGGCCCACCAAACAAACACACGACGGCTTTAACAGATTCGATTGAAAATTCAGTATTAATATTTAAGGTGAGATGTAAGCTGAGGCTGCTTTAACAGATTTGATTGAAAATTCAGTATTAATATTTAAGGTGAGATGTAATTAAACAAATTTCGTGATCGCATCTACGAAGACAATTACCTATTCCACTCATCTTTCCGGTTATGTCTATATGTACTATGTGCCACTGGAGGTCTACCTTAGGAATCAAATTTAATTCAGATTGAATTTTTCCAACTGGTGGCTTAGCTAATTTGTAAGTGATGCAATTTTCAATAAATCTACAAACATACTTTGACATTTAATATTTTCTCCCAAGCTAGATGCATAAAAGGTTTGTGAACGTGATTAATCACTGCCCATCTAAATGCCCCAGGGATTACAGGCAAACATTTAGTCTTACCATTTCGTTATATCTTTCTATATAAAACTTATTTTTATTAGTTAGTTATTTTTGAACTTAGCTAGTATATCTGCTACCACGGAATCACTGTGTTGTTCAGAAATCAAAGAATTGTCTGTTACCACCCTTCCTGTGTTCTATGTCGAAGTCAAACGATCTGTATATACGACAAATTTACGTTCTGCAAGTGGTGGCGGAAATGTCTGATACTATTAACTACTGCTAGCGTTTCTAACTCGTACAAATAATATTTGGACTCAGCAGGGGATGTGCAGTTAATAATAATACATGGGATTTCATTATTTTAATAAAGCATTGATTTTGCATCGGTGCGCAATTCTATTGCATGTTTCGGGTCGAATAAAGTCAACACGGGTGCCTGCGTCAATACTGTTATAATTTATGTGCCAGTGATGTCAATGCTCTTATTATGGCCTTCTGAAAACAGATGGTGCATTTTTCAAGCCAAAGGGCATGGTCAAAAACTCATACTGACTCCATGCCCTTTGGCTTGAAAAATGCACCATCTGTTTTCAGAAGGCCATAATAAGAGCATTGACATCACACATCCACACAAAGACAATCTGTGCCATTTTTCTTTTTACTAACATCATTGGGCTGGCGAAAGGTGAGCAACTTTGACGGATAATATTTGTTTTTAACAACTCATAATCAGTTAAAGTCACCATATCTATCATTTTCGTTTTATAAATTTGAAATTTATCAGCGTCTACCATTACGCCAAAGCCTTGGCTAAGAGTCTCTAGACCAACTAACACATCGTATTTCAAATACTTGTTTAAAATTACGTGTAACAAAATCTCGAAGCAGTATTGTTCAATATTTATATTACATAAAACTGGTTGAGTGCTATAAATTGCATTGTTACGTATATCATTGAGTTTTAAAACATTATTACCTCTTTTCCCTTTAAATTTACGGAAACACTTTCCCTGTCCAGCGAGCATTCTGCACCAGAATCAAAACAAAATGGAACAGACTCACCGAATGCCTTTTTAATAATATTTAAATTCAAATATTTAATAACTTAATTACCCAAGTTGGGAGAATTTCGCGCGTAAGCTCCGTTTGTTACCATTTAAATAGGAAAAATATATAATAACCTACATACCTAAGATGGGACTATTTCCCGCGTAAGCTCCGTTTGTGTGCAAGTGCAGGTCAATGCACTTTGACGAACCGAAAGTTGACTCTCATTGTACCTTCGCCGTGGATCAGGAAAAGCTACTGCCCATAGAGCCAACGACCCCGGCTGTGGCCGCTGCTGCAATTCCAACTGCAGAAGTTCACAAAGTTCGACAAACGCGCTTGGGAAAATGATCAGCACTACCAACGTTTGTCTCGCCGCCTTCAAGCGCGTCAATGCCCTAAAGGGGAGGCACACTGGCTAGCATAACATGCGCCTTCCCGGCTTCGAAAGGAAACCCTCAACGCTTGCGACCATCGTCAATAAAGTACTGCTAAAGTTTCGTTCCACACCGATTTTGACTCATTTTTGAATGACCGGTAGGAGATAGTAGGCAAGGCAAGAAAAAAGGTGTCAAATTTGCGGTCAGCGCCATCATACCCTGTTGCATTTTCCAAGTGCAGCCCAGCCAACCATGACACCACAGGCTTCCTCTGCGCAGTCGTCGTCGCATAAATCGCGACCGCCGATCGCTAATATCGGTAATCAGTCTTGACGGGACGCCGGCGGTGAGTATCGGTGCTACACGTCATCATCATACAAGCTTCATTTAAAGCGGATCTGTAATTCTGGTAGTGGATCAATCGTTCAAGTCATGATATCAGGAACGCTAATATAAAAACGTCTGCAGCCAATTGCTGCAGACTGCGCCCTGCGCCCTCTGGCCGTATGTAGTCTTCAAGGCAGAAAGTGTTGCATCAAAGCAAAGGAGAGTGTTTGACGGGAGATCTTTAAATTATGTTCTATTCACCGGGCTCCCGATTCAGAATGGCATATCTGCGGAGCCTCCCAACTGGCGAAAATATTGCTACGTTTTTGCAGCAAATATTCAGAAAATTATATTATAATATAAAATTATAAGAAAAATATTAAGAAAAATCGCTGCATCGACGTTCATCCGGAGGACACGCAATATCAGCGGATTGTATGGATGGTGCCGGATGTTAACATCAGCACATAGGCTTTGTCGTCGTTGGGGTTTAGAACGGCATCCGCACTCTATACAGCCAGGAATAAAAGTATTATTTCCCAAGGGTTGTAGAGGTCTTAAAAGTCAAGATGTTCGTAGACAACATACTTGCTGAAGGTCAAAATATGGAGGATGCCAAGGAGAAGCAGGTGCAGGTAGTAGGAGCAAAATTCGCTGTACTGACTTCCGGGCAATGATTGTTTGAAATTTAAAATGAATTTTGACTTTCCAGATTGTACCACGAAGAGGACTTTCCAAACGCTTTGGGCTGACAATTGGAAAGCTCATTTAAAAACGAGAATGGCAAGCTAACTTCGGACGGAGCCGAAACTTATATACCCTTGCAGTTAAATAGCGGCTTCAATTGATTAAAGATATAGTAAATATCGCATATAGTTAGCCGATCTTTACAAAAACATTCAAAACAAGCTTAGATTCGTATAAAATGAATTTTAAAAGAAGTCCGACGCTTCTACGCCCAAAAACACGCAAATTGTTGCATTTCCGATCGTTCAGTTATATGGCAGCTATAGGATATAGTCGGCCGATCTGTATGAAATTTCCCAGATCGGCCTCAGTTCCCTAATAGTAAATCTGTACAAATTTCAGATTCTATCTTTAAAAACATGGAAGTTACAGCATTTCCGATCAATCAGTTATATGGCAGCTATAGGGTATAGTCGGCCGATCCCGGCCGTTCCGACATATATACTGTGTGCAAAAGAAAGAAGGGTGTGTGCAAAGTTTCAAGACGATAGCTCAAAAACTGAAAGACTAGTTTGCGTAGAAACAGAAAGACGGACAGACGGACATGCTTATATCGACTAAGGAGGTGATCCTGATCCAGAATATATATACTTTATGGGGTCCTGGATGTCTCCTTCACTGCGTTGCAAACTTCTGACCAAAATTATAATACCCTCTGCAAGGGTATAAAAAGCGACATTGACCAAGGTAACCAAAAGCGAGGGCCATCGTTGTTGCATCGTTGTTGCCATCGTTGTTGCAAATTCAGAGCCGACCTTCAAAAAATTGAGGACAATTTGGACTCAGTACGATACGGTCTCAGTATCCTCGGTGCTGTTGCATGCATTCTCCGACGATTCATCCTCGTCAAATGCGCTTCCTGATCACCTGTGAGTGCTAAGCAGAGCGGTACTTGCATTTAAGCTGGACAGGTGGTTAGGTAGTACGAGTTCACCACATTCCGGTGGAGAAGTTCTTTTCGTCTTGCACTGGATTAATGGAGACATAAAGAGGTGGAAGACCTGCCCGATTGTGAAATCGGCAATGGTATTCCAAGATTTCTGGGGAAGAAAGATCGATTTTGCAATCCAAGAAAGAACTTCTAGCGAAAGTATATAGGCTCCGGACTCTGCATGGATCTCCAGCCCCAAACATTTATTGAATGATTTTCTACATTCAGCCGAGACGTTCGAGTGGTCGCGCAGGTATTCCAGAATATTTCCAACGCTTCCATACGTACAGTCCACCTTTCACTCAATCGACTATTAAGTAGTAAAGAATAGAAGATTTCATGCAAGAGTTCGGTGAGATAATTGGATAGAGCGTATGTTCACCTACAAAAGCTAAGAAAAGAAAGTTCGAGAGACCCTTAAAGGAATGTTTCATTTTGCTGGCTGTCGATTTCACAAATCACACATATTCGGTCTTGATACGGTCTTGATGAACCCCATATTGGGGACACCAGACACATCAACCGTATTCAAGAATCGGACGAAATAAAGATATGTATAGAGCTTTAGTTATAAAAGTCAAATACTTTACTAAATTCAGTGTAGATGACATCTGTTTGAAGGCCATTTTGGAACCACAAATTATGTCAGCTCCAACAAGTTGGTGGAGCGACGCCTAACAAAACGATGCTGGCATAGAAAAATGATTGAGCTACAGAGGTGTAATAATTTTTTCAAACAGCTTTGGAATTGCTGACAATTTAGAAATGCCTCTATAATTGGTAGCATCAAATATTTTCCCTTTTTTATGCAGAGGAATTATTAAGGATTCCTTCTACATGTGGGGAAATATAGACGTTTTCAAAGATAAAGTGAAAAGCTTTGAAAGAGGTTTGTACAATGACTCGGCGCAATTCTTTAGCACTCAGCCTGGTACTCCATCGGGACCTGGTGAAAGTACTGGTTTAACCTTTAAAAGATCCGATAAACAACTGCGATTGGCTGAATGAATTTAGGGCTGATCAGAAAAAGTACAAGGTGAATACGTTGTTTGAAAAAATTTTGCGAATAGATCTGCAATGGCCTAATCCGTATTCGCAGAAGATTTTTCAAACGAGAGCAAGTTTACATGTTTCCGCTTTGTGTTTACGAAATTATAAAACTGCTTCGGATCCTGAGTGAACGAACCCGACAACAGCGAATATAATCTCTATGACATTCAGCATTATGCACGGTGAAGCTACTAAGTAGCTTGAAAAATTTATATTGCAGCCGGTTCTTTTATATTTGTTTAAAAGTCTATTTTTGATGTGTTTAAGATTAATAGGCGCCTTGTAAACCAAGGGGGGTTGTCTTAAACGGACGGATTCTTCCACGGCACACAGAAGAGTCAAAAAAACTATTCAAACTCCTACAAAAATATTCTAAGGCGATATTTATATCGTTGCATGCCAAAAGATCAGACCAATCAAAGGAAAAAATTAAGTTATTGAGCTTTTTCAAATCAGCCTTACGAAAGCAGCGAATTCTATTACATACGCTATGAGGTTTAACTAAGGCAATGGTTTCGATTGAAACCTCAAGCGTAGGATGATATGGATCTTCTGGGGTCACCAAGGGCAGGGCTCTGGAAGCGACCTATAGAATTTCTGACATGGTTAATTTGACCTAAAGACATGTCAAATATGCCTGTAGTAAAATCAATGCTCTTGATGTTTTTTCTTAAAAGGTAAAGCTTTTCCCTCCCAAAAACTATAATAGCCAATGTTTCAGTTAGGGGGCTTTTCCAAAAATTGTAAAATATTTTCACGCCAAAAAAAAAGGTCCCAAAATTCGAATTTTAAAATTTGGAAGTCCCCCAGAACGGTTCATTACATAAATGCTAACGGTATTTAAGAAAGGCGTTACATCCTTCCGACGGTGTGGCCTGTCCAAGCTGGAGGAACTTTACCAAAATGCAACAAAATGTGTCTCCAGCTACAGCGACGGCACTTTGACGAAGAACAGTCTCGCGATAATCGTTTTGACCACTGGCATTTTCGGCACATACAGGGCGCCTGACCACCTTCAGGCGACATTCTTTGAATAGTCTTAGAAATCTGTGACAGGAATGAATTTGATGGGACTGTTCGCCAGATACCACACATTTTAGAGGCGGAGTCATAGTCACCACGTGCACCTGGAGCGGGCGTGCCGATCACGAGCTCCACGCTCTCCAAGCTCAATCAATACTGCTCCAAACACGTGGCCATTGTCTTCACGTGGCCACGTTGATATGAGTCCTCTGGACCTCAGAGTCCACCTAAAGGTTTTTCCATTGGCTACTGTGGTCAAGCTTCTGGAAGAGAATGTGGGGAGCCAGAAATCTGCTGTGTTGCGCATGTGGGAGTTGAACTTATCGAACAACTGATATTATTTCCAACAATACATTATCGATGGGACAAAACTTAGGATTTCGGTAATATGCGCCTAAAATATAAGACGGCGATTATCAAACCTCGTATTTAGGAGTTGCATTGCCACTTTGTAAATGCTATCAGTTAACTTCAGAGAACGAATCGTACCCAACCCGAAATCCAGCAAGCAGGACCGCAAACGCTGAAGCTTTTCCACTCAAGTTATAAATGGGTTGGAGTCCACCATGGTAGAGAACATTTAGCAGAACTCGAACCGTTCGATAGGGCTTCTGCTGAAGGTGGGAAGCGGTACCCGAAGCAGAGTCCGAATATTCCTTTCGACCACTGGATCTAGACTAGAGCCGGAGGATACATTTATTGCGTAGAGTGGGCTGACACTTTTGCAGAACGATGTCCCGCCTGCTTAAATAGGTATCTTGCTTCCATTGCCATTTCATTGAAGCTTTTGGCGAGTCAGAGTACTTGCTCTACATAGCTTTTTTGGTAGCCTCGAAATAAAAAAAAATCAATGTAATCAACAGCTTAACCGGCTTGCAAATCAGCGGTGAAGCGTTCTTTCTTCATTATTATAAGCTGGGATGATGCTGAAATGAACGCTGGTCAGGCGCTGACATTCACCCTTACCAACTAAACTTAGAGAAGACCCAACACCAGATCCAACAGTGAGCAATGTCCTATATTCGGGGACCGTAATCACTCGTTACATTTAATTTTTTATACCCTTGCAGAGGGTATTATAATTTTGGTCAGAAGTGTGCAACGCAGTGAAGGAGACATCCAGGACCCCATAAAGTATATATATTCTGGTCAGGATCGCCTCCTGAGTCGATTTAAGCATGTCCATCTATCCGTCTGTCTGTTTCTACGCAAACTAGTCTCTCAGTTTTTGAGCTATCGTCTTGAAACTTTGCACTCACCCTTCTTTCCTTTGCACGCAGTATATAAGTCGGAACGGCAGGGATCGGCCGACTATATCCTATAGCTGTCATAACTAATTGATAGGAAATGCTATAACTTCCATGTTATTGAAGTTTCTTTTTTTTTGTGCCCTCTGCGTTTATATCTTTATTTTGCCTACCTTGCGATCAAACCGGCGTTTGATTTAAATACATTTAAAACCTTTAACAATTTTAAAACACTTTTATAATTTTTGTCTCGCTTACGCGTGTGCAGTGATATAGTTGGTGAGAATTAATATTTATTAATTTTAAAACAAGCATAGCTCTGCTTTGCTGTACCATTTTTTGTTGCTCTTTTCGCTATTCCCGTTTGAGTCTAAGCCTAACCTCTAACTCTTATACTAACATACAAACTGTTCCTATTGTTCTAATTTTCTTTGGTACAGTGGTTCTAGGTATAATTAATAGTGAAATAAAAAATAAATATAATATTTAATACAAAATGGAATTTAAAGTAGTCTGCGCAATTAAGTCTTGCAATATGACAATAATTTCTTCCCAGCCAAGCCTCCCCTGTTGGCTGTGTGACAACATGGTATATGCCAAATGTGCCGGTTTCACAGCCTCAGTGTCGGACGGAGTGTCCCGGAGCTCTGGCTTGCACTTTTGTTGCAGCGACTGTCGTGCCGTGCAGAGCGAGATGAGAGCGTTCATGCGGCACACAAGGAATGGATTTAACGAATTGAAAGCTGGTTTTCGCAAAATCAGCGATCAATTCAATGCGCTTGATTCTCAATTTAGTAACCTTCAGCTACTAATAGAGTCTCCGAAGCGCAAAAAATCCACCCTAGTGGAGCCGTGTGCACCAGCTAATCCTCTGCCCGCACTGCCGACTATCACTCAAACCCTGATCACCCTGACAACTCCAAAAGTCAGGACTGATAAAAATTCGGATACCGAATGCGTCAGTGATCGAGTGCAACTTTCTGACTTGTGCCCTATGGCATCACTACCAGTGACGCCACAGCCCCAATTGATGCATACCCCTGTAAAACCCACTGGGAAAATTGGGTCCGGACCCCCGGCACCGACTGGTCTCGCAGTCCTACAAGCTGCGAGACCCAAGCCCCTAAAGGTTGTTCCTCTAACGAAACAAATCTTTGTTTCACGGCTCGCCCCTGATACCTCAGAGATTGATATCTCGGCTTATATCAAAGCCAAAACAAAAGCCGAAATTAAGGTGGAGGACATCTCCAAATTTAAATTTGCACTCTCGAGGCGCACATCATCCTTTAAGATATGTGTGCCTTTGTCGATGTTTGAGACGGTGTGTTCGCCTGGCTTCTGGCCAGACTACATATTCGTTCAAGAACATCAGCCGAGAAACGTAAAAAAAAAATACCAGGCCTGAGGGAGTCAAACTCCCCAAAGCCACACCAACTGACCAGCCAACTTCTATTTTAAAAAACTAACTAACTCCATTACTCTTACCTATCAGAATACTAGGGGTCTTCGTAGTAAGCTGCATAGGCTATACTCTGATAGCTTTTCCTTTGCATCTCAGGTTATTGTCTTTAGTGAAACCTGGTTAAAGCCGGAGATCCTTAGCTCCGAAGTTTTCCCAGACAGGTACACCACTTTCAGACGCGACCGACCTCTTCAAAGAGGCGGAGGAGTAATAATCTCAGTAGACTCCTCTTTCCATTCTGAAGAGGTCAAGTTGCAAGAGTTTGGTAATTTAGAATTTCTTTGCGTTAAGATCACTTTGTCCGATCAATCGCTGTTTATTGGCTGTTCATATATACCGCCTACGGCATCATCTGGTAGTTCTGGGTGACTTTAATATACCAGAACTCACTTGGTCAAATATCGATAACGTTACAGCTTTATCACTTTCTTCACACCATGATTTTACTGCGGGCATGTTTGACATGTCTTTAGGTCAAATTAACCATGTCAGAAATTCTTTAGGTCGGCTTCTAGACTTATGTTTTGTGTCTGATCCAGATGGAATCACCCTTTCCAGAGCCCTGCCTTTGTTGACCCCAGAAGATCCATATCATCCTACGCTTGAGGTTTCAATCGAAACCATTGCCTTAGTTAAACCTCATAGCGTAGGTAATAGAATTCGCTGCTTTAGTAAGGCTGATTTTAAAAAGCTCAATAACTTAATTCTTTCCTTTGATTGGTCTGATCTTTTGGCATGCAACGATATAAATATCGCCTTAGAATATTTTTATAGGAGTTTGAATAGTTGTTTTGACTCTTGTGTGCCATGGAAGTATCCGTCCGTTAAAGACAACCCCCCTTGGTTTACAAGGAGCCTAAATAATCTTAAACATATTAAAAATAGACTTTTAAACAAACATAAAAGAACCGGCTGCAATCTAACTTTTTCAAGGTACTTAGTAGCTCGGTCGAACTTTACCGTGCATAACGCTGAATGTTATAGAGATTATATTCGCCGTGTTCGGGTTCAGTTTACGCAGGACCCGAAGCAGTTTTATAATTTCGTAAACACAAAGCGGAAACATGTATCTTCCCTTCCTTGCTCTCGTTTGAAAATTCTTTTGCGAATACAGATCAGGGTATTGCAGATCTATTCGGAAAATTTTTTCAAACAACGTATTCACCTTGTACTACTTCCGATCAGCCCTACACATATGAAATTCATTCAGCCAATCTTATTTTTGGTCCATCTCTCTCCGAGCGTAGTTTGTTATCGGATCTTTTAAAGGTTAAACCGGTACTTTCACCAGGTCCCGATGGAGTACCAGGCTGTGTGCTAAAGAATTGCGCTGAGTCATTGTGCAAACCTCTTTCAAAGCTTTTCACCTTATCTCTGGAAACGTCGATATTTCCCCTTATGTGGAAGGAATCCTTTATAATTCCCCTGCATAAAAAAGGGAAAAAATCTGATGCTACCAATTATAGAGACATCCCTAAATTGTCAGCAAATCCAAAGCTATTTGAAAAAATTATTACTCCTCATCTGCAGCACCTCTGTAGTTCAATCATTTCTCCATGCCAGCATGGTTTTATTAGGCGTCGCTCCACCACCACCAACTTGTTGGAGCTGACATAATTTGTAATTGATGGCTTCCAAAATGGCCTTCAAACAGATGTCATCTACACTGATTTTAGTAAAGCATTTGACTCTGTAAACCACTCACTCCTTTTGAGAAAACTCGATCTTTTGGGATTTCCAACTAACCTTCTTACGTGGATTTCCAGTTATCTTTCTGGAAGAACCCAACGTGTCCTTTTTAATGATGTATTCTCCTGCCTAGTCCGAGCTACATCTGGAGTCCCTCAAGGTCATAGTCAAAGTCATCTCGGGCCTTTACTTTTTACCATTTTTATAAATGACTTGCCTTTTGCGTTACCGAACTCTCGTGTACTTATGTACGCAGACGACGTTAAGCTGTGTCTTCAGTATAAATCTTCCTCTGCCCAATACAAACTTCAGTCCGATCTGGACAAGTTCCAATATTGGTGTTCTGCTAATGACTTAAAACTCAATGGGTCAAAATGCAAACTTATGTCATTCTATCGCTTAAGCCCCAGAAAAATTAACTCAGGTTAACGACCTAGGTGTCCTATTAGACGTCAAGCTTAAATTTACCGACCATATATCGGCAACGGTTAATAAAGCCAAGGGTGTGCTTGGTTTCATAAAAAGATGGTCAAAGGAATTTAATGACCCTTATATAACCAAAACTCTTTATATATCTTTAGTTCGTGCTATTCTTGAATACGGTTCATGGGTCTGGAATCCCCAATATGGGGTTCATCGAGACCGCATTGAATATGTACAGAAGAACTTTCTCCGTTTTTGCTTTTATGGGTCTAAGCTGGGATGCAAGTATCCAACTCCCATCTTATCATAGCAGACTACTTTTAATAAACTTACCATCCCTACTAAACCGTAGGACTATGCTGGGTGTAGTTTTCATCAAAAACCTTATTAATGGTGAAATCGACAGCCAGTTAAAATCTAAGTCTATTTTAAGTCTGTTAAAATTTAACGTTCCTTTTAGGGTCTATGCAACTTTCTTATCCCTATTTCTTAAATTTTGTAGGTCAACATATGCCCAGCATGACCCTTTCTGGCTATTATGTTCTGACTACAATAACCTCTAACAAATCATTTCACAGAACTCTTGCATGAAATCTTCTATTCTTTCCTACTTAAAAGAGCAACAATGTAACTCTTCCTCGTAACCTTTTAAAATACTTATTCCTCGTCTCGGATCTATCCCCGCGATTCGAGCCGTACGATAAACGACAGCGTCCCTCGGTCGGTTGAGCGGGAGGTGGACTGTAGGTATGCAGTGGAAGCCTCGAAACAAAAAAAAAAATACATACTATGCAAGCATTTGTTCCACTTAAAGTTTGTTATTGTTCCTTTCTGGTTTTTAGTACTTAGTACTTAATTTTTGAACTTTTATTTAGACGCAGTAGTTTTCCATATTTGCCTGATAAGCTTTTTATTCCATTTTCAATAATAATTAATCTTAAAAACATTGATTCGATTGTAAGATTATTAAGCTTTAAATTAGTTATAAATTTTTGATGACAAAAATTACAAAACGAGCATTCAATTTTAAAAAAATTTATGAAACCTTGGAAAGTCTAAAATTTTTATTATACTCTAGACGATGGCCGCTACGAAACGAAATGCTGGACTGACATCCGCCGTACCACGCGCAACACTTAACGACGAAGAGTTGGTAAGCAAGCTTCATATTTAAATTATTTTAAATATTTTAGAAAATAATATTTTATTGAATTCATTATATTTAAATTTATTGCTTAGATAGATTGCTGTTCGAATTTGTTTCTAATGAACTTTAGATTTCTTACCATTTACCAATTACTTGAAAAAATAATTGTGTGCATCTGATGGCATGGCATTCAACTAACAAATTTTAAAGGAAAAACAAAACAATTCATTCAATAACTGCTAATTTGGCATTTAGACAAATGAGGCGCAAAATTAACAACTATACTTATTAGATGAGCTTTAATATATTGTCCGAGCCTTAATATATATAAATTGATAGATTTATTTTATTTTGCGATTGTTTCATCCGCGGTTTGCCACGTAACTGAAAGATTAGTAATGCAAAAACTTAAAACTCAATAGGCCCAGAGCTTTTTTTCTGAGTCCATTTGGAAATTTTCATACCTGCCATTAATCGGACTTGCGATAATTTTCGTGTTTTTATACCCTTGCAGAGGGTATTATAATTTTGGTCAGAAGTGTGCAACGCAATGAAGGAGACATCTAGGATCCCATAAAGTGTATATATTCTGGATCAGGATCACCTCCTGAATTGATATAAGCATGTCCGTCTGTCTGATTCTATGCGAGCTAGTCTCTCAGTTTTTGAGCTATCGTCTTGAAACTTTGCACACACCCTTCTTTCCTTTGCACGCAGTATATAAGTCGGAACGGCCGACTATATCCTATAGTTGCCATATATCTGATTGATCGGAAATGCTATAACTTCCATGTTATTGAAGAAATTTGCACAAATGCCCTTTTATGGGAATTTAAGCCGATCTGGAAAATTTCATACGGGTCGGCCGACTATATCCTATAGCTGCCATATGATTGATCGGAAATGCTGTAACTTCCACGTTTTTGAAAATAGAAACTTGAAATTTGCACAAATGCCCTTGCAGAGGGTATTATAATTTTGGTCAGAAGTGTGCAACGCAGTGAAGGAGATATCCAGGACCCCATAAAGTATATATATTCTGGATCAGGATCACCTCCTGAGTCGATATAAGCATGTCCGTCTGTCTGTTTCTACGCAAACTAGTCTCTCAGTTTTTGAGCTATCGTCTTGAAACTTTGCACTCACCCTTCTTTCCTTTGCACGCAGTATATAAGTCGGAACGGCCGGGATCGGCCGACTATATCCTATAGCTGCCATATAACTGATTGATCGGATATGCTATAACTTCCATGTTATTGAAGTTTCTTTTTTTTTGTGCCCTCTGCGTTTATATCTTTATTTTGCCTACCTTGCGATCAAACCGGCGTTTGATTTAAATACATTTAAAACCTTTAACAATTTTAAAACACTTTTATAATTTTTGTCTCGCTTACGCGTGTGCAGTGATATAGTTGGTGAGAATTAATATTTATTAATTTTAATCCAAGCATAGCTCTGCTTTGCTGTACCATTTTTTGTTGCTCTTTTCGCTATTCCCGTTTGAGTTGCTTATCTCTACCTCTAAGCCTAACCTCTAACTCTTATACTAACTTTCAAATGTTCTCTTGTTCTAATTTTCTTTTGGAACAGTGGTTCAAGGTATAACATAATTAAAATAAAAAATAAATATAATATTTAATAAAAATGAAATTTAAAGTAGTCTGCGCAATTAAGTCTAGCAATAAGACAATAACTGCATCCCAGCCAAGCCTCCCCTGTTGGCTGTGTGACAACATGGTACATGCCAAATGTGCCGGTTTCACAGCCTCAGTGTCGGACGGAGTGTCCCGGAGCTCTGGCTTGCACTTTTGTTGCAGCGACTGTAAAAAATGGACCTATGTATGTATGTTCATCACCTTTTTTTCTTGCTCTCCTTTGAAAATTCTTTTGCGAATACAAAATTTTTTCAAACAACGTATTCACCTTGTACTATTTCTGATCAGCCCTACACATATGAAATTCATTCAGCCAATCTTATTTTTGGTCCATCTCTCTCCGAGCGTAGTTTGTAATCGGATCTTTTAAAGGTTAAACCGGTACTTTCACCAGGTCCCGATGGAGTACCAGGCTGTGTGCTAAAGAATTGCGCCGAGTCATTGTGCAAACCTCTTTCAAAGCTTTTCACCTTATCTCTGGAAACGTCGATATTTCCCCTTATGTGGAAGGAATCCTTTATAATTCCCCTGCATGAAAAAGGGAACAAATCTGATGCTACCAATTATAGAGGCATCTCTAAATTGTCAGCAATTCCAAAGCTATTTGAAAAAATTCTTACTCCTCATCTGCAGCACCTCTGTAGTTCAATCATTTCTCCATGCCAGCATGGTTTTATCAGGCGTCGCTCCACCACCACCAACTTGTTGGAGCTGACATCATTTGTGTTTGATGGCTTCCGAAATGGCCTTCAAACAGATGTCATCTACACTGACTTTAGTAAAGCATTTGACTCTGTAGTTATCTTTCTGGAAGAACCCAACGCGTCCTTTTTATACCCTTGCAGAGGGTATTATAATTTTGGTCAAAAGTGTGCAACGCAGTGAAGGAGACATCCAGGACCCCATAAAGTATATAAGTTAACAATGCACTGGTGATCTGAGCTTAGAGCACGACGACTGACGGCACACGAAGTCTTACGAAGGGCGCTGGATGGCGGACGTGAGTAGTGCGAGTTAGGGTTACGATTAAGTTCTCTTTTTCTTATGTTAATCAGTTCTGGGCTGACAGTCGAAGAATAAAGACACCTTTATCTGAGTCGTGAGTGTTCTTCTTCGTCAACCACCGCGACAGTATAGCTGAGGCTAAGACCCTGCCGTCAGCTTATCAGGAGAAGGTCAGCAGCATCATCGTCACTGATCTTGGGCCCCACCTGGTCTTGATCGGTGCTCTGCAGCACTACACGTCTGTAGAGGCACCTTCCGAGTGACCGACCGTTGTGGGCAGCAACTTGCCGCAACGGTACGCCAGAACCACCAAATCCGTGAGCAGCACGTGCCAAGGCGTAACCTTCTGCAGGACCTATGCAGGCGGGAGATATTGCGGGCAAGCACGTTGCCGCATTATCTCACACCCCATCATAATTGCTGAAGCTAAGACCCTGCTATCAGCATTATCACCACTGATCGTGCCCATCACCTGAACGCGTTCTGCACTCTGCATCGCTCTACGGTTGCAGAGGCATCCAACATAGTGACCGATCGTTGTGGGCAGTACTTGCCTCAACGAGCTGTCCAAAAGCAACATATCCGGAAGCTGCACGTGGCATATTATAACCCCCTGCAAGACACGTGCAGGTGGAGAATATTGTGGGCGGATACGCCCCCACAATACAACCTAACGTTATCTGGCGCCCAACAAAGTCGAAGACCCCGACAGCATCTCCAAGCCTCATGGACACGAGGACAAAAAATCACCTTAGACCGCACAGAAGGCTGCGAAGAAGAAAAAGATTAACTCTAATAAATTCATGTAAGTGAAACCTTTTTTTACGAATTGCCAAAAAAAAAATTAAAAGAAACAATAATAAAATAATACATTAAAATTTGTGTTCAATTTTAAAAAAACATTTATTTTTGAAAACAGTGTTGCCATTAAAATCAAGAAGTTCGTGTACTTTATTTTTTTGTGTGTCGCGGTGTTTTTTCCTTCGATCCAGTAAAATCCATTTCGCTGAGTAGAGTACGGTTAATAGATAAGCGCTTAACTTAGTGCCTAGCTTAGCGACTGTTTAAATTTTTGACACTTCTTTTTGTGTCCGTTCGCTTGCGTTTGGTCTTGATAGCGATTGCATGAGCGATTCAGAGTCCGAAGACCTGGTTGTTCGTCTAAGTAACCTCGCTATATCAGAAGAGGCCGCCGAACGCATAATACAGGAAAAAGTATGGACCCACAACAACTGCAGGCAATTATAAATGCACCGGTTTCGGCCGCATTACAAGTGCAGAAACAAGAGTTTGAAGAGAAGTTGAGAGAAGTCACTGATAAGTTTAGCGCTGCGACAGTATCTGCCCCTGATATTGCTGCATACTTGCCTGTTGCTGTAACCGGTAATGTGCCTTGTGACGAAGGCCTTGAGGCGGTAAAACCATTGCCAGAGTTTGGTGGGACACCGGGAAAATATGTTTCTTGGCGACAGGCAGCACTAGCATCATATGAGTTGCTTAGACGGTTCGACGGTAGCTCCAAACATTATCAAGCTGTTCTCATAATCCACAACAAGATTAGGGGATCTGCTGATTCTATCCTGTCATCCTTTAAAACAGTTCTTAATTTTGACGCTATTATAACCCGGCTTGACTTCACCTATTCCGATAAGCGTCCATTACACTTACTCGAGCAGGAGCTTACGACACTAAGGCAGGGGCAAATGTCTTTTGCACAGTTCTATGAGGAGCTTGAGAAGAAGCTGACACTCCTTACAAATAAGACCAATATGACATATGAGACCGATAGGGCCGATGCCCTACGTGTATTTATTTCCGGGCTGAAGAGGAACTTAACCGATGTTCTGTTTGCTGCTCAGCCTAGGGACTTGCCATCAGCCTTGGCAATAACTCAGGAGATAGAGGCAAACCACGAGAGGCACGCTTTTGCCACACAGTATGCCAGGTCCGTAGAGGAGAAACACCTTAGACAGGCCCAGAGTCGTCCAATACAAAGGACACCCGATTTCAACCACGAACAAACACTTAGAAAGGGGTGGAATAATCCATATTTTACCAGGGATCAAGGTCAACGGACCTTTGTTGATAATAGGCTAATAGAGAAGATGGATGTAGATCCAACATCGTCGAAAATCCATCAATCGACAAACTTTCAACGTTCTCAGGGTTCTTCGGCGCTGCAGGCACTCGATGCACAGCAACAAATTACACACAAGAGACCGATGAACTCTCAAAGATTGTCTGACTTTAGGCGTCAAAGAGTTAATCATCTGTTTGAAGAAGATAGGGGTGGTCAAACCGAGGATTACTACAATAAGATCGCTAGTGATGTGGTAGATGACATAGATGGTCAAGAAGAAGCAGAGTATAAGAGTGATACCGTGCATTTTTTTAAGGGGATCTTTCCTGCTTCCGTTCGTCCAACGAACAGTAGGAGGGGAATCACGAAAGTTTCTTATAGACACGGGGGCCTCTAAAAGCTACATCAAGAGAGAGATTGGATGGGCGACGTCAATTCCTGTTGATTCCCCATTTACTGTCAAGTCGCTTAATGGGTTTGAAAAAATAGAACACAAATGCCAGTTTTATCTTTTTGGTGTAGAAAGCCCTTTCTTCTTATTACCCGGACTTAAAACTTTCGACGCCATAATTGGCCTTGACCTGTTAGCGCAAGTAGGAGCGATCATTGATCTTAAAAGCAACTCTATTAGATTTAATAGGGGAAGTGAGAGTTTGCACTTTCAAAAATGCGCTCAGGTTAACATTACGAAGATTGAGGACATTGTCGTGCCCCCAAAAGTGCAGAAAAGTTTTCAGCAGATGATGTCTAAACACTCTGGGGCTTTTGCTGAACCAAATAAGAAGTTACCGTTGAACACAAACGTTGTAGCGACTATACGGACACAAGATAATGAGCCAGTGTATTCAAAGCTGTACCCGTTTCCGTTGGGTGTTGCCGATTTTGTCAATCAGGAAATCAAAGACTTACTAAAAAATGGTATTATTCGACCATCTCGGTCTCCCTACAATAACCCCATATGGGTTGTAGGCAAGAAAGGCACGGACCCTTCAGAATCACCTAATAAACGCTTAGTTGTTGGTTTCAGGAAACTTAATTTGAAAACTATTACCGATAGATACCCAATGCCGAGTATAAATATGATACTGTCGAATCTGGGAAAGGCCAAATTTTTCACTACCCTCGACCTTAAGTCCGGATATCACCAGATAGAACTTGCGGAATTGGATAGGGAGAAAACATCTTTTTCAGTCAACGGAGGCAAATACGAGTTCTGCCGCCTACCTTTTAGACTAAAGAATGCATCAAGCATTTTTCAAAGGGCAATAGACGACGTTGTAAGGGAAAAAATAGGAAGAATCTCCTACGTCTATGTGGATGATGTAATTGCGTTCTCAGAAACTGAAGAGTCTCATGTTGGCCATATTGCGGAGATTTTAAAGAGCCTGCAGGACGCCAACATGCGAGTGTCCAGGCGTCCTGTCTCTGATAAGAATCCTAATTCAAAGCTCAAGCGTTGGAAGGCCCGCATTGAAGAAAGTGGTGCAAAGGTAATGTATAAGCCAGGGAAAGAAAACTGTGTGGCGGACGCTTTGTCGCGACAGCGTATTAACACTTTGCAAAGCTCAGCGGAGTCAGATCAAGCCACTATTCACAGTGAAGAATCATCTACCTTTGTCATTGAGACCACGGAAAAGCCACTTAACTGCTTTAAAAACCAGATCGTAATGCCCAACGTCGTGAATGCCATACATTGTAAGCTTCCAGCCTTGGCACGTATTCAAGATAGTCTGGTGCGGCTCTTCCCGGCCACTAAGTTTTGGTATTGCAAGATTCGGGTGGCTGACGTTATCAAACCTGACGAGCAAAAAGAAATACTAGTTGTGGAACACAACAGGACTCACAGAGCTGCTCAGGAGAATATTAAATAAGTGCTGCTTGATTATTATTTTCCGAAAATGGGTAAAATAGCGGCCGAGATTGTTCTTAATTGCAGGATTTGTCAGAAAGCGAAATATAATAGGCACCCACTAAAGCAGGAATTAGGAATTACCCCTATACCATCGCGGGTGGGAGAGATGCTACACATGGACATTTTTTCAACAGGGGGCAAGTACTTTCTCATTGCTGTCGATAAATTCAGCAAGTTTGCGGTAGTCCAGCCAATAGCTTCACGTTCTATATTAGATGTGAAAATCCCAATCCTTCAACTGGTTAATCTTTTCCCTAATGTTAGGTCGATTTATTGCGATAATGAGGCATCGTTTAACTCCGAAACTATACAAGCCATGTTGAAAGATCAGTACGATATCGATATAACACCTTTACACAGTACGTCAAATGGACAGGTGGAAAGATTCCACAGTACTCTTATTGAAATTGCCAGGTGTCTGAAATTGGAAAGAAAAATAGACGATGTCGTGCAATTATTCATTCAGTCGACCATAGAGTACAACAGGTCATTTCAGTCTGTCACTAATAGAAAGCCTATTGAGATCATCCACGCAAGTGCTGACGTTGCCCCGGGTATAATTATGAACCTTGAAAGGGCACAACAGGAGCAGTTAAGTCGGAACAATCCAGCTCGGCAGAATAGAGTATTTGCCGTAGGCGAGAAAGTTTTAGTAAGAACCAACAAGAGATTGGGGGATAAACTTACGCCTCTGTATGCCGAGAATAGAGTCGATGCCGATATTGGGACAACAATCCTAATTTAAGTGAGGGTGGTCCATAAGGACAATATTCGATAAGGTCCGAAGTCTTACGACGGGCGCTGGATGGCGGACGTGAGTAGTGCGAGTTAGGGTTACGATTAAGGTCTCTTTTTCTTATGTTAATCAGTTCTGGGCTGACAGTCGAAGAATAAAGACACCTTTATCTGAGTCGTGAGTGTTCTTCTTCGTCAACCACCGCGACAGTATAGCTGAGGCTAAGACCCTGCCGTCAGCTTATCAGGAGAAGGTCAGCAGCATCATCGTCACTGATCTTGGGCCCCACCTGGTCTTGATCGGTGCTCTGCAGCACTACACGTCTGTAGAGGCACCTTCCGAGTGACCGGCCGTTGTGGGCAGCAACTTGCCGCAACGGTACGCCAGAACCACCAAATCCGTGAGCAGCACGTGCCACGGCGTAACCTTCTGCAGGACCTATGCAGGCGGGAGATATTGCGGGCAAGCACGTTGCCGCATTATCTCACACCTCATCATAATAGCTGAAGCTAAGACCCTGCTATCAGCATTATCACCACTGATCGTGCCCATCACCTGCATCGCTCTACGGTTGCAGAGGCATCCAACATAGTGACCGATCGTTGTGGGCAGTACTTGCCTCAACGAGCTGTCCAAAAGCAACATATCCGGAAGCTGCACGTGGCATATTATAACCCCCTGCAAGACACGTGCAGGTGGAGAATATTGTGGGCGGATACGCCCCCATAATACAACCTAACGTTATCTTATATATTTTGGATCAGGATCACCTCCTGAGTCGATATAAGCATGTCCATCTGTCCGTCTGTCTGTTTCTACGAAAACTAGTCTCTCAGTTTTTGAGCTATCGTCTTGAAACTTTGCACACAACCTTCTATCCTTTGCACGCAGTATATAAGTCGAAACGGCCGGGATCGGCCGACTATATCCTATAGCTGCCATATAACTGATTGATCTGAAATGCTATAACTTCCATGTTATTTAAGATAAAAGCTTGAATTTGGACAGATTCACTTTTAGGGGAATTTAGGCCGATCTGGAAAATTTCATACAGATCGGCCGACTATATCCTATAGCTGCCATATAACTGAACGATCGGAAATGCAACAACTTGCGTGTTTTTGGGCGTAGAAGCGTCGGACTTCTTTTAAAATTCATTTTATACGAATCAAAGCTTGTTATGAATGTTTTTGTAAAGACCGGCTAACTATATCCGATATTTACTATATCTTTAATTAATTAAAAAGCCGCTATTTAACTGCAAGGGCATATAAGCTTCGGCTCCGTCCGAAGTTAGCTTTCCATTCTCGTTTTTTTTTATATTGCCATTTTTATACCCTTGCAGAGGGTATTATAATTTTGGTCAGAAGTGTGCAACGCAGTGAAGGAGACATCCAGGACCCCATAAAGTATATATATTCTGGATCAGGATCACCTCCTGAGTCGATATAAGCATGTCCGTCTGTCTATTTCTACGCAAACTAGTCTCTCAGTTTTTGAGCTATCGTCTTGAAACTTTGCACACACCCTTCTTTCCACGCAGTATATAAGTCGAAACGGCCGGGATCGGCCGACTATATCCTATAGCTGCCATATAACTGATTGATCGGAAATGCTATAACTTCCATGTTATTGAAGATAGAAGCTTGAAATTTGCACAGGTTCTCTTTTATGGGAATCTAAGCCGATCTATTAAAATTTCATACCGATCGGCAGACTATATCCTATAGTTGCCATATAACTGAACGATCGGAAATGCCACAACTTTCGTGTTTTGGGCGTAGAAGCGTCGGACTTCTTTTAAAATCCATTTTATACGAATCTAAGCTTGTTATGAATGTTTTTGTAAAGATCGGCCAACTATATCCGATATTTACTATATCTTTAATCAATAGAAGCCGCTATTTAACTGCAAGGGTATATAAACTTCGGCTCCGTCCGAAGATAGATTTCCATTCTCGTTTTATTATCAGTTATTCTTAAAATTGAATCTTTAAATTTTTCTCGTTATTTGGGACTTGATTCCATCTGGAAAATAAGCCGCTGAATGTTTTTGTAAAGATCGGCTAATAGATTTGTAAAGATCAGCCAACAGTATGATATATATTTAATCAATAGAAGCCGCTATGTAACTGCAAGGGTATAAAATCTTCGGCTTTGCCCGGAATTGCTATTCATTCTTGATATTACTAATAAGGGTATGAACATAACATTATAGTATTTTAATAATTTTATGTTTTTCAGGAGAAAATGTGTGTGTTTTTTAAATTTTGATCGACACGTTCATTTGCATCAATAATACTTAAAATGGTTTGATAAAATACAGCCTACTTACGTAGCCTACGCGTTGTTTCTCTTGTTCGGGTGCATGCCCTTCCGGTACACTAGTTTTCTCGGATGCTCCGCCAAGGTGACCACGTTGAGCCTTGTTTGAGCCCGGTACTCAACGCTGGGTCTTATTTTTCAAACCACAAATGAAAGGATCTTTTATTTATAAAAAAAGAGGAAATTTCGATTTTTAAAGCCACAGAAAAAGTTCTGTTGCTTAACGTTGGTTAAAGTAATACCTCGTAAAGAGACAAAAGACATTTATTTATTTTTTTTCAGAGCACGATTTTTAATAACGTAGTAGTTCAAATATCTGTGCTACCTTTGGTTCATTAAAGTTCTTGTTTAAGAAAAGGAAATAAACAAAATATTAATGATAAACACAAACTGTTTCGCAGTTTATAGGTTTATGTGAGATAGTTCGTTCACCCCACCAAATATAAAACAGTTGCACAGCGGGACGCGGGTTAAAAATAACTTGAAAGATTTTGGGGAACTGCGCATTAGCAATAAAGCTTTTGTACAAACGTGTAGTTTGGAGTGACGAGAAGGAACTCTGAACTCTGTCCAATTGGAACCCATTCGCAGAATCCGCTGATCCGGTCAGGAAGCAGTTTTTGGACCAAAGTGCTCTGGTGCTTTTTAAGGATCTGCAAGAATGGCAGTCCCCACTGAAGACGGCCCGGAAGACATAATAAATGTCAGGTTTGGTGAGCTGGAGTGCCTTGTAGCAGATCGCTCTGGAGCTCTATTTCCCTGTCGATATCTTCTTGACTGGTGATGCTGGGTTCGCCACGGATGAATTTTCTATAAACGTGTGCCTTCAGTTCAGTGGCCTGGACGATTCCCTCCAATCTACAGCTAGCTGATTCACTCTTTCACCGGCCTCAGAGATTCGATTTACAAATTGGAGCCGGTTTGTTGGATAAGTTGCTATGTGACGAAGAAATTTAATTAGCCTCTGGGCTGCTCTCGCAAAAGACTCAACTTTTATGGGTCGTATGTGGAGGCGGCGACCGCGTCTATGGAAAGGTCCTTATGGTGGCTGAGCAGTTACGACTAATCAAGCCGGCAGGTTCCATAGAAGAGCCTGTCGATGAGCTTCTCCACCCATTTTGGGAGATAGAAGGCTGCATCGATTCTGTAGTGAGGGATTCAAAAGAGGAGCTGGAGTGCGAGCCTTACTTGCTTTGAGCTTTGTGCGGCTAGCGACAGTGTACTGCGCCACATGTCCCTAGCCACACCTGATTTGCGAAGAAGCTGCTTATATTTTTTACCACATCACTGCGTGTTAAAGTAGGACACTTCCATTACCAAGCTGACGATGGTCTTTGATGGCCGCGCTGTTACCGCATCCGAGTATTTGCTAAACGACATACTAATGGTCGGCCTGGTGCTCCAGCCAAAGTTGTTCCAGATTCAGCTGAGATTTTGGTCGCATCCAGTGACTGAGACTGGCGACATTGGCTTCCCCTGACAGCCATATGCAATGCACTTTGTGGAGGGTGTTAATCCTTGAGGATTAATTGAGCAAAAGATACATAAACCAATTGCTAGGTAGGGTATTTATAAAGGGTTTGCAATTGGTACATAAACCGATTGCTGGTTTGTTGCCGCAACTTGCACTTGAACAAATTGGACGTTGGAGAGGTAATGAGTTCAGAAAGAGTTTGTCTAAGACTGATTTTATTTGCTTTAAAATTCACTATTTATAGATAAGTAGATACATTGATATTGCTTAGGTAGTAAATTAATGGAATTAGAACATAAAACAAAATGATAAGTTTACAATTTTAATAGGGCGTGTGTTACAATATACGGTTGATTGCAGCAATTCGAGCGTCAGCAGTTTTGTTGTGAGGTTTTTTGCTGTAGTGTTCTTTGGGTCAGCGTTTACTTCTTCTTACGTTATGAGCTGATTGTATTTATTTGATAATTTAAAACCTATGACTTAACATTCTCCCGGCCGTTCAACCGTCGTCCAATTCCATTGAAAAATGTCTTGGGGAAGGTTCTAGAGTGGCTTCTTTGTTGATTCGCTGAATCTTCGGAGTCCATCGGGATCGTTTGTACCGCATGATGAAGGTGAATACCAATATCAGTAAAACGATTGATATTGCTAATGCTGCATATGATAGTTTTGTCTGGTGGTCCATCTGGTATAGTGATGAGTGGTCCTTTAGCTTGGCAAGTGTTGTTGTAGAACCTGTAGGTCTGCGTCTTTAATGTCGGGCGATTGTGTGATGCCTTCCAAGGTGGACTCTGAGCATACATCCATAGCCTTTGAGATGTTACCGAATCGGCTGAATGATGTTTGCATTTTCGTTGTCAGGGTTCCAACAGTACTTAGGCTTACATTCGCGTTGCGCGCCGTACACCCTGAGGATAATGTTAGTACGCCGGTGTTGTTTATATTAATAGTTGATGAGACCTCGCCGCATACGGCCTGAAGTTCCATTGGGTCCTTGGTGGCGTAGATCCATTGATTGGAGTGGTGTGTTTTGAACCATACCATGTTGGCTTGCACTGTACTGCTCTGACACAGCGTTCCACTTTTATTATTGAACAACTGGAATTCACATCGACTGTCAGCGTTGTATGCCGTTTGGTGATTGAAACAAATGTGCTGCTCATTCTTTAATGATGAACAGCGATTGAATTCGTCTTCAGTGAATCCGATGAAGCGATCTCGGTAGACGTTGACTGCGATAATTGTGGTTTGTACGTTGTATATTGTCCAGCTCTATGAGCTCCATAACGGAATCGGAATAATGCTGAAGATGTCTAGCAGATCCGTGGACACTAGAGGGCCTTGTGCTGACATCCTTGTGCTGAAGCACATCGCTTGATGCAACTGGTAGCATGTGGTTGGGTGGTAGATGATCCCTAATTTGGTCGATTTGCTCCCGTAGCTGGACTGGTGATATTAACATAGGGCTAATGGTTCTATATCGGACATCGGTTAACACGTTGGTTATTTCACCTTGCATCCGCTGAAGGCCAGTCGCCAATAAATTCATTTGAACCGTCAGGACCATGAATGCATGCAGTAGGTGTTCACCTTGGTATTTTCCGCGTTGCTGATTTAGGATGGTCATCTGTTGTTCCAATGATCTAAGCCGCTTGGATGTCGCCAAGTTTCCCTTCCGGACTATGTTGATAGTGGAATCAACAATAGACGTTTGATTGTGAAGTAGTTGTAGCAGCAAGTTCCCATTGCCCTTGACCTTGTCGATCGTTTTGGCCATGTCTTCAGCGTAACTGGAATCGAGTACACCAAATAGAGCATTGGCCACGTGCGAGCATGGTGCATTAGAGTGTTTCCTGATTCGAGTTCCGAGTATCGATGTTGAAAATGGTCCAGTATGGAATTGCATGCTCCTGTGTTTTTCAGTTCTTGGCACTTGTGCGTAAGTTCTTGTAATCCAGCCGATAGTACCTTCATGTCGATCCAGTATGGAGCAGTATATAAGTCTAAATCATAGTAAACAATCATAGTCCACTGTGATTTAACCATCCGTGTGGTTCCTAGCCGTTCGTAAAATAGTCCCGGCCTGTTGTGGAACTCGGTTACCGGTATGGGTTGTGACATGGCGAGTGGAAGCAGCAAGATCAGTGCAAGGATTAACGGAAGGGCTGACAGTCTCCCTTTTTTGTGTTGTACCTCCTGTATATTCCGTGCGGCTGGCCTCGTCTAATGGGCGCTTTTTTGTCAACTCCTCGGAAAATAATGGAGATAGTCGGGTGACTGATCTTTTGAATATCCCTGCTGACGTTTTGACGTCCACTACTCGCACCAAATTGTCCTGGCCCGGATATGTTTTGATTATTCGACCCATAGGCCAGCTCATCACAGGCACATTATCTTCTTTGATGAGGACTAACAATCCTTCTCTTACATTTGGTGCTGCAAACTTCCACTTATGTCGATTCTGTAGTTCTTGCATGTACTCGCATGTCCATTGGTTCCAGAAGGTGTGTTTTAGCCTTGACACAAGCTCCCACCTTTTTACTAGAGGTCTTCCGCCGGGACTAAGGTTGGCATCGGGGGAGCAGTTAAGGGCTCTCCAATTAAGAAATGGGCTGGGGTTAGAGCTGACTCATCTGTAGGATCCGACGGGAACCTTCTGATTGCTGCCTGTTGCGACTCCCCCAGGGCTGAAGAGTGTTCGGCAAAAGGAAGCTTTACAATAAATCTTCCATCTTCTGATCTCTTTAGATTACTCACAAAATGCTTCTCACAATGTGCTTCTGAGGGTGAGCGATGTTTGGTCTGGGTGTCTAGGTTGTCGAACTTCCAGAATTTCTCGATCAATGAATCGGTTTCTTCGCCGACGCTTGCTCTACATATGGATGAGCAGATCTTAGACTCTAATCCCTCTGCTACTATCCATCCAAACTTAGTGTTTTGGAGCATGGCGCCTTTTTTACCTATCTTCTCCTGATTCGGCAGCAGTAGCGAGTAATAATGCTCGGCACCAATCAGCAGATCTATTCTTCCAGGTCTGTCAAAATGTGGGTCTGCCAATGGACGCTCCTTGGATAAGTTGAAATCACAGTTATCGGCTGAGCTGGTTGATCAGCTATGATGTGAGGGAGAACGAACGCTTCTAGGGATTGTTCGTAATCCCCATGAATGGCCTTGACGAGTAACGTTACTCTGGCCTTGCTCATCTTAGGTTGTCCACCGATGCCTTCGATTCGAAGCTAAGTATCATGCCGCTTTAATGACAACATTGATGCCATTCGTTCAGTAATCAAATTAATTTGGGATCCTGAGTCTAGCAGTGCACGGAAGTTCGCTGTCTGCCCGTTGATTGCCTGGACGGTGGCAAGAAAGTTGTAACTTTTATTACTTGCTGCACCTAGAGCAGGAGACTGAAGATTGGTGGGTTCAAGGTGCAATCGGGTATGATGCCTTTTGTCGCATTTAAAACAATTTTTGCCCTTGCACTCTCTAGCCTTGTGATTCGTTTTAAAACAGTTGACACACATTTTCTGCCTTTGTACCCAGTTTAAACGTTCGGAAACGGGTCTAGCTCGAAACTCGTCTCATTTAAAAATGGCATGAGAGAGCGCCTTGCAATAGGAGCAGGAATTTGATTTTCCGGCCGTGGTAGATGCGCACGTAGGATTCCTTGACTCTCTTTTGGCTGTTAGCGTAGTCTTTCCTGAGCTCAAGACTCCAACTCTTTGCTCGAGGAATTCCAACATTGATTGGAGGGGCTGTATTTCTACCGAGTTGCCAATAGTCTGCTCAAACAGACCCCTGTTAGTAATGTCAAGCTTATCGGTAAGCAAGACTACTAGGAACGCATCCCATGTGGATACGTTGATCCCTAAGCCCTTTAATGATGCAAGGGTCTCTAGGGTGGTGATATATAGCTCCTGTATCGATTTGGCACTGTCAGAAATTGGGCTCTGATGCAGTAACCGACGGATGACAGTTTAAAATTCACTATTTATAGATAAGTAGATACATTGATATATTGCTTAGGTGGTAAATTAATGGAATTAGAGCATAAAACAAAATGATAAGTTTACAATTTTAATACAATATAATATACTGTTGATTGCAGCAATTCGAGCGTCAGCAGTTTTGTTGTGAGGTTTTTTGTGTAGTGTTCTTTGGGTCAGCGTTTACTTCTTCTTACGTTATGAGCTGATTTTATTTATTTGATAATTTAAAACCTATGACTTAACAGCGGAATTCCCCTTAGGATTAGCTTCAAGCTCACAAGATGGATACGGTCACATACAGAACTAAGCTTGAGTTTTATTTATCGGTGCGTGCGATGTATCAACTGTCCGTTGACGTGCCTCTCTGTTAGTTTTCCGTTGGGTCCCGAGAAGTTGCTTTGGGACTTCTACGTTGACGAGGTAATCGCGGGTAATCGGTAACCAACCGAGGAGTTGCATATGAAAACGGGTTTCGTCTTTTCGACTCTGCTGTCGGGATTTTTGGTTGCGAAGTGCTCCAACGTATCTTATGAATTGTTTCGTGGGCCTAAGAGCAATCGGAAATCCTATCTCACCTTTGACGTCGGCAAAAAGTTTTGTCAAATTGAGCGATTGACTTACAAAGTTAAATAATTTAGTAAAGTCAGAGCAAATGAAGTTTGTTTGAGTCATTCAGGAAGCCATCAATGACAAATGCGTATGCAATGTTTCGAATAAAAGTTTTTTAGAAATGTGTCTGAAAGCCTTGTTTCAAATATTTTTGTAATCTTTCAAATTAGAACGTTACCAATGAAATCTATATTATTTATGCATGGTAAATGAAATCTTTTAGAAATGTTATACCTTCAAGCTTAAATTTACCGACCATATATCGGCAATGGTTAATAAAGCCAAGGGTGTGCTTGGGTTCATTAAAAGATGGTCAAAAGAATTTAACGACCCTTATATATGGGGTTTATCAAGACCGCATTGAATCTGTACAGAAGAACTTTCTCCTTTTTGCTGTTAGGGGTCGAAGCTGGGATAAAAGTTGTAGACTTCTCTTAATCAACTTACCAGCGTTACTAAACCGGACTATCTGTCGTTTTCATCAATAACCTTATCAATGGTGAAATCGACAGCCAGTACCTAATAGGTCTGTTAAAATTTAACGTTCCTTTTAGGGTCTCTCGAACTTTCCTCCCCTTATTTCTTAACTTTTGTAGGTCAACATATGCCCCTTCAGAGAATTATGTTCTGAATACAATAACATCTATCCAATTATTTCTTTGAAGTCTTGCATAAAAACTTATATGCTTTTCTACCTAAGAGAGCAACAATGTAACTCTTCCTCGTGACCTTTTTAAAAAACTTATTCCTCGTCTCGGATCTATCCCCGCGATTCGAGTCGTACGGCCGGGTATGCTAAGGTGGGCTGTGGACCGGGAGGTGGGCTGTACGTATGCAGTGGGAGCAATATGTTTGAATAAGGCGAGTGCTTCTCTTTTTAGATACGATTTCAGGTAGTGGAACCGTTGACAGTCGGTGAGCCTATTGTTGCTTCCGATTGGTCCCTTGAACATATCCGAAAAATGGTTCCAATCCTCTCGGTCTGAAGTCAGCTCCTTTTCGCTCCAACATTGCTTCCAGTTTTAGCTCCGCCAGGGTATTTTTCAGAATCGCGTGGATGTTATAATGTATCTCTTTACAGATATCGACGTCATCCACAGGGTTCTCCCAGTCTGTCCTGCAGTTATTGCAGATATTCCTCTGGAATTCAACGAATACTGTTAATAAGTTTATTGATTTCCAATGTGCTGGGCTTGCATTGGTAGCAAAAATTTGACTAACGGAAGTTGCGTAGCTTCGCATAAGTGCAAGCTTAGATGAATATAAAGCCCATGCGTAACTGCAAATCCCTTAATTCTGTACCCAGATCGTTATATAGATAAGATAATATCATAAAGGTTCTCCAACAGCTGCCAAAACTGTTGCAAAAAATCATGCCACCGACAGGGATTCCAATAAATAGGATCCCGTTGCTTCATGCCTCTTGAGAGTGCTCTCGTTCCTGATCGTCATTGCTGCCTTTGGACAAATTTGGCAGATAAGGAAGCTGAATGACGAAAATGGCATTTCATTTTTGCAGCTTTATGTCCTTCATGTGGGAAGGATTGTAAATTATTCGCAAACCAACACATTCCATTGTATTGATCGACTTTTCTTTCCTGCAAAAAATTACTTCCCAAAACTCGAATCGAGATACATACTCCAAATAAACTAATGCTCATTTTAAGATAATGCAGAATAGTCTATGTACGTTGTCGTCAATGTTACGGTAGTAAGCACCGTTTAGAAACAGCGGATCTGCGATACTCAAAATCCCAATATCTGGAGGAGATGTCATAATATAATTTACAGCAGTTTTTACTTGTTATGAAAACATTGGAATAAAAATTTGAAAATTTTGTAGTAGTTTGAATTGCGATATTTATTTTGATTAAAAAAACAAAGTATGGACTAAATATGTATTTTAAATAATTCAAGTCCAATATACCAATTTATACCTAAACATGTACTTATTTACATAAATATGAATGTGTATCTAAATATACATATGAACATGGTTTAAATTAATAAAAACAAAAAAAATAATGATTGGACTGTGTTATGTACAAATGTACTAATGTTGGCAGATACGTCTTAGGTTTAGGTTGGGAAACATTTTGTTTATTTAAACCTTAAATTTTAAGTTATTTGCCTGATCTGCGAGCATTTTATTTTATATTATTTTTGTACCATAAGCTTAGTATCAAGTTACTTGCAAAATTACTTTTGGACTCTATAGCTGTGTATTAATATTTGCTTACATAATTTCAGCTAAATACAATAGTATTTCGAATGTAGAAAATTAAAAATTAATGTTTTTAAAAAACAGAAGTTCTTTTATGACATTTAAAAAAAAATACACAGTTTTCTGTAATGTTTCTGTTTAGACCACAAACGGTATTTTTAAGAGCCCATGGTGGGCTCTTGGCGTATTTCCGATTTCAGCTTTACAAATTCTTTGGCAACTTCATCGTTATTCCGTTGGGACAATATCCTTAAAATTGTCCAACCCGTTTCATCCATTTCAATACGTCTCATTAAAGGTAACCAGCATGCAACCGAACCCTTAAAGGTAAAAAAATTACATTAAAAAAGTTTCATTAAAAACATTAAAAGACGCTTACCTTTTCGGAAACGTCTTTTAAAGGAATTACAGCCACACCCACAAGTCTATCATCACGAGCAAAGCAATAATCCTTTACGCAAATATGTAATTCGAAGAAATCCAGCTGTTCCTCATTTCCGATTGCACTATATATACGCGTTTTTGAATGCCATAAACATAAATATCATCATTAATACGAGAATTATTAATAAACGAGAATGGAAAGCTAACTTCGAAAGGCGCCGAAGCTTATATACCCTTGCAGTTAAATAGCGGCTTCTATTGATTAAAGATACAGTAAATATCGGATATACTTAGCCGATCTTTACAAAAACATTAAAAACAAGCTTAGATTCGTATAAAATGAATTTTAAAAGAAGTCCGACGCTTCTACGCCCAAAACACGAAAGTTGTGGCATTTCCGATCGTTCAGTTATATGGCAACTATAGGATATAGTCTGCCGATCGGTATAAAATTTTAATAGATCGGCTTAGATTCCCATAAAAAAAAAACCTGTGCAAATTTCAAGCTTCTATCTTCAATAACATGGAAGTTATAGCATTTCCGATCAATCAGTTATATGGCAGCTATAGGATATAGTCGGCCGATCCCGGCCGTTCCGACTTATATACTGCGTGCAAAGGAAAGAAGGTTGTGTGCAAAGTTTCAAGACGAGCGCTCAAAAACTGAGAGACTAGTTTGCGTAGAAACAGACAGACGGACAGACGGACCGACGAACCGACGGACAGACGGACATGCTTATATCGACTCAGAAGGTGATCCGGATCCAGAATATATATATTTTATGGGGTCCTGGATGTCTCCTTCACTGCGTTGCACACTTCTGACCAACATTATAATACCCTCTGCAAGGGTATAATCATCAAAGTGGCGCGCAAATAGGAGCATTTGGTATAGCAAAATAAATACTTTATGAATTTCTTAATTCTGTTAAAAATATGGTCATAAAAGATACAAATAAGTCAAATTTAAGTTATTTTTGGATAATACAGTATAATTAAATTAAAAATGCAAATAAATTATTGATTTTTAAATTAAATTATAACAAAAATGTTTTTTTTTTTTTAATATATTCATGGAGGTGGAGCCACGCCCACTTTTGCAAAGAGAGCGTATTGCTTCATATAACACTAAAAAACACACATTTAAAATTAGTATTTAGTTTACTAATTAATAACTAATGGCAGAAAAACCTGACTTTTTTCACATAGTGCACTGTAAGCGTAAAAGATAACAAGCATTTTTTGCACCAAATACCAAATACAAATGAAACTTCCTTTAACGCACTAACGTAAATTCAAAGATTATACAATACAAAGATGGGACATCTGCCCAGTCGGACTTTAAGGGACTCCAGTCACTTGGGAAAGTGTCCGTACAGCCGACTTGTCTATAGCCTGTCTAATGCTCTCGATTTCAAGAAAAAGAGCGGGGAAATTATTTCTCTCTTCAAGTCCCAAGAGAAGACTTTTCGTCTTGACAAAAAAAAATGTTGCAGATCATCTTTCAATCGGTTTATTTAAGAACTCGTTACTTTTATAATTTTATCTGCTTAGAAATTTTTAATAGCAATTTTTTATTTTGTTATCAATTATAAATAATTTAAATTAATTATAAACAAATGTATAATTATAAATATTCTATAGTATATGCATGTTTATTATTTTATTTTTATTCATGTATTATTTAATTTTTGTAATAAGAAACGTAAATTAATATGCTAGGTTTGGTAAGTTTAATGTGTTTTTCAGATTCTGTTTTTTAATGTAAAGCATTTTAATCTGTAGGATCAACAAAGTCACAAGGCAGATCCCAGAAGTTCCAAAAAAATGTACGGGAGATGCAGGGAAATGCACGACAAATGCAGTTATCGTGGAAAAACGGACTAAATATTTATCTTTTATAATTTTATGTTATGATGATGTAATTAATTAGGTAAACTAGAATTAATAATATATATATATACATACATATATATAAAATTTGGAATTTTTAATTTTTTTTTACATTTTACAAAGCAAAAGCAAGAGGGAAATTTCATCCCCCTTCCAAAACAAAAATTCCCTACTGTTCTCCTTTTTTCAGAAGTATCGAAAGCGTATAAGGGAACATAACCTATAAACACATGCGGCCACGCATGTGTAAAAGAGAACCGCGAAGTCTAAATTAGAGGATCAAGGTTCGAGCTGTCCTACTGATTTTACGACTTGCTGATAAGGTAGCCGAACAAACCATATATCGTTACTTCGCATGCGCAACGGCCAAAAGTGGTGGCCTAGTGTAAAAAGCGCAAGCTTTCTGCCAATAATCATGTAAAAAGGAGGAGAGCAATGGCTCTTACCCTCTAACACCAGACACTGCTTTTCTTTTTTGTCAATTTATTTATTTTTAAAAAATTTATTTTTATTTCATAAAAATTATTATCAGGAAAGCAATCCAAATATTTTTTAAAAGCTTCTTAAAATGTTTTTTTTTTTTTTTTAAATGAAATTAAAAATATTAAAAATAAAAAAAAAAAAGGAAAATAAAAAAAAAATACAAAATATGCAGGTCCTGATCTTTAAAAAATACAAAGATTAAGTCTTTACAAGGATTCGAACCTGGTACACTTTACATACTACCCTTCGCCCATTCCCGCACGGGTTCCATCGGGTTCTACGGCTGGAACCCTTCATAGTACGAGTTTGTATGAGATGTCCCATCTATGTATTGTATAATCTTTGTTACTGTATAATCTTTGGAATAATAATAAAATTACTGTAACTATCCAAAACAAAAATTCAATTATCCAAAATCCCAAATAATTTGATAATAAAGGATAAGTTTTGTAAATAATTTAATTGCGTTACAAAAAGGTTGAGGATTTCCTAAAAATACTGGAAGCATTTTTTTTGTTTGTCATTAAGAATATGATTTTTTATCGGCATAAAAGCTTAATTAGCCAAATTAGGTAAACAAAATATATATACTTCGTGTATACTTTGTAAGCTTCAAATTAAAGCTACTCTTCAATTAAGCTAGTGATGTTATCAATTCTTAATTTTTGCTCATGTTTTTTATTTATTATGCTCATCTAAACTGTTTAGTAGTGCGTGCATTAGTGAGGAATTTAGGAACTTTGAATTTTTGATTCACTAGAAAATTCTAAGAATAAGGCAATGTTTCTGGTTGTAAAGTACACAATAAAACAAAATTGAAATTATGAAAATTGCATTAAAAAAAGTAAAAAAAAATGTGTGTAAAAATGAAAATTTTTCAAATGATACAATATTTTTACTGTGTTTTATATAAAAAAAGTATTCACTTATTACTAATCAAAAGTTAAATATATAATGAGGGTTTTTAAAGATTAAAATGTATTTATCATTTTACTCGCTTACAAGCTGAACGACTCATTATATTTAGGGGACCAATTGTTTGACTTTGACTTCGTTGCGAATTTTCTCTTTCTTTCTTGGAGGTGGGGTCCGATTAAATTGATTTCCACAAACGGCCTAAACATTCCTGAAGGTATTTGCCATTTAAGATCGTTAGCCGCAACAACTAGTTGAAATTTAAATATATAAATTATATTTTTTATTGATATTTTGAATAGTTTACCTTTCACATTTACTTTATGTTCTCCTGTACCTGGATGAGAGAACAAGTCAATTTGTACAGAAATTTCCCCAACACTTTCGTCTACATTTTCCGGATCAACTATAAAACATTATAAAAAAAAAATTAATTTATAGATTCGCATATCCGCGATGTAACGGTACTGACGACAAGTTGTCGCCTCTAGAAGGCCGTCACACGCACTTCGCCCTCCCATAATACAAATGATTAAGATCCTTGCTAAGAATGGCTGAGGCTCTACAAATAAACATCCACCACAGTAATGAAGCCTCTGTTACAATAATGCAGCTGTCTCAGTCCTAGTCCAGAAACTGTGGTTTGCAGGTGAAAAGACTACAAGCTTCTACTAGCTTCCAACAAAGGTAAGGTAAGATTTTCATTTTAGCATAAAAGGATCTTTGCATAATATTGCTTACAAATTTCTGTTATACAGGACGACGCGATACAAATTGTAAAGAATAAGCCATTTTAATGCGAGAATTTTCATTAAATGATTACTTTTGATGAAAACGTGATTACGTAATATATGGACAGCCCCTTACAGGACGACGCGACACAAATTGTAAAGAATAAGCCATTTTAAGGCGAGAATGTTCATTAAATGATGACTTTTGATGAAAACGTGATTACGCAATATATGCACAGCCCCTTACCTGATAATAAACTTATTTCCCCCTAAACTTTTCCTAAATTAACATTTCCAAAGTTAGCAATCCGATGCAAAATTTGCTTAAGGAAAAAGTTTTGTGGCATAACAAATTTATACAATTTTTATAAACCAAAAAACTTTTGTTGTCAAACAGAGAAGAACTTAATTATTTATTATAGATCCATCATAAAGCCTTATCGGTTCAGTGCAATTTTCTCAAATTGTGTGCAAAAAAGCGTTTCAAATTTTACAAACTTTAGAGCGCGCTTCTTAAACATCGCTTTTCAAAATTTTACATGTTTTTAAATACTGTCGACATAAAAATTTATGGGTATAATATTAAACGTCTTATAATCGAATACAATTTTTCGAAATAACCGTTTTTTTTGCGCCGCTAAGGGAGAGCGCTTTTAAAAATCCTCTAACTTTTTTAAAAATAGTCTCATCTAGCTGAATTCTGTTTTGTAAGTTTTGTTTTGACGGGAGGTGGCATGTCTAAAATTAAAAAAAAACTTATTTACCTAAAAACCTCAAGACTAAAAATCTCTCTGGGTAACATTCCGCTCGATCTTAATCAATTCAAAGACCTCCGAAAATTACCACTCATCTCTCTATGATGTAGTTTCTCAATTTGATATTAGCCCGCCACAGGGACATCAGAGGTAATTGTATCACAGTTGAACCTGAATAGCTTGAAGAGCCACCACGCTACTCAATCAGGAGCTGCTAATCTTGTTGGAATGCCGATAAGCGGATGTACGCGTCCGGTCCAAGCACACTTTTTTGTGATACGCCAGGTTAGAGGTTGTAGAATCCACAATGTAAATGGTCGAAAAGAAAGTTTGCATCTTACGGTAAATACTCTTTACCTAATACTCAAGTTTATCACTAGTGATGATAACACCTTTGTATATTTGACCAGCATAAATCAGCTTTCTAGTGATTTGAAGAAAGAAGAAGTTTAAAGCAGTTAAGTTTTTCAATGTAGATTAGGCTTTAGCTTAGGGGTCGCGCCATTTCAAGTGGGCCACTTTGAAAATTTTATTTTTTAATATTAAAGATTTATGCATTTTTTTAAAGGTAAGTGAATGTAGAATGTGCACAAAATTTTTTTTTTAGGAAAATATCGATAACTTTATAGGAGTTTGAATAGTTGTTTTGACTCTTGAGTGCCATGGAAGTATCCGTCCGTTAAAGACAACCCCCCTTGGTTTACAAGGAGCCTAAATAATCTTAAACATATTAAAAATAGACTTTTAAACAAACATAAAAGAACCGGCTGCAATCTAACTTTTTCAAGATACTTAGTAGCTCGGTCGAACTTTACCGTGCATAACGCTGAATGTTATAGAGATTATATTCGCCGTTGTCGGGTTCAGTTCACGCAGGACCCGAAGCAGTTTTATAATTTCATAAACACAAAGCGGAAACATGTATCTTCTCCTTCCTTGCTCTCGTTTGAAAATTCTTTTGCGAATACAGATCAGGGTATTGCAGATCTATTCGCAAAATTTTTTCAAACAACGTATTCACCTTGTAATACTTCCGATCAGCCCTACACATATGAAATTCATTCAGCCAATCTTATCTTTGGTCCATCTCTCTCCGAGCGTAGTTTGTTATCGGCTCTTTTAAAGGTTAAACCGGTACTTTCACCAGGTCCCGATGGAGTACCAGGCTGTGTGCTAAAGAATTGCGCTGAGTCATTGTGCAAACCTCTTTCAAAGCTTTTCACCTTATCTCTGGAAACGACGATATTTCCCCTTATGTGGAAGGAAACCTTTATAATTCCCCTGCATAAAAAAGGGAAAAAATCTGATGCTACCAATTATAGAGGCATCTCTAAATTGTCAGCAATTCCAAAGCTATTTGAAAAAATTATTTCTCCTCATCTGCAGCACCTCTGTAGTTCAATCATTTCTCCATGCCAGCATGGTTTTATTAGGCGTTGGAGCTGACATCATTTGTAATTGATGGCTTCCAAAATGGCCTTCAAACAGATGTCATCTACACTGATTTTAGTAAAGCATTTGACTCTGTAAACCACTCACTCCTTTTGAGAAAACTCGATCTTTTGGGATTTCCAACTAACCTTCTTACGTGGATTTCCAGTTATCTTTCTAGAAGAACCCAACGTGTCCTTTTTAATGATATATTCTCCTGCCTAGTCCGAGCTACATCTGGAGTCCCTCAAGAAAGTCATCTCGGGCCTTTACTTTTTACCATTTTTATAAATGACTTGCCTTTTGCTTTACCGAACTCTCGTGTACTTATGTACGCAGATGACGTTAAGCTGTGTCTTCATTATAAATCTTCCTCTGCCCAATACAAACTTCACTCCGATCTGAACAAGTTCCAAAATTGGTGTTCTGCTAATGACTTAAAACTCAATGGGTCAAAATGCAAACTTATGTCATTCTATCGCTTAAGCCCCATCCAGGCAACTTATTTTCTCTATGGGACCGCCCTAGAAAAATTAACTCAGGTTAACGACCTAGGTGTCCTATTAGACGTCAAGCTTAAATTTACCGACCATATATCGGCAATGGTTAATAAAGCCAAGGGTGTGCTTGGTTTCATTAAAAGATGGTCAAAGGAATTTAATGACCCTTATATAACCAAAACTCTCTACATATCTTTAGTTCGTCCGATTCTTGAATACGGTCTATGTGTCGGGAGTCCCCAATATGGGGTTTATCAAGACCGTATTGAATCAGTACAGAAGAACTTTCTCCTTTTTGCTCTTAGGGGTCTAACCTGGGATGCAAGTATTCAACTCCCGTCTTATCATAGCAGACTACTTTTAATAAACTTACCATCCCTACTAAACCGTAGGACTATGCTGGGTGTAGTTTTCATCAATAACCTTATTAATGGTGAAATCGACAGCCAGAACCTTCTAAGTCTGTTAAAATTTAACGTTCCTTTTAGGGCCTCTCGAACTTTCCTCCCCTTATTTGTTAACTTTTGTAGGTCAACATATGCCCAGCATGACACTTTCAGGGTACTATGTTTGGATCGTTTGTACCGCATGATGAAGGTGAATACCAATATCAGTAAAACGATTGATATTGCTAATGCTGCATATGATAGTTTTGTCTGGTGGTCCATCTGGTATAGTGATGAGTGGTCCTTTAGCTTGGCAAGTGTTGTTGTAGAACCTGTAGGTTTGCGTCTTTAATGTCGGGCGATTGTGTGATGCCTTCCAAGGTGGACTCTAAGCATACATCCATAGCCTTTGAGATGTTACCGAATCGGCTGAATGATGTTTGCATTTTCGTTGTCAGGCCGTACACCCTGAGGATAATGTTAGTACGCCGGTGTTGTTTATATTAATAGTTGATGAGACCTCGCCGCATACGGCCTGAAGTTCCATTGGGTCCTTGGTGGCGTAGATCCATTGATTGGAGTGGTGTGTTTTGAACCATACCATGTTGGCTTGCACTGTACTGCTCTGACACAGCGTTCTACTTTTATTATTGAACAACTGGAATTCACATCAACTGTCAGCGTTGTATGCCGTTTGGTGATTGAAACAAATGTGCTGCACATTCTTTAATGATGAACAGCGATTGAATTCGTCTTCAGTGAATCCGATGAAGCGATCTCGGTAGACGTTGACTGCGATAATTGTGGTTTGTACGTTGTATATTGTCCAGCTCTTTGAGCTCCATAACGGAATCGGAATGATGCTGAAGATGTCTAGCAGATCCGTGGACACTAGAGGGCCTTGTGCTGACATCCTTGTGCTGAAGCACATCGCTTGATGCAACTGGTAGCATGTGGTTGGGTGGTAGATGATCCCTAATTTGGTCGATTTGCTCCCGTAGCTGGACTGGTGATATTAACATAGGGCTAATGGGTCTATATCGGACATCGGTTAACACGTTGGTTATTTCACCTTGCATCAGGGCTGACAGTCTCCCTTTTTTGTGTTGTACAGGGGGATCCTCTGTATATTCCGTGCGGCTGGCCTCGTCTAATGGGCGCTTTTTTGTCAACTCCTCGGAAAATAATGGAGATAGTCGGGTGACTGATCTTTTGAATATCCCTGCTGACGTTTTGACGTCCACTACTCGCACCAAATTGTCCTGGCCCGGATATGTTTTGATTATTCGACCCATAGGCCAGCTCATCACAGGCACATTATCTTCTTTGATGAGGACTAACAATCCTTCTCTTACATTTGGTGCTGCAAACTTCCACTTATGTCGATTCTGTAGTTCTTGCATGTACTCGCATGTCCATTGGTTCCAGAAGGTGTGTTTTAGCCTTGACACAAGCTCCCACCTTTTTACTAGAGGTCTTCCGCCGGGACTAAGGTTGGCATCGGGGGAGCAGTTAAGGGCTCTCCAATTAAGAAATGGGCTGGGGTTAGAGCTGACTCATCTGTAGGATCCGACGGGAACCTTCTGATTGCTGCCTGTTGCGACTCCCCAGGGCTGAAGAGTGTTCGGCAAAAGGAAGCTTTACAATAAATCTTCCATCTTCTGATCTCTTTAGATTACTCACAAAATGCTTCTCACAATGTGCTTCTGAGGGTGAGCGATGTTTGGTCTGGGTGTCTAGGTTGTCGAACTTCCAGAATTTCTCGATCAATGAATCGGTTTCTTCGCCGACGCTTGCTCTACATATGGATGAGCAGATCTTAGACTCTAATCCCTCTGCTACTATCCATCCAAACTTAGTGTTTTGGAGCATGGCGCCTTTTTTACCTATCTTCTCCTGATTCGGCAGCAGTAGCGAGTAATAATGCTCGGCACCAATCAGCAGATCTATTCTTCCAGGTCTGTCAAAATGTGGGTCTGCCAATGGACGCTCCTTGGATAAGTTGAAATCACAGTTATCGGCTGAGCTGGTTGATCAGCTATGATGTGAGGGAGAACGAACGCTTCTAGGGATTGTTCGTAATCCCCATGAATGGCCTTGACGAGTAACGTTACTCTGGCCTTGCTCATCTTAGGTTGTCCACCGATGCCTTCGATTCGAAGCTAAGTATCATGCCGCTTTAATGACAACATTGATGCCATTCGTTCAGTAATCAAATTAATTTGGGATCCTGAGTCTAGCAGTGCACGGAAGTTCGCTGTCTGCATGTTGATTGCCTGGACGGTGGCAAGAAAGTTGTAACTTTTATTACTTGCTGCACCTAGAGCAGGAGACTGAAGATTGGTGGGTTCAAGGTGCAATCGGGTATGATGCCTTTTGTCGCATTTAAAACAATTTCTGCCCTTGCACTCTCTAGCCTTGTGATTCGTTTTAAAACAGTTGACACACATTTTCTGCCTTTGTACCCAGTTTAAACGTTAGGAAACGGGTCTAGCTCGAAACTCGTCTCATTTAAAAATGGCATGAGAGAGCGCCTTGCAATAGGAGCAGGAATTTGATTTTCCGGCCGTGGTAGATGCGCACGTCGGATTCCTTGACTCTCTTTTGGCTGTGAGCGTAGTCTTTCCTGAGCTCAAGACTCCAACTCTTTGCTCGAGGAATTCCAACATTGATTGGAGGGGCTGTATTTCTACCGAGTTGCCAATAGTCTGCTCAAACAGACCCCTGTTAGTAATGTCAAGCTTATCGGTAAGCAAGACTACTAGGAACGCATCCCATGTGGATACGTTGATCCCTAAGCCCTTTAATGATGCAAGGGTCTCTAGGGTGGTGATATATAGCTCCTGTATCGATTTGGCACTGTCAGAAATTGGGCTCTGATGCAGTAACCGACGGATGACAGTTTAAAATTCACTATTTATAGATAAGTAGATACATTGATATATTGCTTAGGTGGTAAATTAATGGAATTAGAGCATAAAACAAAATGATAAGTTTACAATTTTAATAAGGCGTGTGTTACAATATACTGTTGATTGCAGCAATTCGAGCGTCAGCAGTTTTGTTGTGAGGTTTTTTGTGTAGTGTTCTTTGGGTCAGCGTTTACTTCTTCTTACGTTATGAGCTGATTTTATTTATTTGATAATTTAAAACCTATGACTTAACAGCGGAATTCCCCTTAGGATTAGCTTCAAGCTCACAAGATGGATACGGTCACATACAGAACTAAGCTTGAGTTTTATTTATCGGTGCGTGCGATGTATCAACTGTCCGTTGACGTGCCTCTCTGTTAGTTTTCCGTTGGGTCCCGAGAAGTTGCTTTGGGACTTCTACGTTGACGAGGTAATCGCGGGTAATCGGTAACCAACCGTGGAGTTGCATATGAAAACGGGTTTCGTCTTTTCGACTCTGCTGTCGGGATTTTTGGTTGCGAAGTGCTCCAACGTATCTTATGAATTGTTTCGTGGGCCTAAGAGCAATCGGAAATCCTATCTCACCTTTGACGTCGGCAAAAAGTTTTGTCAAATTGAGCGATTGACTTACAAAGTTAAATAATTTAGTAAAGTCAGAGCAAATGAAGTTTGTTTGAGTCATTCAGGAAGCCATCAATGACAAATGCGTATGCAATGTTTCGAATAAAAGTTTTTTAGAAATGTGTCTGAAAGCCTTGTTTCAAATATTTTTGTAATCTTTCAAATTAGAACGTTACCAATGAAATCTATATTATTTATGCATGGTAAATGAAATCTTTTAGAAATGTTATACCTTCAAGCTTAAATTTACCGACCATATATCGGCAATGGTTAATAAAGCCAAGGGTGTGCTTGGGTTCATTAAAAGATGGTCAAAAGAATTTAACGACCCTTATATATGGGGTTTATCAAGACCGCATTGAATCTGTACAGAAGAACTTTCTCCTTTTTGCTGTTAGGGGTCGAAGCTGGGATAAAAGTTGTAGACTTCTCTTAATCAACTTACCAGCGTTACTAAACCGGACTATCTGTCGTTTTCATCAATAACCTTATCAATGGTGAAATCGACAGCCAGTACCTAATAGGTCTGTTAAAATTTAACGTTCCTTTTAGGGTCTCTCGAACTTTCCTCCCCTTATTTCTTAATTTTTGTAGGTCAACATATGCCCCTTCAGAGAATTATGTTCTGAATACAATAACATCTATCCAATTATTTCTTTGAAGTCTTGCATAAAAACTTATATGCTTTCCTACCTAAGAGAGCAACAATGTAACTCTTCCTCGTGACCTTTTTAAAAAACTTATTCCTCGTCTCGGATCTATCCCCGCGATTCGAGTCGTACGGCCGGGTATGCTAAGGTGGGCTGTGGACTGGGAGGTGGGCTGTACGTATGCAGTGGGAGCAATATGTTTGAATAAGGCGAGTGCTTCTCTTTTTAGATACGATTTCAGGTAGTGGAACCGTTGACAGTCGGTGAGCCTATTGTTGCTTCCGATTGGTCCCTTGAACATATCCGAAAAATGGTTCCAATCCTCTCGGTCTGAAGTCAGCTCCTTTTCGCTCCAACATTGCTTCCAGTTTTAGCTCCGCCAGGGTATTTTTCAGAATCGCGTGGATGTTATAATGTATCTCTTTACAGATATCGACGTCATCCACAGGGTTCTCCCAGTCTGTCCTGCAGTTATTGCAGATATTCCTCTGGAATTCAACGAATACTGTTAATAAGTTTATCGATTTCCAATGTGCTGGGCTTGCATTGGTAGCAAAAATTTGACTAACGGAAGTTGCGTAGCTTCGCATAAGTGCAAGCTTAGATGAATATAAAGCCCATGCGTAACTGCAAATCCCTTAATTCTGTACCCAGATCGTTATATAGATAAGATAATATCATAAAGGTTCTCCAACAGCTGCCAAAACTGTTGCAAAAAATCATGCCACCGACAGGGATTCCAATAAATAGGATCCCGTTGCTTCATGCCTCTTGAGAGTGCTCTCGTTCCTGATCGTCATTGCTGCCTTTGGACAAATTTGGCAGATAAGGAAGCTGAATGACGAAAATGGCATTTCATTTTTGCAGCTTTATGTCCTTCATGTGGGAAGGATTGTAAATTATTCGCAAACCAACACATTCCATTGTATTGATCGACTTTTCTTTCCTGCAAAAAATTACTTCCCAAAACTCGAATCGAGATACATACTCCAAATAAACTAATGCTCATTTTAAGATAATGCAGAATAGTCTATGTACGTTGTCGTCAATGTTACGGTAGTAAGCACCGTTTAGAAACAGCGGATCTGCGATACTCAAAATCCCAATATCTGGAGGAGATGTCATAATATAATTTACAGCAGTTTTTACTTGTTATGAAAACATTGGAATAAAAATTTGAAAATTTTGTAGTAGTTTGAATTGCGATATTTATTTTGATTAAAAAAACAAAGTATGGACTAAATATGTATTTTAAATAATTCAAGTCCAATATACCAATTTATACCTAAACATGTACTTATTTACATAAATATGAATGTGTATCTAAATATACATATGAACATGGTTTAAATTAATAAAAACAAAAAAAATAATGATTGGACTGTGTTATGTACAAATGTACTAATGTTGGCAGATACGTCTTAGGTTTAGGTTGGGAAACATTTTGTTTATTTAAACCTTAAATTTTAAGTTATTTGCCTGATCTGCGAGCATTTTATTTTATATTATTTTTGTATCATTAGCTTAGTATCAAGTTACTTGCAAAATTACTTTTGGACTCTATAGCTGTGTATTAATATTTGCTTACATAATTTCAGCTAAATACAATAGTATTTCGAATGTAGAAAATTAAAAATTAATGTTTTTAAAAAACAGAAGTTCTTTTATGACATTTAAAAAAAATACACAGTTTTCTGTAATGTTTCTGTTTAGACCACAAACGGTATTTTTAAGAGCCCATGGTGGGCTCTTGGCGTATTTCCGATTTCAGCTTTACAAATTCTTTGGCAACTTCATCGTTATTCCGTTGGGACAATATCCTTAAAATTGTCCAACCCGTTTCATCCATTTCAATACGTCTCATTAAAGGTAACCAGCATGCAACCGAACCCTTAAAGGTAAAAAAATTACATTAAAAAGTTTCATTAAAAACATTAAAAGACGCTTACCTTTTCGGAAACGTCTTTTAAAGGAATTACAGCCACACCCACAAGTCTATCATCACGAGCAAAGCAATAATCCTTTACGCAAATATGTAATTCGAAGAAATCCAGCTGTTCCTCATTTCCGATTGCACTATATATACGCGTTTTTGAATGCCATAAACATAAATATCATCATTAATACGAGAATTATTAATAAACGAGAATGGAAAGCTAACTTCGAAAGGCGCCGAAGCTTATATACCCTTGCAGTTAAATAGCGGCTTCTATTGATTAAAGATACAGTAAATATCGGATATACTTAGCCGATCTTTACAAAAACATTAAAAACAAGCTTAGATTCGTATAAAATGAATTTTAAAAGAAGTCCGACGCTTCTACGCCCAAAACACGAAAGTTGTGGCATTTCCGATCGTTCAGTTATATGGCAACTATAGGAACTAGTCTGCCGATCGGTATAAAATTTTAATAGATCGGCTTAGATTCCCATAAAAAAAAACCTGTGCAAATTTCAAGCTTCTATCTTCAATAACATGGAAGTTATAGCATTTCCGATCAATCAGTTATATGGCAGCTATAGGATATAGTCGGCCGATCCCGGCCGTTCCGACTTATATACTGCGTGCAAAGGAAAGAAGTTTGTGTGCAAAGTTTCAAGACGAGCGCTCAAAAACTGAGAGACTAGTTTGCGTAGAAACAGACAGACGGACAGACGGACCGACGAACCGACGGACAGACGGACATGCTTATATCGACTCAGAAGGTGATCCGGATCCAGAATATATATATTTTATGGGGTCCTGGATGTCTCCTTCACTGCGTTGCACACTTCTGACCAACATTATAATACCCTCTGCAAGGGTATAATCATCAAAGTGGCGCGCAAATAGGAGCATTTGGTATAGCAAAATAAATACTTTATGAATTTCTTAATTCTGTTAAAAATATGGTCATAAAAGATACAAATAAGTCAAATTTAAGTTATTTTTGGATAATACAGTATAATTAAATTAAAAATGCAAATAAATTATTGATTTTTAAATTAAATTATAACAAAAATGTTTTTTTTTTTTAATATATTCATGGAGGTGGAGCCACGCCCACTTTTGCAAAGAGAGCGTATTGCTTCATATAACACTAAAAAACACACATTTAAAATTAGTATTTAGTTTACTAATTAATAACTAATGGCAGAAAAACCTGACTTTTTTCACATAGTGCACTGTAAGCGTAAAAGATAACAAGCATTTTTTGGACCAAATACCAAATACAAATAAAACTTCCTTTAACGCACTAACGTAAATTCAAAGATTATACAATACAAAGATGGGACATCTGCCCAGTCGGACTTTAAGGGACTCCAGTCACTTGGGAAAGTGTCCGTACAGCCGACTTGTCTATAGCCTGTCTAATGCTCTCGATTTCAAGAAAAAAAAACGGGGAAATTATTTCTCTCTTCAAGTCCCAAGAGAAGACTTTTCGTCTTGACAAAAAAAATGTTGCAGATCATCTTTCAATCGGTTTATTTAAGAACTCGTTACTTTTATAATTTTATCTGCTTAGAAATTTTTAATAGCAATTTTTTATTTTGTTATCAATTATAAATAATTTAAATTAATTATAAACAAATGTATAATTATAAATATTCTATAGTATATGCATGTTTATTATTTTATTTTTATTCATGTATTATTTAATTTTTGTAATAAGAAACGTAAATTAATATGCTAGGTTTGGTAAGTTTAATGTGTTTTTCAGATTCTGTTTTTTAATGTAAAGCATTTTAATCTGTCAAGTCACAAGGCACAAAGTCACAAGGCAGATCCCAGAAGTTCCAAAAAAATGTACGGGAGATGCAGGGAAATGCACGACAAATGCAGTTATCGTGGAAAAACGGACTAAATATTTATCTTTTATAATTTTATGTTATGATGATGTAATTAATTAGGTAAACTAGAATTAATAATATATATATATACATACATATATATAAAATTTGGAATTTTTAATTTTTTTTTACATTTTACAAAGCAAAAGCAAGAGGGAAATTTCATCCCCCTTCCAAAACAAAAATGCCCTACTGTTCTCCTTTTTTTCAGAAGTATCGAAAGCGTATAAGGGAACATAACCTATAAACACATGCGGCCACGCATGTGTAAAAGAGAACCGCGAAGTCTAAATTAGAGGATCAAGGTTCGAGCTGTCCTATTGATTTTACGACTTGCTGATAAGGTAGCCGAACAAACCATATATCGTTACTTCGCATGCGCAACGGCCAAAAGTGGTGGCCTAGTGTAAAAAGCGCAAGCTTTCTGCCAATAATCATGTAAAAAGGAGGAGAGCAATGGCTCATACCCTCTAACACCAGACACTGCTTTTCTTTTTTGTCAATTTATTTATTTTTAAAAAATTTATTTTTATTTCATAAAAATTATTATCAGGAAAGCAATCCAAATATTTTTTAAAAGCTTCTTTAAATGTTTTTTTTTTTATTTTAAATGAAATTAAAAATATTAAAAATAAAAAAAAAAGGAAAATAAAAAAAAATACAAAATATGCAGGTCCTGATCTTTTAAAAATACAAAGATTAAGTCTTTACAAGGATTCGAACCTGGTACACTTTACATACTACCCTTCGCCCATTCCCGCACGGGTTCCATCGGGTTCTACGGCTGGAACCCTTCATAGTACGAGTTTGTATGAGATGTCCCATCTATGTATTGTATAATCTTTGTTACTGTATAATCTTTGGAATAATAATAAAATTACTGTAACTATCCAAAACAAAAATCAATTATCCAAAATCCCAAATAATTTGATAATAAAGGATAAGTTTTGTAAATAATTTAATTGCGTTACAAAAAGGTTGAGGATTTCCTAAAAATACTGGAAGCATTTTTTTTGTTTGTCATTAAGAATATGATTTTTTATCGGCATAAAAGCTTAATTAGCCAAATTAGGTAAACAAAATATATATACTTCGTGTATACTTTGTAAGCTTCAAATTAAAGCTACTCTTCAATTAAGCTAGTGATGTTATCAATTCTTAATTTTTGCTCATGCTTTTTATTTATTATGCTCATCTAAACTGTTTAGTAGTGCGTGCATTAGTGAGGAATTTAGGAACTTTGAATTTTTGATTCACTAGAAAATTCTAAGAATAAGGCAATGTTTCTGGTTGTAAAGTACACAATAAAACAAAATTGAAATTATGAAAATTGCATTAAAAAAAGTAAAAAAAAATGTGTGTAAAAATGAAAATTTTTCAAATGATACAATATTTTTACTGTGTTTCATATAAAAAAAGTATTCACTTATTACTAATCAAAGTTAAATATATAATGAGGGTTTTTAAAGATTAAAATGTATTTATCATTTTACTCGCTTACAAGCTGAACGACTCATTATATTTAGGGGACCAATTGTTTGACTTTGACTTCGTTGCGAATTTTCTCTTTCTTTCTTGGAGGTGGGGTCCGATTAAATTGATTTCCACAAACGGCCTAAACATTCCTGAAGGTATTTGCCATTTAAGATCGTTAGCCGCAACAACTAGTTGAAATTTAAATATATAAATTATATTTTTTATTGATATTTTGAATAGTTTACCTTTCACATTTACTTTATGTTCTCCTGTACCTGGATGAGAGAACAAGTCAATTTGTACAGAAATTTCCCCAACACTTTCGTCTACATTTTCCGGATCAACTATAAAACATTATAAAAAAAAAATTAATTTATAAATTCGCATATCCGCAATGTAACGGTACTGACGACAAGTTGTCGCCTCTAGAAGGCCGTCACACGCACTTCGCCCTCCCATAATACAAATGATTAAGATCCTTGCTAAGAATGGCTGAGGCTCTACAAATAAACATCCACCACAGTAATGAAGCCTCTGTTACAATAATGCAGCTGTCTCAGTCCTAGTCCAGAAACTGTGGTTTGCAGGTGAAAAGACTACAAGCTTCTACTAGCTTCCAACAAAGGTAAGGTAAGATTTTCATTTTAGCATAAAAGGATCTTTGCATAATATTGCTTACAAATTTCTGTTATACAGGACGACGCGACACAAATTGTAAAGAATAAGCCATTTTAAGGCGAGAATGTTCATTAAATGATGACTTTTGATGAAAACGTGATTACGCAATATATGCACAGCCCCTTACCTGATAATAAACTTATTTCCCCCTAAACTTTTCCTAAATTAACATTTCCAAAGTTAGCAATCCGATGCAAAATTTGCTTAAGGAAAAAGTTTTGTGGCATAACAAATTTATACAATTTTTATAAACCAAAAAACTTTTGTTGTCAAACAGAGAAGAACTTAATTATTTATTATAGATCCATCATAAAGCCTTATCGGTTCAGTGCAATTTTCTCAAATTGTGTGCAAAAAAGCGTTTCAAATTTTACAAACTTTAGAGCGCGCTTCTTAAACATCGCTTTTCAAAATTTTACATGTTTTTAAATACTGTCGACATAAAAATTTATGGGTATAATATTAAACGTCTTATAATCGAATACAATTTTTCGAAATAACCGTTTTTTTTGCGCCGCTAAGGGAGAGCGCTTTTAAAAATCCTCTAACTTTTTTAAAAATAGTCTCATCTAGCTGAATTCTGTTTTGTAAGTTTTGTTTTGACGGGAGGTGGCATGTCTAAAATTAAAAAAAAACTTATTTACCTAAAAACCTCAAGACTAAAAATCTCTCTGGGTAACATTCCGCTCGATCTTAATCAATTCAAAGACCTCCGAAAATTACCACTCATCTCTCTATGATGTAGTTTCTCAATTTGATATTAGCCCGCCACAGGGACATCAGAGGTAATTGTATCACAGTTGAACCTGAATAGCTTGAAGAGCCACCACGCTACTCAATCAGGAGCTGCTAATCTTGTTGGAATGCCGATAAGCGGATGTACGCGTCCGGTCCAAGCACACTTTTTTGTGATACGCCAGGTTAGAGGTTGTAGAATCCACAATGTAAATGGTCGAAAAGAAAGTTTGCATCTTACGGTAAATACTCTTTACCTAATACTCAAGTTTATCACTAGTGATGATAACACCTTTGTATATTTGACCAGCATAAATCAGCTTTCTAGTGATTTGAAGAAAGAAGAAGTTTAAAGCAGTTAAGTTTTTCAATGTAGATTAGGCTTTAGCTTAGGGGTCGCGCCATTTCAAGTGGGCCACTTTGAAAATTTTATTTTTTAATATTAAAGATTTATGCATTTTTTTAAAGGTAAGTGAATGTAGAATGTGCACAAAATTTTTTTTTAGGAAAATATCGATAACTTTATAGGAGTTTGAATAGTTGTTTTGACTCTTGAGTGCCATGGAAGTATCCGTCCGTTAAAGACAACCCCCCTTGGTTTACAAGGAGCCTAAATAATCTTAAACATATTAAAAATAGACTTTTAAACAAACATAAAAGAACCGGCTGCAATCTAACTTTTTCATGGTACTTAGTAGCTCGGTCGAACTTTACCGTGCATAACGCTGAATGTTATAGAGATTATATTCGCCGTTGTCGGGTTCAGTTCACGCAGGACCCGAAGCAGTTTTATAATTTCATAAACACAAAGCGGAAACATGTATCTTCTCCTTCCTTGCTCTCGTTTGAAAATTCTTTTGCGAATACAGATCAGGGTATTGCAGATCTATTCGCAAAATTTTTTCAAACAACGTATTCACCTTGTAATACTTCCGATCAGCCCTACACATATGAAATTCATTCAGCCAATCTTATCTTTGGTCCATCTCTCTCCGAGCGTAGTTTGTTATCGGCTCTTTTAAAGGTTAAACCGGTACTTTCACCAGGTCCCGATGGAGTACCAGGCTGTGTGCTAAAGAATTGCGCTGAGTCATTGTGCAAACCTCTTTCAAAGCTTTTCACCTTATCTCTGGAAACGTCGATATTTCCCCTTATGTGGAAGGAAACCTTTATAATTCCCCTGCATAAAAAAGGGAAAAAATCTGATGCTACCAATTATAGAGGCATCTTTAAATTGTCAGCAATTCCAAAGCTATTTGAAAAAATTATTTCTCCTCATCTGCAGCACCTCTGTAGTTCAATCATTTCTCCATGCCAGCATGGTTTTATTAGGCGTTGGAGCTGACATCATTTGTAATTGATGGCTTCCAAAATGGCCTTCAAACAGATGTCATCTACACTGATTTTAGTAAAGCATTTGACTCTGTAAACCACTCACTCCTTTTGAGAAAACTCGATCTTTTGGGATTTCCAACTAACCTTCTTACGTGGATTTCCAGTTATCTTTCTAGAAGAACCCAACGTGTCCTTTTTAATGATATATTCTCCTGCCTAGTCCGAGCTACATCTGGAGTCCCTCAAGAAAGTCATCTCGGGCCTTTACTTTTTACCATTTTTATAAATGACTTGCCTTTTGCTTTACCGAACTCTCGTGTACTTATGTACGCAGATGACGTTAAGCTGTGTCTTCATTATAAATCTTCCTCTCCCAATACAAACTTCAGTCCGATCTGAACAAGTTCCAAAATTGGTGTTCTGCTAATGACTTAAAACTCAATGGGTCAAAATGCAAACTTATGTCATTCTATCGCTTAAGCCCCATCCAGACAACTTATTTTCTCTATGGGACCGCCCTAGAAAAATTAACTCAGGTTAACGACCTAGGTGTCCTATTAGACGTCAAGCTTAAATTTACCGACCATATATCGGCAGTGGTTAATAAAGCCAAGGGTGTGCTTGGTTTCATTAAAAGATGGTCAAAGGAATTTAATGACCCTTATATAACCAAAACTCTTTACATATCTTTAGTTCGTCCGATTCTTGAATACGGTTCATGTGTCTGGAGTCCCCAATATGGGGTTTATCAAGACCGTATTAAATCAGTACAGAAGAACTTTCTCCTTTTTGCTCTTAGGGGTCTAACCTGGGATGCAAGTATTCAACTCCCGTCTTATCATAGCAGACTACTTTTAATAAACTTACCATCCCTACTAAACCGTAGGACTATGCTGGGTGTAGTTTTCATCAATAACCTTATTAATGGTGAAATCGACAGCCAGAACCTTCTAAGTCTGTTAAAATTTAACGTTCCTTTTAGGGCCTCTCGAACTTTCCTCCCCTTATTTCTTAACTTTTGTAGGTCAACATATGCCCAGCATGACACTTTCAGGGTACTATGTTCTGACTACAATAACCTCTATCAAATCATTTCACAGAACTCTTGCATGAAATCCTCGATTCTTTCCCACTTAAGAGAGCAACAATGTAACTCTTCCTCGTAACCTTTTTAAAAATACTTATTCCTTGTCTCGAATCTATCCCCGCGATTCGATCCGTACGATAAACGGCAGCGCCCCTCGGTCGGTTGGGCGGGAGGTGGGCGGGAGGTGGGCTGTACGTATGCAGTAAGAGCCGCGAAAAAAAAAAAAAAAAAAAAAACGTTTTTTATTGTTAAGCGAAATTTTTTGTTTCAAAACTTTTGTTTTTGTATATCTTGAGAATGAATAGAGATAAATATGTTATTCTTTTTTTTTTAAAATGAAGGCCAACCCAAACTTTGTTATGAAGTGTAAGAATATTTTTTAAGATGCTTGGCCTATTTATAAGAAATTTTTTAAAATTAAAAAAAAATATTTCTGATTGATACTGAGCTGGAAAATTTTTAAGATTTAGGTCATTTAAGCCCACAATGGTACTCAATTTATTCAAAAAATAAAAAATCGGAAACCTCTTCAAATATAATAATAAAAAATGAAAGTTCGAAAAAAGTAATATATTTTTATAATTTTTTTTTTTTTTGTACACACAAATTTATTTAATTTATTTTTTTATTATAAATTATTATAAAAAACATTCAAAACAGTTTGTGTTTGCAACCAACTGTTGCATCGGAAAAGAATTTGCATAACACGTTGGTATCATCTATAGGAATATAAGCATGGTATTGCCTGGTGTGCGGTATACATTTACAATGCAAGTGTTGTATTTTAAAAACTTCCTCATACTCCTGGCACTCCTGCTTTGTGCAAAACTGAAAGAAAATTTGTTTAAAAAAGTTTCTTGCCCATTCAAAAAGAGCTTTTGAAGACGTAATATTGTCTGAAGCATCTCTTTTTTGAAGGCTTGCTTTTCTTGCTGCGTTTTTGATGCACCCGCCAATACCATAACTAGCACCTTTACCGATGTTGCGATGTTGCAAAAAAAAGCAATTCTGCGTCGATTTTGTATGCTTGTCATTAAATTTATGCATCAAACCTAATAAGACACCCATATCGGTAGCATGAGTTTGTCCTTTTTAGGACAGTCCCATAAAGAAAATATATGGCCAGGATTCATTTGGTTTTTACAGAGAACAAATTTTGAAACTTGTTGAAGACGTACTAAAGCTTGTATTGGGCTCAGTTATTAATGAAGATGAAAAAATATAAGGTTCTGAGATGGATTCCATGAGGTACTCCAAATATAGCTCTGTCTAGGCAGAGTTTCAAATTTAAAAAAACGTTGCGTTTAATTCCTCCAGGCAGTTATCTGGAAATCCACTCTAGAAGGTTAACGGGAAATCCCAAGACAATAAGTTTTGTCAAATTGAGCGATTGACTTACAAAGTTAAATAATTTAGTAAAGTCAGAGCAAATAAAGTTTTTTTGAGTCATTCAGGAAGCCATCAATCACATGCGTATGCAATGTTTCTAATAAAAGTTTTTTAGAAATGTTTCTGAAAGCCTTGTTTGAAATATTTTTGTAATCTTTCAAATTAGAACGTTACCAATGAAATCTATATTATTTATGCATGGTAAATGAAATCTTTTAGAAATGTTGTACCATAATTTAAATCGTTCTGTAATATTTTAAACGAAAAATTACCAATAAAATCATTTAAATGATATATTTTTCTTTAAAATTGGTGTTTTAATTTAAAAATATTAAAAAATTTCGTTTTATTAACATAAGTGTTCGGAACATATGATTTGTATTATTTTGGAGGTTTAGTCATATCGTCGTAATTTGATTTTACATATCGAAAGCTTTTGGTTGTTATAATTACATCCCGTCGAGCAGATCTCCTGCCCTTGCCTCCGGCGCACACTTCAATTACCCGGAATAAAGATTGAAATGTAACCGATTTATTATTGAGACCTGGGAAAACCCTGGAAGTCCGATCATAGGAATTTTAAAGTTCTTTCTATCTATCTATCTGTTCTATCAGAAAACCCCTTAATCACCTCAAAATCTCGAACTCAGAATATTCCAATGTGCGAACTATCTGAAATAGCCAAGTAGTAATCAAATCGGTCATGTCCATATCAATTAACTCAAAAGCCTTGTAAGTAAGAGTTCCACGAGCTGGCACCTCAATTTTATAGCAGCCTCATGTGGGTCTCATCTTTGGCTATTTCGCCAAGCGTGACCAATAGTAACAGGAAAACTTATTTTAAATTAAACTTTCCAAATGGGCTCAGCTACTTCGGATCATTTGATATAATGCACGCCACAGCAGGTAGGGTGTGTGCAAAGCTCAAGAAACTAGAGACTAAAAAGCTATGGGACTAGCCCACTAGAAACAAATATACAGACAGACATGCTTATATCGACTCAGAAGGTGATCTTGATAATAAATATATATACTTGAATATATATGAATATATCTCATTGTACATTGTACATCCTTTAGTAGTGAATTTCATATAACATATGTGGGACCAATTTCAATTTCTTAAAATGTTTAAAGATTAAAGGAATAAAACCTTGCAAAAGTTACCAAACGACTTTAATCATATTGATTTTCTAAACCAAAAAGTCACTGCAATCTTTTCTAAAGATCCTTTACCCTTTTCCTTTACCAGCTTTATACATACAGAAAATTAAATTCCCGCAAACTTTACCAAGGAGTTGGCAACCATTTTTTATAGTATGCTTTATAAAATGTTATAAATAAGTATACCATTTAAAAAGTTTTTCATAGTTATGCAGAGAAATCATAGGAATCATAGGAGGAATAAGTTTTTAAAAAAGGTTTCGAGGAAGATTTACATTGTTGATCTATTAAGTAATAAAGAATAGAAGATATCATGCAAGAGTTCTGTGAGATAATTGGATAGAGGTTATTGTAGTCAGAACATAATACCATGAAAGGGTCATGCTGGGCATTTGTTGACCTACAAGAGCTAAGAAATAAGGGAAAGAAACCCGAGAAACCCTAAAAGGAACGTCAAATTTTAACAGACCTCATAGGTTCTGGCTGTCGATTTCACCATTGATAAGATTATTTGATGAAAACTACACCCAGCATAGTCCAACGATATAGTAGCGATGGTAAGTTTATGAAGAGGAGTCTGCTATGATAAGACGGGAGTTGGATACTTGCATCCCAGTTTAGACCCCTAAGAGCAAAAAGGAAAAAATTCTTCTCTACAGATTCAATGTGGTCTTGATGAACCTCATATTGGGGACTCCAGACACATGAACCGTATTCAAGAATCGGACGAACTAAAGATATATATAGAGTTTTAACTTACATAAGGGTCGTTACATTTTTTGACCATCTTTTAATAAAGCCAAGCACACCCTTGCTTTATTAACCATTGCCGATATATGGTCGGTAAATTTAAGCTTGAAGTCTAATAACACACCTAGGTCGTTAAGCTTAGTTAATCTTTCTAGGACATAGAGAAAAAAGGCAGCCTGGATAGGGCTAAGCGATAGAAACCCAATTCGAAAACCGAATGACAGAGGTGCCGTTTTCCTAAGCATTTAAGAAACCAGCCCATTCATCCGTGTTGCCATGAAACATTTTTAGATCAGCTGCTGTTTTTTCTTTAGCATTTTCCAGTCGGAAATTGGCTAAGCGTTGATAAGTTAACATTGTTGATTAAAAATGGCGAGTGTACTCGAATTAAGTGAAAAGAAGAAGACTCATATTAAAACAATAGCTGAATGTGGCGTTAAAGTGTGGCTCGGAAGTGATCGGAAGTGCCACAACTTCTATGTTTTTGGAGATGATAGAGATAAAAATTGCTAAGAGAATCTTTGTGGGAGTCTTAGCATATTTGGAAAATTTTATACGGATCGGCCGACTATAACTGCCATGTAAGTGAACGATCGGAAATGCCACAGCTTTCGTGTTTTTGGGTGTAGAAGCGTCCGACTTCGTTTAAAATTCATTTTATATGAATCTAAGCTTGTTATGATCGTTGAATGTTAACTAACTACATCCGATATTTACTATATCATTAAGTTCTATATCAATAAAAGCCGCTATTTAACTGCAAGGGTATATGTATAAACTTCGGCTCCGTCCGAAGTTAGCTTTCCATTCTCGTTTTTACTATGATATACTCCTTTACATTAGTCTTTACACTTAATTTCCCACTAATATTAATGTGGATTGTCTGCCATGGTAACTCTACCGTAGGTATGGGATGCCATTCCATTTGCATTTTTTTTGTTATCGGCTTAGTCATCTTCTAAGTCATACAATTTTTAAAAAATTGTCTTACATGTTTATTTATATTTTCAAACCAATATTACGGACCACCTAAATGGTCTTGTACTACATGTACTACACCTAGTCTTGCCATATTTCTGAATTATACGACATAGCAACCCACCTCTAATTTCATATGTTTTAGCGATGTTGGCGATATGTTTTTGGCATATCATCGCTTCTCCACCCTGTTATAATTGCCACCAAACTTTCATCGCGGTGCTGTTCTGATTTTAGGCAATCGTTTGTTATCATTGCCTAATCCACCCGAACTTCCAATGCTCTTAAATTATTAGTTGGTGCTGCCAATGGTATTGGGTTACGTGAAAAACAGTCAACAACTACGCCCACGACCTATGCCCTCATGGGATCAATTATACTTTCCACTTTCAGAGAGTTACAATCTGTGTGTACCACAAATTTTCGTCCACTGAGAAAGTGTTTTGAATGTTATATTGCATTATACACAGCTTAAGTTTTTAATTTGTATGAGTGATATTTTGAATTTAAAGGCATAGAGCATTTGCTATAATGCTCTTCTATTCTACGTTTACCATATATTTTATGCAAAAGCATAGCACCGCATCTATTGGCGCTTGTATCTGTGTGCAGTATCTATTGGGTATCGAGGATCAAATATGGTTAGCACCAATTCACTTGTGAATATCCGAATTATATTTTAACGAATTTTCTCGTGCGCATCCTCCCAAACTTATTTAATTTTGAAGTTAATTGATATAATAATTTTATTTGGAACCAATGAGCATTCATGGCAGGAGGCTTTGCCAGTTCAGTTGGCCTTGAATTGCATAACTAACCGAGTGACAAAGTTCAGCGTACTAGAGTTATTGATATGTAAAGAAGCCAAGCCTCTGGGAATGTTAGCAATAAATGAAGAAAAGCATATCGATTATAGGCAAGCAAAAAGAGAATGGAAATATTGTAAAGAGACCTCAATATGAAAAGGAAAAAATCTGATGTCGTAAAACATTAAATTGGTGATCATGTCCTGTTGAAAGCTGAAGAACGGCATCAGACGAAATTGGATCCTAAGTTCAAAGGACCTTTTGGCGACCTGTGACGCTTGTAATGACTTGATACGAGACTGATCGAACAACTGCATACTACCACTTTTTTTGTTTAACCATTTTATTTACAAATACTACCACTGACGTATTCGGTTTTTAAGCTGGGGAGACTTATTTTGTAGCTATATATAGTAAATTAAGAATCAAGTCCACTAAGTTGGTCGCTGATGTTATCGCACGAGCTTGAAACAAGCTATAACCAAAATGGAACCATTCTTAACATTTAGTATGCTATCACATAGGCTACACAACTTAGTCGAACATACAATAGTTAAGAAATGCGCGAAAGAGCCAAAATAATAGAGCAGAGCTAAAATAATTAAATACTACTTTACCAATAAAATATATATCTGTAAGTTAATGGGAAAATTAAATAAATTTAAAATAAGATAACAACCGCAGAGCACAAAACATAGATCTATTATAAAAGGCAACAGTGATAAACATACGATGATGACAAAGAAAAAATTACCTTTTGTTGAAGATTGTTCAACTAAACAAATGTAACATCTTATACGAAAAAAGCGTTCAGGCGGTAGAATCCCTCAAAATCAACAAACATATATAATGTAATAACATTTTGGGGACAATAACCGTCCGTCAGGTCAGATAATTCGTTGGGAAAAAGTGGAGAACACAAAAAGAACGATGGAATACCTTAGTCTTCTACTACAGCGCTCCAAAAGGACAAGATAACTTATGGATTTTTCATTGCGAAGAATCATTGCCAGATCAGACATTAGAATACTCAACTTTAAAACAAACTAATGATCTTAGCCCAGTTGTATTTACCGTTTATCGATCCTCCGTAAGGACCGTCTTTCTTACGACGGTCACACCAAGTGAAATTCTAAACCATCTTTGCTCTTTGTCGCTTTCTTAAAAAACGCGGTCAAATTGCGTCGAGAAATTGTGGTATCCTGTTTTAAAGCTTTTTACTGTATCTTTGAAAATTTTCCTTACATGTAGAGGGAATATTTCATAATTCCTCTGCATACATGTAGAGGGAATATTTCAAAATTCCTCTGCATACACTTACAGGGAATATTTCATTATTCCTCTGCACAAAAAAGAAAAAAGATCAAATGTTGTCAATTGTAGAGGTATCTCTAAATGGTCAGCAGTTCCAATGTTTCAAAAATTCCAAATAATTACTTCTCATCTGCAACTTCTTTATAGTTTTATTATTTCTCCATGCCACTATGGCTTTATTTAAAGAATATACAAAAAATAGATGGGACATCTGTTCATAAAACTGCCACATCTTTCTGACTTCTGCTTTACCGTACTCTGGTGTACTTATGTAGGTAGGTGACCTTATGCTCTATTCTTGGCTTTATTAAAAGATGGTCAAAAGAATTTAACGATCCTTATATAGCTAAAACTTTATATATATTTTTAGTTCGTCCGCTTGCGTACGGTACATGTGTCTGGAATCCCCAATATGGGGTTCATCAGGACCACATTGAATTAGTACAGAAGATTTTTCTAGAAGTTCTCTCTATCTAGAAGTTTCTCTCCCTTATTCGTTAACTTTTGTAGATCATCATATGCCCAACATGACCCTTTCAGGATATTATGTTATGACTACAAGAACCCCAATCCTTTTATTTTCAGTGCATAACCGTAAATTCGATTGTTGCTCCATTTCAACCCACCCAATCTGATAAATGCGTGATCATGAAAATATAAAAACCTAAATTTTGCATTTCCATCTGTCTGTGTCCATGCAATTTACTCGCTCAGTTTCAAAAATACGATGCTTATATTCTGCACATATTAAAAGAGAATTGTCTAGATCGGACGACGATATCTTATGTATCTATGCCAATACGTTCCAATGTTAAATTCTTAATTTTTAAGCTCTTGAATTCTCTTGAAAAAAAAAATGACTCGTAGTGGAGTCGATTCAACAATTTGAAGACCCATAGTCACAAGGTTTATGGAGCGATTCTTGGCACGTTTGCAAAGCTTACTGTAGCATGTTCTAATTAATGACTAATATATTTAAACTTCAGCTGCAACTGAAGTTATCCTTTTTTGTTTGTGCTTCTAATAGCTGGAAATCTTCATACATATAATTTATTTAAAAAATAGTACTTTTTTTAAAATAGTTGTTTGCTTCAGGTTTTAACATTAAAATAAAGTAAATACAGCTTACCCTCATGAAACTGACTAGATATAAATGTTTTGATTAAGGTGTCGGTCATTTGTGTATAAAGACTTAGTGCATAGCGTAAGCTTTGTAGTTCCGGTGATTTTTCGAGAAACGTCTTTTTCAGTCCATTTCCACCGGCGTGGAAATATTGTTTTATGGTATCTAAGGCAACATCAAGTACGGCACACTGTTTAGGAGACAAATTTTTTTCCACTTCTTTTGATATGTCCATTACACCGCTTAGTGCACTTTTAACATCTTGCTTCCCTGCCATGTGCGATTTAAACAGTCGACCCATGTCTTCTATTTTGGCATTGGATGCCAAATTTTTCGCATTATCAGTAAGGTGCTTAAACATCATCTATTAAAGAAATTTATGTTAGTTAGTTAAGAATTATGTTAATTAAGATAAAAGATACTAACGGTTTTATCAGTCATTGGTGGTAAAACGATTGTTTTTTCTAATATTCGCATAACAATTTTCCACAACTCTTTTAGTAACCTCTTTAAAACGGTTTTTTCACAAGACTGGGCATATAATGTTAACGAGCCATCCAATAAATCCATTAGTGGTCTTAAAACGTCATCAGCCTCAACGGCGACTGCATTGCGTTGAACAGTTTGGTTAGCAGTTGCTAGATTTCCGCTTCCTCCTTTAATAGACAGAAGCATGTCGCCTAGTTCGCGGACGGACTGTGTTATTCGAGGTTCCAAACTACAAAAATTTTTCAATTAAATATTTAAAAACTTTTAGAACAACAATTTAAATACACTCCCACCTGATTGCAAATTGGGAAGCCAAATCATCAAGTGAAGAATTTAAATTTTGTTGGAGTTCTTTTAAAATGTTAGCGGCATCTTCTTCTAACTTATCCCCACCCATTGACTCAAACATTTTTTCCAATTGAACTCGAAGTTGTTGTATATTGTTCATAAGGATGCAAGCCTATAAGATATTTTAAAAGAAAACGGTTTAGTTTTTTAGTTTAAGTAGTTAGTTTGTAGTTGACCCAATATCGACGTATTTTTATACCCTTGCAGAGGGTATTATAATTTTGGTCAGAAGTGTGCAGCGCAGTGAAGGAGACATCCAGGACCCCATAAAGTATATATATTCTGGATCAGGATCACCTCCTGAGTCGATATAAGCATGTCCGTCTGTCCGTCTGTCCGTCTGTCTGTTTCTACGCAAACTAGTCTCTCAGTTTTTGAGCTATCGTCTTGAAACTTTGCACACACCCTTCTTTCCTTTGCACGCAGTATATAAGTCGGAACGGCCGGGATCGGCCGACTATATCCTATAGCTGCCATATATCTGATTGATCGGAAATGCTGTAACTTCCACGTTTTTGAAGATAGAAACTTGAAATTTGCACAAATTTCCTTTTATGGGAATTTAAGCCGATTTGGAAAATATCATATGGATCGGCCCACTATATCCTATAGCTTTTATATAACTGATTGATCGGAAATGCTATAACTTCCATGTTATTGATGATAGAAGATTGAAATTTGCACAGATTGACTATAACGGGAATTTAGGCCGATCTATAAAATTTCATATGGATCGGCCGACTATATCCTATAGCTGCTATATGATTGATCGGAAATGCTATAACTTCCACGTTTTTGAAGATAGAAACTTGAAATTTACACAAATTCCCTTTTGTGGGAATTTAGGCCGATTTAGAAAATTTCATACGGATCGGCCGACTATATCCTATAGCTTCTATATAACTGATTGATCGGAAATGCTATAACTTCCATGTTATTGAAGATAGAAACTTGAAATTTGCACAGATTTCTTTTGTAGAAATCTAAGCCGATCTGAAAAATTTCATACGGATCGGCCGACTATATCGTATAGCTTCTATATAACTGAACGATCGGAAATGCCACAACTTTCCTGTTTTTGGGCATAGAAGCGTCGGACTTCTTTTAAAATCCATTTTATACGAATCTAAGGTTGTTATGAATGTTTTTGTAAAGATCGGCCAATTATATCCGATATTTACTATATCTTAAGTCAATAAAAGCCGCTATTTAACTGCAAGGGTATATAAGCTTCGGCTCCGTCCGAAGTTAGCTTTCCATTCTCGTTTAATTTATGAATATTACAAACGAATTTTCCAAAACATTAAGTTATGTAGAATTGTGTAACGCTCAATTATGATTGAGTTTTTACCTGCCGTTTAGCCGTTTATAATTAGCAGTTTATAATTTTAAAAAACTGTAAAATATTAAAAACTTCAATTTTATATTTCATATCTTCTTTTATTTTTCATATCTTCAATTTTACCACTTCAGAAAGCCATCAAATACAAATTTTTTTCGACATACTGTAACTATATCAAAGACATACTCAAAGAAAATGAAGACAAAAAAGTTCAAATTCTTAACAAGGAGGTTATAAAAAAACAGCGACACAAACAATGTGTGAGGAGATGAAATCTCCCACACCCAAGACAGCAAGGGGGAAGAAGGGGACGGGTCCGGGTCTTCCTCACTGAGGGAGAACAGGAGGTCAGAACACCAGAGAAAGCCGTCCGGTACAGCGACGGAGTGGATAAAATATACGAATCGACGTGAAACGTAACGGGACAGAGAGCCCGCATAGCAACAGCGAAGGATCGGAGAAAGCTGAAGGAATAGCGATGGATCAGGAGAAAGCAGGGGTCGACGGGGAAGTAGCGGGACAAGGAGTCCGCCTAGCAACAGCGAAAGAACGATAGGCGGACGAAGAAAGTTGCGGCACTGGAAGGTGGACGCAACCAAGATAACTAAAGCAGTGATCCAAAAAGGATTAACGGCCGTGCCGGGGCCTATATAAGGCACTGCCGGCGTGGGATCAGGACGGTTAGTCAGCAGAGAGTCTGACAGTATGAAGGCCGAGGACCGCCTTTGGAGAGTCCGGAGAGTCGACAGGCGTGAGCTGACGCGCTACCCTCGTGACCTCCGACCCACGGATTGAACCGAATGGGGTGTCCACATGCGATCCGTCACGGCATCCGGGGAGCGACCGCACCAGTGTTGCTAGTGAAAAGCGATCGACACGCCAAATCCTCGTCAAGCAAGACTCCGGCCAAGCGATAGCAGGCCGGCTCGAGTAAGACCAAGGGGAGGAGGGCGCCAAGCGTGAGGCACTCCATCCGGCAGAGGCCACCACGGTAACACCCTCGGCCGCCAGACACCGAAACCATCCGTCTGTCTTGGCGTAAGCTCGGAGAGATTGGACGGTCTAGGCGAACAACACGGGGCGGTGACCGGCGAACCCGGAAGGGCGAGAGCAATCGGAGGAGCTAGGCCACGCCAGGAATCTACAGAAAAGCAAGTAGTCCCTTTTGGTGAAGCACGATATTTATTAGAATGAAGAGAATAGAACATCTCAAGGAACTCTGTATTATTTCTGGGCTCGGGCAATCACGTCGAATCTAAAAATTTGGTGGAACGTTCCCACAAACTCTGTGAGCTAGCCGCGGCATTTGTCGCGAACAAATGTTTGGACGTCCTAGATAACAGAAATACGCCTCAAAAGCTAAATGAACTTAGAAATTAAATTAGAAAGTTTACACAGGGACTTGGAACAAAAAATTGGAACTTATCGATTTTTGTCCATTGACACGAAGCAAATGCCACAAAATATATGGATAATCCCAAATTCAGCTAATATTAATGTTGAAGAGGTTGTAAAATATATATTTTATAAGAAAAACTAACGCTTTGCGGAAGAAATTATTGGGTTTAGTCCAGCTATAATTCTGAAATAAATTATTATTATGTTCTCTAAGTGCAGTTACTAACGGCGGCCGTCAGCAGCTCATCAGAGGTCATTCAAACATCATCCCAGCTCCTAACAGCGTGGTGTGCAATCCGCGTAGGTGGATCACTCGCTCTTATCTTTCGAATTGTTCGGTTACCTTCCGCAGTACCGTTGGTGGGACCGTTCTCCCTCTCCGCTGATCCACGAGCCGCCGCTACCTGCGCTAGCGGTTAATTGAATATTAAACAAAACTTGAAACTCTTGGTAACGCAGCATTTGGTGACTCCGATGTGATTGTGCTCCATTGCTTGCCACATTATTAGCAACAATCTCATAAATTCCTGTGCGCCCTTGAAAAATACAGTTTCTCCGTCCCGTCTCTTGCTTCTCGTCTCTCGGTCCCGGCTTACATATTCTTGCCATGGATTCTGGAGTTAATGATATCGTTTCTGGACCTGCTAGAAGGAATCTTCTGTAACGGAGAAAGCCGGAAGTTGCCTATCTGGAGCTTGTGCATCTCTTTTAACTTGAGGAGAGGTGCAATATCATTGTGGTATTGTACCACAATACAATACAATATTGGTACAGCCAATATCGGCGCTCCATCTCGAAATGGATAAATTGAATAGCGACGAGTTTTTTAAGTAGATCAACGTGGTGCACTCGCATTTTCCTGGCGAGCACCTTGATCTTTCGGTCGCCGTTTCTGCATACCCTGCCACCCCGTCAGTTGTTGTTGCAGCTCCACTGACGACAACTAGGTCGTCGAGTCCAGGGATGGACACACCGTTTTGTTTTTGGATGCTTCGTCAAGCTCGGTTCCTTAATAAACCGCTCCGATCGATGCCTCTCACGTTGCCTGCGATAATTGGAGTTGCTGTTCCCAATCCTTCGCCTGTGTCGGATTTGTCCATAGCTTTGTCGGCAATTATTCTGCCAGTGCCAAGTTGTGCCTCTGATGTAGACCTTGCCGCCAAACCCCCTGCTTTCACGACCTGTGCTGTGCCTACTACGTCTTCTACGGCTAAGCAAGCTGCTTTTGTTACTGCTGCATAGTTTTTCTTTTTGATCCGGCTCCTGATTGTCATCACATGTACGAGAACTTTATACAGCCCGCCCATCGTTCGGATGAGCCTTGCGAGTTCCACTAACCGCGCCCGGCTCAAGCGCTTGTGAGCTGGTGCTCGTTTATCGTCAGTGGCTCATCAGCGGTCATTCAAGGATCATCCCAGCTCCTAATTGCGCTATCCGCCTGCCCACAGTGCCGTGCATTGGTGTGCGATTCCCGCCATGTCGTTCGCCAGGGCGCCCTAATGAATCGGGCCTTTTCGGTCAATGCGTAGGCGGATCACTTGCTCTTATATTTCGAACTTAGTTGAACGATCAGACTTTGATCTTGTGGTTACCAAAAAAACTTGGAAGTGCAAAAAAAAAATATTAAATTCAAATTTTAAAATCTATTGCCTATATACAAAAACCCTCTTATATTTACATGTAATTTCACTAGTAAGTCGTTCCCTATGAATTTGCAGATGGGCACAAATCCCCATAAAAGAGAGCGGTAAGATTCTATCTCTAAAAACATTAAAATATTACGGTCACTCAGGACTCAGTAAGTGTTCTTGATCACAATCACGTTGATCTGTCAGTCTATTTCTACGCAAGCTAGTCTTTCACCTTTTATCAAAGTCAAACTTTTAACACACCTTTCTTTCCTTAGGTCACAGTTTATACGTTTTTATGGCAATATAACTAAAAGGAATGCATGTGATTGTTTGTGAACGACAGTAGATTTTAAGTAAATTCTTGAAGTATTAATTGGCTGGATCATTTTTGGTAATTGTGATTCACGAAAATTGTTTCTCCAACGGAACAATCAAAAGCACTCATCAAGGGACGCGCTCAGGCCAATATTGGGCGTAGCTTGGCTTGGGCGAAAAATCGGTAGGGGTGTCTTCCGGCTGGAACACCTCAACACATCATGGATGGAATTTAATCGATTTTGGTATAAAATAGCTGAAAAGGCTAGAAAAACTATGTTGTTCCAGAACACGACGACGGAAAATACGAGGAAAAAGATCTGCGAGCATGTGATAGATAGTGGGTGCAAGACCTAGTCAATAAATTTTCAACAAAGAGCGATCTCTGCAGCGGCAGGCTGGAGAAGAACATGAACGTGGTTATGAATTTGCTTCAACAACTTCAATAGTGATTTTTCGAGCAGTTGACGCCAAACCAATCTATTGAAAACTTCACCAGCCCTGCCTTTGGTGAAATCAACGCGGCTAATTTGGATGCGGAGTCTATGGTAGTGGCCGAAATGCCTAAAATTAAAATTAAAAATTTCGCTAGAAAGTACTAAGAGTGGCCAGCTTTCAAAGATATAAACGACAGCATTATGTGTCCACATCGTAAACTGATTCGTGGACCAGTTTATGAACCTGCCAACAACAACAACCTGCCAACAAAGTTTGATTCAACAGCTTTGCGTAAGGTGTAAGACGGTGCAAAGAAGTCATACGTGGTCTGGATGCAATCGAGGAAACAGGACGAGAATGTTGAATCAGATACCCGGCACTGGCGAAACTGGACGCAGATACTCGACGCAGATGGAGTACAATTCACCCACATTAAACAAATACTTGAAGTTTTTGGATGCACGTTTCGAGGAACAGGAACTCAGCAAATGTGAAGCAATGGAAGACAATAGTACAGCCTCAATCGGGCCAAAGAGAGTTACATATTCAATAGTTACGCTCGAAGGAAAAAAGTGTAGCAAATGTCAACGGAGCATCTTTTGTATAAAAGCAAACAATTCATGGACCTGTCTAAAGGGCCAAGGAAATCGCTTGCTAAGTAACACTTTCTTTGTTACAACTGTTTAAAGCCCGGGCATCGGATCAGCAAATGCAAATCTTCGTTTAGATGTAGACAATGCTAACGAAAGCGCCGCACGCTTTTGCATAATGACTCAAAAGACGCATTGGCCTTGCTGCAATTGTATGTGCAGAGGGGACTGCAAACACAAATACAAATGGATGAAACCGTAGTACTTTGCACACGGCTATGGTCAACGTTTAAAACAATAAAGGAGATTTGGTAGCGAACCCGCTCCTGTTGGAGACCGGTTCAGAACTGTCATACGTATCTAAACGCTGCACTCACGGAATTGGATGGACCAGTACTCAATATGAACCAGTAATTAACATTTTTATGGTTTGTATGGTTACTTCGGCTATTCACCTGGAACTCGGCACGGACTGATCCACTGAAACATTTATAGCATTATTATTGCCTCGATTCTTCTCTATCCGAGGCAAGAGCACCTGCATGTACGGCGACAAAGGAACGAATTTCATTAGAATATCATCAGGTCACAACAAAAAAATGACAAGGTCTCAAACATCCTTGTGGATGAGAGTATTGGATGGACATTCATCCCATCGCGAGCTCCTCACTGGGGAGAAGTATGGGTAATTTTTAGTTAAAGTTTTAAGTGGCACATATTCAATTTTCGAAGCTATCAATATTTTAAAGAATTTAATGGAAACAAGTTCCAAATACATAAATTATTTATTGTACATATAAAAAATGTTAACTTAACAGCCTACTGTTAATTTAACAGACTGTAAAATGAACAGATTGAAATGTCAATTTAACAGATTTATACACCATGTCTAAGTCTTGTAAAATGTGAAGTTTATAGTGAAATTATGAAACCTAATTTCTCCGAAGAAAATAAATCAATTACTAAAATTAAAAAATAATATTGCTTATTGAGACTTTACTAAGAAATGTGTGTTCTATGTTGGTTTGTCTTATAAAGTCTATTGACTCATTAACTTCGGACGGAGCCGAAGTCGGTCGCCCGATCCCGGCCGCTCCGACTTATATACTGCGTGCAAAGGAAAGAAGGGTGTTTGCAAAGTTTGAAGACGATAGCTTACAAACTGTAAGACTAGTTCGAGTAGACTGACATGCTTATATCCACTCAGGACTCAGGATCCAGAATATATATACTTTATGTTGTCCTAGATGTCTCATTCAAGGGTAATAATTAAAGTTTCCATAGTTTAGTTTAGTTAAGTTTCCATAAGTTCTCTCACACGTCATCACAATTATTTTAGGTCTTTATCTTTCAGATACATAAATTCATAATTCAGTGCAATAGACCTTCCCACATTTCACCACATTTGGAGTAATTTATGTTTTAAGAGGGCAACATCGGAGAATTTAATTATTATTTTTTACATGCGAAATGGCCAATCAACAATTAATTTTTTTTTATTTTTCATTAATATCAATGGAGAGGTTAATTTGCCTTTTTCCGTCAAATATGTTAAATTAAAAATGCTTAAAGTGGCACGACAATAAAAGCATTTGGTAGAGCTTAATACAGAACTTAACCGTTCAGAAAACGTATTTTGGAAACTCGATACTCAGACGCAGATGACAACTTCTTATTACTAGCCCTCTTCTTGATCGGGCGACTATTGACGATCACCCCATCATTGCACCTACCAAGGTTGATCGAAACCTAAACAGAAAGCGACAACATGGCTAAGCGATAGCACCTGGAGAATAAACCCTTCCATTTGCCAAAATAGCGGAACTAAACCGTTTAGAAACCGTATTTTAACGCCGGGATGAAAGAAGATTTGATGTCAATTATTGTGACAAGGGGTACCATTGTGGGCTTGAACATTCCAATTCTTAAAATCTTTTCACCTAGGTATCTGCTCGAACTATTGCATTTTAATATTGTACAATTTTTAATTTCTTGGCAAAAATACCTAATCAGCTATTTTTAATAGAAAGAAAGTCACATTTATTTATTAGTCATTCGCAAAGATTTTTTTTTAACATTTATTTAAGCACAATCTGTTTTGTGACAACAGGCGCATTCTCCAGTGAAACCTACTTTTGAATATAACTTCTCATTTACTTAATTTTACTTGTCATGGAGATCTAGAATGTGAAACCTGTTAAGCCGTCTTACAGTTTGGCTATTGTCTAAATTACTTAAATTGTTTTCTTGATTATGTGTCTGTATATTTCTTACCCCATTTGTTTATCTCTTCTTTAATTGTTGGAATTTTGAAAGGTTTGTAAATATTTACATTCGTTATAAAAAAAAGGGGCGTTTACAATATGTCGCAATGTTTTTGATTGGTAGCGGTGGGGTATTTCAATTTTTTAATTCCAAACTGTTTCCCAAAGGGTAGCGTTTAAATGTTAAAGTAAGAGTTTTTAAAACTGTGTTTTGGAAATTATAACATCAAATTGGAATTGTCTTACATCATTACAGAATACTTTAACAGCAGGAAGACATGCAGGAAAACAATAAAGAGAAACAACCAAACAGGTAAAATATAAGTAAATTTCATGCATAACAAAGTATTTATTATACTAAATAATGGACGACCAACTCATTTTTCCACCAACCGAACAATTACAAAATTTTAAAAATCAGAAAAAAGAGAAATCCAAAGCTTGGTACATATATATGGCCACAAGTACCTTAACAAAAATGGGATGGAATTTATTAACAAGAATGGAAAGCTAACTTTGGACGGAGCCGAAGTTTTTATACCTTGTTTAGCTACCAAGCGTTTTTAGCTGGCAAGCCCAACAATACCGTACAGTTACATAGCGCCTGCTATTGGCTGATCCGTACATAAACATAAACAATCATAAGTTCATATTCATAAAAAATTTAGTTTTAAAAAAGTCCACTGCTTCTACACCTAAAAAAGGCCAATGTTGTGGGATATCCGATCGTTCAGTTATCCGTTTAATTCCAGGTGGGCTTAAGGCGCCATAAAGGAGGCTCTGAAAAAATTTCGAGATTCTATCTCCCAAAATATGGAAACGATTGCACTTCCTATCTTTCAATTATATGGCAGGCAAAGGACATAGTCATAATTTTTTTTTTCTCGTCGTTCCCGCTGATTACGTTCAGTTTACCTCCCACCAAATGATCCGAGGGGCGCTGTCATTTATCGTACGGCTCGAATTGCGGGTATAGATCCGAGACAAGAAATAAATAGGTTAGAAAAGTTACGAGGAAGAGTAAGATTTTTCTCTTTAAAGTAAAAAAGAATAGAAGATTTCATGCAAGAGACCTGAGAATAATTGGGTAGAGGTTATTGTAGTCAGAACATAATGTCTGAAAGGGTCGTGCTAGGCATATGTTGACCTATAAAAGCTAAGATAGGTGCTGGCTGTTGATTTCACCGTTGATAAGATTATTGATGAAAACGACACCCAGCATAGTTCTACGGTTTAGTATCGATGGTAAATTGATTAAGATAAGTCTACTACGATAAGACGGAAGACGGATACTTTAATCCCAGTTTAAAAGAAAAAAAGGAGAAAATTCTTCTGTACTAATTCAATGATTTCAATGAATTCAAGAATCGGACGAACTAAAGATACGTATAGATTTTAAAATATATAGGGTCGTTAAATTCTTTTGGCCATATTTTAATGCAGCAGATGAATCATTTGGCTTGAAGTCTAATAGGACACCTAGGTCGTTAACCTGAGTTTATCTTTCTAGGGCAGTCCCATAGAGAAAATAAGTGGCCTGGATAAGGCTTATGCGAGTCCAGTTAAGTCCACTCGTCGTGCTCGAGCGTTTCGAAAGGCCTTAAGCTTTGATACGTTATTGATACCTTATCGGGTTAAATAAATCTCATCCTTATAATAAATGATTCGATTATTATATATTAGGTATATATACAATCTAAGGCCTCTACTCTAACACATTCTTATTCGGTGTAATGCGTAATTCTAATATGTAATATGTTTTTTAAATTCACATTCAATAGCCACTAAATTCTTACTGAGCTATGGAGATTGTTCATTTCTATACGTGGTCTTAAATCTGGTGAGTTTTGCTTAGATTTACAGTCAGTCACCAGAGCAACATCACGACGCTTTCCAATGATTACTATTGTTTTACCATTTACGGCATTATTCATAAGTTATAAAATTTATTTTCTGACCTATTTTTATCTTTTTTACTAAAATTTGTATTAAGTTAATTTGCATGTATTCAGAATTCTTGATTAAATAAAAGTACTCTATGTACTTTCTTCAAAATCAATCCAATAAGTTTGTAAACATAATTTAAGCTGCTGTGCATGAATTTTATTTTCTAGGCAAAATAGTGTTAGGTCCCTATCTTAGATCATCGGTCCGCCTTGCGGCAGACGCCTGGCTACGTATCTCAACCAGAGCAGCAAGTCCCCTGACCCCTCCCTCAGAAAAAAAGCCTTGTATAAGATTAGGTCCAAGAGACTATGGGGCGTATAAGATTAGGTCCAAGAGACTATGGGGCCACTCAATGATAAACTATATCAAATTTTTTGTCTAACAAAAATTCCATCGCTCCATCGCTCATCCTGTTTCTTATAGCATTCAACAGACTTTTGGAAAATATAAGCGAACACAATGAACTCAAGCACACAGCAAGTGCTGACGATATCAACATCATCGTCAACGTGAAGATAATTAAATATTTTAACATTGACACAACAACACAACAACGAAAATCAACAAATAGTTTATCGCACTATATACATCCAGAGCTGTTCTTTCAGTTCCAAGATGCAAACATATGCACATATGCCGAAAACCACACCACATTGACCATATCACAAACAAATAATGAAAACGTTAAAGAGATTTCTTTTGAATAAAAATATATGTTTAAAGCCCACATAAAACATCAATAATCACTGGGCGAATCATTGAACATAATCAAATGTCTATCTAGTGAAAAATTAAACAGTCATCCCGCTTCTCTGGTCAAAATTGTCAGAAGCATTTGCATATCAAAAATATATCATTACAGTCAACTCCAAAGTCGTTCAAAACCATACTCAACTCACATACGAGGTGTGTTCAAAAAGTAAGGTGACTTTTCAAATATCGCAGGCAACATATTTTCGATTATCGATTTTTTTGTTTTGTTATCTTCCCTAACATCTGTACCAAGTTTTAATGGAATCCCCTCTTTTGTTTGGTTGTGAGAGGCGTAAAGGTGGTGCATCAGGAGTTACGGTATGGTCGTACGGTCAATAAACAGTATTATCTGGAAAAAGCAATACAAAAGAAACATCCCGAATTGTGGAAAAACAATTTATGGCTTTTGCATCACGATAATGCCCCTGATCACTTATCTTTGCTTGTGAGAGATTTTTAGGCCAAAAACAACACCACAATAATGCCTCAGCCACCATATTTAGCGGATTTGGCCCCGTGTGACATTTTCTTGTTCCCAAAATTGAAGAGACCTATGAAAGGACGGATTAAGAGATACGATTGAAGAGATAAAAACTGCATCGCTGGAAGAGCTCAAGGCTATACCGAAAAGTGCTTATGGGAAGTGCTTTGAGGATTGGAAAAACCGTTGGCATAAGTGTATTGTATCTGAGGGGAATTACTTTGAAGGGAGATAAATAAATTAATAGTTTTTCTTGAAAATACAAAGGCACCTTACTTTTTGAACCTCCTCGTATACGAATATCCCTGGGAGCATTGGGTTCAACAGTGAAGTGGGAATATCTGCTTTTGACAGCCACTATCACTCTCTGGGACCTTTGGGCCCATTGAGCAAAAATACAGTGTACCAAATGTCTCTGCAGCTGTGGCTGATGGCCCCTCAAAAGCACTAGTTTTTGTTTTTGTTTTTAAAATGATAAAATAAATACTAATAATATTTACTATCGGTTATGCTTTCTGCCGTCATAAACTGTAGTTTTTAAAAAAAATATTATTTAATCTTTTGGTATATTAGCGTTTAGTGTTAACAATTAAATGTTTCTTTTTTTAAAACTTACTATTCGTTCGTCCTTCATGTGATCTGGAAACTCAATTTTAACAATATTTGCATAAGCTATTAATACTTTTACGATTGTTTTAGCAAAACGCCTCATGTAACGTTTCCAAATTTCTGGATCAGGACACTCGAGTTTGCTAACAACATCGAAACATTGAGTTAATTGCGTAAAAACGTCGACCACCGAATTCGAAAATAACGCGTGCTCGCTGCTTTTTTGAAACTAGAAAGGTGATCGAGACAAGATGATAATTATAATTAACTTTTCAATTGAAGTGAAAATCAACATGTTATTGCTTAAAAATCCATACCCCATCTTTTTTATCACGTTTAAATGCTCCGTGTAGATACTCCAAAGATACATCATCATTTTCGTTAAGCCACTGCATGACAAAAGGTTCGAACCATGCTGGATAGTCCGGTACAGCACCCTTGTAAGGGGGAACTTCTTTAACGTAATTACTGTACAGCCATTTAACCCTAAAATGCAGATTCATGTAAGCTGACGATTTGCATAATCGATGTTGTTCGTGCTCTTCTAAAGCATATTTCATATCCACAGCGAAAAGATGCCACATTGAAGATGCTGATAACTGAAATATTACACAAAAACGTTTTATTACCACATATGGTCGTATATGTTAAACTAACAAAAGCCAATTTAAGGCAACCCAAAGCTATCTTGTTTAAAAGTATTCCCATATAAGTTATAAAGTCTAAATAAATAAAATATATAAATATTTGTGATTTTTTGAATAAATAATACAAATAATATGAGTAAAAAAAAATAAATAAAACGAGAATGGAAAGCTAGCTTCGGACGGATCCGAAGCTTATATACCCTTGCAGTTAAATAACGGCTTCTATTGATTAAAGATATAGTAAATATCGGATATAGTGAGCCGATCTTTACAAAAACATTCAAAACAAGTCCGACGCTTCTACGCCCAAAAACACGAAAGTTGTGGCATTTCCGATCGTTCAGTTATATAGCAGATATATAATATAGTCGGCCGATACGTATAAAATTTTCCAGATCGGCGTAAATTTCCCTAATAGTGAATCTGTGCAAATTTCAAGATTCTATCAGGATATAGTCGGATATAGTCGGCCGATCCTTATTTTCCAGATCGGCCTAAGTTCCCCTAATAGTAAATCTGTGTAAATTTCAAGATTATATCTTCAAAAACATGGAAGTTATAGCATTTCCGATCGTTCAGTTATATGGCAGCTATAGGATATGGTCGGCCGATCCCGGCCGTTTCGACGTATATACTGCGTGCAAAGGAAAGAAGGCTGTGTGCAAAGTTTTAAGACGATAGATCAAACACTGAGAGACTAGATTGCGTAGAAACAGACAGACGGACCGACACACAGACGGTCATGCTTATATCGACTCAGGAGGTGATCCTGATCCAGATCAGATATATATACTTTATGGGGTCCTAGATGTGTCCTTCACTGCGTTGCACACCTTTGACCAAAATTTTAATGCCCTCTGCAAGGGAATTAATATAACAAACCCTACAAATGACTAAATTTTGAACAACACATAAAAATACTTAACTTTGTAAAGCTAGCCCAGCTGACCAACTCGCTTCTTGCTTAAAAAACTAATAACCAATTATTGATTAAAGATATAGTAAATATCGTATATAGTTAGCCGATCTTTACAAAAACATTCATAACAAGCTTAGATTCGTATAAAATGTGACAGCTATAGGATATAGTCTGTCCATCCCGGCCGTTCCGACTTATAAACTGCGTGCAAAAGAAAGAAGGATGTGTGCAAAGTTTCAAGGCGATAGCTCAAAAACTGAGAGACTAGTTCGCGTAAAAACAGACAGACGGACAGACAGATATGCTTATATCAACTCAGGAGGTGATCCCGTTTCCAGAATATATATGTATACTATATGGGGTCCTAGGTGTCTCCTTCACTGCGTTGCACACTTCTAACCAAAATTATAATACCCTCTGCAAGGGTATAAAAAATAAAATTTGAAACCAGAGATTAAGCTTTTGTCGGGTTTCTGGACTAAATGATTCCCGGTAGTCATCTTGTCTCTTCCCCGGGGGGTGGACACATTACAGAACAGTACACAATAAAGGAATCCTCATGCCAAATATTATGTATTTACCAAACAACGGCACTGGTGCCACTTTTCGATACCTTAACTATACCCAGGCACACACAAAATTCTCATGGGTTCGATATGCGTATCTTGCATTAGTGTACTTAGTGTAACTGTATATTAAGACGTAAGATACACAGATATTTTTGGTGGACTAGAGGTTGTCATACTACCAAAAAAAAGTAGAATGAGGACATAATTAAAAACCGATACTCGTTAAAATGCTATGGGTATACAAAATACCAATGCACTATAGGATATCCACGTTATCGATCCCGAGAGTAAGAAGTCTTAGTTTATTAGGTTTTACTCTTTCAGTTTTTATTATTATTGTTTGATTATTCCGGAGGCAGCAATGGTGCCGCGTCCAGCTCAGGATCGTCTCTGATCCATCGTATGATTTCTTATCAACTAAGTAAGGTCTAAGCCTCGTAGCCGCGTTGCTTACAGCGGCAGAGACGTTACACAGTTACAAAAACAACGGAGCCAAAGGAGTAATGCTAGACGTCCCTGACATAGATAAACATCTGGGCGTAAAACTGATATTTTTTTCACAGAGGTTATAGGTGTGTTCTCTTAATTTTAGAGCAATCGTCTTGAAACTTTGCACACACCCTCCTTTCCTTTGCACGCAGTATATAAATCAGAAGGCCGGGATCGGCCGACTATATCCTATAGCTGCCATATAACTTTAATGCCATATAACTTTATATAATAAGCTTTAACTCCCATGTTATTGAAGATAGAAGATAGAAAATTGCACAGATTTGGTTGCAATCTAAGCCGATCTTAAAAATTTCATAAGGATCGGCCGAATATATCATATATATAGCTGCCACAGAAATAAACGATCGGAAATGCCACAACTTTCGAGTTTTTGGGCGTAGAAGCGTCGGACTTCTTTTAAAATTTATTTTATCCGAATCTAAGCTTGTTATGAATTTTTTTGTAAAGATCGGCTAACTATATCCGATATTTAGTATATCTTTAATCAATAGAAGCTGCTATTTAACTGCAAGGGTATATAGGCTTCGGCTCCGTCCGAAGTTAGCTTTCCATTCTCGTTTTAATATAATTTTCATTATTTTAAAGGGAAAAAATCCAGTTTACTATAAAAATTGTCTAAGGCAATATTTATAAAGTTGTGTTATGGGATGGCTTTTCGAGTGGCTTACGTATGGTTTTTCTTTAATAATTAAAATAATTAACTTTGCGGGAATGAGCTTATTACATGTCAATGAATGTATCAGAACTAAAACTAACGAGAATGGAAAGCTAACTTCGGACTAAGCCGAAGGCTAATAACATTGAAGTTATATCATTTCCGATTAATATAGTCGGCCGATCCCGGCCGTTCCGACTTACATATATACTGCGTGCAAAGGAAAGAAGGGTGAGTGCAAAGTTTGGAGAGACTAGTTCGCGTAGAAACAGACAGACAGACCAAAAGCCCTCGTTGTCATCTGGCTCATTTTTTGGAAGTTCTTAGCGCTTTATCTTATCGGATGCGTAAACTGCTTTTGTTGTGCATAGGGGATATCCTTTAAAAGATATCTGTCGTTGGGCACGACATTGTTCACAATGAAAGATCCTTTGTACCGTGGCGCCAGTTTTCGTGAGGTTGCTATGCTGCTCGTTCTCGACTAAAACAATATCCCTAAGGATATACCTGGTTGGCTTGGAGTGTCTGGCATCATATCGTCTCTTGGCTGCAGCTTGATGATCGTTGACCCTCGTTGCAGCGTCTGCTCTGAGCTGCTTCATCTCGACATCTGTCATCATGTTTTGCTCCTGGTCCTAGATTACGCTCGTCAATGTATTTTTCAGGATATCTCTTAGCTCTTATCCGTAAAGAAGCTGAAATGGGAGGCATTTAGTATTACTATTCACCATGGTATTGATCCTGTTCGCACAGCTTAACATGTACGTTTTACAATATTTTTCGAAATCCTTTGCGGGATAGACGGTTCCACTATTGGTTACAATTCTTCCTGGCATTCCTACGTAGCTGGTTACCTCCGGTAATATATCCAAGACGTATCTAGTCGCAGTACTTTTAGTCGCTCGTACTATGGTAAACTTTGTAAAGGCGCCGAAGATTACAAGAATATGCTTGTTCCGCTTTGAACTTTTTGTAGAGGGTCCCGGTGATTCATTTGTATGGTATGAAAATGAATCGACTTGATGTCGTCGTAGTGATACTGTCCTTCATCCGCCTGGTGTCTTGTTTAACGCGCAGCCCACGCATGATTTAATATAGTTTCTTACAAAATTTCGTATCCGGGGAAACCAAACAAATTAAGACAGCGTTGGATTGTCTTCTCTGTGCTTATAGGTATAGATTTGTCATAGCATTTATGTAGTATGTGGTAACTTAGCTGCGTCAGAACAATCCATAACCACTTGTCGTCATGTTTTAGGAATAGGCGATCCTACTCAATCACGTACTTATTTTTTTCGCGGCTTCCACTGCATACGTACAGCCCACCTCCCGCCCAACCGACCGAGGGGCGCTGCCGTTTATCGTACGGCTCGATCGCGGGGATAGATCCGAGACGAGGAATAAGTATATTTTAAAAAGGTTACGAGGAAGAGTTACATTGTTGCTCTCTTAAGTGGGAAAGAATCGAGGATTTCATGCAAGAGTTCTGTGAAATGATTTGATAGAGGTTATTGTAGTCAGAACATAGTACCCTGAAAGGGTCATGCTGGGCATATGTTGACCTACAAAAGTTAAGAAATAAGGGGAGGAAAGTTCGAGAGGCCCTAAAAGGAACGTTAAATTTTAACAGACTTAGAAGGTTCTGGCTGTCGATTTCACCATTAATAAGGTTATTGATGAAAACTACACCCAGCATAGTCCTACGGTTTAGTAGGGATGGTAAGTTTATTAAAAGTAGTCTGCTATGATAAGACGGGAGTTGAATACTTGCATCCCAGGTTAGACCCCTAAGAGCAAAAAGGAGAAAGTTCTTCTGTACTGATTCAATACGGTCTTGATGAACCCCATATTGGGGACTCCAGACACATGAACCCTATTCAAGAATCGGACGAACTAAAGATATATAAAGAGTTTTGGTTATATAAGGGTCATTAAATTCCTTTGACCATCTTTTAATGAAACCAAGCACACCCTTGGCTTTATTAACCATTGCCGATATATGGTCGGTAAATTAAAGCTTGACGTCTAATAGGACACCAAACGGAAGTCAATTGAATTCGTAAAGTCCGTAAACAAGGACTTTTGATTAAACAAGGATAACTTCGCGCTTATAATGACATCCTGTTTCAAAAATAGGTCTTCCTGCAAGGGTTGTCGTCAGCTATGTATAGCTTGGCTGAATAGATTTTTCCATCGATATCTAACTTTACAATAACTTCTTTAGTAAGGATGCAAGATCCTCCGCATATGCCTCTAATCTTGATAAAGCACTTATGGCGATCAACAACGATGTGTTGGCCATGTTGGAGTGAACTTCTGCCTCGTCAGAAGCTGCTTCGAACTCCATCCTTAAATCCTGCGCTAACTCGTTCCATGTTCTATGGACAACTGGCGAAGAATCGAACCACATTTTGGCGGGACCCTTAATCTTCGTATAGATTGCAAGCAACAAAAACTTCTCGTCTCAATGATACGCACCAACTACTTTAATGACATGATTGAATAATTGATTCACGAATATTGCGGCAAAGTATCTGTGATTTCCTTTACCGAGGCTTGTCGTATGTTCATAGTCTATACTCTAGGACTCTCTGGTATGTTCTCGACGATCTCCTCTGATCGTTGCTGTCGATTTGCTCCTGCCTCTGCATGTTATGTATGAAAGCTCACCAACTGCACAATCATGTTCTTGAGCTTCATCATTTCTTTGTGCAGTTGTTCTTATAATCTCATCGGCTTGTGGCATCTTCCGACTGCTCGAATTCTACTAGTCGCTGTACTAGCTCTGCTCTGGACCCTGCATGAGTCTAGTTTCGTTCTCGCAACAAAAACCTCAACTGGTCCACGTTCAGTTCTGCCATTTTAATCATCTTTTTCGACCAAAATTAAAACTTTTTCCCTAATGCGAAATTCACCACGACGCCCATATACACAGACCAGCCCTTCGTATGTATACTGTATTGTAACGAACTGTTCTCTTACTGTCTGTTCGCGACAAATGCCACGGCTAGCTCACAGAGTTTGTGGGAACGTTCCACCGAATTTATATATTCGACGTGATTGCCCGAGCCCAGAAATAACACAGAGTGGATTAGTCGGTACTATTCCCTTTATTATGACAATGTTGTGTTTTACAAAAAGGGATTACTTGCTGCGCTGTTGTCTCCTGGCGTAGCCTGGCTCCTTTGCTCTCGCTCGGGTTAGTCGCCTAGACCTTCCGATCTCTCCGAGCTAACGCCGAGATAGACGGATGGTTTCGGTGCCTGGTAGCCGAGCGTTTCCCGTGGTGGCCTCTGCCGGATGGAATGCCTCACGCTTGGCGCCCTCCTCCCCTTGGTCTTGCTCGCGCCGGGGCGCTATCGCTTGGCCGGAGTCTTGCTTGACGAGGATTCGGCGGGTCGATCGTTTGGCACTGGCAAACCTCGGTGCGGTCGCTCCCCGGATGCCGTGACGGATCGCGTGTGGTCACCCTCTCGGTTTTCTCCGTGAGTCTGAGTTCACGAGGGTAGCGCGTCGCCTCACGCCTGTTCGTTGCGAATGCTACCGACTTCCATACGCTACGCGTTTACCCTGGGCTTCTTGTGCTGTTTGCTGTGATCTCCTCTGTGATCTCCGTCTCCTCGATGTCTCCGTGATTCCCGTCTCCTTGCTAGTGGTCGCAACTCGCTGCACGAGTATCTTGACTGATTTCACTCTTCCCGACTTCACGTTGCCTCGCACTCGATCTGACTCGCGCACTTTCCCGGACTTGCTCCGTATCGATCTCCGGACTCTCCAAAGGCGGTCTTTGGACTTCACACTGTCAGACTCTCTGCTGACTAACCCTCCCGATCCCACGCCGGCAGTACCTTATTTAGGCGCCGGCGCGGCCGTTAATCCTTCCTGGGTCGCTCCTTCCGTTAGTTGCGTTCATCCTCCAGTGCCGCAACTTTCTCCGTCCGACTTCATCCTTCGCTGTTGCTATGCGGGCTCTCTGTCCCGTTAAGTTCCACGTCGTCTTTCTTTACTTTCTCCCTTCCGTCGCTGTTGCATACGGCTTTCTGTGGTCTCCTGACCTCCTGTTCTCCCTCCGTGAGGAAGACCCGTACCCGACCCCTCCTTTCCCCCTTGCTGTCTTGGGTGTGGGAGATCTCATCTCCTCACACTTCCCCCTTCTTCTGGAACGACAGCGAAATCAACACTTAGTTTGTGTTATTCTATTTACTCTCCCATTTTTTCTTTGAATAGACGAAAATATATATGTAGATTTTTTTTTTTTTTTTTTTTTGTATATGTTTTCTTCCAAGTGTATCTATATTTATTATTACTGTTTTTTTTTTTTTTTATATATAGATATATTTTTTTTTGTTTCTCCCAAACTATTTTTCCTAGTTCAACTATTATATTTTTTTCCAAACCTCTTTTCCTTCGATTATTCCCATATATATTCCCAACTATATTTCGTTGGACATACTTGTTATTTTTTTTTTATTTCATTCTTTTGTTTTTTATACTCTCTCCCACACCTTCACCCCCCGTGTGCTCGACCGCACCCTGAACACCTTCGTGCCCACCTGAACCAACGGCCAGGGTGTGCTTTCCTTAGCCGCTCCACCTTATCCTCCAGCTCCGGTGGCCCGGGCTCCGCCCGGGCTAGGTCCGTCCTGGTCGCGGCTCCTTCCGGCGCCGACTCCAACCTCAGCAGCACCGGCCTCACCTGCTTCTTCACCGGCTCCAGCCACTTCCATGGCCCTCTCATCCACGTCTCCTCCGGACCCTCTTCTGGCTGCTCTCGACGCTGCTGACCCGGCTCCTTTTTCTTCGGCTTCACCGATGGCTCCTCCTCTCTTGCCGTCTCCTTTTCCTCTGGAACGGGGCCACGTCGTTGTTACCCCCTGTTGGTGGAACAACTGCCCGTTCCATCGGAACGCCCGCAGGACCTGCTCCACCTGCGCACCCGGAACGTTCCAGTGCCGCTCCCATTCCAGCTCCGGCCCGGCCGCCTTCTCCTCTCGCCGCTCCTTTGCTTTCTCCGGCGTGGCCTGTCTTCCGGTCCGCCTCGCCCGCGCCTTTCTGGCCGTCCTCCTCAACCGTCTGGCCCGTTCGCATCATTGTCCATCGCCGCTCCTCCATTCGGGCCTTTGCCTTCTCCACCATTACTTTCCGTCGTCTTCTGGCCACTTCGCCGGCCTCTCTCGCAGCCTGCCTCGCCACCATCAGGGCCAGACGGGCTCGGGCTTGCTGTAGCTCTGCCCTTGCCAGGGCCCTCCTTACAAACCCTTGCCTAGCACCGTGAACGCCGTATATTTCCTGCTGGCTTCTTCCAATGGTATCTGCCAGTATCCATCCTTCAGGTCCGGGCTACTGAAAAACCTGGCTCCTCGCAGCTGCTCCAAGATGAAATTGATCCTTGGCATGGGGTATGCGTCCTTCACGGACTTGGCATTAATCTGCCTGAAGTCGACGCACATCCTCCACTGCCCCGTCTTCTTCTTCACCATTACCAGCGGCGAGCTGTACGGACTGGTTGATGGCTCTATGAATCCTTGCTCCAGCAGATCCTCTACTTTGGCGTTTATTTCGCCCTGGATCTTTGGGTTTTTCGGATAGTACCGCTGTTTGATCGGTATGTCATCCTTAATGGTTATCCGGTGTTGGGTTATGTTGGACCTTCCTTTTTGCTCCGCAAACCTCGCCATTTACTGCCTTATGAATCCGTCTATCTGGTCCTGCCTCCATTCCTCTGGGGCCCTCTACACCGCCACCGACATCCTCTCCTGCTGGAAGCCGCTTCCGTTCTCCCTCGCTGATATCTCTATTGTGTGCCCTGCGCACGTCAGCGTCGTCCCGAATCGGCTCAGAAAATCCCATCCTAGGACTAGACCATCCGTCATTCCCGGCAGCACCAAGAGACTCATCGCTTTCTGGTGGCTTCCAAACCGCATCTCCGCCTTGACCACCACCCGCACATTCACCAAGCTCCCATTCGCCAGCCGTACTTGCTTTGTAGTGCTTGCCATACTTCCTGCGTTTGCAAAATCCTGGGCCAGCCTCTCGCTCACGAAGCTTGGGGTTGCTCCCGTGTCCAACATCGCCTTCACCCGCATCTAGCCGACTTCTACGGTCGCAGACGGCTGTTGCCCGTCCTCTTCCATACCACCGATTAACTTTGAGAGGCAGCAATTCGCGACCCTGCTCGCCTCTCTGTGGCTGAGGTTGCTGCGCGTTTCCCGCCCTTTGGCAACATTCCATGGTCAGGAGGACCGATCGCTCCACACATCCAGCAAAACATCAGCCTCTGATTCCTGCACTCGGACGCCCAGTGGCCCATACCTCCGCACCTGCTGAACGCCTGCGCCGGATTCTGCACCACTTCCTGTCTCGGTGCCCATTGACGGTGCTGTGCCTCCTGTGGCCTTCCGTAGCTCTCACGTCTGACCATTCATCCTGGGTTTTGCTGTGGTTGTGGTGGCGGCGCGAACTGCTGGTGACTTCCTCTCTCCCATTTCCGCTGCCATCGTTGGTTCTGCTGTTCCTATTGTGGTGCTGGGTTTTGGTGGTCTCCTCCTTCCCATCTCTGGACCCATCCTGGCTGCGCGGCACTCCTTTGCGCTTCTTCCGCAGCCTCCTCCATCACCATCTCCTCGTACTCCTCAGCCAGTCTAGCCACCGCCTTCAAGGAGTTGCCTCCGTTCTGCCTTATGTGCATCCTGACTCTTGCACGGCTGTTCTCTACTATTCTCTCCCTGACCTCCTCGTCGGTTACTCCTAGAGGTTTTATCAACACTTGTAGGTCTATCATTTAGTCCTTGAACGCCTCTCCGTACTGCTGTTTCCGCTCCCGTACTTGGCTTACAAGTTTTTGGTAGTACCCTTTAGGCAGGAAAAATTCCTCGAAGCTCTCCCTGAACTGCTACCAAGAACGCCACCGTTCGTCGTTCATGTAAAACCATCGCTGGGCCTTACCCTGCAGGAGTTCTGGCATCGCTCTGGGTATGTTATCTATTTCCATTCCATACGTTCTGGTCGTCCATACCACCTTGTCGAGGAACTCTAGCGGGTCTCCTGTTCCATCGAACCGGAATGGCCAGTCCCGCAACTGCCTTGCCACCTTCGCGTAGTCCACCTGAACTTGGACTGCCTGCCTTAATACATCTGGCACGGACAAATTGTGCATCTTTTCCGACTCGCTCACAGTCCTTGATCTCGGACTGGACCGTTGCGTGATTTGAGCTCGAAGCTTCTCATTATTGCTCCTGTTCCCTCCTCCTCCCTGTTGTCATCAACCCATTTTGCCACCAATCCCCTCATGGCGTCGACGGTGCTTCCAAATGCAGGCCTAACTCTTCACACACCTCCGTTAGCTCCTCTTAACGGAGTGTGTAGATCCAACTTTTTTTACTAATTTTTTTTTTGTGTGTATTTTGAACTCGGAAGCAATCACGTAGTTTGGGCGCCAGGTGTAACGAACTGTACTCTTACTGTCTGTTCGCGACAAATGCCACGGCTAGCTCACAGAGTTTGTGGGAACGTTCCACCGAATTTATATATTCGACGTGATTGCCCGAGCCCAGAAATAACACAGAGTGGATTAGTCGGTACTATTCCCTTTATTATGACAATGTTGTGTTTTACAAAAAGGGATTACTTGCTGCGCTGTTGTCTCCTGGCGTAGCCTGGCTCATTTGCTCTCGCTCGGGTTAGTCGCCTAGACCTTCCGATCTCTCCGAGCTAACGCCGAGATAGACGGATGGTTTCGGTGCCTGGTAGCCGAGCGTTTCCCGTGGTGGCCTCTGCCGGATGGAATGCCTCACGCTTGGCGCCCTCCTCCCCTTGGTCTTGCTCGCGCCGGGGCGCTATCGCTTGGCCGGAGTCTTGCTTGACGAGGATTCGGCGGGTCGATCGTTTGGCACTGGCAAACCTCGGTGCGGTCGCTCCCCGGATGCCGTGACGGATCGCGTGTGGTCACCCTCTCGGTTTTCTCCGTGGGTCTGAATTCACGAGGGTAGCGCGTCGCCTCACGCCTGTTCGTTGCGATTGGGGAACCAGTTCAGGCGTACGCCGAACTTGTCCTTTATCGTTTTCGTTGCAAGGCTACCGAATTCCAAACGCTACGCTCGACTCCTTTACCCTGGGCTTCTTCTTGTGCTGCTTGCTGTGATCTCCTCTGTGATCTCGGTCTCCTCGATGTCTCCGTGATTCCCGTCTCCTTGCTAGTGGTCGCAACTCGCGGCACGAGTATCTTGACTGATTTCACTCTTCCCGACTTCACGTTGCCTCGCACTCGATCTGACTCGCGCACTTTCCCGGACTTGCTCCGTATCGGTCTCCGGACTCTCCAAAGTCGGTCCTCGGACTTCACACTGTCAGACTCTCTGCTGACTAACCCTCCCGATCCCACGCCGGCAGTACCTTATATAGGCGCCGGCGCGGCCGTTAATCCTTCCTGGGTCGCTCCTTCCGTTAGTTGCGCCCATCCTCCAGTGCCGCAACTTTCTTCGTCCGACTTCATCCCTCGCTGTTGCTAGGCGGGCTCCCTGTCCCGCTACTTTCCCCGTCGTCCCCTGCTTTCTCCTGCTCCATCGCCGCTCCGCTGCTCATCCCGTTACTTTCTCCGTTCCTCATGCTTTCTCCGATCCTTCGCTGTTGCTATGCGGGCTCTCTGTCCCGTTACGTTCCGCGTCGTCTTTCTTTACTTTCTCCCTTCCGTCGCTGTTGCATACGGCGTTCTGTGGTCTCCTGACCTCCTGTTCTCTCTCCGTGAGGAAGACCCGTACCCGACCCCTCCTTTCCCCCTTGCTGTATTGAGTGTGGGAGATCTCATCTCCTCACAGTATATCTTTCTCAGTGTTGAATCCGTCTGCCGCTCAAGAGTAATCCCTGGGACTGCTTCCCATTAACAACTTTACGCACCCGACTTTTCCGACTTTTTCATTTACTTTCGTATAACCAACTCAAATATTTCCCACTTCTGAACTGTGAACAGGTGACTTTTCGGGTGGCATACGTATGGTTACGCAAATGTAAGTCGTTCGTTTCTGTTCGCCACCACTGGCCTTATTAATACTAGATCAGATACCATCTTTGTCTGGTATCTACCAAAAACTAATAACAACCGTTGTTGGCGACCATATGATTACATTTGCATGCTAATAGATCCGACCAATTAAAGGATATAATTGATATATTGAATTTTCAAAAGTCAACCTTTCAAAAGAAGCAGATTTTACCAGCTACGCCATAAGACTTATTAAAGGCAATGGTTTAGTTTAAAACCCAAAGGTTATGTACTTAGTGAAAGAGAAAAAAAAGGATATGCATTTGGCAACTAAGATAAATAATACAACGATCACAGCTGAGAGAGCGTAGCGTAGACAGATATACATATACTTCAAAGTAGAAAATTTTCAACATTCAATTATTTGGCAACTATGATAGTCGACCTTTCCCAGCTATGAGAATAGCTTGCGTATAAACAGTCAGCCGGAAAAACACATGGACATGCTTTTATAAATTTAGGAGGTTATCCTAATCACAAATAGATAAACTTTTGACCAAAATTGAAATACCCTTTGCAAGACGGTATTTAACGTTATGAACACACTTAACATACGTAAAACACATTGAATAGTTTCCATTAGCATATTCATTTTTTATTAATATAACTATACAAGTATATAATACTTTATATATTATACATTTGCATAGATTTGCAAAAAAGGGACAATGGAAAATGTCCAATATAATAAAAAAAAAATTCAATTCAACAATTACTTAGGTATACTTACTTGTCCAATATTAAGTTCTTGTGGAAACTGGTTTAGGACTGTTCCGTAGCTGTTTTTGTCCTCATCTATGACTGATACAATTAAAGCTATTAGCTTGTGCCAAAAGTCCACACTGTCTAATTTGGGTTCATGATCATCTGGAGCACGCTTTGCTTCGTTGGGATCGACCTGTGCCATTGGGTTTATACAATTAGGTTAATATCAAGAGAATACACTGCTAAACTAATTTACAGGTACATATATTTGAAATTATTAATATATGAATATTAATAGTCATACAATAAAAAACATTATGCATCTACATTTGTCGCGCGGCTCCCACTGCATACGTACACCTCACCTCCCGAGTTACATTCTTGCTCTCTTAAGTAGGAAAGAATAGAAGATGCAAGAGTTCTGTGAGATAATTGGGTAGAGGTTATTGTAGTCAGAACATAAAACCCTGAAAAGGTCATGCCGGGCATATGTTGACCTACGAAAGCTAAGAAATAAGGGATAGAAAGTTCGAGAGACCCTGAAAAGAACGTTAAATTTTAACAGACCTGATAGGTTCTGGCTGTCGATTTCATTATTGAAAAGGTTGTTGATAAAAACTACACCCTGAATAGTCCTACGGTTTAGTAACGATGGATAGTTAATTAAGAGGAGTCTACTACGATAAGACGAGAGTTGGGTACTTACATCCCAGTTTAGACCCCTAAGAGCAAAAAGTAGAAAGTTCTTCTGTACAGATTCAATGCGGTCTTGATGAACTCCATATTGGGGACTCCAGACACATGAACCGTATTCAAGAATCGGACAAAATAAAGATATGTAAAGAGTTTTAGTTACATATGTTAGGGTCATAAAATTATTTTGACCATCTTTTAAAGAAGCCAAGCTTTAATCACCATTGCCGATATATGGTCGGTAAATTTAAGCTTGAAGTCTAATAGGACACCTAGGTCGTTAAGCTGAGTTAATCTTTCTAGGGAAGTCCCATAGAGAAAATAAGTGGCCTGGATGGGGCTTAAGCGAAAGAATGACATAAGTTTGCCTTTTGACCCATTAACTTTTAAGTCATTTGGAGAAAACCAATGTTGGAACTTGTCCAGATGGTTCTGAAGTGTGTATTGGACAGAGGGAGATTTAAATTGATATATATAATTTATGTTTATTCATCGCTTATTTTATTCTCTTATTATACATGCAAAAGAAACACATAAAATTTTAATAATTTGTCGCAATATTTCTAAAAAGTAACATTGTAGTGAAAATAAGAGAATCGTGAGAGCCCGACTAAATTTATTATGGCTTTATAGGACTACAATCGTTTTCCTAAGTAGATGCTTGTTTAAATTAATGAAACTTAAATTAACATTTAAATGGTTGAAAATGGTTCATTTAGGTTTCCCGGTAAAAAAAATTAGACCGGCTAAACATGTTGCCGAAATTTTTAATTATTAATAATTTATTGTTCCCTTAATAGTGCATGAACTCATTGAAAATAGGCTAAAAAACGGTGGTTGGGACTTGTGTCAGCTTAATAAATCGGTTCTTTAAGTGTAGTTGATACCGTCGGCTATCAGCGGTCATTTCTGCTAAAAAACGGTTGTTGGGACTTGTGTCAGCTTAATAAATCGGTTCTCTAAGTGTAGTTGATTCCGTCGGGTATCAGCGGTCATTTCTGCATCTCTCAGCTCCTAATTCCCCCTACGCCTGCCCACAGGGCTGTGCATTGGTGTGCGATCCCCGCCTTATAGTTTGCAGGGGCGCCCTAATGCATCGGGCCTCATCGGGTTCGCAATCCCGCAATGGCTAAGTGATTTAGGCATTCCCTTGTCAGAAATGTGGCCTCCGCAATTGCATGACTGTTTTAAATCGGTAATATTTTATGCCGTCAGACGGGTTATTTTTCCATGCCACTAGTTGAAATTGGTAAGTTAGGTCGATCCATACTTGACGGTTTAGCTTTTCAATATCCGCCGAGAATACGTATTTGTGAATTCGGAAGCGTAGCAAAGTGGAGGGACCTTAATGCAACTTTTTATTTATTAAGGCATCAAAGGCCAGTTGTCACTTGTCACTTCGTGGAGCTATTGTAAGTTTTTAGAACAATGATGGGGCAAGAGGAAGTAGTGTTCTTTCGAGACATTTTTAAACGGCACAAGTTTCAAATGCCCCAATTTTTCGTGTTCTGCCATGAACTCGGAGTATTATTTTCTTATGTCGTCTGATAGCCGACAAAGAGTTATAGAGTCTTAGGCAAAAGCAAGTTTTATAATGAATCTTTCATCTCTCAAATTGTTAACAAAATGTTTTTCCATAATCTGCTTCTAAAAGAGATCGATGCTTGGTCTTGTAGACACAATGACTAACTTCCAAAGTTTTTCGATTAATGAGTCGGTTTCTTCGCCAACGCTTGATTCTAATACTTTGAATAAACAGATCTTGGACTCGAATCTCCCTGCTATTATGCATCCAAACTAAGTATTTTGAAGCCTGGACCCATTTCTCAGAGTTTTTGCTGATTGGGAAAAAGCACGTTTACTAATTAACAATTACCAAATAAAAGATATATTCTTCCAGGTTTGTCAAGATGCGGATTAGCCAAAGGATACTCATTGGATAAGTTTAAATTACAATGAAACATCGGCTGAGATGGTTGGGCAGCTGTGATGTGAAGGAGAACGAAAGCTTGTAAATGCTTTTCGTAACACCAGCATTGATGCCATTCGTTCATTAAGAGCTTGGAATTTTGCCGACTGTCCATTATTTGTCAGAAGGCTTGTTACTGCTCCTACAGCTGGAGACTAAAGATTGACAGATTTGTCGCACTTCATATGCCAGCGTTTTAGTAGCAGAGAGTTATCTTAGGTCCCAACAATTAATTTGACTTCACCACTTTATTCGGGTAATCAATTTGGGGTGGAGGGTTAATGGCAAGAGGTCTGCTCGGTGCTATGCAATTCTAACAACTAAAAGCTTCCAATATATATATATACCTCCAGCAAAGCTCTGTTAGTAACATAAAGCTTTGCAGTAAGCAACTCTACTAGGTACTCTACTAGATTTTGGAATATCAAACTTTTTACGGCAACTAAACTATTTATTTATCCTCCTTTAGGTCAATGTAAAAAAATTAACCTCTTTTCATTTTCCGAAAGTGAAGATTTGAGGTACGACATTTTCTTTATTGCTGGTGTCATGGACCTTGCAGGAAGGAGGTCATGAAACTATTTCCATTTCAATAAATTCCCATCGAATTTTGACCTATGGTGGCCATTAGAGCGCTCTGTACTTGCGCCTTAATATGTTACCTTAAATAACAGTTTTGATGTACCCATTTTTTAAAATTTTTTAAAATTTCTCATGGACTATAACGATTTTAGGAGACCACTAGATGGTAGGCACTTAAATGATTTTAGCCCTCGGGAAGTACTGGCCTGTGCTTTTATTTTTCCATCATTTTAAATAAATCGTTCCCAAGTTTCTTCAAGAATCAATAACTTCGTTTCAAAGTATGATGTTTTTTTCCAGCGACTTGGTCCATCCTTTTTGTAGTTCAGAATGTATCTCGAAATTGCCGTAACTTGCGATTGAATAAATTAGACGTTGGAAAAATGTGAATTCAGAAGCTAAGACGTTTGTAGCTATTCGTTCCCCCTGAAATATTAGGCACGCTACCACGACACGACTGGAATCACGTTATCTCCAAGGGTAATCCTGCAGACTGCTCATCCACTGGAATGATGACTTTCAAAATCATAGACGTTCAAGTATGGTGGAATGGGCCAATATGGCTACTTGACAAAAAGCAATTCGAAGCACAAAAACGCAGAGTTAAGAAGTTTGCTTAAATTATTCAGAAAATCACCCACAATTCCAGCCGACATCCATGATCATGCTAGAGTGATGGACAATACAGAAACTGGATCGAAGGTCTTGTGTAGCTTAGCAACATCTCCCTAACACATGTTGCGGAAAGCTTTGCAACAGTTCTAAAAGCCACAAAGTGTTGATATCTTAAAAATGCATGCATAATTGGTCACTTTTTTAAAGCACGTGTTTTACAAATTTGTCTTCAATTTGATTATTTCAATAAAAAACGAGAAAGGAACTTCGGACGGAGCCGAAGCTTATATACCCTTGCAGTTAAATGGCGGCTTCTATTGATTAACTTTTATACTGTGTGCAATGGAAAGTTTAAAGACGATAGCTCAAAAACTTATAAACTAGTTTGCATACAAACAGACAGACGGACATGCTTTTATCGACTCAGGAGGTGATCCTGATCCAGAATATACATATATACATAATGGGGTCCTAGATGTCTCCTTCACTGCGAAATAATATAATATAATTATAATACCCTCAGCAAGGGTATAAAAATATAAATTAATACTGCATAGCAAAAGAAAGAATAACACATTTATCTGTACTAATTCAAACATTTTTAAAGCAAACAACTTTGATTACCGATAAGAAAAAGTTATCTATTTTTCCCACCAAAATCTCATGATATTTTTCAGTCACTTACATATAAAAAAATGTATAAATCGTCAATATTACATACAACAATATAAGAAAAAGGCCAGTTTAGCGGAGCGGCGTTAAGAGGTCAAAATTGTCAGCTTTAAAACTTTTGTTTGTGTATATCCTGAGAGTGAGTACAGATAAATGCGATAATCTTTTTTTGTTATGCTGTATATTGATACATATTGATATACTTTAAACTTTTTGGTCTATTAATAAAAACCATTTGAAAATTTAAAAAAAAATATTACGGTTCCAAGATTTTAATTGAAAGAACTCGCAAGTGTTTCTGACACGTTACGTGCCGGGTGGGTAGCGAAAAGTGAACGCAATTCAATGACGGCATCAGGGATATCCACTTTTAGGTGCCCATCTTGACTAGCAATCCATGGTCCTTGATGCTTAGTGCGTGCGACGCCTGCTCAGCGCCATAACGACCCTGAAAGAAGGCCACATAGAAAAGGCCGTGGCTCACGTGGAGGAACACTACGAATTATAAAACCTCTCGCAGAACCTAGTGCACATACGAAAAACCAGGCGAAGACAGTCAATCAGGGCGAAGGTTGGATTCCAATAGTTCCAACTATTGTCATACGGAAGTCCAGCTGACAGCCAGTCGCCTTCCATAGCTTGCGCCATTTCAACCGAAAACGCCGCAAAAGCTATGTATACCTGTGCTTCCTTCAGCGGACCCAACTTGCACTGCTGGATCTTATTACAGAACCACATGGTACGAGTTATAGTCTACACCGTAGACGATGTTTCCTTACTGAATCAATGAGATTTGTAAACAAAGTTATATGGCACTTCCTTCTGTTAGAAGGAGCAACGCAGTCGATTTGAAGAACCTGCGACTATAGTTTCTTCGTAACCACCTACCGGTACGGTTTCCCTCCGTCCCGTAAACGTCCCGGGTCATAGTAAAACGCACCTTCAAGTAAGATGCTTCAGCATGGACTCCCAAGGCGTCACTTCCTTTAAGCTCGCAACGATACGAAATTCCGGCCAACACCATCGTGGAACAAATATAGCCCGTCGGAATGTTTAACGGCTCATTACCAGAAGAGCCAGCAGCAGAGATCGCTATACAAAAAATGCGAAATACCAGCAGAATTAGAGAATCTCGTTGTCGGTATACAAAAGGACGAGTGATCCAAACCTCAACGAGTCCTCGGAACTTCCCGGTGGATCTTGTGAAAAGGAGGTGAAAGGTTCTACTCGCGTCTGTGCCGCCGCCCGACAGAAACGACAGCCTTAGAGTAAAAGACTCGCATCCCCTTCCTTGAATGGATATTATTCTAACCACCCCGCACGGAGCGCGCTGGCTCTCTACAATGGAGCGGTTATTGAAAGGTTCGAAATTGATAGAGAGCCTTGTTTTAAAACAAGACTTTTCGAATTTAATGTGATCTTATTCGGGCTTATCAACGCGCACAATGACTGGCCACCGCCCCACGATCTGAGGAAAGTCCAATCGTTCGTGGGCTTTTGCTCATACTACCAAAATGTTATCCGGAACTTCGCCATCATCACCTGCCGCCTGCACAAATTGAATCTTGTTCAGAAAACTCGTTACCCCATACCTTGAGGAGGCATTTAATCGCATTTTAACTGACCTCACCACCTCGCCCGTTCTCACGTCCCCAAAATGATGGACCCTTCGTTTTAGACACGGATGCTTCTGGTGCTGGGCCAACTGAGCCGAACGTAACTATTATGTTAACCGCTGAGAGATGCTAGCCGCCGTCCAATACAATAAACAATTTCACTACTATCTCTAAGGAGAATAGTTCTTATTGCTTTTTTAGTTCAAAGCGTAGCGGGAATGGTCACACCGACCATGTGCCAAGTGTCGAATCTATACTAAAGCAAAACGCGAAGAGGGACAATCGGTCCTGCTGCTGGAGATACAATTGGAGAATATTGCCAAAAAATTAAGCGCAAGACCCGACCCTAGCATTCGTCCTGACCTAGGAACGGCAAGGCGCTAGACCTCCGAAGCCCAAGATATGGGGAGCCGACCCCGAAACCACGGCCTATTTGCACAGCTCCAGAAGAACGTCTTGATTATCCAGACCAAAGTAGGAGACATCTGCGTAGAGGTTTCACGGTCCATTCAAAGACCCTAACTCTGACCATAACTCTGGTACGGATTGAACAAAGTGCTGACGCCGCCCTATCTGCTCTCTTCTGAGGTCCAGCTACAACTTAGCGCCGTGGGCGCACCCGTGCCATGACAGTCGCCAAACCTTTGATCCGTCATGCATTTCAACTAAGGTCGCATTTGTGAATCAGAACTGTTTAAAGCCGAAACGACCCGAACCTTTCCACTTCATTCCCCAAGGCACGGAATGATTCAACAAAACTTGATAACCTGTCGAAATTCTTCCATGCTGCCTAATGGGATTGGGAAATAAACTTATTTTTTTATAGTTCAGAAATGTTTACGAAATTTGTACTGTAGGTAATTATTTGATAAGTTTCATAAAACTTAAAATTTCAGAAAAAATTACAATACCCATTTTTTTTTAATTTTTTTAATTGTTTTTGAATAATCGAAGAAAAAATATTCTTGAGATGCTCTTATCACAGTACTTTACCTGAAACTCTCTGTTGTAAAGTTCGTAGCAGTTCTCAAAAAGAAATTGATAAGTGGATCTAAGGCATGCCTTAACGCAGTCTTTGACAACGGTGCTTGCTCTAGGTGGACTTGACAATTCTTGAACCTACGTAGAAAACTTCACTTTAATTTTCTTGTTTTACTAGAGCAAATAAATTATTTACCTTCATGCGGAAAAAAGTAATACTGGTCAACAAGTCGACGGTCGACTTTAGGTCCATAAGCTTTTCAGAACTTGATGCGGGAAAGTTGTTTCTATACATTGACAAATCAATTCTGAGTGAGTTGTGAAGCTGATCCAAAAGCTTTACAAATTTTTCTTTCTATAACATTAAATCGTAATTAGAGTTTATAAGAGTTTTTAAGAATATTAAAAAAAACATACCCCGAAGTTGCTGGCTGCAAATCGATCGCTAGCAGATACTGCTGATGACGCTGTTGTATGCGCGTAATAAGCATTGATATTGGCCAAAAGTGTGCTCATTACAGCTGGAACGCCGGGACACAAATATTTGGCCGAAAGGCAATGAAAATGAGTCATTGCTTGATAAATATTTTCTATTCCATAACGCATTGAAAACTCGTCAACAATCTCTTCAGGAATTTCATCAAAATATAGTTTCCAAGCGTCATCGCCTTTTTGAATTGGTAACTTAACCTATTTAATTTTTAAATTTAATTTTATGGTTTTTAGCTATTGTTTTTGTACTGCTTACCATTCCATTATTTTCTTCACAAAGGTAATGAAACAAATTCTCATGTAAGCAGGTGTATTGCACATGATAAGGAGCAACCTTTTCCTCTCCTTTAATTTCCACTGATATATGGAGTCGTATAGCGCCAGAAACAGCCGACTTATCTGTACGCTTTTCTAGGTTATACCAAACATCCATTTCTCCAGAAAGTGTTCGAACTTCGATTATGGTTTGTCCTAAAAAGTCGTCTGACTCTCGGGTTAATTTTTGTCGAAGCTTTGACTTTAGATCATTGTCTTCATCCCAAACGCGCACTTTGATGCGATCAGAAGAGTTGTGACACTCGCTGCATTTATACCAAACAAACAATTGTTGAATAATAAATGTTTGAAACTATACATTTAGAAAATAATATCTGCAAAATAGGTTGAAAATTGTTTCAACTTTCCGGTAAAATACAATTGGTTTGCAAATCCATTTACGATGTGCATTTAAAACTCATAAATTAAAAAAAAAGAGACCAAAACCGCAATTTTTCATTATATGGATATCTAAAACATGAAAAGATGTTTTGTAACTATACCTTTAGACATAAGTACGCGTAATTTTAAATAATTGATATAACGTCGTATTAAAATGCTTAAAACTATAATTTTTTTAGGCGAGTTAACATGAAATTTTCCATAAATATGTGTAGGTAGAAGTCATTTTTATTATTATTATTTTAATGAGATTTTATAAAAATTCCAAGTTTTTAAATGCACATGCAAATCAGGGACCATAATTATTATTATTAGTATTTATGTTAAGATTTTTGACCGGTTTTCTTTTATGATTTTTTTTTAATGTTGCTGTAGTCACTATTCTTTGACTATTTTTGTCAAAGTTTTTACTTATATTATTTCATGTCCTTATGAAAAGATTACAAACACGTTACGATATTTTCTGTTGTTTAGAAGAGGTAAATTAAGTATTTATAATAAGTATACAATAAGTTTGTCGAATAGACAATTTTATCACAATAAATTTAAATGCTTGTATCTGCGAATAAATGGGAGCCCCAGACTCATCATATCAAAGACCACCGCAGCTACAACAACCACATCTGCAGCATCTGGCACTAAATGCAAACGGAAGGGCAGCATCGGAGAGACCTAGGCGTCAGGACAGAATACGGTTTCCACGACTGTAAAGATCGCGACGTTCATGGACAAGATCGAACGTCTGGAGAGAGAGCTTCAATAGGCAGGGGCAAATGAAGGATAAGGGACGACCGCAAGGAGGAGCTGATCGCCATACTGCTCCTAAGTAAAAGGTAAGACTGGGCCATACAAACTCCCACTATAGAATCTTATAAAATGGTAGAGGATGCGAATCTCTCGAGCCTTGAAGTCGAACACATGGTGCGGTTTTGCAGGAACAGCTGATAGCAAGTCTACGGATGCCAGAGGAGGCATAAATGCAGACCAAGAGCTTCGACACAGGGAAACTCTGCGCGGACCTGCGGAATTCTTGTCTACGTCAAGAAAGGATATGCATGGCGACTGGCGACTGTGGTACCAACCGCACAAGCTTGGAAAGGTACGTCTAGTCTTCGATGCAGCAGCCAGGGTCAACGACGTGTCCCTGAATTCAGGACTACTGAAAGGTCCTATTCCCTTTTCGGGAGGGACTCAAGAGACCATTTACATACACAGGATTTGATTATTTGGACCGTTGTACGTGACAACTGGACGTCGCGTCGAGAAACGACAACTTCTCCTATTTAACTACGAAAGCCATCGACTTGGATATGGCTCATGATTTATCTACAGATTCCTGCAGATTCCGAACCCAGCTGCGGGTGAACCCAGCTGGGAAAGGATGGTCCCGTGCTTCTATCGGAAACGTTACCACTGACATACTCTACACCCACTTATGGTAATCTTTGGCTATCAAAAATCCGATCCTTGCTGGATTCAACTGATCATCTCTGCCGGACAGGTCCTAGTATAAAATTTGATAGATTATTGATGGTAGAATTGGACATTAGTGACTCGGGACATCAACCTGTTGGTAATGGCTTCCCACGACACTTGGAATGCAGCATTTCCAAGCAGAGCCATAACGTTGCCACGGATATTGGAGTTAGACCAGCACAGGCTGTTATTGATTATTAGGTCTCGTATGTTTTCGATTGGCAGTACTCATTTTTCCATTCCAGTTAAAGGTTAAGCAGCTCATCGGGGAGTTATTCGTCCCAACACAAGCCATCGCACCACACCTTTTTGAAGTCACATTTTTGTATCCGATTGTGTAGCAGGATAGTAGGCCGAGCGGATTGAATACCGACATAAGCACGTGTAGGACCTCTCGCTTGTTTGGAGTTGTCCCTTTTCAGTCTATAAAGATGTATTTGAAGACGTCGTAAGTAGGGCCCAATAGATACCAAGAGCCTTGTGAGATCCCCTGACCCCTTTCCATTGCTCCTGAGTCCAGTTCTATTGCTCCTTGAGCATAAATATCTCAGACTGCGGCTGCCACAGACTCTGCTTTGGAGTCGCTGTTTTTTTTTTTTTTGGTATTTAATAAGGAAAAACGGGGTAGTCAATATACCCCTTTATGTCCTTGGTTTCTGATGTTGCAGCCCAGATGGGTCCGGCGGGTAGCCATGCGACTACCATTAGCTTGTGCTTTTGTAATGTCCTCATATATCCGTGTATCCGTATTTTTAAAAACCTTACAACGTAGGTAAGAGTAAATGTAATGAACGTAAGACGAAAATCCTTGGTGCTTTCTGTCGACTTGAAGCCATTGGAATCTTTGCATGTACATATCGCTGTTTTATATGGTTATTCGATGAAGCATCTCAGCGATGTCACACACGGCAATGCAGCCAACTCAGAATGTCATTAGGACATCTGTGATGGTGTTTGGTCCATTTAAAATAAAACCATTGGTTTATTTTCCGCCCTTTCAGTCCAATCAAATTGTATAATGTTTTTTTCAATTTAGTGTCATAAAAATGAAATAATGTCATAAAATAGAAGATTCTTTTCGTTAGCTACATCAGACCCCTTTTGATATAAGATTGTCAATTCGGCCCTGTATTTATACCAATTACTCCAGATCCTTTTTTGAGACATTTGAGGCGTCTTATTGGCAGTCGAAGACGGTGGATCTTGACTTCATTAAGAGATTATATAATAAAATCTTATACGGATAGTTAGATCGTCCGATTATAGAAAACGGGTCTTTTTTTTAAGCTCAAACATGGGATTTACCAGGACATTGAATCAGAGAGATTGCACCTGAAGATGGGTGGCACTGATTCATTATTCTTCACCTCAGCTAACCATTGACCCGATAGCAATAACTTTGGAGAGACTTCTAAGTCTCCCCATTGGCACATAACCATTAACCCGACAGCCACATGGGGGTGTAAACACGCGTATAAGACAGGTAGATCCACAGACGGAGCTCTGCATGTAAACCTAAGAGGCGCTTAGGAACAAGGAGTTTGCGATTATTGTTTTAAAAATTGTGATCGACAACATTCTGTCACTGACGGATCTGAGAATCAGACAACCCTCAGTGCTCCTTGGATTACAGATTCTACGTCCCAGCATGACCCTTTCAGGGTATTATTAAGAGAGCTCATCCTCTTGCATGAAATCTATTCTTTCTTACTTAGCAGAGCAACAATCTAACCATTCCTTTTTCTTGCAACTTTTCTAACCTATTTAATCCTCGTTTGGAACTATCCCCGAGATTTCAGCAGCACGATAAACGACAGCGCCCCACGGGGGAAACACGCGAAAAAACGAAAATATGGAGGCACTCCACATTATAGGTTAAGATAGCTTGATTGGTAAAAAGTTATACATTTTTGTTTTTATTACTCTTGTAGTATATAAAACAGATAAAGATTGTTTTTTTTAATTACAATTTTCTGTTGTACCTATTCGCACATTTAAAGCATTTTTATAGAGATTTTTGTGTTATAATTATTTATTTATTTCCCTTATTATTTAAAATAATTTAATTTGTGTTTTCTTCGTAAACTGAATATTTCCATATTTAGCTTACTCTATGATTTGCTCTGTGTAAAGCTCACCAATGCAATCAAATTTTAGAGTATTTCTCTTCGTGGACACCGTTGTACTATGGGATTGAAAGACTTAGCAGTCTAATGTTAATTTGAAAAGTTAGCAGTTAAAAACCTCACCCACAGGTCTAGTAAAATGAGAAATTAATAGTAAAATTTTGAAACCTAATTTCTCCACAAAAAATGAATCAAATACTACAATTTTAAAATAATATTGTTTATTGATGTTTTAGCTAAGCAAGGTTTGTTCTATGTTGGCTTGTCTCAACGTTTTTGATAAGTTTTTTGTAAATTTACCCTATGGCCTCGACGAGTCATTTTAAGACAAAAATTTAAGTTTCCATCGAGCAACAAATAAATGCTTACACGTGATCACAATGATTTTAACTACATATTTTAGATAAATAAATTTCTAATTTAGGGCAATAGACCTTAAACTCCACATATCATCACATTTGGAGCAATTTATGTCAATGAAAAAGGGATTTAATTTTTTTTTTGTTCATTAATATCCATTGGGTAAGGTTATAATAAAAAACTAAAACTATTCATATGATTAAATTCGCATTTTTCCTTCAGATAAATAAAAAAAATGTTCAAAAAGGAGCGCTAATAAGAGCACTTGGTGGAGCAAAATACATACTCAATAAAATTCTTAACTATGTTAAAAATTTGTATATAAAAGATAATAATAAATCGAATTTTAGTTATTTTTAGATAATATAGTATAATGAAAGTAATTATGCATATAAATACTTCAATTTTTATAATAAATTATGAAAAACAATTATTATTTTAAATATATTTATGGAGGTTGAGCCACGTCCACTTTTCTGAAAGGAGAGCATTGATTCATATAATACCAAAAAGGACCGCATTCAAAATTAATTAGATATTGATTATTTTACGAGTTATAATTTGAATGCAACAAAATCAGATATTTTTCCAATAGTACGCTGCTTTAAAACAAACAAACTGACCCAATTTACACACATACATACTTAAAATATATACATATATAAATACTTATTCAAGATTTAGAAAATAAATTGATTTTTCAGACTAGTACTCACAAGTGAAACTTCTCGTTCCACACAGGATTCAGTTCCTGTGGCATTGTTCGCGTTCGTTTTTTGACTTTGCTAACCTGCACCGTCACATATGGATCACTGGTTCCGCTTTTATCCTTCGCTATCAGGCCTTGAGCACAAATCACTGTATTAATCGGGTCAAATATAATACGTATCAAATCGTTCGTTTCCAACGCCAGGCACAGAAAATCCACCAATTTGTTGCAAAAAATTGCGATTTTTTAAAACGACCATCATGAAGATGGTGAATAAAAATTAAATATTCAAATGAAAGAAAAATAAATTAATTTTTAAATTTCATAAAGGGGTAATTTTATTTTAGAAACAATTTGGAAGGGTTTGAAACGAAAACAATTGGTATACATTTATTACATTTAAGTGCATATTAATAAAAATTTATTAAATATTTTAGTGTTCAGAATTTATTTTCAAGGGAGAAAGAAGAAGAGAAAAATCGGATGTGTTTAAAATTATCGTCAATATCAGCAGAAACATTCCTGTGCTGCTGACATGGTTTTTCTTTTATCATATATACATATGTACATGTATTTACATACATTATTTTGTAACTATTGACAATACAGATATGTACGTACATATACATAGAATTGTTAATCAGTAGAATGCAGTGTTAATAACGCAAGATTTTGTAAAAATTCTGATGAAAAATACATTGTTTTGCATTTTACGCACTAAAGACAGGACCTAGCAGAATAAATTAGCAGGGAATATAAATATTAAAAAAATATATACATACGTAGAAGCATAAGTTTAACGTAAAAAGTTCAATTAAGGTTTTCATTGCTATACAGCACACATGTTTATGTGCATATATGAACTCTTCAGTACCAAAAATAATAAGGGGTACACTGAGAAAAATAGCAAGAGGCAACATCAACAATTTTTAAAGAAACTGGAATGGAAAGCTAACATCGGAGGAGACTAAGTTTTTAAACCCTTACAGTTACATATCATTTTCTATTGCTTAGAAATAATGGAAGTTATCGCAAGTATCGGATATACTCGATCAAGAACGTTTAAAATAAGTTTAGTTTCATATAAAACTTATTGTAAAAGATGTTTGCCGCCTTATCCTTAACTATAGGATATAGTCTGCTGATCCCGGCTGTCCCGACTTATTTACTGTGTGCAAAGGAAAGTCGAAAGTCGATAGCTTCAAAACTGAGAGACTAGTTCGCATAGAAACAGACAGACGGACAAAGATCGGAGATGTCTCCTTCACTGCGTTGCACACTTTTGACTTTTATTTTTGTTTGTGGTGGTTCTTTTTATAAATTGGTAAGTACCTGATAAAAAAATATATATGTATATACATTTTTTATTTCAGAGAGAACAAGCGGCCAATACGGTAATATTTAAAAAAAAAATTAAAATAAAACAAAAGGGAAAACAATGCCCGCAGGGAACATTGGGTACGGACCCCCAGTGCCGACTGATATCGCAGTTTTACAAGCTGCGATACCAAAGCCCCTAACGGTGGTTTCACCAACTAAACAAATATTTTTTTGAGACGGTTTGTTTCCCTGACTTCTGACCAGATTGGTTGAAGAACATCAGCCGAGTGCAGTAAACAAAGAAAGAACCTAGCCTGTGGCTGTCAAAATCCCAATACCTCAATAACTTAATTATTTTCTTTTATTGATCTGATCTTTTGGAATGCAACGTCATAAATAGCTTAAACAATAATAGCTTAAAGCTTAACTAATTTATTTGAACTATGTATATTTCTCCATATATGGAAGGAAATTTTAATAATTCTTCTGCATAAAAAAGGGGTAAATACGATGCTGTCATTATAGAGGCATCTATAAATTCTTTGCCATTCCAAAGCATTTTGAAAAATAAATACTCCTCATCTGCAACACCTCTGGAGTTCAATAATTTGTTCATGCCAGCATGTTTTTTTTAAGCGTCGCTGATTTTATTCTTGATTGATGGCTTTCAAACAGACTGATTTAATAAACAACTCATTCGTTTTGAGAAAACATGTTTTTTGGGAATTTTCATTAACTTTTTTACGTGGATTTTCAGCTACATATCTGCAAGAACCCAACGCGTCCTTTTTAAAGCCTTTCCTCAAGGAAGCTATCTCAAGCCTTAACTTTTAACGACATACATAGGTGTTCCTATAAGTTTCTGGGGAGTCTTTAAGACCTTCCCAGGGTTTTTTTTCGCAAAAACCCAACAACTCAACTTTTGCTCGAAAGTTTGTGGCCCAACAAGTGAGAAAAACAACGGAGCCAAAAGAATTATGGGCTGCACGTCCCTGCTCTAGGCTAAAATTATTTACTCCGAACTTTAACTCAATTGTACATTTTTATGTAAATGAGCTTATAACAAACGAAAGAGCTAAAGTTTTTCTAGGTAAATGAGACTTAAAATTAATGATTACATATATCGTTAGCGCCAAATAGAAGTGTTGTTTTTATGTTTAAATTAAAGTGTTATTTTTTTTCAATAGTAAAAAATATACGTACAAAAATTAGTAAGCTGTATATTGTATTAGCTTTTGGCAAGGATAAAGTTTGCAAGGAATATCGTGTCTATATGAATTTTCCCGGGTAATAGTGTTTTTTACGAATTATATGTAGAGAAAAACAATTTTCGGGGAGCCTCGCGAATGAATCCTCTTGAATTACCATTTGCAAATATGTGAAATTGTGGATAAGTCACAAAATGTATTTTATTAATAATTTTCAGTAAAATATATATTGTTTTGGAAAAAAAATAAAAGTGTTAGGATATGTGATTTCGCGTGCTCAACTAATAAAAATGCATTAAGTCGGATCCAAGCTGCACACACATAAAATAAATTCGACAACCTGGCAGGCTTTAAAGATACCCATTTTAAGTTCTGTCAATCCTAACGTACCTACAAACATTTATAACGAATAAGCAAAGGGAGTTAAAATAATCTTTCAGATAAAAAATAATAAAAGAAGAAAAAGAAAAACGTTTTCTATCTATGTTAAATATTCGATGTTTAATCTCAACTTTGCAAAGTTGCTCTTCCCAGAGTTGTGGGGGACAAGAAAAGTAAAATTTTGCGTTCTCCTGGACCCCAATTTTATCTTGCCAGCCCTCTCCTGTTTTGGCCAGCCCACTCCCGTTTTTAATTCCTCCTCGACCAAAGAAAATATTTTCTGCAGTTATATTGGACAAATTATATTCACCGAATTTTTCATTGTTGTTAAAACAGAAAAAATTTGTCAAACTAACAGAATAGCAATATCAGTCTGTAAAAACTAGTAAAATACTTGTTGTTAAAACAGAAAAAATTTATCAAACTAACAGAATAGCAATATCAGTCTGTAAAAACTAGTAAAATACTTTATATTAACATGCTCTCAACGAAACAGTTTTGTTAAATTTAAATGAATACATTACTTTAAGTGCTCAGCAAATATGTTATTTCTTCTAACCAAAAAAAATGCACATCCAAAAAGAACACTTTTACGTCATTGAGGCAACAATCATTCCAACCAGTACATCTGGCATCTGACATCTGGCAGTACATTCTGGATCTCAGAATCGGTTTCCAAACAAAACAGATGAAAGATCGAATTTTATTTTCAAAAAAACTTAAAACTTAATGGTTCAAAATACAAACTTATGTCATTTTATCGCTTAAGCCATATCCACTACTTATTTTCTGTATGTGACTGCCCTAGAAAGATTAACTCTTGTTAACGACCTAGGTTTCCTTAGACTTTAAGCTTAAATTTTGCGACCATATATCGCAACGGTTAATAAAGCCAAGGGAGTGTTTGGATTTCTTTAAATATGGTTACAAAATTTCAAAACCGCATTGACTCAGTACAAAAAAACTTTTCTCGTTTCCGGGATGGGTTATCAATGGTGAAATGGTGAAAAATTTTACGTTCCTTTTAGGGTGTCTTTTAGGACTTTTTTTCCCTTATTCCTTAGCTTTTGTAGGTCAACATATGACCCTTTAAAGGTATTATGTTCTGAATGCAATAACCTCTTTCCAATTATTTCTCAGAACTTTTGCATGAAATCTTCTATTATTTCCTACTTAAGCGAGCAACAAAGATACTCTCCTTCGTGCCTTTTTAAAATACTTATTCCTTGTATACAGCAAAAGTCTCGCAAAAAAAATTAATGTTCTATTTCAAAAAATATGAAAGAAATACCATTTACCATAAAAAGTTTAAAGTTAATAGGTTTAGAAATGAGATTTATTATAATGCGAAATTATACCACCCTCTGAAAAGGTATAAAAGTAGAGAAGGAAACTCCCAAAAATACATGTAGCTGAGGTGTAGATGTTTCCCAAATACCTATTAGGATACGCCAAGGGCTGCGTTCGCCCTGATGAGTGCGGATACAATAGCGAAATCCTAACCGGACCTGGCAACTTTGCGAAAGAGGTGATACCGAATTTTTAGCGAGAAAAAGCTAAAATGAACACGAAATCCAGAAACTCGTCCGAAGGGCAGGCAAATCGTAGAGTTACTTTGGCGAAGTTACTTTGACCATTGTGCGCATGAACCTCTCATCATCACTGCTCATCACTCTTAGTGGGGAAGCACGTATAACATTGATTCTTTCTTACCTTGAATTTTCTAGTGGAGAACGAGACCACCTATATTACTATGAACCGTTTTAATAAAAACTCTTTTTCTGATCACAGATACTTTTAATTAATTTGTTATGTTTAAAAAATGCGCACCGAAATCCAACAAGAACGAAGCTTTAAAGCAAGATCTTATATAGAGCTCCATGGGAACATTCGTGAAGCAATATGTAAAGAAGTTCTAAATAATCTGGACTCAGCCTTTAGTGAAACGTGTACCGAGGCGTTTTGGGGAGTATGCCGAATCCGTAGGGCAGCCGGTAAAAGGGTGCGCAAGCCGCGTAAATACACGCTTGGAAAAGCTCCTGCAAATACAATAATAACACTTCAAAAGTCTCAAGATTAAAGTATGATCTTTCTTAAAGCCGCCCCAAATATGGAATACTTTAAGAAACCAGATAATACATGGACTTTGTCAATACACTCTGTGGGTGGAAGCACCCCGATAAATGTGTTTAATAAATCGGCTCAACTCACCAGGGCAGAGTTTGGACTCAGACACTGGTTTTTAGCCAGAACAACCTCCCCTTACTGTATCATTACGAAGGCATGCTAAAAGTATCATTACGAAGGCATGGCAAAATTAGTATTAACAACATAGCTAACATGGCATCACATTCATTGCAGAATTCATTGCGCTTACGAATAAGGAGTTTATCGCTATGGTCGACATCGAAGGTGCATTCAACAACAACCTTCACCGTGCGATAACTAGTGCGCTGAGGCATCTGGGAATCGATCAGCACTCAATGCACCTCGTTTTTCAAAGGCGACACTGGGGGAACCGTACAAGGTTGTGAAGTCAATGTCATGTTGCGAACGATAGAGGGTTTCTGGAGTGCTGAGATTAGCGGGTTGGGTTTGACGTTTCACCATTCCAACAAGACTGGAATAATACTTCGGAGCCCACAGGGTTCCCACACTTCTAGAAAGACGGACCTAAGATGGACGGGATGATGAATGACAGTTTCTTCCGGTAACGACATGAGTTTAACAAGCCCTTTTGCCTTGCTGATCCCTGTAGTCGGTGGACTAATTTTTTCAAATGACGGTAAGGACGGTAAACAACTGTCGCAAATGTCTTACCGATTCACCTTATTTGGGTTTTATGTCCCAGACACTAGGTCTCTACTATTTACGTAGATTTGTCCCAACCGATCAAAAAATATATCGCTTACCACTCAGCAGGCACGACTCTAGTCTAGCAATAAAAACTATCACCGGCCACTACTTGATTGGACCCCACGCCGCTAGATTGTCGATGGCACATAAAGATACCTGTAAAAGTTGGCGAGATCAGGAGGAGGAAGAATAGGTGATGCACATATCTGCCACTGCAATACCACAAAGAGACCCAGCGGTTGAAGTGGTTGATGGTAGCTGTCCCCAGCAATCATTACTTGTTTCACAGATCTTAGCAGTTTACTTTGTTATATTAGTAGAAAAAGCTAAAACTTAAAATTTTAAATGTAACAAAAAAAAACAAAAATCTAAACTCAAAAGGTAAAAAGGTTCACAAAAGGTAAAAAAGCGTTAGTAAATATGAAGGCTCCTGCCAAACGATTTAATTTATTTCTTTAACTGCGCTTTCCCGGCAGCAACAACTTTCCCGGCAGTTCGCTTAATTTCTTTTTTGATATCCCTACGTCTTTCGGAGGTTTTTATCGTTTCGTTTGACGACTTAAATGGGTCCTTTTTTCTTATATAAAGTTTATTTTTTAATGATTTTTGAAGTAATGATCAATTTGGAAAAGATTATAAAAGATGTGCACCATTTTTTTATATGAAGATCATCCAGGACTCTTCTTCTGTACAATGAAACTTTCGGCCAATTTTTCCACACCAAACATTTTTTTAAAACTATATATATATATCTTAATAGTGGTTAAATCAACTTAAATCAACAAAAATAATTGATAAAAAAAAATTTTCCATCTTTAAAATATTGAAAGCATACCTATTATTTTGATAAGACATTATTGTGTCTATTTTATATATTTATTATTTTTTTTCGCATTCCCACTGCATTCGTACAGCACACCTCCCGGCCAACCGACCGAGGGCGCTGACGTTTATCGTACGGCTCGAATCGCGGGAATAGATCTGAGACGAGCAAATAGTGTACCATTTAAAATTTAATGTTTAATAAACCGGTTAGATAAATTTTGAAGCCTAAAAGGACCAAAGTGGACTGGTGTACAATTTTTTTTGATCAGGTTTATATATGTAGTGACGTATTTTGTATAGATAGTGAGAATAGGTATAATAAATACTTTTAAATAATGAGCTATCGTGTTCAAAAATAAAAATAAATTCCGCATGCGCCCAAACAAAATGAAACTAATATCTTAGAGCCATGATAAGGTGCTTCATTGGGTAGATATTAAAGGCATCGAAACAAATAAATTTAATCTTCCACTAATTGCATGTGTTGGGACTTGTGGCTGCAGCGCACTTTCCTTATATTTGTATATATTAAATATTGTTTATGATAGCGGCCGCGGAGATAGGCTGATTATTAATTTTCAAGAATATACAATGAAACTTTAATTTTAAATTTGATGTCTTAAATTTTAGCAGGTCAGAATAATTATTCTTGTGTAATTAATTAATTATGAAGTAAGAAAGTAAAACAAAACAAGTATTTTTAATATCGACATTTTATATCCAATACATTTTCAGGCCCTTTTTATATAACATGCAAAGTAAGGTTACATGAATTTGCTTTAAAATTTGCCGACAATCAAACCTCCCATGGGTAGAGAACGTCGTATAAATTTTATACTTTTTTTTATAATATAGTAAAGCAATGAAAAACTACTAAAAACAGTTTTTGAAAATTTGAATGGAATTTAATTGGGCAATGTATTATGGGTTTTAAGGATAACAAAATTTAAATAGAAGTCTCATCAGAAAATTAATATCAAAAGTAATTTTGAAATGTCTTTGAAATGGACTTGTATGTGTACCTGTAATTGTTAATTTGCATGACCATTTAGATGTTCCCTCAACAGTTGCGTGCTCAGCCTGTTCTAATGAATCTATGTGTGTATCTGGATCCACACCGAATGTCATCCTTAAATTAAATTGATTACATATATTTAAGAGATGTTTTAAGATACTGCATAAAAACTTCTGACTTGTTAGCCTTTAATAAAAGTATGTTATTGGATTGGCTAGGCGGGTGCACAAAAAAATTATTCCCCTTTAATTGATTCTCTATTAAACTTTAAAATTATTGTAAAGGACTCATTAAAGAAAACTTAGAGTAAGTTAGAAATTCTTAAATTCATTAAGGTCGGGTTACTAAATTTTCTATGCATTTTCTTATTAGAGTGAATCCGCTTTCAACAAAAATTTAATTCAATATTTGTTAAGTGTATTTTGTCACTCTACGTATCCAGTTACTACAATTATAATATACGTATTTTATAACAAAACGGCTTGCGCTTGAATGTTAATATAGCTGCATTTATGTGCTGATTAAAAAATATACATGTATTTTTGTTACATGCTAATCTCTTATTTTTAAAATTACAAACAAAAAATAGTTACATCTATATAGAAAAATATAATATTAAAAGAGTTCGGTCAATCAAAATTACAAATATAAATACATTCACATACATATAATCCAAACCGACCGACACAAACATATGGCGATAAGAATTTCATTTAGATGAATCAAACTCAAACCTGTTATTGCAATTTTAGCTGACCACTTGCTTGTACCATCCAGGACGCTTTGTTTTACAGCTTTCATATGACCAGTGTGACTTTTCTCCTCTATGCTGAATACGGCTCTAATGGATGAATGCCATGGCAAATTTTACTATCATTTTAGAAAAGCGCATGGCACTTATAAAGGAACTTATTTTAGATTAAACATTAAATTAAATAAATATATGTATAAGTTGACTTTAATGCGTTTTAACCCCCATAGCATACTACTATATCAAAATTGCATTGAAAAACTAGAATTACCCGCTCTAGTCAAAACAATATTTTTTGATTTATATTACCTAATTAATTCGAAAATTTCAGGTTTCTCCCGCTCTCGATGCTTCATACGATCTTTCATAGCGGTTATAATTGAATTCGCTTTGTCCTCAGCACCGTGTTTAGAGCTCTTCTCAGCAGCACCTATTAATTAATATGGTGAAACAAATGAACGTAATATAATCAAATTATAAACTTACGTTGAAGGCAGTCAGCATTCAAAAGGTCTTTGCACTTTTCATGACACTTTACCCCACATTCAGTGCACCTTACACCTTGTCTCGCTATACCCCACAATAAGCCTTCACACTCATAACAATAAGTTGGCGACGTAGCCGTCCACAGCAAAAAATTGTGAGGTGTTGTTGAAGATATGGGATAAATCAACGCTTGCAGCGCTTTTTTATAAACGTGCATTTTCTAGTATGGAGAAAAAAAAATATATATATTATTGCAAAATAAAAAACAAATTCATTAAATGTAAAATATTAAACCTGTTTTAGGTTTTTTATTATAGGGAATACGGTTAAAATTAAGTACAAACAAGCTGCAAGATAATAAAAATTAGCTACTAGGAATTTAAAATCTTTTTTGTAATCGCATAATTCAGGAAGAGAAAGAAGATAGGAAGTTGTAATTTTTAGGCATACGAAACATATACATACATACATATTCTGACCTCAATGTTCAAAATTTTCTGAATAACCTTATAGGTAACCTATCTTCAAATAAATCATTAACTAACATTGGTTCTTCAGACTTTTAGAGTAAATAATATAAATAACTTTGGGACTCATTCAACTCTTTTATTCATTTGGAACTCCAAATACAGGAAAAGAAAAGAAAAGAAAATACAGGCTCTAATGGATGAATGCCATGGCAAATTTAACTATCATTTTAGAAAAGCGCATGGCACTTACAAAGGAATCTCATCTCATATCAGGTTTTCATAAAAGTAAATGATGGTGGGTAACTGAATAGCTTCAACAAAATTATTTAGATTATTCATAAAAATGTTCAGTTGTTGAAAATGAAACTAATCTCCCCTCTCATACAAATTTAATTTTTTACAAAAAGCTCTGTATAATACCATAGCAAATGTCGGATAGAGTTGGCCGACCCTTAAGAAACATTAAAAATAAGATTAATTTCATATAAAATGGCGGCATCTACTGATTATAGATATAGTAAATATCGGATATAGTTAGCCGATCTTTACAAAAACATTCATAACATGCTTAGATTCGTATAGAATGGATTTTAAGAGAAGTGCGACGCTTCTACGCATTTCTGGCATTTCTGATCGTTCAGTTACATGGCAGCTATATGATATTATACTATTATACGACTTATATACTGCGTGCAAAGGAAAGAAGGGTGTGTGCAAAGTTTCAAGACGATAGCTCAAAAACTGGGAGACTAGCTCGCATAGAATCAGACAGACGGACATGCTTATATCAATTCAGGAGGTGATCCTGATCCAGAATATATACACTTTATGGGATCCTAGATGTCTCCTTCATTGCGTTGCACACTTCTGACCAAAATTATAATACCCTCTGCAAGGGTATAAAAACACGAAAATTATCGCAAGTCCGATTAATGGCAGGTATGAAAATTTCCAAATGGACTCAGAAAAAAAGCTCTGGGCCTATTGAGTTTTAAGTTTTTGCATTACTAATCTTTCAGTTACGTGGCAAACCGCGGATGAAACAATCGCAAAATAAAATAAATCTATCAATTTATATATATTAAGGCTCGGACAATATATTAAAGCTCATCTAATAAGTATAGTTGTTAATTTTGCGCCTCATTTGTCTAAATGCCAAATTAGCAGTTATTGAATGAATTGTTTTGTTTTTCCTTTAAAATTTGTTAGTTGAATGCCATGCCATCAGATGCACACAATTATTTTTTCAAGTAATTGGTAAATGGTAAGAAATCTAAAGTTCATTAGAAACAAATTCGAACAGCAATCTATCTAACCATTAATTTTAAATATAATGAATTCAATAAAATATTATTTTCTAAAATATTTAAAATAATTTAAATATGAAGCTTGCTTACCAACTCTTCGTCGTTAAGTGTTGCGCGTGGTACGGCGGATGTCAGTCCAGCATTTCGTTTCGTAGCGGCCATCGTCTAGAGTATAATAAAAATTTTAGACTTTCCAAGGTTTCATAAATTTTTTTAAAATTGAATGCTCGTTTTGTAATTTTTGTCATCAAAAATTTATAACTAATTTAAAGCTTAATAATCTTACAATTGAATAAATCGTTTTAAGATTAATTAGTATTGAAAAGTGAATAAAAAGCTTATCAGGCAAATATGGAAAACTACTGCGTCTAAATAAAAGTTCAAAAATTAAGTACTAAGTACTAAAAACCAGAAAGGAACAATAACAAACTTTAAGTGGAACAAATGCTTGCATAGTATGTATTTTTTTTTTTGTTTCGAGGCTTCCACTGCATACCTACAGTCCACCTCCCGCTCAACCGACCGAGGGACGCTGTCGTTTATCGTACGGCTCGAATCGCGGGGATAGATCCGAGACGAGGAATAAGTATTTTAAAAGGTTACGAGGAAGAGTTACATTGTTGCTCTTTTAAGTAGGAAAGAATAGAAGATTTCATGCAAGAGTTCTGTGAAATGATTTGTTAGAGGTTATTGTAGTCAGAACATAATAGCCAGAAAGGGTCATGCTGGGCATATGTTGACCTACAAAATTTAAGAAATAGGGATAAGAAAGTTGCATAGACCCTAAAAGGAACGTTAAATTTTAACAGACTTAAAATAAACTTAGATTTTAACTGGCTGTCGATTTCACCATTAATAAGGTTTTTGATGAAAACTACACCCAGCATAGTCCTACGGTTTAGTAGGGATGGTAAGTTTATTAAAAGTAGTCTGCTATGATAAGATGGGAGTTGGATACTTGCATCCCAGCTTAGACCCATAAAAGCAAAAACGGAGAAAGTTCTTCTGTACATATTCAATGCGGTCTCGATGAACCCCATATTGGGGATTCCAGACCCATGAACCGTATTCAAGAATAGCACGAACTAAAGATATGTATAGAGTTATAGTCAATAAATTCTTTTGACCATCTTTTAATAAAGGCAAGCACACTCTTGGCTTTATTAACCATTGCCGCTATGTGGTCGGTAAATTTAAGCTATAAGTCTAATAGGTCGTTAACCTGAGTCCCATAGAGCAAATAAGTGACCTGGATGGGGCTTAAGCGATAGAATAACATAAGTTTGCATTTTGATCCATTAAGTTTTAAGTCATTAGCAGAACACCAATTTTGGAACTTGTCCAGATCGGTCTGACGTTTGTGTTGGGCAGAGGAAGATTTATATTGAAGACGCAGCTTAACGTCATCTGCGTACATAAGTACACGAGAGTTCGGTAAAGGAAAAGGCACGTCATTTATACAATGGTAAAAAGTAAAGGCCCGAGTTGACTTCCTTGAGGGACTACGGATGTAGCTCAGAATAGGCAGGAGAATATATCTTTAAAAAGGACGCGTTGGGATCTTCCAGAAAAATTGCTGGAAATCCACGTAAGATGGTTAGCAGGAAATCCCAAAAGATCGAGTTTTCTCAAAAGGAGTGAGTGATTAACAGAGTCAAATACTTTACTAAGTCAGTGTGGATGACATCTGTTCGAAGGCCATTTTGGAAGCCATCAAACACAAATGATGTCAGCTTCAACAAGTTGGTGGTAGTGGAGCGACGCCTAATAAAAACATGCTGGCTTGGAGAAATGATTGAGCTACAGATGAGGAGTAAACATTTTTTTAAATAGCTTTGAAATTGCTGACAATTTGGAGATGCCTCGATGATTGGTAGCATCAGATTTTTTCCCTTTTTTATGCAGGGGAATTATAAAGGAATCCTTTCACATATGGGGAAATTTCGACGTTTCCAGATTTAAGGTGAAAAGCTTTAAAAGCGGTTTGCACAATGACTCGGCGCCATTCTTTAGCACACAGCCTGGTACTCCATCAGGATCTGGTGAAAGTACCAGTTTAACCTTTAAAAGATCCGATAACAAACTGCGCTCGGAGATTAGTGGACCAAAAATAAGATTGCCTGAATGAATTTCATACATGTAGGGCTGATCAGATATAGTACAAGGTGAATACGTTGTTTGAAAAAATTTAGCGAATAGATCTGCAATGGCCTGATCCGTATTTGCAGAAGAATTTTCAAACGAGAGCAAGGAAGGAGAAGATACATGTTTCCGTTTTGTGTTTACGAAATTATAAAACTGCTTTGGGTCCTGCGTGAACTGAACCCGACAACGGCGAATTTAATCTCTATAACATTTTAACTAGCCACTAAGTAGCTACTAAGTACCTTGAAAAAGTTAGATTGCAGCCGATTCTTTAATATTTGTTTAAAACTCTATTTTTGATATGTTTAAGATTATTTAGGCTCCTTCTAAACCAAGGGGGGCTGTCTTTAACAGACGGATACTTCCATGGCACACAAGAGTCAAAACAACGATTCAAACTCCTATAAAAATATTCTAAGGCGATATTTATATCATTGCATGCCAAAAGGAAAGAATTAAGTTATTGAGCTTTTTAAAGTCAGCCTTACTAGAGCAGCGAATTCTATTACCTACGCTATGAGGTTTAACTAAGGCAATGGTTTCGATTGAAACCTCAAGTATAGGATGATATGAATCTCCTGGGGCACCAAAGGCTGGGCTCTGGAAAGGGTGATTCCATCTGGGTCAGACACAAAACATAAGTCTAGAAGCCGACCTAAAGAATTTCTGACAATGTTAATTTGACCTAACGACATGTCAAACATGCCCGCAGTAAAATCATGGTGTCAAGAAAGTGATAAAGCTGTAACGTTATCGATATTTGACCAAGTGAGTTCTGGTATATTAAAGTCACTCAGAACTACCAGATGATGCCGTAGGCGGTATATATGAACAGTCAATAAACAGCGATTGATCGGACAAAGTGATCTTAACGCAAAGAAATTCTAAATTACCAAACTCTTGCAACTTTACCTCTTCAGAATGGAAAGAGGAGACTACTGAGATTAGTACTCCTCCGCCTCTTTGAAGAGGTCGGTCGCGTCTGAAAGTGGTGTACCTGTTTGGGAAAACTTCGGAGCTAAGGATCTCCGGCTTTAACCAGGTTTCACTAAAGACAATAACCTGAGATGCAAAGGAAAAGCTATCAGAGTATAGCCTATGCAGCTTACTACGAAGACCCCTAGTATTCTGATAGGTAAGAGTAATGGAGTTAGTTAGTTTTTTAAAATAGAAGTTGGCTGGTCAGTTGGTGTGGCTTTGGGGAGCTCGACTCCCACTGGCTTCATAATTTTTTACGTTTCTCGGCTGATGTTCTTGAACGAATAGGTAGTCTGCGCAGAAGCCAGGTGAACACACCGTCTCAAACATCGACAAAAGGCACACATATCTTGAAGGATGATGTGTGCCTCGAGAGTGCAAATTTAAATTTGGAGATGTCCTCCACCTTAATTTCGGCTTTTGTTTAGGCTTTGATATAAGCCGAGATATCGATCTCTGAGGTATCAGGGGCAAGCCGTGAAACAAATATTTGTTTCGTTGGAGGAACAACCTTTATGGGCTTTGGTCTCGCATCTTGTAGAACTGCGATACCAGTCGGTATGCAGCAATTGGGGCTGTGGCGTCACTGGTAGTGATGCCATAGGGCACAAGTCAGAAAGTTGCACTCGATCACTGACGCTTTCGGTATCCGAATTTTTATCAGTCCTGACTCTTGGAGTTGTCAGGGTGATCAGGGGTTGAGTGATCGCGGCAGTGGGGGCAGAGGATTAGCTGGTGCACACGGCTCCACTAGGGTGGATTTTTTGCGCTTCGGAGACTCTATTAGTAGCTGTAGGTTACTAAACTGAGAATCAAGCGCATTGAATTGATCGCTGATTTTGCGAAAACCAGCTTTCAATTCGTTAAATAGATTCCTTGTGTGCCGCATGAACGCTCCCATCTCGCTCTGCACGGCACGACAGTGACTGCAACAATAGTGCAAGCCAGAGCTTCGGGACACTCCGTCCGACACTGAGGCTGTGAAACCGGCACATATGGCATGTACCATGTTGTCACACAGCCAACAGGGGAGGCTTGGCTGTGATGAAGTTATTGTCTTATTGCAAGACTTAATAGCGCAGACTACTTTAAATTCCATTTTTATTATATATTATTTATTTATGAAAAATTAGAACAAGATAACAGTTTGTATGTTAGTATAAGAGTTAGAGGTTAGGCTTAGAGATTGAGATAAGCAGCTCTAAAATGGAATAGCGAAAAGAGCAACAACAAATAGTACAGCAAAGCAGAGCTATGCTTGGATTAAAATTAATAAACATTAATTTCCACCAAATATATCACTGCACACGTGTAAGCGAGAGAGAAATTAATTAAAGTGTTTTAAAATTGTTAAAGATTTGAAATGTATTTAAATCAAACGCCGGTTGGATCGGTTTAATATATATTAGATAGATACACAGATTTATTTATACATATGTAAATTGGGTACAAGAACCCTTAAAGATATCACAATATTTTTTTTTATTAATTTTCATGTTTTCTAGTTATTTCTTTATCTTTATTCTTACATTGTTATTTTTTTATTCGTCGGCAATTAAATACATTTTGCTTTGCATTTTGCATTTTGCTAAAACCAGGCTTTCTACAATTAAGGTATAAAGGCATGAAATACTAAAAGAATTTTGGGTCTGCGAAAGTCGCGGGTGCATTATGTTGAAACCACCATCGACTTATACAAATGTTTAAATTCAACGAAAGATTAGTCGAAGCAGCCACATACGTACATATTGTGCTCCGTCTACTAATTCTGATTTTTAAAATAAAAAAAAATGCTGTCGAAACAGCATGAAACAACAAAAGACGAACATTCGCTTAAGAAAATAGTCGAGCTATGTTTTTCAGATTTCGTCCGCCTGAAAGCAGTGCTCTCTTAAATCGTTCAACCAAATTGTTATCGGTCTGATCGCAAGAAGTAGAGTGGAAAATGTAATAATTTTTGTAAAGCGAATTTAAATATTCCCTGTTAACAACGATTAAACTATGTTTAATTTAGCCTAAAGGCATCAAGCTAGTGTACATATGTGAGTTGGGCGTATCCCCAACTTTGCTTTTATTAAGTCTTGTTCTATTAAGTCTGTCTATTGCATTTCTAAAATAAAGATTTTTGGCGGTGCTCAATCCAGCACCTTTAAGCTCCACCATGCTCAATATAATTAATTTTATTTGAGCTGAGACAATAATTTATTTGTCACTTCAGTAGTATTCAAGATAGAATATTGATACTTGCTCAGGAAACCTGATCGCATCCGGAAATTTCATACAGATCCGCCGACTATATCTATGGCTGCCATATTACTGAATGATCAAAATTGTCACAACTTTCGTATTTTTGGGTGTAGAAACTTTGGTTTAAATTAAACTACACTTTCTTTGAATATTTTTGAAACAATCGGTCAACTATATCCGACATTTTCTATATTTTTAAGCCGCTATATGACTGCAATTGTATATAAAAATCGGCTCCGTCCAAAGCTAGCTTTCCGTTCTTGTTTTTTTTTTGTTAAAGTTTTGGCCCATGAGGAATGGGGGCATACAGAGATGGAAAAGGGAAATGTAAATTTAATATTCACGCAAAGAAGTAAGAGGACACACTTCAGTGAGCCCTATGATATTGTTGTTTACTATAATATTTTTTATCACGGCTCGCACTGCATACGTACAGACCACCTCCCGCCCAACCAACAGAAGGGCACTGCCGTTTATCGTACGGCTCGAATCGCGGGGATAGATCCGAGACGAGGAATAAGTATTTTAAAAAGGTTACGAGGAAGAGTTACATTGTTGCTCTCGTAAGTAGGAAAGAACAGAAGATTACATGCAAGAGATCTGTGACATAATTGGATAGAGGTAGTCAGAACATAATACCCTGAAAGGGTCATGCTGGGCATATGTTGACCTACAAAAGCCAAGAAATAAGAGAAAGAAAGTTCGAGAGACCCCAAGAGGAACTTTAAATTTTAACAGACCTAAAAGGTTCTGGCTGTCGATTTCACCATTAATAAGGTTATTAAAGAAAACGACACCCAACATAGTCCTACGGTTTAGTGGCGATGGTAAGTTTATTAAGAAGGGTCTGCTATAATAAGACGGGAGTTGGATATTTGCCTCCGAGTTTGGACCTCTAAGAGCAAAAAGGAGAAAGTTCTTCTGTACAGTTTCAATGCGGTCATGATGGACACAATATTGGGGACTCCAGGCACATGAACCGTAGAACACCCTTGGATTTATTAACCAATGCCGATATATGGTCGGTAAATTTAAGCTTGAAGTCTAATAGGACACCTAGTTCGTTAACCTTAGTAATCTTTCTAGGGCGGTCCCATAGACAAAACGAGAATGGAAAGCTAACTTCGGACGGAGCCGAAGCTTATATACCCTTGCAGTTAAATAGCGGCTTCTATTGATTCAAGATATAGTAAATATCGGATATAGTTAGCCGATCTTTACAAAAACATTCATAACAAGCTTAGATTCGTATAAAATGAACTTTAAAAGAAGTCCGACGCTTCTACGCCCAAAAACAAGCAAGTTGTTGCATTTCCGATCGTTCAGTTATATGGCAGCTATAGGATATAATAGTCAATCTGTGCAAATTTCAAGTTTCTATCTTCAATAACATGGAAGTTATAGCATTTCCGATCAATCAGATATAATAGTCAATCTGTGCAAATTTCAAGTTTCTATCTTCAATAACATGGAAGTTATAGCATTTCCGATCAATCAGATATATGGCAGCTATAGGATATAGTCGGCCGATCCCGGCCGTTCCGACTTATATACTGCGTGCAAAGGAAAGAAGGGTGTGTGCAAAGTTTCAAGACGATAGCTCAAAAACTGAGAGACTAGTTTGCGTAGAAACAGACAGACGGACAGACGGACATGCTTATATCGACTCAGGAGGTGATCCTGATCCAGAATATATATACTTTATGAGGTCCTGGATGTCTCCTTCACTGCGTTGCACACTTCTGACCAAAATTATAATACCCTCTGCAAGGGTATAAAAAGTGGCCTGGATAGGGCTTAAGCAATAGAATGACATAAGTTTGCTTTTTGATCCATTAAGTTTTAAGTCATTTGCAGAACACCAATTTTGGAACTTGTCCAGATCGGTCTGAAGTTTGTGTTGCTCTGTCCAACACAAGAAGATTTATATTGAAGACGCAGACACACATCTGCGTACATAAGTACACGAGAGTTCGGTAAAGGAAAAGGCACGTCATTTATGAAAATGGTAAAAAGTAAAGGCCCGAGATGACTTCCTTGAGGGACTACGGATGTAGCTCAGAATAGGCAGGAGAATATATCTTTAAAAAGGACGCGTTGGGATCTTCCAGAAAAATTGCTGGAAATCCATGTAAGAAGCTTGACAGAAAATCTCAAAAGATCGAGTTTTCTCAAAAGAAGAGAGTTGTTGTAATCGTCCTTGTGTTTCCGATCCGAGTAAGAAGACTTTTGTATTTGGTTTCTACTTTGTTTTATTGTGATTGATTATTCCGGAGGCGGCAGTGGTGCCACATCTTTGGATCGATTCTGCATTGTCATAACATTTCTCATTAACTAAGTAAGGTCTAACACTCGTAGCCGCGCTGCTTACAGCGGCAGAGACGCTTATATATTCTTATGTATACATATATCTATATATCTACGCGAGGAAATACAAATATCCACTTGAGTTCAAGTACCTACGGTCTAGATGTGACAGTTTATGCTGACACTTGCAACCGGCTCGGATTTCATCCGCTTGGTCAAAGAACTCGTATATTTATCTTTTTAAAGGCCATTTTGGCAGACATCAAACACAAATTATGTCAGCACCAACAAGTTGGTGGTAGTGGAGCGAAGCCTAATAAAACCATGCTGGCATGGAGAAATGATTGAGCTACAGAGGTGTTGCAGCTCAGGAGTAATAATTTTTTCAAATAGCTTTGGAATTGCTGACAATTTTGAGATGCCTCTATAATTGGTAGCATCAGATTTTTTCCCTTTTTTATGCAGGGGAATTATAAAGGATTCCTTCCACATAAGGGGAAATATCGACGTTTCCAGAGATAAAGTGAGAAAAAATAAGATTGGCTGAATGAATTTCATATATGTAGGGCTGATCAGCAATAGTATAAGGTGAATACGTTGTTTGAAAAAATGTTTGTTTACAAAATGTTTGTTGGTCAAAAAGTAGCGAATAGCGGCATTTTAAATTTTTTTTTGTTTTCGTGTTATTTTCTGAAATAGAATACTTAAAGAATACTGAAACAAATTTGTAACAAATTTTAGACTTCGTTGCTATTTTGTTATTTGTCCATATTTAAAGATTATGATCTGGTCATTTTATGAAAAGATTTTGGCGCGAAAGTTTGCATTTTTCTGTGAATTTAATCTTCAAAAGCTAAAAAAAGCTTAAATATGGAATTTCATCGTCAAGGCATGTAAAATTAATTATTATTGTCCAATCGTACAATGTGTTGTTGGTATGTTTTTCAGGCCTGCTAACAAATGTGCCTGTGTTTCTGTGTAGTTTAACTTGTGAGAATAGGCCAGTCGGGACAGCTTTGAAGCTGATTGTTATTGACCAAACTGTAAACAATCAAATAGTGGTTAACATTTTTGCCCGTTTTTGCCCGATTTTCGGCAATACTCTAATGTTGCAGTTGCAGTTACATTTTTGCATTCAACGTTGCTTGACGTTTGGAGCGACGACAACCTCCAACAAGCTGATGTGCAGCAGCAGCAAAATAATGATGATGCTGAATTAAGTGATGTCAAGCAAACCATAATAAAAGATAAACTCAGGGCTTTCTTTGGATTCAATAACTTTAATTTGACAAAATCCAATAGAAAGCGCGTCCGTTTCAAAGAAAAGAATTCGCAATGGCTCGCATCATATTTCAAAATTTAGTTTTTTAAAGATGATATTTTACGCGAAAAGCCTGGTCGCAAACGCTTGAAATACACTGAGGCAGAACCTAAGTTCAAGCGAAAATTGGCATCTGATCTGGTCGATCAAACTAAGGATTTCATGCCATTGTTGCTGCCTGCAACTTCTACATTGACCAAAAAATTTAAAACGGAGAAAAATAGAGAAAATATAGCTGGTATAACAAACCAATTTAAGCAGAAAGAGATGACAACAATAAGTCCTAAAATTAATTGTTTTAGCCTTTTTAATTGAAAAAAATTTAACAAAACGACAATATATTAATATAAAAGCCATAAGTATATATAAGCCATAAGCTCCATGCTACGGGTCAGCTACGGGTTTGATGGCTCAACAGCCATTTCACATGGAGAAGCCTGTTGGATTAGTTCAGTCATTGTTTGTAACTACAATAATTGCCTTAAAATTAATAGATTCAAAAAATCAAATTATTTGGTTGAATCCTTCTCCTCAATCAGATGAGGAGGTCAGATTCTGCCGACCCCTTAAAATGGAATTTTTTATGGAAACAACTGAACTGATAGAAATGAAAATACGAACTTGGACGAACAAATAAAAAACCTTGATGAGCACACCTACACTTACGGAAATAAAAAAATAATAGTGAAATATGAAGCTCATTTGACTTTAATCGATGGCAAAGTTTTAAATGAGTTAACTGGTACAAATTCATGCCAATTCTGCCCATTATGTGGTGCTAAGCCAAATACAGCCATAAAAATTTTCGAGTTCGTGTTAAAAGTATCAAACCGAAAATGAAAAACTTAAAGTTCGAAAACGTTAAAATTGTACGTTGAAACTTATGATTTGTACGCAAAGTCTCCAACTGTGGATAAAGTATTCGTACATGGTCACCAAATTATGGAAACCTCCGCACTTCCTCTAGGTGCTCTCGGTAAAAATGCGTCCGAAGTCCGCAATAAGTTATACAAACGCGATAGGCTTTCTGTTGTATGTAAAAAACAGTCGCCGTGACGTCAGACGTGTTCAATAGAGCATTGGATTCCTCTGACCCACTAAATCTAAAGGAACGTCAAAGATTAAATTATAAAAAACTCAACCAAGAGATGTTATAGCTCTTTTGTAATATACTGATATTTAGCTTCCAACAACAGGGGCATGTGTAGATAATAAAGGTTAACAGGTAAAAGAAATTGGAGATAATGAATTCGAAATACCCGGGCTGGATTCCATGGAGTTGGAGGATGAGCTTTGGGAAGAATAAATTATTGACTGGTCATCAAGATATGGAGTTACAAAACTTAATAATAATTTTAAACTTTGTTAAAAAATGTATTAATTAAACACATTTAGTGCACAAATATTAAATATATTACGTTAAAATATTTGAAAACAAATTAAAATCGAAAATTCCAACTTTATGGTCATGTGGGTTGGAAGGATGGCGTGGTCCTATTCAAAACAAAAAAATCCGATATTTTTTGGGCATATGTACCAAGTTTCTATCTTCAAGTGGTAAAGATGCCGCAATTTGGGACTTTTTGCACATAGTGCAATGGAGGTGGTTACAAGGACCACGTGCAGAATCAGCAGTTGGTAGCCCCCAGGAACAGCTTGGAGAAAGGGGGCCCCGCTCGCGGCGCAGGCGCCCATGCAAAGGAACTTATGTTTTGACGTCGAGGGAGGCCGCTTTCTGTTCCGTATACTGCCAATAACGCTATACGGAGCTGGCCAGAAGGTGGACACGTATGCACTCTTGGATGAAGGATCCTCCGGAACGATGATCGATGACGAGCTGCGGAGAGATTTGGGAGTGCAAGGAGAGCGTCGACAGCTGAATATCCGATGGTTGGGAAGCAGGGCCAGCAGAGAGCCCACCAACGTGGTAAGTCTGAAATAAGTGGAGCTCACTTGCCACGATTTTAAAAATGTATATGCTGTATCGAGTTGAGTGTGCCGATGCAGACATTAAGTCGACGAGATGTCCAGGGTGTGCACAAGGATGCGCGACTACCGATGAAGCCTTATAGCAACGTGGTACCGAAGTTGCTTATCGGACTAGACCATGGACATCTGGGATTGCCAGTTAGGACGAGACGGTTTGCTGAGAGGGACCTGAGAGTGGAGAATTACTTCGAGCCGGAGAACCTTGGTGTGAAGCTCGCGCCACAGGTCGCAACCAGCGGTGATGTGCGGGCACTTAGGATCCTCTAAGACAACACGGTGATAGTGGATCGTCTCTACCAGACAGGACTAGTATAGAAGGATGACCACATCGAGAAGAAGATGAAACGCAATGAGCAGTTGGCGCTGGAATACGATCGGATCATCAGAAGTATGCGAGACGTTTGCAGCCGGATGTCGCTGTAAAGAGCGATAGATAATGGTATTTGCCACATTTTGGTGTGGAAAACACGAATAACCTCGGTAAGGTCCGGCTTGTGTTTGATGGTGCAGCCATGGAAGAACTTCGGTAAATTCGGCGCTGGACAAAGGGTCTCAGCACTACAAGCTTTTGCCAGCTGTGTGTGACTACCCGAGTGAGGTGCCAGTTTTAAAGTTTAAAGTTTAAAGTTTAAAGTTTAAAGTTTAAAGTTTAAAGTTTAAAGTTTAAAGTTTAAAGTTTAAAGTTTAAAGTTTAAAGTTTAAAGTTTAAAGTTTAAAGTTTAAAGTTTAAAGTTTAAAGTTTAAAGTTTAAAGTTTAAAGTTTAAAGTTTAAAGTTTAAAGTTTAAAGTTTAAAGTTTAAAGTTTAAAGTTTAAGTTTAAGTTTAAAGTTTAAAGTTTAAAGTTTAAAGTTTAAAGTTTAAAGTTTAAAGTTTAAAGTTTAAAGTTTAAAGTTTAAAGTTTAAAGTTTAAAGTTTAAAGTTTAAAGTTTAAAGTTTAAAGTTTAAAGTTTAAAGTTTAAAGTTTAAAGTTTAAAGTTTAAAGTTTAAAGTTTAAAGTTTAAAGTTTAAAGTTTAAAGTTTAAAGTTTAAGTTTAAAGTTTAAAGTTTAAAGTTTAAAGTTTAAAGTTTAAAGTTTAAAGTTTAAAGTTTAAAGTTTAAAGTTTAAAGTTTAAAGTTTAAAGTTTAAAGTTTAAAGTTTAAAGTTTAAAGTTTAAAGTTTAAAGTTTAAAGTTTAAAGTTTAAAGTTTAAAGTTTAAAGTTTAAAGTTTAAAGTTTAAAGTTTAAAGTTTAAAGTTTAAAGTTTAAAGTTTAAAGTTTAAAGTTTAAAGTTTAAAAGTTTAAAGTTTAAAGTTTAAAGTTTAAAGTTTAAAGTTTAAAGTTTAAAGTTTAAAGTTTAAAGTTTAAAGTTTAAAGTTTAAAGTTTAAAGTTTAAAGTTTAAAGTTTAAAGTTTAAAGTTTAAAGTTTAAAGTTTAAAGTTTAAAGTTTAAAGTTTAAAGTTTAAAGTTTAAAGTTTAAAGTTTAAAGTTTAAAGTTTAAAGTTTAAAGTTTAAAGTTTAAAGTTTAAAGTTTAAAGTTTAAAGTTTAAAGTTTAAAGTTTAAAGTTTAAAGTTTAAAGTTTAAAGTTTAAAGTTTAAAAGTTTAAAGTTTAAAGTTTAAAGTTTAAAGTTTAAAGTTTAAAGTTTAAAGTTTAAAGTTTAAAGTTTAAAGTTTAAAGTTTAAAGTTTAAAGTTTAAAGTTTAAAGTTTAAAGTTTAAAGTTTAAAGTTTAAAGTTTAAAGTTTAAAGTTTAAAGTTTAAAGTTTAAAGTTTAAAGTTTAAAGTTTAAAGTTTAAAGTTTAAAGTTTAAAGTTTAAAGTTTAAAGTTTAAAGTTTAAAGTTTAAAGTTTAAAGTTTAAAGTTTAAAGTTTAAAGTTTAAAGTTTAAAGTTTAACGTGTACTCCACTAGCTAACATGTGCAAACTAATTTAGAAAAAATAAATAACAGCAACGAAAGTTTTGTCTACATATTTTGAGAAATTTAATATATTTATGTGTAGTAAAATATTTATAAATTTTTAAAACGGTATAACAATTTAATAACTAGAAATTTATACCTTGAGCACCTGATATCCATCAAATCATCGAAGAAAGAAATCAAAATTGTTATTATAGGTTAGAAATTTTAATTGTAATTGTGGTTGTAAGAATCCACAAATAAGAGTCAAATTTGTGTGTGCTGTATTAATATGTACGACTTTTAATGTATCTTTTCGTTTAATTAAGTTAATAGTAAAACAATCATCTTACCAGTTCAGAAACTAAGGGTATCGATTTTCTTCGAGGTCTTATGTCAGGCATACTGTCAATATTACTGTAAAAAGGATTATCTCCAGGATGTCCATTTGGCCGTATTCCAACATCTCCAGCTCCAATACCATTCTAAAAAAAATATTAATAAATGCTTGTACTTATCAACGAATGTTACTTTTAAAAATTTTTTTTAAATTGAGATGTTTTTTAAAAAAAATTAAATTGAAACTAATTTTGGGAAATAACACTAAAAGTTTGGCAGTTCCGTCTTATATTTAATACTGCGTACAAAGGAATGAAGGGTGTGTGTAGTACAAAAGAAGTTTCAATACGATAGATCAAAAACTGAGAGACTATATTGCGTAGAAACAGACAGACGGACATGCATATGTCAACACAGGAGGTGATCCTGATTCAGAAGATATATACCTTATGGGGTCCTCGATGTCGCCCTCACTGCGTTGCACACTTCTGACAAAAGTTATAATAACTTCTGCATAAAGGCAGAATTCAACGCCGGAAAGAGCGGAATTTGCCATACCCTTGCAGTTACGTAGCGTTTCTATTATTATGAAAAATACCTCATTTCGGATAATCCTTATGGGATATTCAGTTAATTCCCAGTTAAATGGATTTTGAAAAAACCCCAAACTTGTACACCCAAAAACACATTGGGCATGCAACGTTACAAAAAACAGATTAAATTAAATTAAATTAATTTCTAAAAAAAAGTAAGGTGACTTCTCAAATTTCGCGGGCAACATATTTTCGATTATCGATTTTTTTGTTTTGTTATGTTGGTACACTCTTCCCTCACATCTGTACCAAGTTTCAATGGAATCCCACCTTTTGTTTGGTTGTGAGAGGCGTAAAGGTAACAAGTTATTTTGCGGGCTCGGCGATTTTGTTCCGAAATTGCTGAATTTTCACCAAAAGAACCGTCGCATGAGCATCGCTCAAGATCTGTTGAATGACGTCAACGACAACCCAGATTTACTCAAAAGGGACATAATAACTGTAGACGAATCATGGCTATATGGTTTTGATATCGAAACCAAAGCCCAATCGTCCCAATGGAAGACCCCAGGCGAGCCAAGACCGAAAAAAGCACGCCAAGTTCAATCAAATGTCAAAGTTATGATAACTGTTTTTTTCGATTACTATGGCGTAGTGCACCAGGAGTTCTTACCATATGGTCGTACGGTCAATAAACAGTATTATCTGGAAGTTATGCGCCGTTTGCAAAAAGCAATACGAAAGAAACGTCCCGAATTGTGGAATTCATGGCTTTTGCATCACGATAATGCCCTTGCTCACTCATCTTTGCTTGTGAGAGATTTTTTGGCCAAAAACAACACCACAATAATGCCTCAGCCACCATATTTACCGGATTTGGCCCCATGTGACTTTTTCTTGTTCCCAAAACTGAGGAGACCTATGAAAGGACGGAGATTTGCAACGATAGAAGAGAAAAAGACTGCATCGCTGGAAGAGCTCAAGGCTATACCGAAAAGTGCTTTGAGGATTGGAAAAACCGTTGGCATAAGTGTATTGTATCTGAGGGGGATTACTTTGAAGGGAGATAAATAAATGAATATTTTTTCTTGAAAATACAATATCACCTTACTTTTTGAACACACCTCGTATATAATGCATACCACGGAAGGTAGGGTGTGTGCAAAGGTTAAGAGACTAGAGTCCAAAAAGCTTAGAAACTAGCCCACGTAGAAAAAATGTACAGTCCGGCATGTTTATATCGACTCCGAAGGTGATCTTGATCAATAATATGTATACTTGAATATATCTCCTTCATACATTGAATCTTTTCAATGTGCCGTATTATCCTCAATAATAAATTTTATACAATGGAATCCACATATGTGGATCCAATTTCAGTCACTTAAAATGTTTAAAGTTTAAAGGAATAAAAGCATGAAAAAGTGTAACAAATGACTATAATCATATTGATTTTCTAAACCAAAAAGTCACTGCAAGATCCTTTATCTGCTTTATACATACAGAATCTTAAATTTCTCGGCCCGCGAACTTTTTAACTTTTTTAACTCCCGTAACCTTTACTCTGATAAAGGGGCTGTATTTACGCGCTTAGATTTGGTATAGAAGAGCATGTATTTTAGAATTTTTGTCTACCACTAATATCATAGCAAAATGCATCGACGACAATATAAGATAGCTGAGATAGAAAAGCCAACTTAACTAACCACTTAAGGTTAAGTTATCATGTCACCGCAGCTGTTCTTCACCTTAGTGAAGTTTTGGAAAAAACATTCGTACAAATTTCACTGTCAACTTTCCTAATGAAAGTTAAATGGCTGAAGCAGAAGAAACAGTTAACAAAGAGATTAATTAGTATACCTGTCTTAGTCCTATTCTATACACGATAGTATTCTCAGCCTACTTAGGCTGAAAACTTTAACTTAGTCTGTTATGGCAAATACTTTTCGGTTACTTATGTTAAATTAAAACAAGAAGTTAATAGCTTTATAGAAATGAGCAGTATCAGTAATCTTTATTAAGACCTAATAATACTGTGTAGAAATTAGTTAATGTGCATCAGGTCTATTTAAAAGAATGTATATATTATTATTTACTTCGGTAGGATTAAAGATGCAAATAACTTACAACCAGCATTTAAAGAAAACTTTTACTAAATTAAATCAAAAAAATTTTTTTTTACAAATCTTTAGTAGCTGCCCTCCTGTTGTACTTAGTTTTCTTCCGACAACGATCGGGCCGGAATTGAACGTCAATGCTGCACCTAGTGAGATGTGATCAAATGAGCACCTAAAAGTTGGTCTTTCATGAAATCGATACAATGTTTAAATGTGATATAGATTATCGGTGGGTGGCGATAATTCGCCTAGGACGGTTCGGATTCCGGTTCGGAATACCCGTGGGAAAGCGATCCAATCTGGTTCAGTAATTTTTTCAGTTTGAGTTGCGATTGATCAGAAAGAACTGCTCCAGAACCTCCAGTCCAGCCACAACCACAGCCTGCTAACATTTCTTCTAAGCTGTCCTAGTCATCTAGAACATACCACAGTCATCAAAAAATTTTTTGTGTTTACTTTGGGTGAGTCGTTGACATTCAGTGTTAAAACTCTGTTCACTCGTGGACACTCGAAAAGAATATGGTGTAGATCGTCCGGCACTCCGTTGTCACAAGATGGGTTGCCGGACAGGAAATGATTTGTCATTTCATCACGCATGTTAAGAGCTTCAGTAGTTTATGCTTCGGGCTTCGAAGGCTAAAGAGCATTCCGGGAAATGCTCTCGTCGTCCTTCTTGACCGTATGGCATGCGTGAAATGCTTTTGTAGTAAGGGACACGTGACTGGGATGATTCCCAGGTATTCGGTTTTCGCGACGTTATGGTGACTCTGTCAGCTACCAATGATGCCATTTGACCCTGTTTCGGATTGGTATCAGGACCACTTCAGTCTTAAGGGGGAAAAACTTTGGGCCGGCTGTCGCACAGTTTATAACGGCTTCCATGTCTCTAATCTACCATAGTTCCTACCATGGTTCCATAGTCGGCAAACCTACTTTGGTAGTACCCTTTTGATGTTAGGGATAATCCATCACACAGGAAAGGCCCAAGGACGGGGATATGGGGCTCACGGGTGGATAAGGCGAACTCTTAGTAGTGTCGTATAACAATAATCACGACAAAAAAATATTTTTAAGCCCTTACAAAGACTATTAAAATCTTGAAGAAAACTGAGCAACGCAGTAAAGAAGACATCTTCGACCCTTTAAGTATGTTTATTCTTGATTATGCTCACCTCCTCAGACCTCCAAAACGGGGTTCGTTAACCGACCAGAGGCAAGAAACATGGAGGGCCTATAAAGTCAATCTTGCGCAGTATTACTACATTCAGCAAAATGATATGGTTAGACAAGTTACTGAACAGACATTAAGACCACTTCAGAGACCTTAAGACTAAAGAATTCCTCGATAAAAGCAGCTCCAAAAGTGGGCTACTTATAGAATATTCGGTTTCTATACATGCATGGACTACTTTCAGTCTGGTATCCCAGCAATTGCTAACTGCGCATCAAAAGAAGGGTGCCCACTGCCAACAAAAGTACTCGAAAATAAATCTATGTGGTAAAAATCAAATCTGGGCGTTTAACAGTTTCATTAGCAATATTTCGTAGATTCTTTCTTACCAGTACCATTCCGGAGGCATAGTTGGAGGACAACACTGCCTGGTGCGACGGTATACTTTAAAATAAAATTAATTATAATTTATGTTTAAAACGGAAGCATCAAAATGAAAAGCGTATATATATATATATATATATATATATATATATATATATATATATATATATATATATATATATAGGAATAAATAGTTAGCCGATCCTTATAAAAACACTCATAACAAGCTTAGATTCACATAAAATAGTTTTTACAAGTAGTCCGACACTTGTGGCATTTCCGAGCATTCAGTTATAACATAAATACACTATAAATCCCAAAAGACCAGGTTTAAAAGCAGAGAGTGGTTGACAGAGTCAAATGTTTTACTAAAGTCAGTGTATATCACGCTTCTTTTTTTTCTGTCTTGTGAAAATAGGTACATTTTATAACTAATATTAACTTAATAGGATTAGCGGGATTCCAGTGTAGCCTACTATTAAATGTCACTATTCTCATATCAATGTCAACTTCTCATTTACTTAATTTAACCTGTCAGGGAGATGTAGAATGAGAAATCTGTTGACCTAGGGCTAAATTAGTTTTATGATTGTGAAGACCGTCTGTATAAAGAAAACTACTACATGTGCTTGAAAGCGTAGGTCCAAAAGGGATTCAGAACGGCTTTGTAGAAAAAATGTTTTTTCCGTATTTTCAATTTGAGTTGCTGACATTTGTCTTTTATGTGAAGCTTCCATCTAGGGTCGAGGTGCATGTCAATATATTTCACAAAGGAATTTTGTAACTCGCATATATGCCTTTAAAGAGAATAAAGGACTGGTCCCAGTGAACTCTACTGGAGGTACGCCTGCGTTTATAAGAAGTATAGTTGACGTATCATTTCTCTGCTGCATGTAGAAACATCGTTTAGAAAAATAAGATGTCAGTAGTAACAAGTATGGAGCCGGTAGCCTTGATCTTATAGAGTAACCCGGATACAATTTTATAATTAACCCTATGACATTGCTCAGTGGTCCCGTGTCCTCTTCTGAATCCGAATTGACTTTCAGAAATGATTGCAGGTTCGTCCAATATTGGCAGTATCCTCTTCAGTAGTATTTTTCAAATACTTTCGAGAATATTCACAATAGAGTAATGGGACGGTAAGATAATAGTTCAGTTTCTGTCTTGTTTCGCTTAAAGATCATAATTATGTCTGCACATTTTTATTGACTAGGGAAGTGGCCTAGCCTGGGAATAGCATTAAATACAAGTGTGAAATACCGTATACCGTATGTTTATTTTGTGCGGTCTTAACACCGGCACTGAGCGACGGAACCGCAGCAGCACGACCGAACGGTGCGAAGAGAACAAGTGCAAGTTCCACCTACGCATTGCCCAACCCGAAAAGGCCCGATGCATTAGGGCGCCCCAACGAAATACAAGGCGGGGATCGCACACTAATGCACGGCCCTGTGGGCAGGCGTAGGCGCAATTAGGCGCTATTTATTAATCTGGCACAAGTCCGAACCACTTCGTTAAAGTGTATACTATTAATAGGCAAGCTAATTTGACAGGGTGATTCGATAAAGTTTTCTACTTCAGCCTCTGTTGTAGGATTATTAATGTCGTTTGGCTGAAACACAGATTGCAGGTGTTGTACAAAAGTTTGAGGGCCATTTTGGAAGCAATAAATCACAATCTTGTTTTTCAAAGTCACCAAGAGTCTTGATGTGATTGCTATCTGACCTAGGATTATAGACCGACTGAGCAGACAAATGGTGTCAATAATTAGGCGGTTTCTATCAAGGTGGTACAAAATAAAGAAAATAACTTAAATAAATAATTAAAATACATAAAATAAACAAATAAGTAACATCTTCAGAAGGGAAAGATAAGTCTATTGAGATAAGAACTCCTCTTCCCATTTGGAGAGGTCAGTCACTTCGAAAAACGTCGTACTTATCCGGCTCAGGTTCTCCGGATTATATTAGGTTTTAGCAAACACAACAGGCTGTAAAAAGTAAGAGAAAATCTATCAGAATGTAGACTTGTATGCTTACGAAGGCATCTAGTGTTTTAAGAGGTAAGATGATGAGATAATTAATTTTTTGAGGAAGAAGCGGGCTTGTCACCTGTCCTAGCTTTAGGGAGTTTGACTCCCACAGGCTTGCCTTTTTCATTTACAGTACTCGTCTGATATTCTTAAACAACTTTTTCTCTGACCAGAAGTCAAGCGGACAAATCGTCTCAAACATTGGCAAATATAGAATTCACTTAGTACTGTACTCGGTGCCATCTAAAACAACTGTGAAAGTTCTTTCCTTCAGGAAACTTTTCACCAGAACCCAATGTTGGGATGGAAGGCTGTTTGGGGTTCTTCCGGATGGAAAGAGTTAAAACTTCTAGCAAACGCAGAAAAATCTCTATAATAGCTCTAGGTTACAGTCAGTAATTCTAAACTGTTGTTTAGCTCATAGAAATGGATATCTTTGGAAAGGACGAAGTCAATGGCACTAAAAAGAAAGATAGTTGAGTTAAATACCCAGTGGCTAAGATTTGCGTTGGAGAATATTAAAATTTTTCCAATGAAAGGTCAGCCAACTTGTTTGTTTCTTGCAATTCTTTAAACATGTCTTAGAGGGTACACATCTTGCCTGCAAGTGCTTGAATAGCTGCCGCGAGTTTTCTATTTGTTGTCTAGAGTGCTTGTATGTCTATTCTAAGCGAATTTGTATGTAATTCTAAACAAATACTAACGCCACGTACAAATGTCATAGAATCAAATTGAATATATTAGGGTTCAGTTGATCGTCGAAAATAGGTTGAGCTATTGATTTTTTTCGATGTTCTATTTTTATCTTTGAACACGCCACACTCCATTGACCAGGCCGCGTGAATCTTCCTCTGTAGGAAAGTATACAGTAATTGTCGGTGTGTCCAAATCCTTGGCATCTACGCCAAATAATACCTGTTATCGTCCAATAGTTATTGTTTTCGGTAGTTCTTTGTTGTTATCTGTGTGTAAAGCCGACAAAAAATAAGTGGTTGATAATTAATAATTAATCTGTGAATTGCAATTCAAAGCCTTTATTTTGGTATTTAATCTGCGGCGGAGGGTCAACGGCAGGAGGTCTGCAACTAAAAGATTTCTACATGTGAAGCCACAGCCAAGCCAGCAGCAACCAAAGATCAATGCTGTCAACCAAAGCTGACCACGCACACTAGGCCTTTCTTAAACAGCACTGAGCTTAAGTGGTAATAATGCAGTTACACATAATCAGAAGGGGAGAGGGCAATAAGATAAAGAGGAAAATCATGGACCAGTGAGATTGCACATGGAATTGTCCTATCCGCATTATCTTTAAGCCTCATTGGCACAACCATAGAATATAAAAAGTTCTATCAATACCTACATGTTTTTCAGACACGAAAATTTACTTTTAACGATTTTCATAAATGACTTACCCTTTGCTCTAACGTGCCCTCGTGTACGCATGTACGCAAATGTCGTTAAGCTTTGTCTTTAATACAAATCTTCTTTTGCCCAATTCAAACTTCAGTTCGTAAAACAGTTCAGTAAAACTTAATGAATCAAAATTCAAACCAATGATATTTTATCGCCTAAACCCAGCCAGGCCTAAGCCCTACCTCTTTTCTCTATGGAACTGCCTTAGAAAGATTATTTCGGGTTTACGATCTAGGTGTCCTATTATACTTTAAGCTTAACTTTTCCGACCATTTACCGCGCCATTCAAAAATAGCAATATAATTAAACGACCATTGCATATGTCTCTAAAATCGTCCGATTTTAAAGTACGTTGCATGTGTCTGGAGTCCCTATATAGGGTTTATCATGACTGTATTGAATCAGTGCAGAAGAACTTGCTTCGAATTGCTTTTAGGAGTCTGAGCTGGAATACAAGTTTTCAACTCTCTGCTTATCATAGAAGACTTCGCTGAATCAACTTACCATGCTTACAAAATCGTAGGACTACCCTAGGGTCATGTTTATCACTATTCTTATCAATAGTTCAGTCGACTGTTAGCACCTATTAGGTCGTATAAAATTTAGCGTTCCCTTTAGAAGTTTATCTTCTTTATACCCTTGCAGAGGGTATTATAATTTTGGTCAGAAGTGTGCAAGGCAGTGAAGGAGACATCCAGGACCCCATAAAATATATATATTCTGGATCAGGATCACCTCCTGAGTCGATATAAGCATGTCCGTCTGTCCGTCGGTCCGTCTGTCCGTCTGTCTGTTTCCTTTGCACGCAGTATATAAGTCGGAACGGCCGGGATCGGCCGACTATATCCTATAGCTGCCATATAACTGATTAATCGGAAATGCTATAACTTCCATGTTATTGAAGATAGAAATCTGATGTGTTTTGTTGATGATGTGTTTGTTCCTTAAGTAAGTGACGGAACAAACACATCACGGATTAGGTATCCGATCTGGCCCAAACATGTGCTACTCATGCCTTATCCCCTTTTTAAGTTCTGTGGCTTGAACTGATACGCACAATTCTTTATTGTGGTGCGTGCAACTTCGACATAAAAAAGTAGTCCTAAAAATGCTGACTTTCAAAGGTCGATAATCCAATCCTGTCCTATGATTGGTCTAATTTTTTTACAAGCAACCACAAAAATATTGCTTTAGAAAATTTCTTCTGCCGTGGAAACTGTCCTCTGTATCCATCTTGGTTTAGAAGGCACCTATTTAATCTTAATCAGAACTCACTTGTTTAAACATCAATAACGTTTTAGCTTAATCACTTTCGACATACTATGATTTTACTGCTGGTATGTTTAACATGTCTTTAGGTAAAATTAACCAAGTCAGAAATTCTTTAGATCGGCCTCTAGACTTATGTTTTGTGTCTGATCCAGATGGTGACCCACGAAGATCCATATCATCCTATCCTTGAGGTTTCAATTAAAACCATCACCTTAGTTAAATCTCATAAAGTAGTTGATAGAATTCGGTCCTTTCAATAGCTTAATTCTTTCCTTTGATTGGTCTGATCCAATCCTTTATAATTCTTTACAATTCCTATGCATAGAAAAGGAAAAATCTCTGATGCCACCAATAATAAATGCATCTCTAAACTGTCAACAATTCCAAAGCTTTTTAAAAAACCTATTACTCTTCATCTACAACTCCTCTGTATCTCAATCATTTCTCTATGCCAGCATGGCTTTATTAGGCATTTGTCTCAGTAAACCACTAACTCCTTTTTGAAAAATCACGATTTGTTGGGACTTCCTGTTAAGCTTCTTACGTGGATTTCTATCTTTCTGGAAGAACCCAACGCGTCCTTTTTAAAAATGTATTCTTCTGCGTAGTCAGAGCTACATCTGGAGTCACTCAAGAAAGTCATCTCGGGCCTTTACTTTTTTCCATTTTCATAAATGACTTTCCTTTAGCTTCCTTTCCTTTAGATGTCGTTAACCTGTGTCTTCAATATAAATCTTCCTCTGCCCAATACAAACTTCAGTCCGATCTGGACCAGTTCCAAAATTGGTGTTCTGCAAATGACTTGAAACTTAATGGGTCAAAATGTAATCTTATGTCAGAAATCTTATTCAGAAAATGTATTTTCTCTATGGCACCGCTCTAAAAAGATTAAATCAGGTTAACCACCTAGGTGACCTATTATACTTTAAGGTTAAATTTACCGACCATATGTTGGCAATCGTTAATGAAGCCAAGCTTGTGCTTGGCTGCTTGTCTACAACCAATGGACTATGCTGGGGATCGTTTTCATTACTAACCTTACCAATTGTGAAATCGCTACCACTTATTAGATTTTCAAAAGGTTTAGGTTGATATAGTTTGGAAAGACTGAATGTTTCAACAACTGGGCTGCAAGTAGTATTGTGCTTTCTTTAAGAGGAGTTCTAAAGGGTCAAAAAGACAGTAACCTGGTCTTCCATCTGTTTTGATATATATAAGGATATATTTCCATACTTGCAATCAGCTTGAGAGCTTTAAATGTTAATTTGAGAGCTTGAGAGCTTTAAATGTTAATTTCCTCTGTAATACATATTTCATTTAAAATACTAAAACTTGTAACAACATGTTAATGGTAGCATTAGCAAGACACATTGAAAAAAAAAGTTTTAAAGGAAAAAATTACTCTTCTTAAAAAAGTACACTCTTAGAAAAAAACGAGAGATCGAAAACTTTAATTAAAAACGAGAATGGAAAGCTAACTTCGGACGGAGCCGAAGCTTATATACCCTTGCAGTTAAATACCGGCTTCTATTGATTAAAGATACAGTAAATATCGGATACAGTTAGCCGATCTTTACAAAAACATTCATAACAAGCTTAGATTTGTATAAAATGGATTTTAAAATCCGATGCTTCTACACCCAATAACACGAAAGTTGTGGCATTTTCGATCGTTCAGTCATATGACAGCTATAGGATATAGTCGGCCGATCCCGGCCGTTCCGACTTATATACTGCGTGCAAAGGAAAGAAGGGTGTGTGCGAAGTTTCAAGACGATAGCTCAAAAACTAAAAGACTAGTTTGCGTAGAAACAGACAGACAGACGGACAGACGGACATGCTTATATCGACTCAGAAGGTGATCCTGATCCAGAATATATACTTTATGGGGTCCTGGATGTCTCCTTTACTGCGTTGCACACTTCTGACCAAAATTATAATACCCTCTGCAAGGGTATTAAAACTGTAGGAAAAGATTAATTGATAGGAGTAGTAAAGGCGGAGTGAGAAATTTTAGGGAAATCATTATTTTTTTACGATGGAAAATTCTTTTAATTAATCATATGAGGGCCTCACTTGTAGGGCATTGCTCCCCTCTATTACGCACATTGAATCCACTTCTTTTCTGGGCTCTCGTCGCCAAACCCTGCTTACGATATGGCGGTTCCTATCAACTGATCTTTCGCATCGCATTCATATGTATATACATATATCTGCAATAATAAATGCTCTGATTTTGAACTTAATGATTTTTATTAAAAATAGTTGCCGGAAAAGCCCGGTAACTGAACATAAGTAATATTGATTGAATTTCATAAATTCCAAACACATTTAGTTAAAAATACTTACGTTTAAATAATTTTATAGCAATGAGTTAAAATTTAAGAAAAACATAACACAAATAAAATTAGTTGGGCTTCTAAAATTTTTTTTTTCTTAGGGAATTTTTTCTCAAAGACCTTAAGAACTCTATTAAGAGTTCTTTGCAAACAATTTGGAACTCTTTACTTGCTACAAGAAATTCTAATAGAACTCTTTTTACTATGATCTTCGAAAAATATGTGTTCAAATAGATTAAGTTTATTCTTATAGTTTTATAACTACTTAAATATTGCTCGTTAAAAAACTGTTCTTAAAAGGACCTCTAGAACTCTCTAAATAAAATTGTGGTATGGAATTGTTTTAAAAATGTTGTCAATTTGATTACCTTTTCCTTTATAGTTTCTTCTTCTCTTATTTTTTCTTGATTATTCCTCTCTTCAATTTTGCGCTCCTTTAGAGTTTTAAGTAGTTTCCATTTGCTGCTACCAAGTCCTCCACTGCTTACATTAGCGTTATTTGGTTGAGAGCTATCTAGCTGAAGTTCTTGAATTGTTAAAAGGTTAGATTCCATGGGTTTTGGAACACCTTCAGATAAACTAATTATATTGTTACTATGATTGGTGTCACTCAGTGTTTCGCTGACTTCAAACTGGATCTTGATTGGGGATTCTGGGGGAGTTTTTATTTTTAAAGTATTTGTTTTATTATCCTCTATCACCATACTAGCTATTTCTGTATCATCGCTCATTTGAGCTGGTGTATCAGGTCCAGATGTTGCACTAGATGCTGATGACAGATCAACATTTTCCGCAATTTTTAAAAAACCAGAATCATTTTGAAGTTGTGCCTCAAATTCCGATCCGTATTCAGATGAACTAGTACTACCGGCTTGGTTGGAAAAATATTGTTCCTGATCTTTTCGTAGTTTTGTAATTTTTGTCAACGGTTTATTTATAATTTCGGAATGTTCACAATACTCTAAATTTAAAGTATTGACTTTAAAATCACTGTTAACATCCTGCCAAGCACTATGAATATCACAAACTAATTCAATATTTCCTCGTGATGACATTTTTATTTCTGGTTCAACACCAGCCACTGACTTATCTAATGCATTCAAGAAATTCTGTTCATCTATGCTCGGAGTCACTTTTACTAAATTTTTAAGTTCACTAAGTACATGAGACATTCGTAGCTTGACATTTTCATTTGGTGGATAAATAAGTGGTTCAATCTCCTTTATTTCTGTATGTAAACTCTGTAGGCTTTCATTCACATCATTTTTAAGAAGTTGTCCAATTTGCGAAAATAAAACTTTATTATCAGCTTGTTGTTGAGATAATGAGTAGGTTAAATTTTCTTTTTCCTGCTGTTCCATTTCCTCAAGTTTGCGTAGTTCATAGTAAAAGTATTCGTCGTCTGTGTCAATACTATCCTCAGTGCTTTGCCGACGTGAAGACGAGAGAGTTCGAACGGAATGCTGACTGCGATTGTCATCTTCATCCCGCAACCCGCATACCAAATTGGTTGGTATTTCTAAAGATTGTTGCGCTAAGCCCTGTCCTTCACTAATATCTTTAGAGCGAAAGTTGGTTGTTATGCTTGAAGTGTTTAATGAAATTTCTATTACATCTTTTGGAGGCGAGTCGGTGTCTGGCATCTTAAAGGACGAAACATCCTCTTTAACATTACTAGGCTTAACAACTTTTCGGTGATCGTTCATATGATCAATATATATTGTGCTGAGTTTTTGAAGGCACGGTGTAGGTTCGGATTCCAAAGTAATTTGCGGATTTTTCAAAGTATCACTTTCGTAGTTTAGATATTTTCCAATATGCGTAGAATCATTTGAGCCAAGGCTTCGTGGTTTTTGGCATCGCCTACAACTGAAAACAAGTTTTTTGAAGAAATCCCTGTTAAACTTTCCACTGAACTTTGATGAATATCAACAAGATTCGAAGATCTGTCGTTTTCGCATTGATCAATACTAATCTTAGAGTCAAATAAGGAAAAATCATCGTTATCCGATGAAGTGAAGCCTGGCATGTCTAATTCAGAATCCAAAATCTTACAGTCGCGGCGCAGGACGAAGCTATGCCGTTTGTAAGTTTTTGCTTTTTGCATAAGATGGTTCACCTTTGATGAAAACGTTTTTTTTTCAGCTTGAGGGGTACAAATTTTTGAAGGCGCATCTCTATTAAGCGATGTTGTAATAGAGATGTTTTGATAAGAGAAACGTCGCACGAAGGGAGCTCCAGTCGCTCTTCTTATAAAGCGCATCGGGAGCTTTTGAAGCCTTTTTGATAGTTGTCTCTGGTTAACGTTCTCATTAGAGCTCTTATAAGATATTAACGGACACGAGCCTGCCTGGTCACGCGTCTGTCTTTGAGTGCCCTGACTTTGCACATCACCGGGTAAAGAATGTGACCGATTATGTTTAGCAGTGCCTTTTAATTTTAAATTTTCGGGTAATAATGAATTTAGCTTGTTCCATACCTTTGGTGACTTTGAACGACTTCTTTTAAGTTCTGGAGTATTGTAAAAATTAAGAGATTTAAATGAAGATAAATTTTCAGGAGTGAACTTTGATAGATTAGGGTCAAAGCATTCATTGGCAGCACATTGGTTATCTCTAAATGTAGTTCGAGGATTTAACGAAGCTGATAATGATAGATCATGATTACTTTGTGGTATGTAGTTATTTAGAACTGTATGCTTTGAGCTGTAATTACAACTATCTTCATTTAATAATATTGAAGATGGATAATGAGCTTGCTTTTCAGTGATATGGGATCTGTGAAATTTTATATCGTTTGGTCTTTCATTGCCGCATCTTTCAACGCCTCCAGTTTTAAGTCTACTACACGATGCCGCCATTGGGTATTTTTCCTCTTGTGATGTATTTTCGATTTGATTTCGCGCCCGAATAGTTAAGAGATCCGGCATTGAACTATCTGATCCATTTATACAAATTGGTAAATTTGCGTGTTCTAGGAACTGGTTCTTTTTTAGCATTTCATCAACTGATAAAAATGGTTCTACTTTGTTTAATTCCGAATTCGCATCATATATAGACTCATTTTCGTAGACAGAACATATCGGCAAATTCTGCGAAAGCTCTTGAATATAACTTAGGTTCTCTTCTGATATTATATAATCATATTCGTTTGATTTTCGAATACCAGAATTATTAAAACTAGTCAGATCGGCTAAGGGAACAGTCGGATATAAATGAAACGTTTCTATTTCCCGCTCAGTTACATCATTTAAAAATACATTGCTTTTCGAAATGTTGCTAATTTTTGAAATATTTGGTAAACAACCACTTATAAAAGATAAATTTGAATCAGATATTGATGTTTTTTGTCCAATATGCAATTTGTTTACTGTGGAGGTTACAATATCATTTGGTGCTGGAGGTGGTGGAGTAAGACTTACTCGAGTAGGATTTATGAAAATATCGTTAATATCAGATATAATATTTTGCTTGTTTTGATTCTGAAAATTTAATAAAAACAACATGCTATTGTGACGGTCCAAATTGTTATTAAGAGACTCGATGTATTCATCTTCACTGTAAGCCCGGTTTGTGGGTCCTAATAATTCCATGTTTGGTTGTGGGTGTCCAAAATCCACATTGCCGTTCTTGACATGAATCATCGCTGGTTTTGATGACTGACTCTTTTTTAGGTGGTCAATTTTTTGCTTTCGACATATTTCAATCTCTTGTGTTTCAAGTAATTTTAATTGTTCGTTTAAGTCCGACTTGGTTCTTAATAACTCAGCACTCCAACCTCCTTCATTGGCTTTCTGTATAAAAAAACTATTAATACTGTTGGTTGATATTGCTTTTGATACATTTGAATGACGGCCGCCTATTTTATAATCACCCAAAGAACTGCAAACAAGTTTTTTTAATGTATCAATATTTTTTTTAAATTTATTCATAACTAAAGCAAACTTTTCGGCCGAATCTCTAATGCGAACACGTCGCAGTTCTTCGGATAATGTTATCGGGTTAAGTAAAAGCAGCGTCAGCTTTTCATCAACTTGGCTGAGTTTTTTAAAGAAAATTTCTTCCTTCCAAATGGTCTCGCGGATTTCATAAATTTGAAACGAATCTAATGATTGTAGACCCGGTATTTTATTAATTTCATCTATTATTGTATCGCAAATATTATCTAAAGTATTACGCAAATCATCACCAAAGCTACTTTTGTTACATGTGAAACTTGAAGTCTCAATAACCTTTGTAACCCCTCCGGATAATCCTCTTCCGTCCGTTTCAAAAGTTTGTTTTCGCTCATCCATAAATTTGTTGGATGCAAAATTTATGCTTGGGGATTGAGCATGAGAAAGAATACTTTTCAGTTTATTAATCATTTCCATTTCATTTGTATTATGCTTCTTTTTTCTATGCTTTTTGGAGTCCCTGGTACTCTGCAGCTCTGAACCTGTTTTCTTATTAGAAGAAGTATTCATTAGTGCAAATTGTTCGTGGCCAGCTTCGGATTGCTGAAGCAAAGCATCCACTTTGGATATCTCCGAGCTTAAATCATTCTCTCGGTATACCTCGTTGAGTTTTCTGTAGAAAAATTCTCCCATTTCATTACAATTTACTGAAAATTTTGTTCCACCTGAATCTTCGATTGGATGTACTTGATTCCCTCCTTCACCCGTCTTATAGGCTGTTGAACGAAAAAAACCGGAACCCTCATTACAGGTATCTAATAAGTTGAGTTCATGGTTTGAGTTTAAAGCATGATTGCATAAAGGCTCAATATTAAATTGGCCATTTTTTTTTGGTCCTGATGGTATTGTTTCATCTGAGGCTGTGGTAGATATTCCTGCGAATCCAGAAATCTCATTTAATACTCTTCGACCATTTAGGAACTCCTTCATTAGTTCGGCACGAGCATTATTTGCCAAAATCTGTCGTTTTTGGTACAAGAGTAGGTCTGATTCTGAATACAATACTTTTCTCGTCTCTTTGTCCGGATCTGCAATATTTGTTTCAAACTGGTTTACCTCTGCCTTGTATGTTTTATCAAAAGGGATTTCAATATTTTCCCCATGCAAGCTTTGTATTTTGTAAGTATCACGCTCATATTCAAAATAAGGTGGCTGGACTAACGTTTCATGAAAAGTTTCCTCGCTGCTTCTGCCAGTCACTGCAAATTTTTCATGATCACTATAATTATCTGATTCATGAATTTGGAATACGATGTCTTTATCCAATGATAAAGTCTGTGAATGCTCCGTCTGTTCCTCCCCAAAAGAACCAAATTTTTCTTCCTCATAAATGTCGAGATGTTGTCGCTGGTTTGCCCCCTCTATTAACTCCATAAGGTTATTAACCACGGACTGTTGCTCTATGGATATGTTTTCCAACTTCTCCAAGCGAACCCAAATTTTACTATACTCTGTTGAGAGCAAGTCTAATGCACGCCAGGCGTACTTTAACTCTGTCTCCAATAAGTTGATTCTTGTTGCAATTTTGTCCATATAATCGGAAATTATGTAGTTTGAATGCTGCTGAGAATTATATATCTGACTCAAATCCTGTTCATTTTGCAGTGAAACCATTATTTCGTTTGGATAGTTAGAGCTGGATACCTCTAACCTTCTTATTTGTGGTTGTATTTGCAAGGAGGGTGATGAGGATAAACTTTTCTTATTTTGAAATGAGTTAAGTTGTAATGGCTGTTTTTCCCGTTCTCTTAATAGACTTGGAACATTTGATATCGTTTGTTCCAGAGCTTTAGGGTGGGACAACATCGTTGAATACATTTTTGTTGATTACTGTAGCAGAATTTTTTATTTGACTTGAAGTTAACAAAACAGAAGAAGCGCTGGCGGTGTAATATATAATTAGGATCCTTATAAATTCGTATTATTTTTTGGTTTATTTATGATGGGTATTTTATCTACAAAAACTGTATAAATTACACATTTGGCTTGTTCTTTATATATGTGCATTACATACGTTTTATCCGAAAGGTCAGATTATATAGTGAATGGCCGTTATTTATATATATATATGTTAACAGAATATGTTGTATGCATCGTTTTGTTATCCATTTAAACTTTTATTTAAATACACTTTTTGACCAAAAAATTACAACAGTGTTTCATTTTAAAAAATGATTTTTCTGCAAAAAGATTTTTACAGATAGAGAAAAACTTGAATCTGTGGCTTTTATTTATTGACGGGACCTAACACGCACATACACTTTAACATCGATCTTTACAATCTTTTTAAGAATACTCAAAATCCGAAAACTGGTTTGTTGCGGTAAACTTCGTTTATTGAACAGTAAAAAAGTGTGTGTTCAACTGACATTTATACTTAAAACTTTTGTTTTAGAACATCTACCTCGAAAAAGCTTGAGTATATATAAAGAGATACTCAGACGCCATTATAAAAGAGAAGTAACAACGTTAGTTCGCGTCTGCGCATTCCTCTGTAAAGACCTATTTTGACAGCCTCTCCTATAATACATCTTTTTTACATTAAAAAAGCTTTTTCACTAAAACGTATTTACTTGTTATCAAGTCGAATGGAGTAATTGCAGTGTTTAAAAAGTATCTTTCATATAGACTCCATGTATAATATTATAAAAACCCTCTTACGGCCCATTTTTTTTCTTATTCTTGCAGTTAGATTTTTAAACTATTCATATTGAATATGAAAAAAAACGTTTCTGAACCATACTTTAGGAAGCTTATATAAGCAGAAAAATTGTTAATATTTAAATGGTGTAAGAGTTCAAATTTTTAACTTTAAATTGAATACAATATATTTGCTATTTTTTATTATGCAAACTAAAAGCAAATATGTACATTAAAAAACGTGTACACGGATCATGTTTGGCGTAAAACGCCATAATTGACGTCGGTATGTAAACATATATATTTGAAATATATGGTCAAATCACAATACCACAAACAGATGAAACTATGAAATTATGAAATAATGAGATGATTCTAGAAAACATACATATGTATAAGTAATGTTAAAAGCTTAAAAGACTTGGTGGGTGCAGTACCAGCTTAATGCCACGGTCTTATAAAGATGTAAGTAGGTTAAAAAAAGATATAATCTTCCAGTCGATAGCTTTCAAACTCAGAAACTAGACAGACTTGCTTATACCAGCTCGGGAGTGACCCTGATCAAGAACATCCAGAGATATATTCATTATAGAGTCGGAGATGTGTTCTTTAATGAATTGCGACCCAAAAATACAATATCCTCTGCTATATGGTATCCTATATGGTATTATGATAAAATGCTCTTTCCACCAAGCGCCATTCACTATCTACCATAAATTTGGCTGATGGTCCATTCGGTTTTGCCATTCTACAAATTTTGATTTAGTTTTCTTATCGTATATTTTTCGTATATTTTTGTCATTTTTAGGTATACACTTTTCGCTAAATAATGTTTTTTATCTATTATACAACAACCTCTATAACTTTATTTGTATTACAATTGGGATCTTGTTTTGTGGCAATTTGTCTTTGTTCAGTCACAGAGCTTTTTCTGTAACTATAAAACAATGCCGAATATTCTCTTTTCTAAATAGAAAAAGAAAGGGTAGTTTTCGCAGCAAATATCTCGGTTTATTATGTGACTTTACTAGTGATGCTTTTTGCTTACTTTTACTATTGTAAAACAGTCAAAATAATTGAAAAATAGTTTATTCAATTTAACAATCTTTGTTTACAGCTGATCAATTCAATTTCATATGTTTTCAACTGATGTGCCAAGTGGGAATCCGACTTTCACGTCTGTTACTATTCAAACTGCTTCTTCACACAAAAGAACTGTGGATGAGCTGAGGTTGTATTATAGTAGATAAGCCCAAAAAAAAACGCTTCGTGGATGGATGGGAAGAAACTTTTTTCGGGAACTTTTTTTAAATTTATTTTATGAAAACTGGTGCGATTCTTAAATGATCGTTAAATTTTATCCGATATCTGATACTTCTATTTAAAAATTGAAGACTTCATTGAACTGCAATACAATTTATTCGAAGTGTTTTCGCTAACAGCAATTCCACAGGAAATCCAATTTTAAAGCCATTACAATAACCTATTTCAAATTCACTGATAAGGCTAGACATCTTATCAGATTAATTGTTCTAATTCTTTGATTTACATGTTTTAAAGACAATTGTTGCCATAGAGTTTTAATTATTTCATCTTGAATTTAAAACGAAAACGAGAATGGAAAGCTAACTTCGGACGGAGCCGAGGCTTATATACCCTTGCAGTTAAATAGCGGCTTCTATTGATTAAAGATATAGTAAATATTGGATACAGTTAGCCGATCTTTACAAAAACATTCATAACATCATTAGATTCAAATACAATGGATTTTAATAGAAGTCTGACGCTTCTACACCCAAAAACACGAAAGTTATTGCATTTCCGATCGGTTAGTTATGGCAGCTATAGGATATAATCGGCCGATCCCTGCCGTTCCGACTTATATACTGCGTGCAAAGGAAGGAAGGGTGTGTGCAAAGGTAGAAGACCATAGCTCAAAGACTGAGATACTAGTTCGCGTAGAATCACGGACATGCTTATATCGACTTAGGAGGTTATCCTGATCCAGAATATATATACTTTATGGGGTCCTAGATGTCTCCTTCACTGCGTTGCACACTTTTGACCATAACTAGAATACCCTCTGCATAAGTGTAAAAACGCGTTTTATAACAGAAAGAAGTAGGTCGCTACACCTATCAAATGTAAATCTGCTAATCGCGAAAATGAATCGCCGGTAATTTGTTCGCAGGCGTCTTCCCCATGCCTGTAATTATCTGTTGGTTATCCTCATAAACTAATTTATGAATATTGCCTTTGGTGAGTTCAATGCCACATCCATCAACTGTAAACAATACAGAATATATTGACCAAACAATATTTGGCATTTGGCAACTTCTTTTGCCTAACAAAAAATGATCACATACGAAGTTTACGCATGTTTTAATAGGGACTTAATATTTTAATCACTTTTTGTTTTAAAAGAACAAGGTTGACTCAATTAAAAATTATATTTTTAATTTTATTTTTCCAGCATGGGAGGGACTCCACAAACTAGTCTATATTTTCTTAAAGGTTATGGGCCCAGAGCACTCAAAGCCGATCCTCAATAATAACGCGTAAAACTACGACCCATATTGGGAAAGGATGTTACGTCTACGGCGCTACATAGAAGGAAATTTACTCAAAAAAGGGAAGCGACAAACCTACATTCAAGAATACTATCGTCTGCTCATCTGAGTTGCCTCTGTGAGACGCATGCGAAACCACAAAGGTAACAAAACAAGCCTAAGGCCCAGTAATTAAAGATGGTTTACTAAAAAGAATACCGCTGTCGCGAGTGTCCTGTAAGCCAATATCCCTTCAAGTTTGTAATCATTTCTATTTTTATTTTCAAAATTATGAAATTATGATGTCTTGATTTTTATTTATTTTGCACTCAAATAATTGTTATTGAAATAAAAAAAAAAATTATCATTATGATAATCATCAAACTTGCGATGGCGAATTGATCTTCTTATGAGGAATATCCATTCGATTACACCAAATAAATGCTGCCCACATCCAGAAACTCGCCTTTAAGGGATATTTAAAAGGCTTAGAGTTATTCTAGTTTATTGAAAAGGCTCGGAAAATCGTGATGCTGCTGCGGACCTCATTAAGGTGACATTCTCTTTACATATATATACATAATTCAAAAATATACAAAATAATTTGTTTAAGAGCAAAAAAGAAGCCGCAGCCGGTCTTAATGTGCCCACCAGTGGTATTCACTTTTAAAATATTGAACTCCCTTCTAGGTTTCGAGCACTTGATTAGCTAACGCCTCAACTTACAAACATAGATGAGCAAAACTACGCTAACTTTTAAGCGAGCCTACGAAACAACAGCAAAATGGCAAAAAGGCAACTGTGGGAGACTTTTATGAGGAAAGGTTATAGTTAAAATTGTCTGTTGCCGCATCAGGCATATCCCACAGACAGGCATTGCATAAATGAAGTGAAAACGAGAATAGAAAGCTAGCTTCGGACGGAGCCGAAGCTTATATACCCTTGCAGTTAAATAGCGGCTTCTATTGAATAAATACATAGTAAATATCGGATATAGTTAGCCGATCTTTACAAAAACATTCTTAACAAGCTTAGATTCGTACAAAATGGATTTTAAAAGAAGTCCTTCGCTTCTACACTCAAAAACACGAAAGTTGTGGCATTTCCGATCGTTCAGTCATATGGCAGCTATAGGATATAGTCGGCCGATCCCGGCCGTTCCAACTTATATACTACGTGCAAAGGAAAGAAGGGTGTGTGCGAAGTTTCAAGACGATAGCTCAAAAACTAAGAGACTAGTTTGCTTAGAAACAGACAGACACACGGACAGACAGACCGACGGACAGAAGGACATGCTTATATCGACTCAGGAGGTGATCCTGATCCAGTATATATATATACTTTATGGGCTGGATGTCTCCTTCACTGCGTTGCACACTTCTGACCAAAATTATAATATCCTCTGCAAGGGTAATAAAAAGCCGTATTGTAACCACAAGAATAAAAATTACAAATATTCATTATGATCATACAAATAAAATTCAAAACGAGAATGGAAAGCTAACTTCGACGGATCCGAAGCTTATATACCCTTGCAGTTAAATAGCGGCTTCTATTGATTAAAAATATAGTAAATATCGGATATAGTTAGCCGATCATTACAAAAACATTCATAACAAGCTTAGATTCGTATAAAATGGATTTTAAAAGAACACGAAAGTTGTGGCATTTCCGATCGTTCAGCTATATTATATAGTCGGCCGATCCTAATGAAATTTTTCAGATCGGCTTAGATTGCCCCATGGGAGAATCTGTGCAAATTTAAGTTTTTATCTTCAATAACATAGGATTTATAGCATTTCCGATCAATTAGTTATATGGCAGCTATAGGATATAGTCGGCCGATCCCGGCCGTTCCGACTTTTATACTGCGTGCAAAGGCAAGAAGGGAGGGTGCGAAGTTTCAAGACGATAGCTTAAAAACTGAGAGACTAGTTGCGTAGAAGCAGACAGACGGACATGCTTATATCGACTCAGGAGGTGATTCTGATCCAGAATGTATATACTTTATGGGGTCCTGGATGTCTCCTTCACTGCGTTGCACACTTCTGACCAAAATTATAATACCCTCTGCAAGGGTATAAAAATTAATTTTTTTTGTAACAAATATTGATTGTTGGTGGAGAATAATATAAGAATCAATGGTTTAAAAATTATTGCAGAATTGGGTAGTCCGCGATTACAACCGAGTGCGGGGCTACGTACAAGTCGGGAAAGTGAAGGTTCATGACACTCATGCAGCTAATTGTAATCCCCAGCTGTCTGCTTTCTGAGTCACGGAACCAGCAAAAAGCAGAGACGCGGAGATCACGGACCAGCATCAGCAGAGGAATCCCAGGGTGAAAGAGTCGAGTGCAGTGTTTGTAAGGTCAGCAGCCTCGCCACGACGCGGTTAAGGGCAAGTTCGGCGTAATCCTAAACTGGTCCTTCTATCGCAACAAATAAGCGTAAGCTGACGCGTGACCTCTCATGACCTCAAATCCACAGAAGGAACCGGAAGAAGTGACCACACGTAGTTGAGCAAGATCCGGACAAGCGAGCTAGACCAAGGGGAGGACGATGCTTAGTGTGAGGCAATCCGGCTGGCAGAGGCCGTCACGGTAATCTACTCCGCCGAGTACGCCCAACCCTAAGAGGTGAGTCTCAAGTCACTAAACCGGCTGTCACCAACACCAGACCAACATTCCCACCCGATATAAGCCTTGCAGTTGAGGAAAGCCCGACGATCAACAAGAGGCAGTGACTGACGAACCCGGACGGGCAAACGAAATCGATGGTTCCAGACCAAGATAGGATATTCCGGCAAAGAAAGTATATTTTATTTCAAATAAAGGGGAACATATATGTAGATCGAAACAAGTCGGTGTTATTTCTGGGTTCGGACAATCACGTCGAATCTATAAGTACGGTGGAACGATCCTACAAGCTATGTAAGCTGGCCGCAATATTTGTCGCGAACAAAACCGGCAAAAACAGCTCGTTAAAAACTAGAACAGACAATAAAAAATGTATATTAGTTTTTCCTATATTATTAAATGAAGCAATATGCTCTCTTTGAAAATGAGGGCGTGGCTTCGCCCCCTTTATTATTTATAAATTGTTTTTGTAGTTCAATTAAAAAATTAAAAATTTACATGCATTATTTCTTTAATTATGCTATATTAACTAAAAATATCTCCGACCTGACTTATTTATATCTGTTAAAGCAATAGTTTAACAGAATTAAAAAGTTAAAAAAGTATGTATTTTGCTCTACCAAATGCTTTTATTAGCTCGCCTTTTTAGGCATTTTTTAATTTATTTGACAGAAAAATGCAATTTAATCAGTTTGTTATTATAACCTTACTCCATAGATAAAACGGGAAAAAAATAAAAACAATTATTGATTGACCATTTTGCAGCTTAAAAGTCCGTAAAAAAAATCTCGAGATTGCGGAGTAGCAAGTTTAAGGTCTGCTCTGAATTACTAATCATTTATCTAAAAGGCATGTTAAAAATAACTGTGATCACGTGAGAGCATTTTTGTTTAGCTCTACTGAAACTTAAATTTTAGTTTTAAACGAAAATGGAAAGCTTACTACGGAAAGAGCCTAAGCTTATATACACTTCCAGTTAAATAACGGCGTATAGCAAATATCGAATATAGTTAGCCGATCATTACAAAAACATTTATAAGAAGCTTTGATTCATATAAAATTGATTTTAAAATGTGTCCGACGCTTCTACACCCAAAAACCCGAAAGTTGTGGCATTTCCGATCATGCAGTTATATGGGAGCTATAGGATATAGTCGGCCGATCCGTATGATTTTCCAGATCGGCATAGATTCCCACAAGAGATAATATGTGCAAATTTTAAGATTCTATCTTCAATAACATGGGAATTATAGCATTTCCGATCGTTCAGTTATATGGCAGCTATAGGATATAGTCGGCCGATCCCGGCCGTTCCGACTTATATACTGCGTGCAAATGAAAGAAGGGTGTGTGCAAAGTTTAAAGACGATAGCTCAAAAACTGAGAGACTAGTTCGCGTAGAAACCGACAGATAGGCGGATAGCGGACAGCGTCCATAAATGTGTTTGTGGTCGACTTTAGATATTATTGTTAATCGACCCTGATTGAGCTAGCCGGAGCTAGACCTCTGCCGCAAGGCGGACCGATAGTCCTAGAAAGGGACATAACAAACTTTATAGTAACATTTTGAAATCCAATTTCTCCAAAGAAAATAAATCAATAACTAAAATTTAAATAGAATGCTTATTGAGGATTTAATTAAGCAAGACTTGTTCTATGTTGGCTTGTTTCAATGGGTTTTATAAGTCTTTCGTAAATTATCTAATGGTGACACATTTTTATACCCTAGCAGAGGGTATTAAAATTTTGGTCACAAGTGTGCAACGCAGTGAAGGAGACATTCAGGACCCCATAAAGTCTATACATTCTGGATCAGAATCACCTCCTGAGTCGATATAAGCATGTCCGTCTGTCCGTCTGTCCATGTTGTTGAAGATAGAATCTTGAAAATTTGCAAAAACGAATTAACGGACAAACCGGACTTACATAAGGCGGTGTCGCCACGTGATCAAGAGAGAAAGTCAGGATCAAGACTAAAAGTGGACTCCGAGGACCGTTTTGTGAGAGTCCAGAAACCGCAAAAGAACAAGCAAAGCTGCACAAGTACACGTCTCCGTACACGTAATATATCAGTCAAATGAAGGATCAAGACACTTGTGGAGCGAGTTGCGAGGAAAGAACCCAAAAAGCCAAAAGCAGAGACGAGGAGAGGACGGGGGAAGCTAAGAGAAACATTCACAGCCAAGCAGCAATAGAAGAAGACCAAAAGACCTTGCACGACGCGGCCATGGACAAATCCGGCATACTCGTGAGCAAGTTTCGCCATCGCAACAACCAGGCGTGAGCTAGCACGAAATTGGATACGGAACCTTAGGGGCGCATGCCGGGGATTTCAAAACAACAGTTCGAAACACCTAAAAATGAGTAAGAAAAGGTGCATTTACACAATCCGTGAGAAGGATCTGATTGAGGTGTGCGATGAATTAGGTTTAAGTTTTTTTCAAGGAGTAGCAGTGATTTGTATCTAGACCTGCCGCAAGTACGGAGTATTGGGCCATTAGGCGTCAGACTACAATAAAACAGGAAGAAGACTGTGCACTTTTTTCAGAATGAAAAAAAGTCCACGAAAGAATTTGGCGTTATGGAAGAGACCGGACGTAGAAATCGGCAAGGAATGGTAAAGGCGAAGGGGGACACGGAAGCAACCATGATTTTTGTGAGGGAAAAGCTGGCACAGGACCCAGATGGAAGTAACGAGACAAGTCCTTCCAGCAAATGGTAGTTCGGTGACCGTGCAGTTAATGATCAAGGCGGAGATGCGGGGGAGAAATGTGGAGAAGACCAGATAGAGTGCTTTATAAAGCACTAATTGGCCAAGCTCGCAGACCACAGAGAAAACATGATAACCATGAAGTGTAAAATAAAAAAAAAATAAAAAAGAATTCCAAGATTCAGGGGGAGATAAAGTGAAAAAATAGCTGAAGGTTGTTTGTATCAAACCGTCCTAACGAGGAAAGGCCCTAAGATGCAATTCTTTACTCTAAGATGCGAAGAATAAATGTAGATAATTGCAAAGTCTTCTCGAAGGAACTCCAGTACATGTCCTATCGAATCATGAATTAAGGAATAGCGTTCGATCCGAAGGATGCCATAAAACGGTCCGTTTTATCTGGGATGCCGTCATTGTATCGAGTCTACTCCGAAAGAAGGGAAAATGGCACTCTAAAAGAGGATCTAATTCCCGCTAATCCGCATTTTAATAAACAGTTTGTACCCAAAACGGATGCAGGCGACTAAGTTGCTATAGGCGTTGGAACAATACAACTATAAAATAAACTACTACAAGGAAAGCTCAACGTAGTAGCTGCGTAAAGATGGATGACATCGTATGAATGGGTGCGCTATGAATGGGTGCGCTAAAGCAAAGAATAAAAACAAGCCCGTAGAAATATGCAAAATACGCATAGCCGGTGAAGCTCGTGTTTAAAATACGAACACAAATACGACCATAAAAAAAACTTCTGTAAGAGAAAACTCAACATAGTCGCGGATCGATACATAATGAATTATTGCCAAGGGGTCCAAGAAATACAATCCTCTGGGTTAATACTGAAACAAGCTGAAATAGGCAAAGGTAAGACTTGATTTTGTGGGCCCGTTACCAGGAGGGAAAGAACACGCACATGCACACACCACAGCTTTTGTGGTACCGAAAAGGGGACGAACTATGAAAAACTGAGATGCCTCGCACCCGAGGCAAGCCCGGATGGAAGTACGGAAATAACGAAGAAAGTAACGGGCCAGAAGGCCCGTGGAAACAGCAAATGATCAGTGAAAGTACGAATAAGTACGATGAGGATAGTAAAGGGCCAGAAAGCTCACCTAGGGTTTCCGCCAGAAAGGCAGACGGAGGATTACTGGATATATTCAGTATCAAGGCTAGAAGTTGAAAGTCAAGTGATGCATGCAGACATCCGAGCAGAGAGTTGCGATCTTCAGCAAGGCACCCACGGCGGATACAACCAACAGTCGCAGGATGGATTCCGAGGAGCGAAAAACTCTCGAAAAAGGACGGGGGAAACCAAGTAAAACGTCGCCAGCTGTACATATGCAGATAAATAATAGTAATACAATAAATAAAAAAAAAATATATAATTTCTGACAATTTTCATGGGCTTGAAAACGGGTATAGTCTGAGAATCCCGTTAAATGAAAGATGCATGTTGATGGTAAACTTTTTAGGGTATTTAATGTGCAAGCGTTTAATTGCTGTCATAATGTCTTCATATTTAATGTTTTTAAAAGGCAAGCTCATTTGACACGGTAACCCACTAAAAATGTTATAGCTTAGTTATAAAATTATTTATATCGTTTGGCTAAACACAGAGTTCAGAACAACATGTGAAACATCGCAAATGCTTTCGCTTGTTCTTACGAATTGCTTTAAGAAATAATATTTTTCTTTCAGCTGAAAACCATACAAATATCCAAAAATATTTGATGAAGAGGTTATTAAACAAATAAAAGAAATGGTAGATCAGGGAATAATTCGTAAATCAAATTCTCCTTACTGTTCTCCCATTTGGCTTGTTCCGAAGAAAACAGATGCCTCGGGAAAGAAGAAATTCAGGTTGGTAGTAGACTATAGACTACTAAATGACATAACTGTCAACGATAAATATCCAATTCCTATAATGGATGACATCCTAGATAAATTAGGAAGGTGCCAATATTTTACAATTGACTTGGCTAAAGGTTTTCACCAAATTCAAATGGATGATAAATCGATAGAAAAAACTGTCTTTTCAACCAAACATGGTCACTTCGAATATACTCGAATGCCTTTTGGTTTAAAAAATGCTCCTGCAACATTCCAACGTTGTATGAATAATCTTCTGGAGGATTTGATTTTCAAAGATTGCTTAGTCTATTTAGATGATATAATAATCTTTTCAACATCATTAAAAGAACATATGTTATCCATAAAAAAAGTTTTTTCAAAATTAAGGGAAGCCAACATGAAATTACATGAGATAAATGTGAATTTTTAAAAAAAGAAACCGAGTTTCTTGGACACATAATTACTACAGAAGGAATTAAACCAAACCCAAATAAAATTAAAGCAATAGTAAAATACCCAGTATTTAAAGAAGTAAAATCATTTTTAGGATTATGTGGATTTTACCGTAAGTTTGTACCAGATTTTGCAAAAATCGTTAAACCACTAACATTGGGTTTAAAGAAAGGCAATAAAATCGATATAAACGATCCTAAATATATTGGAGCATTTGAGAAAATGAAAGTACTCATCACATCAGAACCTATTTTAACCTACCCTGATTTTACGAAAAAATTCGAACTCACAACAGATGCTAGTAATTTAGCTTTAGGTGCAGTTCTATCTCAAGGCCACAAAACCCATATGTTTTGCTAGTAGGACCCTCAACAAACATGAAATCAATTACTCAACAATTGAAAAGGAATTATTAGCCATTGTCTGGGCTACGAAATATTTTCTACCCTATCTTTACGGGAGAGAATTCCAAATTCTCAGTGATCATCAACCGCTACGATGGTTGTATAACTTGAAAGAACTAAATATGAAATTACAAAAATGAAAAATTCTACTCAACGAGTACACTTGTACAATCGAGTACATAGTAGGTAAAGAAAATTATGTAGCTGACGCCCTATCAAGGATAAGAACGGAATAAGTATTTCTAGAAGAAAGTGTAGTTGCAACAATTCACAGTGCACAGGAAGACAATAATAATTATATCCCAATAACAGAAAAACCTTTAAACTACTTCAGTCGTCAAATAGAATTGGAACGAGGGGAAATTGACCAAACAAGCACCACACATTATTTTCATAAATTAAAAATTCTGATTACTTACAAAGAAATGACCGTTGAACTCGCTAAAGACATAATCAAACAATACGTTTGCACCAAAAACACGGCGTTATACTTCCATAATGAAGTAGATTTTTCCATTTTCCAATTAGCCTATGTTGAAATAATCAGACCAGATAGTAAAACGAAGTCAATAAGAACAAACACAAAACTCATAGATCTAGAAACTTATGCTTCACTAAAAGAAATAATACTAATAAATCATAAAGAATTATTACATCCGGGAATAGAGAAAACAATAGATTGGTTTAAAAGAAAATATTACTACCCAGATTTTCAAAAAATTATCCAAAACACAATAAATGACAGCGAGATCTGTAACGTAGCAAAAACGGAACATAGAAACACTAAATTGGCATTCGAAATTACACCGGAAATTCAAAATCCACGAGAAAGATATGTTATGGATTTCTATCTGGTAGGTAATCAACAATTTCTATCCTGCATTGATGTTTATTCTAAATTCGCAAACCTCATAGAAGTCAAAAGTAGATTGGCTCGAAACAAAAAGGGCAATTACAAAAATATTCAATGAAATGGGAAAACCTATAGAAATCAAAGCAGATAAAGATTCAGCATTTATGTGTATAGCACTTAAAAACTGGATCATTTCGGAGGGTGTTCAGTTAGTGATCACAACAAGTAAAAATGGTATATCAGATATCGAAAGGTTTCATAAAACAGTCAAGGAGAAACTAAGAATTATATCGAATGAAGATAATATCGAAAATAACTATACAAAATTCGAACTAATTCTTTACACTTACAACCATAAAACGAAACATGAAACTACTGACAGAACACCAGCTGACATTTTTATGTATGCAGGCACACCCAACTATAATACCCAATCAAATAAAATAATCAAATAAAATCAAAAGTAACAAATCCATTTAGGAAAACAGGAAATATCCGACAGATAGATAATAAACATTTGAAAGAAACAAATAGAGGTCGGAAAATAATTCATTACAAATCTAAATTCAAAAAGAAAAAGAAATTAAATAAAACTAAATATGATTCCAGAGCAAGTGTGGAAGTTCAACATCCTCCTGGTTAGGATCTGCATGCTAATTATGGTGACATCATGTGTCAACGGACAAAATATGGAAATAAACCCCGTTAAAGCCAACAATGGATACTTAATGTTTAGAACAGGCATGATAGATCTACCAATTGATTATGAATACCACATTTTAACAGTAAATTTAACAAAAACTAAACAAACTTACAATAGCCTACTCCAAGAAGCCTCACCATTTAAACACATGATTCAAATTAGGTATATTACAGGGAAACTCAGTAGGGAGATAAATGGAATAAATATTGTAAGAAAGAGTAAAAGAGGACTAATTAATGCAATAGGGACAGCTTACAAATATTTATTTGGAACATTAAATCAAGAAGATAGGTAAGAATTATAAGAGAAAATAAATACAATAAAAGAAAATAGCGTACAAACAAATGAATTAAACCATATAATAGAAGCAATAAATAAGGGAATCGAAGTTATAAATGAACTAAAAGAGGAAACCGAAAAGGAAAAACAACTAGAAGTGTTGGCATTCAATTTACAGGAGTTTACAGAATATGTTGAAGATATCGAAATGGGGATGCAACTAACTCGTCTAGGAATCCGAAATTATTAAAACACGATTTCCTTAGGCATATTAATTCTGAAAAGTTATTAAATATTAAAACATCAACTTGGCTAAAATCAGACACAAACGAAATCCTAATTTTTTCTCATGTCCCTAAAAACATTGAAAGTTTACGAAATTATTCCATATCCCGATGAAAATAATACAATTTTAACAGAAGAATTTCATGGCAAATACTATGTTCAAAAGGGAAATGTATTCAAAAAAGAAAGTAAAAAACCAGTGAATAATAATTGTATCGCAAAAATCATAAAACTAATTAATACAGAATGTAAATACACAAAAACATATAAAAACTTCCAAGTCACATACATAGAGCCTAACATTATTCTAACATTGAATTTACCGAAAACACTTTTAAATTAAGATTGTAACGAGAACAAAATAAGTATAGAAGGAAATAATATTATAAAAATGTATAATTGTTCACTACAACTCGACGAAATAACGATTAAAAATTCAATGTTTGATTATACACAAAGCATTTTTACGAGTAATAATATAACAAAAAAGGAACCAATTTTATTTCTTCAGACAAAGGAAATTATTGAAACACACATGAAAGATAACAACATTTTCCAGACAATAACATTAATTTCATTCATTATTACTATACTAAGCATCATATTGTACATAGCTTATACGTTTAAAAGTATTCCCAGAAAAGTAATAATTAAGTTTAAGAAACCAAAAGAGGAAACTCAGGAAACACAAACAGAAAACACTGAAAATGCACAGAATCAACCAGAACCAAACGAGTTTATGTTATATCCAAGAATTCCATAAAGAAAAAACAAAATGTAAAATACCCTGAACCTTACACGCCTGAGGACAGGCTTCTCTTTAAAAAGGGAGGAGTGAGATATCCATATCTCTACGCCTACTCTATGCACCACATCTCTACGCCTACTCTATGCACCCTAATTATAAGCAAAGAAGTGTAACATGAAGATCATGGAAATATCGACAATAACAACATAAAAGCGAAGGCACTTGATCCCGTCTAGACAGTCATAAAATAAACGACAGGAAGTCGATCTTTCTACTTGATCCTCATGACCAAGGTTATATCGGTACAACTTCGGTACATAAAGCTCGCAATAAGCTCCGACTCCAAAGTCCAACTCATAAAGCTCTAAAAAGCTGAAAACCGAAGTTAGATCGATAGTAACATAGACTTAAGAGTTGAGTTCAGCTTGTGACTTTAAACTGATAAAGTTGTGAAATCCAGTTTTGGTTATTATATTTAATAAAGAATATTTTTTTATACAAATTAATAGAACCAAATACTTAATTATATATATATATTTGACAATAAGTATGATGCTTCTAAACCAAAAAATACGAAAGTGGTGGCATTACTGATTGTTCAGTTTAATGTCTATAGGATACAGGTCGCCGACCCGTATGCCAACTTTTAGATGGGCTTAAATCCTATTAAAAGAGGCTCTCAGCAATATTTAAAATTATGAAAATTATTGCACTTTTGACTGTTGGCTGACCCATGTGAAATTTTTCATACAGGCTTAAGTCCTCATAAAAGGGGTTGTTAATCTGGCGACGAGGAGCAGGTATTACCCTACAAGACCAAACAGAGGCTCTAAGCCTATTATAAAACTCTATTTTAAACTAGAATGGAAAGCTAGCTTCGGACGGAGCCGAAGCTTCTATACCCTTGCAGTTGAATAGCGGTTTTTTTTTATTAAAGATATAGTAAATATCGAATATAGTTTATAGATTCGTATAAAATGGATTTTAAAAGAAATCCAACAATTTTAAAAGAAGTCCGTATGAAATTTTCCAGATCGGATACCCACAAAAGATAATCTATGCAAATTTCAAGATTCTATCTTCAATGACATGGGAGTTATAGCATTTCCTATCAATTAGTTATGACAGCTATAGGATATAGTCGGCCGATCCCTGCCGTTCCGACTTATATACTGCGAGCAAAGGAAAGAAGGGTGTGTGCAAAGTTTCAAAACGATAGCTCAAAAACTGAGAGACTAGTTTGCGTAGAAACAGACAGACGGACAGACGGACATGCTTATATCAACTTAGGAGGTGATCCTGATCCAGAATATATATACTTAATGGGGTCCTAGATGTCTCCTTCACTGCGTTGCATACTTCTGACCAAAATATAATACCCTCTGCAAGGGTATAAAAACCAATATCTAGTTGACCGTATTGTGAATTTAAACCATCCTCAAACCCCTGAAATACATACCAAAAATTTCATTAAATTCAGTCCACCCGTTTCGGAGTAGTTGAATGACTAACACCCGTACAGAAGATGTATATACATATATATAAAAATAGCTATAGGAAATTATCCAGTTTTAACATAAGATATAGCTTTAAAGCTTGAAAGTTGGCTTTCGTAAAATCAACGAGAGTTCAATTCGCGTGATACTCAATTTAGCGGCCTACACCTACTAATTGAGTCTCCTAAGCGCAAAAAATCCATCCTAGCTAAGCCGTGAGCATCAGCCTATCCTCTTCACTCATTGTCGACCACCACTCATCCCATTCTCCCACCCTCACCATTCCAAGAGGCAGGACTGACAAAAATTCAGACCCCGAATGCGTCAGTGAGCTGAGCGAATGCTGCAAACCTCGGAAAAGCTCATTGGTAATATTGGGTACGGACCGACTGATATCGCTATTTTACAAGCAGCGATACTAAAGGTGGTGCCTCCAACAAAACAAATATTTGTTTCACGCCTCGCCTAAGACAACTCAGAGATAGAAACTCGGTTACATCAAAGCCAAAACAAAAGCCTTATTTGGTAAGGTGGTAGACATAGTAAATTTAAATTTGACCACTAGAGGCGCAAACCATCCTTCAAGAAATGTGTGCCTTTGCAGATGTTAGAGACGGTTTGTCCGGTCGAATTCTAGCCAGAGTACACTAAAGAAAAAAAATTATCAAGCCTGTGTTAGTTAAACTCTTTAAAGCTCGACCAGCGGACAAGTCCGCTGCTTCCAAAAAAAAACTAATAGCTTTACTTACTCTTACCTTACTCTTGCAAGATTTTGGTGACTTAGAATTTCTTCCCAATAAGACCACCTTGTCAGATCAATCGCTGTTTATTATCTTTTCTTACATACCGCCTTCATTGGTGCCTTCATTGGTGAATAGTCGGTTTTTAAACTTTTGTGACTTAACAAACTAGAACTCACTTGGTCAATTATCGAAAATGTTTTTTGGTCTTATCACCATAGACCATGATTTCACTGCTGGCATGTTTGACATGTCTTTGACCTAGAGACATGTTAAATTTCATGATTTTTATTTTTTAGAGCCTTTTCAGATCCACATCATCCTACGCTTAAAGTTTCTAAGATAAATTTCATAGCGTAGCTGATAAAATTTGCGTCTTTTCGTAAATTGTTTTTTTAAATTATGTGTGTCGTAAAAATGTCCTAATTAGTAGATCTGTCGAACTTTACCCTGCATAATGCTTTACCGTGCATAACGTTAAAGGACAAAGCGAAAACAATCTGCGTCAGGAGGAAACACGGCCATCATTGAATGAGATTAGAAATGTGTAAACTTTTTTTTACCAAAGAAACAAATGACACGAAATGAACATGCTCTTGAATTCCATCAAAAATAATCTCAATTTGTATAATAATCAAAGGATTACAGGGAATTTGAAAACGTCATACCCGAAAAGAATAAATCTATAATCAAAAGAAAAAATATTATTTAAAAATGTAAAGAATTATATTTATTTATTATGTTTTGATTTTAATTTGGTAATTAATATTCAAAGAAAAAAACACAAAGGTTGGCCTCATTTGCTTCGCTAAAATCTTTTTTTATGGGAATCAGCACAAAACAGTTGCAAACGTGTAATAAATTCAGTTCTTTTCTGAATTTGTCGCTCTCTCAAAACTGAAAACCCTTTTTTTTGAATCCTCGGATTTACAATAAAATTTGTTACAATTAATGAAGTTTACACAAACACGGTTTCAATAAAAAACCGTCAACAAAAACCGATTTAGATAGCTTATTTAACAGTCTGCATCAACGCAAAAGATAGAAGGAAATGTAGATTGTTAAAAAAAAAAAACTTTATCACGAATATAGTTATTTAAAAATAAACTTAAAGTATAGATATAATAAAAGAGATCTAAATAAAATAAATTTTTACTTACATTAAGCTGCAATATGACTTTATTAAAAGCCCAATGCCATCGTTGTTTAGCTGTAATATCAGAATGGCGAATCATTTGCATATGCCCACCAACTACTTCTTCGGTTTCACCACGTAAAAGGGGTTTCTTCTTTGAGGACATAATTTTCGTTAAATCGGAAAGATCAGAAAGCTGATCATTTAATTCTTCATCTTTTTCAAGTAAGTCCGAGCATATCTGTTCTTGGCTGTGATTTAACTGTGGGTCATCAAAAATACTTTCCTGCTTTTGAATTAAAGGGAATGATGGGATCAATTGTAGTGAACTACTTCCACCATTCGAATCTTTTCGAGATTCTGAAGTCGTAACAGCCGTTCTTAAAATTATTCTACTTTCGATAGGTCCTACGCTACCACTAGAGCTTTCATCTAAGTAGGTACCACTTTCTTCTTCACTTTGATAGTTTTCGAATATAAAGTCTGGTCCTTCGATAGTTAAGTCTAATGACGATTGTGGTTGATTATTTAATAAAATCCTTTTAGTTTGATCCATCGGCTGAGAAGTTCTTGATACTTGTTTCTGCTGCTCTTGCTGTTCGAGATATTTATATTCGTCCTCCTCGTTAAAGAAATCCTCTCGATAGTCATTAACATGTTCATAATAACTGTTTGATTGGTTTAATGCTGTTGTTCGCTGAATTTCGAAGTAGTAATCATCATGCTCACCATCAATACAACAATTCGCTTCTTTTTCGCGTGTGTTTACATTCAACTCATCAACATCTGATTCGTCTTCGTATATCTCGGTTGGCATTTGCTTTGTTAGCAAGCTTAATTTTCCATTAACTGGTTGAAGTTTATTGCCGCTTAATGCTGTCGGTATCATAGGTAATATTTTTGCAACATTTCCAGCTTCATTTTTTTTTAGCGGAATAGCCGGCCCGTCTATTAACTGGCTCTGATTACCAGTAGAAGATAAATAGGACAATGATGTATTGCCCAAAACGTATTCGACATTACTATTCTCATAATCATCACCAATGCCTGAGAATTCTGTAAGTAAGGCTTCTTGACTGGTCATTGAATATTCATAATCAAAATTTGTTGTACTTAATTTATCCGAACTTATTATTGCTTCAGGCTTTATCATATTTGTCGAATCTATAACAGATAAAGAGTTCATAGATGGTTTCTGTGTAATGACTGAGGCTACCGAGGATGCACTTTGATTTACCACTTGCGTTGCTGTTTGAACAGCTGCAGCAGCTCTTCCTAATATAGACCCAAACATGCTACCTGTCGCATTATTTTTTTTTGTTTCATGATCTTTTATTTGTGTGTCTGTAGTTTTTTGATGCATTAAATTAGAATCATTATAATATTGTGTGTAAGCTATATCATAGTTTGTATTAAGTTGATTGTTTTTTACATCAGTAAGATATATTTGCTCCTGCTGCTTTACGCAAATCACTTCGTCAGTTAAAATTATCTGATCGCACATTTTATTCAAATTATCGTTCGCTTTTTCGATCAATGTCAAATTTTTGTTTAATGTCTCATTATTGTAAGCTGTATGCTCTATAGTGGCTATTGGAACTTCTGTTATATGAAAGTTATGCTCTTGAATTGGTGGAGATTTAGAATCCATAATATTGGGGTTGTTCAAAAATCTTTCAGCAGCAGTATTTTCTGCTACGGTAGCTGGTTGTTTATTTTCCCTTAAGTTTGAGTTGTAAAGTAACTCACTAACACTAGGGACTAATTTTGATGTCATGTTTAATCCAAAATGATTCGTAATATTGACTTGTGGTATTACATCTGTAGTTGGTGTCACATCTACAGTTGAAACGACACTATTTAAAACTCCATCTAAATCACCTTTCAGGCCTTTTGAGATTCCACCCAATACATTTGTTGCCGCAGAAGAAGATGTTTTACTTTTTTGTAGGGTAAGAGCACTTGAAGATGGAGGAAAATTCGGCTGCGACTGAAGATTCTCAGCTAACGAAATACTTATCTCTGAAGACGGTATAAGCAAGCCACATAATTTTGAGTCAAGGTTCTGATTTAAGTCGCTTGATTCGATACTAAATTCTTTAATTGATTTTAAATGTAAATCTGTGCTAAAATCAGCATTTAATTGAGAATTATAAGATAAGCCGATTTCGGTTTCGGAATATTCAACAGATGCCGTTAATTTTTTAAGATCAACATTAAAACTGTCATAAAAGGAGTCATCAAATGATAAACCTTTGGACTCTGTCGCCGTGTCTGTAATGAAAACATTGCTTGCTATTGGTGCTACTGAACATTCAATGGTGGTAATTGGTACTTCTGATGCGCCATACGGTGGATTTTTTATGGAATCGTAGCTTTGAGACTTTTGGATCGGTATTTGGTATTCTTTAGAAAGATCTGTTGACAACTGTTCGTTTAGTTGTTTTGTTGTCTCGAAAACTGTAAAATCAGGTGAAATATTATCGACTTTTGTGTTTGTGTCATTGTTAGTTTCGGATTCCGAGGCAGAGAGACCAATTATTAGTTGGGGTAAGTCGGGTAGTTCAAATTGTTTCATATAGTCATTATAAGATAAAATTGGAGCCATTGATGATGGCGATGTTAACGTTAGTGTAGATAGAGATGGAGAGTTGTCTCGGCTGGTACCTTCAGCTATAACTGAGGCATTGTTGATGGAAACAGTTTTTGTGAACGCGTTATTAGTCCGATTCGTATTTGCACAAAATTCATGAGGAGAACTTATTTGAGATTGCATCGATCTCGATGTAACTACCTGGTTCATGTTTAAATTAAAGTTGTCAGACGAAAAATTTACTACAGAAGCACAGAATTCTGTCTGAGTCATGCACGAGCTTGTTGTTATAGAAACTTGACAATTCTCTGGAGAACCGTAATTGACACCAGCAGTTAACCCCACGGTAGAATATTGATTGAGAGTACTGTTGTTTGAATTATTACTGTCTTTACCGTAATAGGGATCCAGAATACTGTATGAACTAGTGACAGGGGTGCCATGATATTGATTTTCTTTAGGAAATATTGTTGAGTCTAACATATAAGTCTTCAGATATTCGGCGTTAACAGGCGTTGCCATAGACTCAACGATATATGACTCGGTTGATCTATTACATACTGAATTGGAGTTTCTCCTTAAGCCCTGTTCATCTAGGTCAAGTTTATTTGATGAATTATTGCTATTATTACTTTCACGGCTTAAGTCATAATACAAACTTTCCTTTGGTTTATGGATTTTTGGTTCTAACGATAAACCATGTTTTGTATCAAAAGAGGTTAAGTCAATCACACGATTTGCGTCTTTACTGTCGTGATAAGAGTATGCATTATTTGCTACAATACAATTTTGTAATGACTCTAATGTGGGTTCGGTTATTGTTTCGGCAACTTTGACAGATTGTGGAGGAGAAGTTGACTTCGAGATAAAGTCTGATTTAGTTTGACTTGATGAAATTGGCAGCTTTGGCAGCTGCTTAGCTCGGTGGCTCTTCTCTATTATAGGAAATGTAGGACATAATGGAGCATCAACGTTTGCAATGTTAGAAGCAGATGAATGTATTAATGATGGCGTTGGTAAAAGTTTCGGCAATTTTCTATTTTTTATAGTCGTCTTATCAATAATAATAAGAGGACTTATGACTGCACCAACGTCGTTTTGACCATCGGATCGTTTGCAGTAAATCTCCGACTCAAACAATCGTTCTGAAGTTTCTTTTGGGCTGGCGTTGCTATTATCCCGAGGAAAATCTGTGTGGTGGTGAGTGTTTTTTTTAATATGCTTAGATTGAACCGGTACCCTAGTCTCACCGGATGCTATCACAGAAGCTGTTGTCATCGCCATCATTAAAGAGATTTTTCTCTGCTGTTGTAGTTTTAATTGATCGTGATTATTCGGCGGGGAATCACTGTATGTTGAAAGACTATCTGCATTTTGGTAGCATGCTTGGTAGTCATTGTAATCTAAGGGCAACATAGACGTATGCGGCCTGGTTGTTTGGCCCAAAACGTCGAATGTACTGGACCCAGCACTGAAGCCGCCGAGTTGGCCTATACTTTGGGGTAGATCTATTTCATGTGCGGAATCTGGGGTCAATCCAAAAAAATTTTGGTGTGAGTATACGCCTAAGTGCTGAAAACCACGCGATGGTGCCTCTGGGGCTTCATTTATTACGAATTTCGATGAATACCCACAATCTTGATATCCATTAAGATTATAAGAGTTTTCATTTACACATTTCTTTATGTTGGCCATGCAGACACCATTGCGTTTTTCTCCTTTAATGCACATACCTTCTATTTTACCCTCCACTATAGTTGCATTTATGGGCGATAACTCTTTATAATATTCATTATTAACTGGTAACACAGGCAATAATTTATTACTTTTTTGGTTTGCATTTTCAAATCTGTATTTAACTGCAACACTTGTAGTATCATCCCAGATTTCCACATCATCCCAATTATCCACCTCAACATCATGGGATTCTTCTCCTTTATAGTAGTCTAAATAATTGTACGCATAGCCATGATTATCTAAAATAGGTACAGAACTAATTTTTCTATTCATTTCACGACCACACTTATTTGGATTATTCGTTTGAAGTTCCCATAATTCCTTATATTTTTCTCTACTGCAATTAGAAATGTGGCTATAAGTTGGTCGGTCGGTGTCAGAGGATAAGGCACCGTTTTCGTTACTACGCATTGCATAGTCCTGTAAATGTATTAAGTTTAAGTACTTGCAGTACTTTACTAAATGAATAGTTAATAAAACTCACCGTCATGCTTCCAGTCCTCACTTATATCCGTTTAATCTGAGAGTAATCGCTTCTAGTTTAAATTGTATTAGTAGCGCCGTAGACATTATGCCACAATATTGAAACACCTGTAAAGATATTATGAAACATTTTGAAGCGTTATTTAATTTATTTATTTATTTTTCATTCACTATTTTTTTTATTATACAGCGTTGGTTAAATATTATCAAAAATTAATATGATTTTGCAGATTATAGGAATATTATTTTAATTACCTGGTCCTATCGACCACTAACAAATTTTTCCGACAGACAAAACTTTGATTTGATTTATCATGAGAGCACTTTTATTCGGTTTTCACATAACATGAAACAATTTTTTGACTTTTTAGAATTGGGTGAAACTACTTTACAAACTGTTTGTCTAGGCCGATTTTTTTAATTTTATTTACATATGCATCCGTAAGATATAATTACGGGTAATAATTAAACGAGGGTAAAAACGTTATAAATAATTTCTTAGGGTCGGTCTCGGAATACACTTTCATACATAATGGACAATTTAATAACTTTTAATGAAATAAGAAAGAAGTTTCAACTTTTATAGACTCTTACAAATACTTTTAAAAAGTATCAGAGAGATTTAAAATTTGTAATACGCCAAAATGTAATGCCATATTTTTTCCCTCAATATAATTATGGTAATTCTTAAGCTTACTTTTTAAAGCAAATATATAAACATGTTTTTAATGATTATTTTCTTTGATAGATAAATAGAGTATAGTTTTTTTTGCCTTTGGTAAATTTTACATTATATAAATTTAAAAAAAAATTCATAAAAATATGTTGCGTGAATGAAGGAACATAATATCGAAGCTCACAATTAACGAGTTACTCGCGTTGTATGCCTAATTTCATTCATGGCCGTTAGTTTTTGTCAGACTATTTTATTTTATGTTTTTGTTTTCACTTTACAAATTTTGGCATATTTCTTTTTTAATCTTCACTTATTTATTATTTGAAAATCTTTTCAAACATCATTACGTGTTTACATTTATTTAAACAATATAACTGGATTTGTCACATTTTTTTGTACCTTACAAGATTTGTATATATAATAACTGAAAATTGTATTATTTTGTATTGTATAATTCCACACCAAGAAAATTCCTGAACATGCGCAGAGAGTTTGAAGTTTGTGAGAAAATATAAGAGTAGATTTTTTTTTGAAATTGTGAACAAGTTTTACGCCCCGCTGAAATAAATATCAAAGGAAATGTATTATTAAAAATACTTACCATTTGGAATTCATGAAGACCTGACCTAATAAAAAAACCTAGCCTTTAATTATGTTGTATTTTATATGTATAATTTTATTTTGTTTTTTTTCCGATTTCCCCAATTTCCCCATTCAACTGAAATTCAAGGTAATATTGATATTATTTAAATTGGCCTTAAAGATTATTAGTAACGGACGGAGCCGAGCTTATATACCCTTGCAGTTAAATAGTGGCCTCTATTGATTAAAAATATAGTAAATATCGGATATAGTGAGCCGTTTTTAAAAAAAAAAACATTCAAAACATGCTTAGATTTGTATAAAATGAATTTTAAAAGAAGTTCGACGCTTCTTCGCCTAAAAACACAAAAGCTGTCGTTCAGTTATATAGCAGCTATATGATATAGTCGGCCGATACGTATACAATCCAAATCGGCCTAAATTCCCCCAATAGTAAATCTGTGCAAATTTCAAGATTATATCTTTCAAAACATGGAAGTTATAACATTTCCGATCGTTCAGTTATATGGCAGCTATAGGATATAGTCGGTCGATCCCGGCCGTTCCGACTTTTATACTGCGTGCAAAGGAAAGAAGGGTGTGTGCAAAGTTTCAAGACGATAGCTCAAAAACTGAGAGCCTAGTTTGCGTTGAAACAGACAGACGGACATGCTTATATCGACTCAGGAGGTGATCCTGATCCAGAATATATATACTTTATGGGGTTCTGGATGTTTCCTTCCCTGCGTTGCACACTTCTAAACAAAATTATAATACCCTCTGCAAGGGTATAATTAGAAGTGATGAGTATTGTTTTGTTTTTTTTTTATAAAATATTACTTTTTTGTCAATGATAATATTTCATGTCTATTTGAAAAATCACAAAGGTATTATTAAAATTGACAGTAAAGATTATTTTTGAGCATAATTTGTCATTTGACATTTTTTGTCGATTTGTTGATAATTTGTTGTTTCATTGATAATATTCATGTCCATTTAAAAAATCACAAACGTTCTTTTCTAGGACTGTTCTAAGTTAATTAATTTTCTTTTGCGAAAAAAGGCAAATGCATTTTGAATTTTTTGTAAGGATCGGCCAACTATATCCGATATTTCCTATATCTTTAATCAATAGAAGCCGCTATTTAACTGCAAGGGTATATAAGCTTCGGGTCCGTCCGAAGTGAGATTTCCATTCTCGTTTATTATTATTTAGATGTAAAAAAGATGAGGTTTGGGGGTTTTTAAAAGTTTATCCAAATTTTTAAAACAATAAATAAAAACTCGATGCTTGAAATGAAATGCCTAAAATATCTGACAATTTTGTTGACGAAAAAAATCGGATATCCCGCATGGGATTGCTTGTTCTTTTACAGATGCTCTTTATAAAGCAACAAGAAAAACTACACTTGCTAAACCTTCTGCAGTAGTGGCCCTTTAAACACTACATGAGACTGAGAAACTTAGCGGCCAATCTGTCTTTGTGTTTGTGTTTGTAATGTGTGTTTCAAGCCAAGGGCGTTGAATTTTTAAAATAAACTTTAATTGAAAATAATTCAGATAAAATATTTTTATAATATGTCGCGGATTGAATTAGGATATCGATTGACAAGTATTTAAATTAACCGCCAGGGTGCAAGAAGTTTAGTATTACCAGATTCATAGATTGATTGTAATTGTACGCACTTATTGTGGTCCAAAGCTTAATTGATTTTCCTTCGCAAAGAGGAGAGAAAATGCTGAGGTAGGATATTAATTTAGTTAAGTTAAGCTTAAGTCTAAGTTCGTATTACCTCAAAAAAATAAAACTCGCTGAAGCACTCTATACACCAACATACTCTACCCCACTCATAAATGTATAGCGATTGTACGGCCCAGAGTCTAATACGTTAAAAGTTTTAGGACTTCTATAGCTAAATTAAATACTACACAATCAGTTCATAGTGCAGGAAATAAGTGAAACTCAATGTGTGAAAATAGTACAAACATAAAAAAAGAAAGAATCCCTCCAAAACTTTTATTTTTTAGACGAAGTACATGATACTTGTGCTAACAGCAACAACCGTATAAATCCAAAGCCAGACAAAGAAAAGGCGATGAAAAATATCGTATCCCCGACACGAAAAGCCGCAGTGTTTTAACAGGCTAATAATTCTACCATGTCTAGCAACATTAAAAAGGAGCTTGTGAAAACATGGCAACAGCTGGATAAAGAAACGAAGACCCTCAAGTGCATGCAGCCATTAGCAGAAGCTCAGCATAAATTTTGGAAAAACAAAAAACTAAATTGAATAGCCTTTTGAAAACATTCCGGATGCAGAGACTTCTGCAACAAGCAATCTACAGCAAGCAGGCTCGTTCTTCCACGATGTAACGCCAAGACTGATTTTGTGACGGCAATGACGCCATCTTTGGATGAAAAATTGCCGGCACAATTGAGTGCAAAACTCCAACCACAGTTGAGTGGATGCTTGCAGCCATATTTTCACGGTAAAGCGGTGAACGGGCAACAAGTCACCACAAGCTGTACAACCGTAAGCTGCTAACCGCCATGCTGCGTCACAGCCATGAAGCAGCCAGATAGAGGTTATGTATGAATGGAGGTAAACCTAGCTTCGCGGTACCCACGCCATCACCAGGATCATATGGAACGACGAGTGCAGCAATTGGATAGACGCTACGCAAATTAGCTGATTTTAAAGAGTTTGAAGGTCAGCTGGAGGAATGGCCGATACGACGGCGTACAGTGTACAGTGTACAGCATTGGAAAACAACCAGAGGCTAGTGAAAGCCCTGAAGGGTGAAGCGAGGACTGCAGTTAAATCACTGTTCATTCATTCCAACAACGTTAAAGCAGTAATGGACCAGCTGCGTTTCCGAAATGGGTGTCCTGAGCAAATGATCCGAATCCATCTGGAATGCGTACGAGAGCTACAGTCAATTTAGGAGCAGAATATCAGCTGGATAAAGCCGTTTGCCACGAGGGTTACCAATCTTGCAGCGTTTTTACAGTCAACTGCCAGTGGCGGCAAGCACCTGTGAAATCCGACCTTTTTTTATAGGAGCTGCCCTTAAGTAAAAGGTTATACTGGGCCAGACATGTGGTCGTGATAAAACCTTGTCAAACTGTAGTGCACCTAAGCGAGTGTTTAAACGATGTCGCAAAGCGGGTATATACCATCATGGACGTGAGCAGAAAGGATCCAAAATGAAGTGGTTTACATGCGAACACGAATCTGGAACCTCCGACGTCAAGCTATCATCGGGAGGACAGAAAACAGACGGGATACAGGAATCATCCCAGAGGCTGCCTTATGTTTGAAGGGCACGTTCTTGTCAGGAGACGAATGGAATTCGTCCAGGAGCACCGGATCTGCTTCTCGTGCCTTGTCGGGCACATGCTGCGGTTCTTCAATGGGAGCCGCAAATGCAACGTCTAGGGATGCCAGAGGAGGCATCACTATCTACTGCATGATGAAGCCGAGGGTCCCAAACGGTCACTACAACTGGAAAGTGGTCTGAGGAGGGAGCCAAAGATGAAAGCTGCACGCCTACCAGCGAAGCCGTACGACAACGTGGCGCCGAGGATCCTCATTGGATTGGAACATGCGCACTTAGGAATACCTCTGCAGTCCAGTCGCCACAGAAGGACCATACGCAGCAGCTACGAAGCTAGGATGGGTAGTATACGGACCAGTGTAACATCAAGCAAGTCCACTGATTCATGGATCGTGCCTTCTAGCCGTTACCCAGGATGACGCCCTCGAGAAGATGGTCAACGATTATTTTAAAATCGAAAACTTCGGAGTGAAGCCAACGCCACCGGTCGTAGACAGCCACGACGAACGAGCTCTGGGTATCTTGAAGGGAACGACTAAGCGGATTGGCCAACGATACCAGACTGGGCTCCTATGGAAGGACAACGAGGTGAGACTGCCAGTCAGCTAAAACATGGCATTTCAGCTACTCGTCAAGCCTGGGAAGATCCTTCTAGACTTAATGCAGCAGTCAAGCAGTGGACACTGCTCATAGACTCTGTGAAGCGAAAACACAGTGTGGAAGCAGAGATTCATAAACAGTACTGCACTAACGGATTTTGCATGTCTTTGCAGAGATTTTCGAGCTACAACAGACTGGTAAGGACCACGGCTTGGGTCCTCAGATTTGTCCGAGTGTGATTACAGGCACACGCTGGCGGAGATGGTAGTGCGCCACTACCACGAGAAGTTGGGGCATTAAAATCTGGATGTGACCACGAGGTTACGAAGGCTGCAGGAGAAGGTGGTGACTGACTGCTATATCTGCAAGCTGCGAAGGGCACAACCTATGCAGCCAATTATGGGTCCCTCGCCAGAGGACCGACCCGAGGCCATTTATTATTTTATTTTATATATTATATATTATATATTATATATTATATATTATATATTATATATTATATATTATATATTATATATTATATATTATATATTATATATTATATATTATATATTATATATTATATATTATATATTATATATTATATATTATATATATATATATTATATATTATATATTATATATTATATATTATATATTATATATTATATATTATATATTATATATTATATATTATATATTATATATTATATATTATATATTATATATTATATATTATTGAACTTTAGACTTTCACTCTTAGAGAAAACTACACCACCTACTTGAGAAGATGTTCGTTTTTTTATTCCCCCCAGCTGCAAATAGCCCAATTCTATTGATGGATCGTCAAAGTTAAATAAGAATAAAATAAAATTAAGCAATAATTTCTAAATTACTTATTAAATAATTGATTAGTTTTAGTTTATGACGCAAGGCCAAAAGCAATTTAAGTTATTGCCAATCCTGTTATAAAAATTAAAAATTACATATAAATTTTCAATAAAACAGCTGATGCACTATTTGACCATTATGCGATTAACCACAAAAGTTCGTGCACTCTAAAGAGATTACACTTTTTCTTCATACTAGGCAAAATATGACTATAAAAATTCAAAACGGCTGGCTAAATTTTCACGTAAATCACAAAAAATTGTTATTACTCTCCAAAAAATAATGTCCCAAAAAGCAAAACCAAATTAGTTAGTTAAAAAAAAAAACTGACAATAAGACTAACAAAATTATTTAAAAACGAGAATGGAAAGCTAACTTCGGACGGAGCCGAAGCTTATATACCCTTGCAGTTAAATAGCGGCTTCTATTGACTTAAGATATAGTAAATATCGGATATAGTTGGCAGATCTTTACAAAAACATTCATAACAACCTTAGATTCGTATAAAATGGATTTTAAAAGAAGTCCGACGCTTCTACACCCAAAAACACGAAAGTTGTGGCATTTCCGATCGTTCAGTTATATAGAAGCTATAGGATATAGTCGGCCGATCCGTATGAAATTTTTTAGATCGGCTTAAATTCCCATAAAAGGGGATTTGTGCAAATTTCAAGTTTCTATCTTCAATAACATGGAAGTTATAGCATTTCCGATCAATCAGTTATATAGGAGCTATAAGATATTTTCAAAGTCTAGTACCGATCCGTATGATAATTTTTCAGATCGGCTTAAATTCCCCATAAAAAGGAATCTGTGCAAATTTCAAGTTTCTATCTTCAAAAACGTGGAAGTTACAGCATTTCCGATCAATCAGATATATGGCAGCTATAGGATATAGTCGGCCGATCCCGGCCGTTCCGACTTATATACTGCGTGCAAAGGAAAGAAGGGTGTGTGCAAAGTTTCAAGACGATAGCTCAAAAACTGAGAGACTAGTTTGCGTAGAAACAGACAGACGGACAGACGGACAGACGGACATGCTTATATCGACTCAGGAGGTGATCCTGATCCAGAATATATATACTTTATGGGGTCCTGGATGTCTCCTTCACTGCGTTGCACACTTCTGACCAAAATTATAATACCCTCTGCAAGGGTATAAAAAAAGTATATATAAAAACATAATAGAGTGGTATTGTTTTAAAGTCGACGTAGCATTATTTATGGTTAACAAAACGGTCACTCTGTTCGTATTGTCGGAACGGTCCTACTGGGCAGAAATGTGCATGTGGAAATTTATAAGAAAAAATATTGAAGTCTGAATTATTACGGCTCTGTAGTAACGATTGCGTTTATAACTTTTCGACAGTTAACTAAAAGTAAATCGTTGGATTTTTGTAAATATCTGGTTCGTTAAGGTATATGTATATTTAACTTGCGTCAGATGAACGGCATTGAATTGAAATGGCAACTTGGCATGCAATATTAGATGATGACATATCACAAACGTTGACACCGCCAAAATTCGCAATAAAAATGGATTTACGTTGTTCATACTTCTGCATATTCCTCAGTAAAACTTCCTGTACATTTAAGTATTGGCAGAATTATAACCTAAGGTGTATGTATATACATACATTTACTTTTATGCTATGCTTTCTTGCTGTGGCTTTTCCAACGTTTCATCGCTACAACGGCGACGTCGGCAACCGTGTCGGTTGCATTATTATTTTAAAAAAGTTAAATTAAAATTCTTTATCTTGTTCAAGTTACAAAATTTGTGAAATTTTGATGAATTCCTAACTTATATTTGTTTAAATTTAGTGCTTAAAGTACAATACTTTTATAAAATTATACCCAAATTTCGGTGCAAAGCATTTCTTAAATTCCTTTAAATTAAATAATAAATAAACATTAAATTTAAAAAATTTCAGGAAAATTTGAAGAATTGTATCACAAATCAAAAAAAGGTAAAATATAAGATATAAACACATATTCACAAAATACATGTAACTATATATCCATAGTAGAATCAAATGGTTGTGTGACAAGTCATATCAGTGGGTCCAAAATCGCCCAAGAAGTCGTCATCTAACGGCTAGACCACTTTTTTTTTGGAGTTTTGGAGATTTGTTACAAAGGTAATCTGGATAATACGTAATGCAACAAGCCTTACCAAATACACCATCAACACAAACAGATTTAGCCGTCATGCAGCCTCATTCAACACAAAATATGGTAAGTATTAAAAATTCTTTAAACGTTGGTATGATTTTAAAATATATCCCTTTTTAAAATTAACATAGTACAGTACAAATTAAATAAGACGAAATAGAATTGATGGATCAAATTAAAAAAATAAACCTCTTTCATAGCGAGAACCCAGACGCGAATAAATTCAATTTAATGACAAAAAAATATAATTCAAATGACATTGTTTTCGACTCTTAAGGGGTTATAGAAACTTGATACTTATTACGATACAATGAATATAAATAACATAAATATCATTCATGTTGGGGTTAATTTTTTTTTTTATACCTTGAACCACTAATATTGCTTTCTTCGATTTAAACATTTTTTTTCTGTTTTTCTTTAATAGGAATTGTTTCACTATAACCCCTATCATTTGTATTTAAATTTTTGTCAGAAGTGTGCCACGCCTAAAAGGAGACATTTCATATTCATTCACCTATTCAGTCGATATGTGTGTGTTTTTATGTGAGCTAGAGAACAAAACAGAACGGTCGGGATCGGCCAAATACATATACACTATTTCTACAAAATCTTAAAATTTTCTGATTATAATTGGCATTGTTTTTTTCCGTTTAATGTATTTAAAATTATGATTTACTTAGTCTAGGTATTATCTATTTGTATTCCTATTTGCCCGAGAAGTAATGTAGTTTTGAGAATGTCTAAAATGTAAATAACTGTTATACGTAAAAAGTACAACACTTAGGAGCACTTGATTTAAAAAAAAAGGATATTCAATGAATATCGTGAAATGGGTGTTTTCTAATATACCAAGAAAATTAATGCTAATTTGTATAAAAATATATAAACACATATAGAGTTGATAAATTTAAAAATTTTTCTTTGGTATTTTTCAGGAAAGATCAGAATTGTTTTTGAGATATTTTTTTATATTACATTTGAATTTGATTTTTTGATTTAACTTTTCATAAAAAGTTTTGTATGATTAATTATGAACTATTTATAAAAAAAAAAAATAGTGAAGGAAGAAAAAATGGGTGGCTGAAAAAGTGTAGCTCAATACTAATGTTAATTTTGGAGCTCCGTCAAGCTCGGAGGTTTAAGGGAAAATTTTTTTTGGTGCCTCAAAAAGTTAAGGATGACTACAAATTTTTTACGCAAAAAAAGGGTTCCGTGAAACTTCACAAAAGACTTATTTCCAGATTAAAACCGACCCCAGTGAGTGCTATAAATATTTATATCGAATTTTTCCGGCAGAAACATATTCAGTGATGGAAAAAAATAATAGTAACAAGAATATCACTTGCACCAAAAGATAAATATTTCATTATTTACGGAAACTATTTGGGTAATATTTTTGAAAATAGACATTTGATATGGTTACTATATATTAATATCCTTTTTTAGATGATTTGGATTTCCATATTATTGTTATCTACTGATTTTGTAAGGAAATGGTTGTTAAGGTTGAAAATTGAAACAAGACACAAATCTGCACATATTTTCTTTTTTATCTGTTAATTCGGCCACAAAATTATTAGATTTGATATTTTTGGGTAAAATCTGCTATAAACAATGGGTTTTCTGAAAGTACAGTTACTCTCAAAATATGTAATAGGAGTCAATAATCAGTAGCTGAATAATGCATGATAAAAATATTTTAAGTGTTTAATTTTTTAAATATATATATTTTTTATAATAACTAATAATATATATATAACTAATAATAATAAATAATGAAAAAATGTTACCGAAAATTAGGTTCTTAAAATAATAGTAGTGTTCGTAGCAATGTATTGATAACTTAGAAATTTGAGTGCCAACAATGAAAATTCTTTTTTTACATGTAGTACTAATACTTAATACCTAAAAAAAATTGGGATTTCATATTTTCTGGTGCTGCATACAGCCGCTAGAACTGCAGCACAGCACCATGGCGTGGAGTCCACCAATTTCTTGCATCCTTTGACTGGATTAAAATTCTCGCAGTCTTTCAAATCTCTAAAACATTTCTAGAATGATTTTCAGCAACAATTGGGTTAAAGTTTGGTAACTGGGCTTACCGTTTAGGAACGCTAACATCATGGTCGATTCGTATGCTTTGGATTGGCTTCTTGTTGGATGGCCCAAAGCAGTGGCTTTTTGTAGCTAGCATATACATAGTAGCTTAGTTCTTTCTAAAATTTGCACATACTTTGGCTCATTCATAATGTCTCTAATCCAATCAATAGGCCCCACCCCTGTAGGAAAAACGAAACATTTTTGAGTCTTCCGAACACCATTTTTCCATTTTTCAGGAACGTAATCAATGCGGCTAAGTGTTTCCTGCTGTGGAAAGGAATTTTCAATGGGCTGTGGGTTTTTAATTTATTCCTAATAATGAGAGTAAGCACTCATTTTTATTAGATTTGCAGGTTCATTCAGCGCATCTTTTATATTTTTATTGCTCCAAAACGGAGCCATTTTTACCATTTTTATAAATGACTTGCCTTTTGCTTTACCGAAATCTCGAGTACTTATGTACGCAGATGACGTTAACTTGTCCGATCTGGACAAGTTCCAAAATTGGTGTTCTGCTAATGACTTAAAACTCAATGGGTCAAAATGCAAACTTATGTCATTCTATCGCTTAAGCCCCATCCAGGCAACTTATTTTCTCTATGGGACCGCCCTAGAGAGATTAACTCAGGTTAACGACTTAGGTGTCCTATTAGACTTCAAGCTTAAATTTACCGACCATATATCGGCATTGGTTAATAAATCCAAGGGTGTGCTTGGTTTCATTAAAAGATGGTCAAACTAATTTGTTATATAACTATAACTCTTTACATACCTTTAGTTTGTCCGATTCTTAAATACGGTTCATGTGCCTGGAGTCCCCAATATGGGGTTCATCAAGACCGCATCGAATCTGTTCAGAAGAACTTTCTCTGTTTTTGCTTTTAGGGGTCTAAGCTGGGATGCAAGTATCCAACTCCCATCGTATCGTAGTAGATTCCTCTTAATAAACTTGCGATCGTTACTAAACCGTTAGACTATGCTGGGTGTAGTTTTCATTTGCTTTTAGGGGTCTAAGCTGGGATGCAAGTGTCCAACTCCCATCGTATCGTAGTAGATTCCTCTTAATAAACTTGCGATCGTTACTAAACCGTTAGACTATGCTGGGTGTAGTTTTCATCAATAACCTTATCAATGGTGAAATCGACATCACCTATTAGGTCTGTTAAAATTTAACGTTCCTTTTAGGGTCTCTCGAACTTTCTTTTCCTTATTTCTTAACTTTTGTAGGTCAACATATGCCCAGCTTGACACTTTCAGGGTACTATGTTCTGACTACAATAACCTCTAACAAATCATTTCACAGTACTCTTGCATGAAATTCTCTATTCTTTTCTACTTAAGAGAGCAACAATGTAACTCTTCCTCGTAACCTTTTTAAAATACTTATTCCTCGTCTCGGATCTCTCCCCGCGATCGGAGCCGTACGATAAACGGCAGCGCCCCTCGGTCGGTTGGGCGGGAGGTGGGCTGTACGTATGCAGTGGGAGACGCGAAAAAAAAAATTTTTTTTTTCGTAATTACATGTGGACAAAAACCTGTTTCCAGTTTTAATGGATACTTTATGAAAGTTTCCTATCCTTGGTAATCTTTACCCGGCAATATTTCTAAATTCTTTATAAATTTTGCTCCTTAGAATAACATTTTTATATGCTCCCACTCCTCAGGTGAACAGAGTTTCCACGGCCCATTTTATATTATATTTTATTAATTTTTTTTTTCAAAATGCATTTAAAAATGATCCCTAGTCACACCCTAATCAGCTTGTTGTTTATAAACGAGCAACTTTCAGCCCTCTTTCCGTTTAAAGTGAGCACTCCTACTATTTTGTGATGCTAAAAACTGCACTTCTCTGACAAAACCACCAAAGTATTCACAGGAGCAATAACCGGGTGTTTACCGGTCTGGTCAAAATAATAAGTACACCTGTGTATTTGATAAATCTTAAAGGATTCAAGGTAGAATTGGGTTAAGGTATGTTGGTTTTTATTATTTGCACTTGCATATTCACGTATATCCCAGAAAGAAATATTCTATAGATGGGCAAAAAAAACATTGTACTGAAGAAGAAAGAAAAATTGCTTTAAAGCTGCAAATAGAAGGAAAAAGTCTCCGGGAAATTGTTAAAAGCCATGGACGATCAGTATGTTTTGTCCAGAATTCTTTGAAATTCAAGATTCAAACCGAAACTCGAGGTCGGAAGAAAAAATCCTCTCAAACGACGGACACCCGAATCCAAAGTCTCGCAAAGAAGGATCCCTTCATGTCTTCCAAGGCTTTTGCCGCTCATATTGATAATGAAATATCGTCAATATCGGTTCGTTGTAGACTGAATAGGAGAGGTCTATAAGGACGCATAGCCAGGAAAGTTCATTTACTTCGAGGGAATAATTTAAAGATGAGGCAAGATCTTTTTGGTAACGAATCCAGAAGACATGTACGACGCCCCAAAGGCAAGGAATTCGAAGCCCGGTACACAAAAAAGACCGTTAATGTCGAGTTTTTTCTATTTTTATTTTATTTAAGTCAAGCATATTTCTTGCTCTTTTTTTTTTTCGCGGTTCCCACTGCATACGTACAGCCCACCTCCCGCCCAACCGACCGAGGAGCGCTGCCGTTTATCATACGGCTCGATCGCGGGGATAGATCCGAGACGAGGAATAAGTATTTTAAAAAAGTTACGAGGAAGAGTTACATTGTTGGTCTCTTAAGTAGAAAAGAATAGAGGATTTCATGCAAGAGTTCTGTGAAATGATTTGATAGAAGTTATTGTAGTCAGAACATAGTACCCTGAAAGGGTCATGCTGGGCATATGTTGACCTAGAAAAGTTAAGAAATAAGGATAAGAAAGTTCGAGAGACCCTAAAAGGAACGTTAAATTTTAACAGACTTAGATGGTTCTGGCTGTCGATTTCACCATTAATAAGGTTATTGATGAAAACTACACCCAGCATAGTCCTACGGTTTAGTAGGGATGGTAAGTTTATTAAAAGTAGTCTGCTATGATAAGACGGGAGTTGGATACTCCAGACGCATAAACCGTATTCAAGAATCGGACGAACTAAAGATATGTAAAGAGATCTTTTAATGAAACCAAGCACACCCTTGGCTTTATTAACCATTGCCAATATATGGTCGGTAAATATAAGCTTGAAGTCTAATAGGACACCTAGGTCGTTAACCTGAGTTAATCTTTCTAGGGCGGTCCCATAGAGAAAATAAGTTGCCTGGATGGGGCTTAAGCGATAGAATGACATAAGTTTGCATTTTGACCCATTGAGTTTTAAGTTATTAGCAGAACACCAATTTTGGAACTTGTTCAGATCGGACTGAAGTTTGTATTGGGCAGAGGAAGATTTATACTGAAGACACAGCTTAACGTCATCTGCGTACATAAGTACACGAGAGTTCGGTAAAGCAAAAGGCAAGTCATTTATAAAAATGGTAAAAAGTAAAGGGCCGAGATGACTTCCTTGAGGGACTCCAGATGTAGCTCGGACTAGGCAGGAGAATACATCATTAAAAAGGACGCGTTGGGTTCTTCCAGAAAGATAACTGGAAATCCACGTAAGAAGGTTAACAGGAAACCCCAAAAGATCGAGTTTTCTCAAAAGGAGTGAGTGGTTTACAGAGTCAAATGCTTTACTAAAATCAGTGTAGATGACATCTGTTTAAAGGCCATTTTGGAAGCCATCCATTACAAATGATGTCAGCTCCAACAAGTTGGTGGAGCGAAGCCTAATAAAACCATGCTGGAGAGATTATTGATCTACAGAGGTGTTGCAGATGAGAAGTAATAAGTTTTTCAAATAGCTTTGGAATTGCTGACAAATCAGATATGCCTCTATAATTGGTAGCATCAGATTTTTTCTCTTTTTTATGCAGGGGAATAAAGGATTCCTTCAACATATGGGGAAATATCGACGTTTCCAGAGATAAGGTGAAAAGCTTTGAAAGAGGTTTGCACAATGATTCTTTAGCACACAGCCACAAACTACGCTCGGAAAGAGATGGACCAAAAATAAGATTGGCTGAATGAATTTCATATATGTAGGGCTGATCAGAAATAGTACAAGGTGAATACGTTGTTTGAAAAAATTTTGCGAATAGATCTGCAAGAGATCTGTATTCGCAAAAGAATTTTCAGACGAGAGCAAGGAAGGAGAAGATACATGTTTCCGCTTTGTGTTTACGAAATTATAAAACAGCTTCGGGTCCTGCGTGAACTGAACCCGACAACGGCGAATATAATCTCTATAACATTTAGCGTTATGCACGGTGAAGTTCGACCGAACTACTAAGTACCTTGAAAAAGTTAGATTGCAGCCGGTTCTTTTATATTTGATTAAAAGTCTATTTTTGACATGTTTAAGATTATTTAGGCTCCTTGTAAACCAAGGGGGGTTGTCTTTAACGGACGCATACTTCCATGGCACACAAGAGTCAAAACAACTATTCAAACTCCTATAAAAATATTCTAAGGCGATATTTATATCGTTGCATGCCAAAAGATCAGACCAATCATAGGAAAGAATTAAGTTATTGAGCTTTTTAAAGTCAGCCTTACTAAAGCAGCGAACTCTATTACCTACGCTATGAGGTTTAACTAAGGCAATGGTTTCGATTGAAACCTCAAGCGTAGGATGATATGAATCTTCTGGGGTCACCAAAGGCAGGGCTCTGGAAAGGGTGATTCCATCTGGATCAGACACAAAACATAAGTCTAGAAGCCAACCTAAAGAATTTCTCTGACATGGTTAATTTGACCTAAAGACATGTCAAACATGCCCGCAGTAAAATCATGGTGTGAAGGAAGTGATAAAGCTGTAACGTTATCGATATTTGACCAAGTGAGTTCTGGTATATTAAACCCAGAACCAACATCTGGTCGCCATCGGACATACGATTGAAAACCGACTGGATAGCAGACAAATGCTGTCAGTAAGTAGGCGGTTCGGATGAAGGCGGTATATATGAAGAGGTAATAAACAGCGATTGATCGGACAAAGTGATCTTAACGCAAATAAATTCTAAATTACCAAACTCTTGCAACTTGACCTCTTCAGAATGGAAAGAGGAGTCTACTAAGATTAGTACTCCTCCGCCTCTTTGGAGAGGTCGGTGGCGTCTGAAAGTGGTGTACCTGTCTGGGAAAACTTCGGAGCTAAGGATTTCAATTAACGCTTTTAACCAGGTTTCAGTAAAGACAAAAACCTGAGATGCAAAGGAAAGGGTATCTGAGTATAGCCTAGGGAGCTCGCTACGCAGGCCCTAGTTTTATGATAGGTAAGGGCAATGCAATTTCGTATTTTTTTGTGGACCTTGACTCGCACAGGCTTGGTATTCTTTTTTATACCCTTGCAGAGGGTATTATAATTTTGATCAGAAGTGTGCAACGGAGTGAAGGAGACATCCGTCTGTCTGTCCGTCTGTCTGTTTCTACTCAAACTAGTCTCGCAGTTTTTGAGCTATCGTCTTGAAACTTTGCACACACCCTTCTTTCCTTTGCACGCAGTATATAACTCGGAACGGTCGGGATCGGCCGACTATATCCTATAGCTGCCATATATCTGATTGATCGGAAATGCTATAACTTCCATGTTATTGAAGATAGAAACTTGAAATTTGCACAGATTGACTATAAGGGGAATCTAAGCCGGAATTTAGGCCGATCTGGAAAATTTCATACGGATCGGCCGACTATATCCTATAGCTGCCATATGATTGATCGGAAATGCTATAACTTCCATGTTATTGAAGATAGAAACTTGAAATTTGCACAGATTGACTATTAGGGGAATTTAGGCCGATCTGAAATTTTATACGGTCGGCCGACTATACCCTGCCATATAACTGATTGATCGGAAATGCTGAAACTTCAATGTTATTAAAAATAGAAACTTGAAATTTGCACAGATTTTTTTGTGGGAATCTAAGCCGACCTAGAAAATTTCATACGGATCGGCCGACTATATCATATAGTTGCTATATAACTGAACGATCGGAAATGTCACAACTTTCGTGTTTTTGGGCGTAGAAGCGTCGGACTTCTTTAAAAATTCATTTTATACGAATCTAAGCTTGTTTTGAATGTTTTTGTAAAGATCGGCTAACTATATCCGATATTAACTATATCTTTAATCAATAGAAGCCTTTTCGTAGAGCTATACGGGTTTCGTACGATTTTACAATTTTGTTTTATATTATTAATATTTTATTTATTTTTAACATTTGATGTTTCCTGCACTCTTTGTAGTGCGGCCAGCTTCTGTGCCCTCTGTGGCACTGTCGGTTCCTTGGCCAGCTTGATGTGCGTGGCGTTGCCGGTGCTGGGTTGGCACAGGCTATTGCTCCTTCTGGTTGCACGTCGCAACGCAATGTGGTGAGAATAGTAGTCCCTCGCAGTCAGCAGGACATCTCTTCTTTAGTTTCGGCAGTACTGCTGGTATGTGGATAGGTTTTAGTTTTAACAAGTTCTTTATTTGATTATTATTATCTGGCAAGTTAGAGTGATAGGCTTCTTTTTTAACCCGTAGGGTCTCTATAAGATGGTCAAGCTCAGTTTGCTTCTTCTGGGCTGTAGACCATGCAGGCGGTGGCGATTGATTGTATATAAGCCCCTTTGCTTGGCTGTTCTTTAATTTATTTTGTGGTTTATACCACCGCGTTTCTTGCCCATTGCTCAACTCTACTCCTGTCCTTGGTCTTGCAAGACCGCTGTCACGGTTTATTTAATAATATCCTTTGTAGTGTAAAATCCAATGGTTTAGTTTGGTGATCTTTATTTAGGAGCAACATGTACGTGTCGCTCCAATTGTTGGACAATATCTCCTGAGTCTAAAATCATTAAAGCTATGCTTAGACTAAGCCGAGTAGCTGCGCTGCCGGTAAAGCCTGCAGCGGAGCGGCTGCATTATGTGTATTGTTATATATTGGCGGAAGGGATGTGTTATGCGCGCTCTTTGTTATGTATGTAAAAATGCGACGGCCAGCGAGAAAACGCGTGGATCTTAAGTTCATAGCGCATATATGTGATCATGTTACACATGCACTTGAATTGGAATGTGCAACAAAGTGTCACAGTGTATTCGTATATATAAATTATGTATTATTTGGTGCTGTATATAAGTACAGTAGGGACTCGATAAGTGAGCATAGTACCTCCTAGTACCTCCTTTTGAAAAATAACGTAACTATGTGAAGTTATTTTATGTTATATATTTGAGTATTATAAAATGTAAAAATATAAGATGTTAATTAAAATTATAATAATTGTTTTTTTTTGTTATTTGTATTTTTATGTAAATTATTATATACACTACTGGCCAAATAATAAGTACATAGATATAGTGTTTTTTTGTTTCAATATAACTCGATTAATATTGAATGAACCTGTGCCAATTTTTTTACATTGAAGGGTTACAGCGTAACACAATTTTTAAAACTAAAATGAAATGAAGGGATCTTGCGAGTATTTAATACTGAGCTTAAATTTCTGCTGGATGAGCGATTTCGGTCTGGCCAAAATAATAAGTACACCTGTTTATTTGATAAATTTTAAAGGATTTAAGGTAGGATTGGGTCAAGGTATGTTATTTTTATTATTTCCTTGCATATTCACGTATATCCCAGAAAGAAATATTCTATAGAAGGGCAAAAAAAAACATTGTAAGGAAGAAAGAAAAATTGCTAAATTTGCAAAACGGAGGAAAAGTCTTCGGAAAATTGCTAAAAACCTTGGAAGATCAGTATGTTTTGTCCAGAATTCTTTGAAATTCAAGATTCAAACCGAAACTCGAGGTCGGAAGAAGAAATCCTCTCAAACGACAGACACCCGAATCCTACGTCTCGCAAAGATAGATCCCTTCATGTCTTCCAAGGCTATTGCCGCTCATATTGATAATTTAATATCGTCAATATCGATTCGTCGTAGACTGAATAGGAGAGGCTTACAAGGACGCATAGCCAGGAAAGTTCATTTACTTCGAGGGAATAATTTAAAGATGAGGCAACAGTTTGCCCAAAATCATTTGGAGTGGTCTGGCCCAAAGAGTTCCAAAAAGTGGAATAATGTCTTATGGAGCGACGAAACGAAAATAAATTCGTTTGGTAACGACTACAGAAGACATGTACCACGCCCCAAAGGCAAGGAATTCGGAGCCCGGTACACAAAACAGACCTTTAAACACGGAGGCAGAAATATAATAGTTTTTGGCTGTTTTTCCGATTCATCGGATTACCGATACTATGACCCGATTTGGGTATAAAAATATATTATATAACAACTTTAAAACTTCTTTTGCCTTTCAAAGCGAACGGACATGTTTTTTTGTGCGCTCTGTGTTTATATTATTATTTTGCCTACCTTGTGATCAAACCGGCGTTTTATATAAATACATTTAAAATTTTTAACAATTTTAAAACACTAGTGATATATTTGGTGGTAAATTAATATTTATTAATTTTAATTCAAGCATAGCTCTGCTTTGCTCCACAATTTGTTGTTGCTCTTTTCGCTATTTCCTTTTAGAGCGGCTTATCTTTATCTCTAAGCCCAACCCCTAATTCTTATGCCAACATACAAACTGTTATTCTGTTTCTAATTTTTTTCAATTTGGTACAGTGGTATTATAAAAATATTAAATACAAAATTAAATAAAAAAAAACATAACAAAATGGAATTTAAAGTAGTCTGCGCTATTAAGTCTTGCTTGCGCTAAGACTACAACTTCATCCCAGCCAAGCCTCCCCTGTTGTCTGTGTGACAACATGGTACATGCCAAATGTGCCGGTTTCGCGGCCTCAGTGTCGGACAGAGTGTCCCGGAGCTCTAGCTTGCACTAGCTATTGTTGCAGTGACTGTCGTGCCGTGCAGAGCGAGATGAGAGCGTTCATGCGGCACACAAGGAACGGGTTTAACGAATTGAAAGCTGGTTTTCGCAAAATCAGCGATCAATTCAATGCGCTTGATTCTCAATTTAGTAACCTACAGCTACTAATTGAGTCTCCGAAGCGCAAAAAATCCACCCTAGTGGAGCCGTGTGCACCAGCTAATCCTCTGCCCCCACTGCCGACTATCGCTCAACCCCTGATCACCCTGACAACTCCAAGAGTCAGGACTGATAAAAATTCGGATACCGAAAGCGTCCGTGATCGTGTGCAACTTTCTGATTTGTCCCCTATGGCATCACTACCAGTGACGCCACAGCCCCAATTGATGCATACCCCTGTAAAAGCCACTGGGAACATTGGGTCCGGACCCCCGGCACCGACTGGTATCGCAGTTCTACAAGCTGCGAGACCCAAGCCCCTAAAGGTTGTTCCTCCAACGAAACAAATATTTGTTTCACGGCTTGCCCCTGATACTTCAGAGATCGATATCTCGGCTTATATCAAAGCCAAAACAAAAGCCGAAATTAAGGTGGGGGACATCTCCAAATTTAAATTTGCACTCTCGAGGCGCAAATCATCCTTTAAGATATGTGTGCCTTTGTCGATGTTTGAGACGGTGTGTTCGCCTGACTTCTGGCCAGACTACATATTCGTTCAAGAACATCAGCCGAGAAACGTAAAAAAAAAATACCAGGCCTGTGGGGGAGCCAAGCTCCCCAAAGCCACACCAACTGACCAGCCCACTTCTATTTTAAAAAAACTAACAAACTCCATTACTCTTACGTATCAGAATACTAGGGGCCTTCGTAGAAAGCTCCCTAGACTATACTCTGCTAGCTTTTCCTTTGCATCTCAGGTTATTGTCTTTAGTGAAACCTGGTTAAAGCCTCTCCTTAGCTCCGAAGTTTTCCCAGTCAGGTACACCACTTTCAGACGCGACCGACCTCTCCAAAGAGGCGGAGGAGTACTAATCTCAGTAGACTCCTCTTTCCATTCTGAAGAGGTCAAGTTGCAAGAGTTTGGTAATTTAGAATTTCTTTGCGTTAACATCACTTTGTCCGATCAATCGCTGTTTATTACCTGTTCTTATATACCGCCTTCATCGTAACCGCCTACTTACTGACAGCATTTGTCTGCTATCCAGTCGGTTTTCAATCTTATATCCTATAGCGACCAGCTGGTGGTTCTGGGTTTAATATACCAGAACTCACTTGGTCAAATATCGATAACGTTACAGCTTTATCACTTCCTTCACACCATGATTTTACTGCGGGCATGTTTGACATGTCTTTAGGTCAAATTAACCATGTCAGAGAAATTCTTTAGGTTGGCTTCCAGACTTATGTTTTGTCTCTGATCCAGAAGGAATCAACCTTTCCAGAGCCCTGCCTTTGGTGACCCCAGAAGATTCATATCATCCTACGCTTGAGGTTTCAATCGAAACCATTGCCTTCGCTGCTTTAGTAAGGCTGACTTTAAAAAGCTCAATAACTTAATTCTTTCCTATGATTGGTCTGATCTTTTGGCATGCAACGATATAAATATCGCCTTAGAATATTTGTATAGGAGTTTGAATAGTTTTTTTGACTCTTGTGTGCCATGGAAGTATGCGTCCGTTAAAGACAACCCCCCTTGGTTTACAAGGAGCCTAAATAATCTTAAACATGTCAAAAATAGACTTTTAATCAAATATAAAAGAACCGGCTGCAATCTAACTTTTTCAAGGTACTTAGTAGTTCGGTCGAACTTCACCGTGCATAACGCTAAATGTTATAGAGATTATATTCGCCGTTGTCGGGTTCAGTTCACGCAGGACCCGAAGCTGTTTTATAATTTCGTAAACACAAAGCGGAAACATGTATCTTCTCCTTTCTTGCTCTCGTCTGAAAAGGTATTCTTTTGCGAATACAGATAAGGCTATTGCAGATCTATTCGCAAAAATTTTACAAATAACGTATTCACCTTGTACTATTTCTGATCAGCCCTACACATATGAAACTCATTCAGCCAATCTTATTTTTGGTCCATCTCTCTCCGAGCGTAGTTTGTTATTGGATCTTTTAAAGGTTACACCGGTACTTTCACCATGTCCCGATGGAGTACCAGGCTGGTTGCTAAAGAATTGCGCCGAGTCATTGTGCAAACCTCTTTCAAAGCTTTTCACCTTATCTCTGGAAACGTCGATATTTCCCCTTATGTGGAAAAAATCCTTTATAACTCCCCTGCATAAAAAAGGAAAAAAATCTGAAGCTACCAATTATAGAGGCATCTCTAATTGTCAGCAATACCAAAGCTATTTAAAAAAATTTTTACTCCTCATCTGCAACACCTCTGTAGCTCAATCATTTCTCCATGCCAGAATTTTTTTATTAGGCGTCGCTCCACTACCACCAACTTGTTGGAGCTTACATCATTTGTCTTTGATGGCTTCCAAAATGGGCTTCGAACAGATGTCATCTACACTGACTTAGTAAAGTATTTGACTCTGGAAACCACTCACTCCTTTTGAGAAAACTCGATCTTTTGGGATTTCTTAGGTGGATTTCCAGTTATCTTTCTGGAAGAACCCAACGCGTCCTTTTTAATGATGTATTCTAATGGCTAGTCCGAGCTACATCTGGAGTCGCTCAAGGAAGTCATCTCGGGCCTTTGCTTTTTACCATTTTCATAAATACCGTGCAGATGACGTTAAGCTGTGTCTTCAATATTAATCTTCTTCTGCCCAATACAAACTTCAGTCCGATCTGGACAAGTTCCAAAAATGGTGTTCTGCTAATGCAAACTTGTGTTATTCTATCGCTTAAGCCCCATCCAGGCAACTTATTTTCTCTATGGGACCGCCCTAGAAAGATTAACTCAAGTTAACGACCTAGGTGTCCTATTAGACTTCAAGCTTAAATTTACCGACCATATATCGGCATTGGTTAATAAATCCAAGGGTGTGCTTGGTTTCATTAAAAGATGGTCAAACGAATTTATTATATAACTAAAACTCTTTACATATCTTTAGTTCGTCCGATTCGTGAATACGGTTCATGTGTCTGGAGTCCCCAATATGGGGTTCATCAAGACCGCATCGAATCTGTTCAGAAGAACTTTCTCCGTTTTTGCTTTTAGGGGTCTAAGCTGTGATGCAAGTATCAAACTCCCGTCTTATCATAGCAAAACTAAACCGTAGGACTATGTTGGGTGTAGTTTTCATTAATAACCTTATTAATGGTGAAATCGACATCACCTATTAGGTCTGTTAAAATTTAACGTTTCTTTTAGGGTCTCTCGAACTTTCTTATCCTTATTTCTTAACTTTTGTAGGTCAACATATGCCCAGCTTGACACTTTCAGGTTACTATGTTCTGACTACAATAACCTCTAACAAATCATTTCACAGAACTCTTGCATGAAATCCTCTATTCTTTTCTACTTAAGAGACCAACAATGTAACTCTTCCTCGTAACTTTTTTAAAATACTTATTCCTCGTCTCGGATCTATCCCCGCGATCGAGCCGTATGATAAACGGCAGCGCTCCTCGGTCGGTTGGGCGGGTGGTAGGCTGTACGTATGCAGTGGAAGGATTAAATTATATTAAATATAGGATAGGATTAGATTAAAAAAAAATTGGGATACTGCTGTTTATTTCTCAGTTATAGGCTTTGAAGAATTGCTATACTTATTTTTTGGATCAACCCTTTTTTAAGTTTTTTTTTTGCTTAAGTGACAATAAATTCTCTACATTAACTGAAATATTCTACTATTTTTATAATAAACTTTATGTCACAAAACTAAAGAAAACCAAAATTGGTTCGTTACGCTAATACGTAGAAGAAATCTTATGGGCGTGTACTTATTATATTGGCCAGTAGTGTATATGTACCTTATGATATTTTAACCCTGTCGTACAATATAGAATAGTATGATTTTAAAGGATACAGGGACTTTCCCATAAAGATGATACTACAATGATACTGTCTTTGACATATGGACATTTGGCACGTTGAAGTGTTAGTAATTTTTTTTAATTTGACCAAAATAATATATATAATAGTAATAAAAAAAAACCCGATTCGGATGGAAAGGATACCAGAAGAGCCTGGTAGCATGGTATTTACCACAGAATGCTCCGGCACTGTCTTTCCCCCTCGGCGGTTTGTCCAATAGCCGAAATAGGGCAATCAATTTTGATAATGGACGACGTCAATATATATCGAAAAAAAAGTAAGGAGCATAAGTTAAAGACAAAAGTCTAAAATATAAGTTTTAGCTTTCTAACATGCCAAAAGTAAAAGTTGTTAATTAGAATATGGATCATGGGCCAAAATAAATAAGGTGATTGAGCCGTCAAATCTGTCTTCTTAACTTAAAACCAACACATCACGTTTATAGGATGGACAACACATAAAAATCTATATTTTTGAACCCCAGAATTAAAATCATTGTGGTACTTTAGTAGTCACCTATTTTTTAATAATTTGGTGGGTGTCAATACCTGCCGTAATAATTGAATTACCACTAAATATTAATTAATTACATTTTTAGAAGAGTAAAATAGAAATTGTAATTTTTATATTCTTTTAAGTGTTTTGTTTCCAAGGGCCAAAGTTTAAGGTTTTTTTCTTGATAAACATTTTTAAAAAAAGCTTTTGTTTCTTATGAAATATACTCATATCTTTGTCTACAAAATTCAATTTGAAAAAATGTAATCTGCGGATTTACCAAAAAACGAGAATGGAAAGCTAACTACGGACAGAGCCGAAGGTTATATATCCTTGCAGTTAAGTAGCTGGTTCTATAGTAAATATCGGATACATTTAGCCGATCCTTACATTCATAACGTGCTTAGATTCATATACAATGGATTTTAAAATATGTCCGACGCTTCTACACCTAAAAACACGAAAGTTGTGGCATTTCCGGTCGTTCAGTTATATGGCAGCTATAGGATATAGTCGGCCAATCCGAATGAAATATTCAGGATCGCCTTGGATTCCCATAAAAAAGAATCTGTGCAAATTTGAAGATTCTATTTAACAACAAGGTAATTATAGTATTTCCGATTGTTAAGTTGTATGACAACTATAGGATATAGTCGGCCGATCCCTGCCGTTCCGACTTCTGTACTGCGTGCAAAGGAAAAAAGGGTGTGTGCAAAGTTTGAAGATTTTAAGTGTTTTTCAAAAACAAACTAAGGGTAATAGTATATATTTATTAAAGAAAAATTATAGCACCACTGCAACATACTTTTTCAGGTTAAAATAAATCGTCGAATTTTTTGAACAAAGTTTAATATTCCTCCTAAAAGATAACAGTATTACTGTTGCTTGTCTAAATAAAAGTTTTTTTTTTACATTTTTTAAAATACTCCAAAAATTACCGAAAAAAAAACTTCCACGTTCTTAAATTTGACAACTTTACATTTTAAAAGGTATCAGTTAAGAAGATTTGAGTTTGATCTGTAGCTTCGGTAAAATAACTTTTGAATCAGTATTTAATTTTTGACTAAAAAAATTCAATCAAAAAAAATATTGGAAGACAACTCGTGAAGTATATTTGTTTTTATATTCAAAAAAATATTGTTTCTTATAAATATTTTTATTATAATATATGAAAAATACTAAGATCAGAACAATCTCTAACCAATCCCTCAAGCCAAAATACGTATCTGTCAGAGCAAGAAAAAAAAAACAAAATTAAAAAATAACAGCTATTATCTTAGGTAACATAATATACATAATAACGTTATAATTGATGAAACATTTCTGAAACGTTTTATATGAAATATTACATTTTATCAAAAAAGATTTGGATCATATGTCAGACATATTAATCAACGAATATCCATCCATAAACTACAAGGACCTTTTAAGGTGCAGATTGTAGTATGATGCTGTTCCTATAAGAGGGTAGCCCCAATATTTTGCAGAAAACCGTCTGCAATCAACAAGTAGCCGGCTTTACGATTGTGGAGACTAGGAGAACTAGGAGGATAGCTTACTATCCTTTTCTAAATATAAATTCCACTCATTTGGGTATTCCGATAGAAAAATGTGCCAAAGGGTACCATAGAAGCGGTAAGAGAAAACATATACGCTTTTTAATGTCTTGTGCAGGCTCCTGACACTAATTTAAAAGGAAATCGGCGATCCTACTTTATATTAGGATTTAGTTGCTAGACTCTTCTAGGATGTTAGTAGGCTTTTATTGTTAATATGGATGCGCAACTTAATATTTTTGCAAATTCGAGGACTATTTGTTTTTATTAATTGTTATTATTTTTAAAACTGTGACTAAAATTTTAATTGGCTTTTATATTCAAGTTTTTTTTTTTTTTTTTTTTTTAATTATTATTATTATATTTTAAATGTGGAAATTTTATTCTTAAGATTAGCGCACTATTACCCTATTGACAGTTTCATCTAATCAGTATTTAAATTTAACTAAAATACTTAGTCTAAGCGTTACATAGGGAAAGAAGTGATTTTGTTTTATGAAGGGAAATTTAAACAGGATGGTAGGTCTTGAGGGTGGTGTCTTTTTAGTCTTCTCTTGACTCGATTATTTGGGTCAGCACTGTTAATAGCAGCAGTGCCAAGTTTTTTGGCTACGCTGTTGGGGTGCTCATTGAGTCTTACCATGTATTTTTGTGCAAGATTTCGCAGCTTGTCTCCAAGTTTGGGAACATTGAGATCACGTTCGATGTCTCTGGTTCTTATAAACCAGGGAGCCCCAGAGATTCTTCGAAGCGTTTTAGCTTGCAAAATACGGATTTTGTTAAGGTTGGTTTTTGCAGCAATGCCATAAACCTGGAGCCCGTAGAAAAGACTAGGCGCTAATATGGACTTATATATTTGAACCTTACTACCAAGAGCGAGCTTGTTGCGTGGTGCAAGAAGCCAAGCCATTCGAGTCACCTTGTTCTTGAAGGAGTGTTGGACACAGTTTGTGTATGAAGCCTTTTGTTTATAAAAACGTAGTGCTTAGATTAGACACCTTGTTAAAGTCTGGAGAGATTAAAATTAACTTATTCGTATTAGGTTCATATTAAAACCTTCCAAAAGCTCGCAGATACTTTTCCTGACATGTACAGCGGGAATAGATTGGTTTATAACGGATCGGTACAGCTCTAACGTTCTCTGCCGAGGCACTCACATTATAAAACAATCATGTGGATTCGGCAATGCTTTTCGGCAAAAAAGCAGTTTCCATTCCTCTTCAAGTATTTTCTAACTTACTTTGGAAAAATACAACACAAGTTAGTTTTTAAATGATTTTTCTCATAAACTGCGTACGTACAGCCCACCTCCCGCCCAACCGACCGAGGGAAGCTGCCGTTTATCGTATAACTCGTATCGCGGGGATAGATACGAGACACGGAATAATGGGTAAGAAACGTAGAAGAATTTCTGCAGACCCTAAATGGAACGTTAAATTTTAAAAGATCTTACATATATGTGCTGGGTGTTCGTTTCGCCATTCATAGGGTTAGAGATGAAAACTACACCCAACATTTAGTAACAATTTTAAGTTACTTTAATCCCAGCTTAGAGCAAAAAAGATAAAATTTTTCTGTATTGATTCAATGCAGTTTTTTTTGTTTCCCTCTCGTTGTGGGCTGCTCTGGTATAAAGTAACCAGAAAAGTATTCTACATTTTAGGTGATTTTGAGGATTTTTTTTACCTCGTAACAAATATCCAGAATGCTATCTAAACTTTAACACCAATTTTCAGTACTTTAAAAAATGTTTGCACCAGAAGCATGCCTTGATCGTCCTTATACTGTTTTATTTTATGTTAACCCTAAAGACTGGCTTGTTATAAATTTCAAGAGTGTATTCAAATTTTGGTCAGAAGTGTCCTACGCAACATCTCCGACCCTATATATGATTATATATTGTATATTCATATGTATGTATATACTGTTGATGAAAATCATCACTCGAGTATACATATATGTATATGCATATGTATTGCAAAAAAAATAATAGCATCATCAAAATATATTTTTTTCAAGTTGATCCAAGTTGATCTACTTCCAAGTGTTTCTTAAATTACATTAAATTTGGCAACTTTACGTTCATAAAAGGTACCAGATCAGAAATTTTGAGTTTGATTTTATTGTTTCAATAAAATAACTTAACAATCAAAATTAAAATTGGACGAGAAAATCTCGAATCTACAAAAAAAATAGGTATCACTAATTGGAAGGATATTGAAAAGGATCTCTTGAAGTGAACTTTGCCGTTTGCCCTGATATTCAAAAAACATTTTATTTGGAAGCCATGATAAACAATAAGTATTATAAAAACGTAGATTAAAAATTGAGATTTACCTGAGAACAAGGCGTTAATTTTATATGAGCAATATCATATGTCAGATATTACAAAAACAAGGAATACATCCATCCTTACACAAGAAGGACCTGTAAACATGCAGATTGTAGTGAGGTTCTATTCTTACAGGGGGGGGCAGGCCCAATATTTTGCAAAAAAACTGTCTTTAATTTATTTTTAATTTTTTTTTTCGCCCGACTCTCGCTGCATACGTACAGTCCACCTCCGCTCAACCGACCGAGGGGCGCTGTTTATTCTACGACTCGAATCGCGGGGATAGCTCCGAGACGAGGAATAAGTATTATTAGAATTTGATTTAAATTTGATTTCATTTGTATTCACAGTTTGTAGGCCCTAAACAAACTGATTACATTAATAATTGATTACAAAAATAGTTCAAAAGTTTCCTTAAAGTTAAAAATATACACTACTGGCCAAAATAATAAGTACGCGCCCATCGGATTTCTTTCACGCCACGTAAATCTTTTCGTATTGGCATAACGAACCAATTCTGGTTTCTTTTAGTTTTGTGACATAAAGTTTATTATAAAAATATTGAGAATTTATTGTCAATTAAGCAAAAAAAACATAAAAAAAGGTTGCTGAAAAAAATAAGTATAACTTAACTTAAAAATATATAACTTAAAAATAAACAAAAGTATCCCATTTTTTATACCCTTGCAGAGGGTATTATAATTTTGGTCAGAAGTGTGCAACGCAGTAAAGAAGACATCTAGGACCCCATAAAGTAAACATATTCTGGATCAGGATCACCTCCTGAGTCGATATAAGAATCTCCGTCGGTCCGTCTGTCCGTCTGTCTGTTTCTACGCAACCTAGTCTCTTAATTTTTGAGCTATCGTCTCCAAGCTTTGCACACATCCTTCTTTCCTTTGCACGCAGTATATAAGTCAGAACGGCCGGGATCGACCAACTATATCCTATAGCTGCCATATAACTGAACGATCGAAAATGCTATAACTTCCATGTTATTGAAAATAGAATTTTTAAATTGGCACAGATTCTCTTTTGTGGGAATCTAAGCCGGCCTGGAAAATTTCATACGGATCAGCCGACCATATCATATAGCTGACTATATCATATCGGCTTACTATATCCTTTATTTACTATATCTTTAAGCAATAGAACCCGCTACTTAACTTAGGCTCCGCCCGAAGTTAGCTCTCCACTCTCGTTTTTTTCTTAAATTTATGGCAATATTCTCAGCTTTAAAATGTTTTTTAAGGGAAAAAGTAAATTGTTCTGTTTTGTTCTTGATGAATCCCACATTTGGATGAACATTTTACCACATTATAGTGAAGCCAATGCTATTCTTGGCTATGTATGCCCATACAGTTGCTCTCAAAATAAAAGGCGTGAATTAGAGGCTCAATAATGCATAAAAAAATATGTTAAAGGATTAATTTTTTAAATTATTCACTTACTTTTTACTTAACTTAACAACATGCAGCCTAAATAAATGAAATAGTAACATTTTAACAATAATAAAGTTCTGAAAATATTGGCAGTTCTACGGTTTTTTTCAAAAATTAAAAATTATAGTGTTTACAATGAAATTTCTTTTTATTTTTATACTTTTATTTATACTTTTCTATTTATGCTTATACTAATAATAAATGAAAGAAAAAATAATAAATTTATATTTTGTTGCTGCCCTTGGCCGCTAGAACTACGGCACATGCCAGTCGTGGAGTTCACCAATTTTTGGCACTTTTCGACAGAAATATTCTCATTTGCGCTTAAGTCTGGTCACTGGGCTGGCCATTCAAGAACTCTTGCCCAACGCAGCAGCTTTGGGTATAGTTTTATCTTAGTATAGTTTCAACACAGTATAGTTTCATGTAAAATTTGGACATACTTGGGCCCATTAATAATATCTCTAATCCAATAAATTGGTACCACTCTATTGTAGGATGGTCAATTCATAATGCTTGCTCCACCGTGTTAGACCGTTTTCAAACAATGTTTGGGGCGGATCTCCGTGTTAGGGGGCCTTCCAACATATTGACAAGACCCTTTCCCACCATAAAGAGCAATTTTGTACTCATCCGACTGCAAATGTTTCTCCATTTCTCAGGTGACCAATCAATATGAAGCTTTGCAAATTGAATTCGTTCGGCAAGGTGGGCGTTTGTTTACTTTATAGAGCTTCGTATCATTGAAGCTCCGCACCCGACAATGTCCAGAACTTTCTTATAAATTTTGTCAAAATATTTTGTTTATTTGCTCATTTACCGATCATTCTTTTTATACCCTTGCAGAGGGTATTATAATTTTGGTCAGAAGTGTGCAACGCAGTGAAGGAGACATCCAGGACCCCATAAAGTATATATATTCTGGATCAGGATCACCTCCTGAGTTGATATAAGCATGTCCGTCTGTCCGTCGGTCCGTCTGTCCGTCTGTCTGTCTGTTTCTACGCAAACTAGTCTCTCAGTTTTTGAGCTATCGTCTTGAAACTTTGCACACACCCTTCTATCCTTTGCACGCAGTATATAAGTCGGAACAGCCGGGATCGGACGACTATATCCTATAGCTGCCATATATCTGATTGATCGGAAATGCTATAACTTCCATGTTATTGAAGATAGAAACTTGAAATTTGCACAGATTGACTATTAGGGGAATTTAGGCCGATCTGAAAAATTTCATACGGATCGGGCGACTATATCCTATAGCTGCCATATGATTGATCGGAAGTGCTATAACTTACATGTTATTGAAGACAGAAACTTGAAATTTGCACAAATTCCGTTTTATAGGAATCTATGCCGATCTGAAATTTAAAAATTCTATTTTCAATAACATGGAAGTTATAGCATTTTCGATCGTTCAGTTATATGGCAGCTATAGGATATAGTCGGTCGATCCCGGCCGTTCTGACTTATTTACTGCGTGCAAAGGAAAGAAGGATGTGTGCCAAGCTTGGAGACGATAGCTCAAACATTGAGAGACTAGTTTGCGTAGAAACAGACAGACGGACAGACAGACTGACAGACGGACATGCTTATATCGACTCATGAGGTGATCCTGATCCAGAATATATATACTTTATGGGGTCCAGGATGTCTCCTTCACTGCGGTGCACACTTCTGAGCAATATTATAATACCCTCTGCAAGGGTATAAAAAGGATGTAAAGTTAACTTCGGTCGGAGGCGAAGTTGGTATACCCTTGCAGTTACATATCTTAAAGATATATTGCTTAAAGATATACCGTTAATCAGATACAGTAAAATAGCTTACAAAAACATTCATAACAAGGTTAGATTCATACAAAATGGATTTTAAAAGTAATCCGACAATTTTGCACCCAAAAACTCAAAAAAAAAAAGTTGTGACATTTCCGATCGTTCAGTTATATGGCAGCTTTAAGATATAGTCGGCCGATCCGAATGAAATTTTTAGGATAGGCTCAGATTCCCATACAAGAGGCTCTGAGCAAATTTAAATCTTCTATCTAGAAGAAGTAGAAGAAGATTTCTATTGCAGACAAAGCTCAACGTCATCTGCGAATGAATGAAAATAGATGAAAATTGTGAAAAAGGCCCGAGATGGCTTCCTTTAGGGCCTTCAGATTGTAGCTCAGACTAGGCAAGAGTTTACATCTTTGAAAAGGAGATGATGCGTTGTTCCAGATATGTAGCTGGAAGTCCACTTAAGAAGGTTTACGGATAATCCAAAATATCAAGTGAATTTATTAACATATTAACATATGAAGAAGTATAGAAGTGTCCAGAAATAAATTGAAAAGCTTTAAAATAGATTTACAAAGATTTATTAATTCGTGGGACCCGTTGAAAGTACCGATTTAACCTTGAAAAGCTCCAACTAAGCTCACAGATAGATTTACCAAAAATATTATTGGCTAATTCATGGCTGTCGAGACCCAAAGCGAGCCCCGGCAGGTGAGGTGTTCACGGACCACTCCTCATATAATATTTATTTAGTGAAAATGTACGGATTCAATCGTGGAAATTAAATGGTCATTTTTATTAGACTAAATATTCATTTGGTGTCGTTCAACTTCCATCAAATGGTCACTTCAAAGTTATTCCTGAACCACCCTCAATATTTGATTACTTAAGAGAGATTTTTAATTTAGCACACGACGGAACGACTGCCGTATGCGCCTACAGGTCTCAAGACGTTATCGCAACCCGTCGTAACAACGGAATTTGTTTATACTCTCACCCGAGCTCTGCGTGCACGGTTATGAAAACATTTTTTGGCTCAACCGAGCCCATGATGACATGGTTTCATATAATTTCCACTGAAGTTGTTGCCCTGGAATGCTCCGGGTCGCGGGGAAATTGGCTGACACCCCCTCTCGACGGCCCTGGGCTGATTGAAATTGTATACCCTTGCAGAGAGTATTTTATCCAGAAGTGAAGCAGACATAAGAGTCGGAACGGGCAAATCAGCCGACTAGATCCTTATCTGCATGTGGCATTCTATGGCCTTGACCTTAACAAATTTTTAAAATATATTAAGTGGTTTTGTGTACAAAATGCCATATAAATTTCAATACATTTGGTCTTTTTTTTTACATATCTAATTAAAAAACCTTGTTTTGAGAAAAACTTCTTAGAAAGTTATAGTTTTCCTTTACATAAAAATGGCTTCCGTTTCAGCGCTATAATTTCCATTTTTGAAGGCCAGTCTGGCGTATTCTCTGTTTTAACGCAATTTTAAAAGTTTAGATCTACTTATCCACTAACATACTTATTTTTTTTTTGAGTTTTATTTTTGTTAATTAGTTCTATGATAACAAACTATAGCCAGCATCGTTTTTGTAATTTGTTATAGATTTTTCCATCCAATAAAAAGTCCAAAAAGTATGCTCCACAGGTGCAATCATCTAAACAACAATCACTTCAGCAACCTCTTCAGCCTCTGCAAAGTTATTCAACATCGCAGACTCAGTTTCAGTTAAACAAAGCGTACAATGTGGTTTCACTTCTTAAAACAGCACCGCAGAATGGGCTCCAGAACCCGCACCTATCTCATAAACAACCATCTCATCACCTTCAACAGTCACAGCAACAGCCACAAAACTTTGCTAATTTAGTAAAGACATCAGGACCATTAGGATCCCTGCAGCCAACTGTTATTTGTAACGCTAGTAATCTATTAACCGCCAAAAGTTGTCAAATTAATGCAAGCGATTTAAATTCACCTGTCATTTATAATTTGACAAGCCGCAGAACGTTGTCTGGAAGTGTTGATGGAAATGTTCGATTTTTAAGCGTACCAGATATTACAAAAAGTGGTGGCAGCATAAATTCCACAACTTTAGTTGCAACTAGTTCTGTTACTGGAGCAGGAAATGGGGCCGGTGATTGTACTGGATCCTCAATCAACAGTCAAATATCGTTGTCCACCCCACATATTGGAACTCCCTTAAACCTTGCCCTCGGCGCGTCATCATCAGGAACCTACATAAACAACAAGAACATCGTCGGCGTTAGCGTCAGTAGTATTGATACTATTAAATACGATTTTAATAGCAGTAGCTTGGTATTAAATAATAACTTCCAAACTTCAACTGCAGAGGTAAATTGTTAACTGTGAAACAGTTTGTTTCTGGGCTTAATGAAACAGATTAGAGTATCAATATCTGTTATTCTTTTGATTATTCAGCTGCTTAATATTGTTTTAAAATTTTTTCATTTACGCATATAATCCAATACTAAACAAACGATTTTATATTTTATGTTTTGGGCGAAAGCAATGATTCTTTCACATGTATGTATATTAATAATAATATGTATATTATGTATATTAAATCCATATTTTTATACCCTTGCAGAGGGTATTAGTGCTTCTCACAAAGGTGTTGTACAATGCAGGAGACATCTTCGACCCTATAAAATACAAATATTGTTTATTTAGTTGTATAAGTAGGTCCATCTTTATGATCTCAATTTACATGCTTTTCCTTGGAAGTGATCGGTCGACTATATCCTTCAGGCTTGATAAAGCTGAAAGAACGGAAAGGCCAGGAAAGTATATATATTCAAAATCAGGATCACCTCCTCAGTCGATCCCACATACCCTTTTTTTCTTTGTTCGCAGTTTATAAGTCGGATAGGCCATATAACAGAACGATTGAAAAGGGTAGAATTTCCATGTTTTTGGATGAGTCTTAAAATTGGCCCAGAGCCTTTTTAATGGGGACTTAGCCCATTTGGAACATTTCATACGAATCGGCCGAGTAAATCCGATATTTTCTATATCTTTAGCAATAGAAACCGCCATGTAATTGCAAGGGTATATATTCGATTCCTATCTAAGTCCGCCTTAGGCCTCTTCTGTTGAATCTACAGTTTTTTCTTCTATTGTTTTCTCCGCTTCTATCTTTCGCATTGACCTCAGCAAATCGGTCATTCTGACATCACCGCTTTCACTCTAACATCATCCTAAGAATCGGCCATTTATATATCTCTTCATAATAGGAACTACTACTTTACTGCAAGGGTATATACATTATGTTTCCAACAGAAGTTACCTATTCAGACCATATATTAAACTTTGTATGCCCGGAATAACGATCCCTTATACTTACATTTTGTTAGTAGGCAACATTTTCTAAATGAAAGTGTAAAAAATTTAATTTATTAATAACTTCTACGAGTTACGATAGCTTTAAAGTGTACCCATACGAAGGTGAAATTTAATTTTTTCACATTCATTTTTATGTTTGTTTCTATTAGTTTAAATGAGTATTTTTCGGAAATTTAACGCATTGCAGTTATTTTTTTATTTTCTTTTTTTTGGGTTTAAATTTAAGGATAATTAATGCGTATGATTTTGATTGGGTTTAGAGGGTGATGTTCTGTTACTCTCTTATTGGTTATTGTTGTGTTTTGTTTTTAAATGTGAGTGGATCCAACCGTATTTATATTATTAAAAATATTTATATCACAATATTTATTTTATATATTTTTTATGTACAATTACAAACATTTATTAACAATTTGCAGTACGTTTCATCGGGAAACAACAGTTCTGGAAACAGTCGTTCAAATCCACAAGGTGGTGCGATATTTCGAGGACCACCACCCACGTCCAATGCTCCACGTGGCACCAACGGTAGTGGAGCCCGCCATGTCCATGTACAACCTATGTACCCTCAAGGCATTCACCAAAACATGGTTCTTCAACCATATAATCAGTATAACCCGAGACAACAGTCCTTCCCCACGTCACATCTTCAATATGCACCGGCCCCTTTGTCCTACTACCCATACCAATATGTGCCAACTCTTCAGCAGCAACCCCCACACACGCGAAACGCAGTGACTGTGAATACAAACGTTAATGTGGCGAATTCGTTGCAATCAGTTCAGTCTGTACAAAATGGTCCCCACAGTGGCCCAGTTCCTTCATCATCACAGTTGCAGCTGCTTACGACCTCAGTACAACCTGGAGCAAATGCGGTAATGGGTGTAGGTGGACCAGGCAGTGGAATAGGGCAAGTAAATGTGGCTCCTATGGTTGGAGTTATGCCGGCTAGCGTACAAACGCAAGCAGTGCCTGTGCAGACTAGTAGACGTCGCCATCAGCATCGCCTTCAAATAATAGATCCGACAACAAAGAAAAATATATTAGACGATCTGGATAAGGTGTGTATATTTCTTAATCCACGTAAAGCTTTACATTTATATAATTTTTTTTTGTGTACATGCAAGACAACCACTACACCTGAAAATGCAGACTACTCTGAACAAACAATAACATCTACAACTGCAGTTCCTTTAGACTCTACAACAAGCATACCCCTACAAGATGATATTGGGGCAAATGTCAAAAACAAGGTAGCCTTACAAAGCTCCGATTCTCGGATGGCTGCATCGTATATAAGTTCTGGTATGTTTGTATTTTACAAATCGCTAATATGTTAAATTAAAAAAAATCATATACATTCACAGAAAAATAGAAATTTAACTTACTTTTTCTCGTTAATTTCTAAATGAAAATATTTTTCCCATAAACTTTTATTTTCAAACTTGTATCAGGTAATATCGGTTCGTTGAAACCGTGAATATAAGTATCGTGAGATGGTAGTTCTGACATGGATGAGATCCGAAGCATTTTGGTAACGGCCAAAATAACAACTTGGGGGTTAGCAGTGAAAAAACGGGAATTTAGTAAAATTGTTTTTGAAAAACACAGAAAGTACATCTTTAAAAACTGAAAACATTGTAAATTGAGGGAGTTACGAAAAATCTCCGTGGATGCCAGCATAACTACCCACAGGATACTCAGAAATTTAAATAAATTTGTTAAATATACAAAACATTTCGATGGAGTATCAGGCTGTGTGCTGAAGAATAGCACGTTGTCATTGTTCACACATATTTTAAAGCCTTACATTTTATTTCTGGAAACGTCGATATTTTCCCACATGTGGAAGGATTCCTTTATAATTCTAATATAAAGAGAAAAAATCTGATGCCATATAACTGAAGGTTTGAAAAAGCCAAAACTTTCGTGTTTTTGGGTGTGGAAGCGTCGGGCTACTTTTAAAATCAATATTTTTTTCCGCTGCTCCCAATGCATACGTACAGCCCACCTCCCGCCCAACCGACCGAGGGGCGCTGCCGTTTATCGTACGACTCGAATCGCGGGCATAGATCCGAGACGAGAAATAAGTATTTTAAAAAGGTTACGAGCAAAATAGGAAAGAATAGAGGATTTCATGCAAGAGTTCTGTGAAATGATTTGATAGAGGTTATTGTAGTCAGAACATAATACCCTGAAAGGGTCATGCTGGGCATATGTTGACCTACAAAAGTTAAGAAATAAGGGGAAGAAAGTTCGAGAGGCCCTAAAGAAAACGTTAAATTGTAACAGACTTAAAAGGTTCTGGCTGTCGATTTCACCATTAATAAGGTTATTAATGAAAACTACACCCAACATAGTCCTACGGTTTAGTTTTGCTATGATAAGACGGGAGTTTGATACTTGCATCACAGCTTAGACCCCTAAAAGCAAAAACGGAGAAAGTTCTTCTGAACAGATTCGATGCGGTCTTGATGAACCCCATATTGGGGACTCCAGACACATGAACCGTATTCACGAATCGGACGAACTAAAGATATGTAAAGAGTTTTAGTTATATAATAAATTCGTTTGACCATCTTTTAATGAAACCAAGCACACCCTTGGATTTATTAACCAATGCCGATATATGGTCGGTAAATTTAAGCTTGAAGTCTAATAGGACACCTAGGTCGTTAACTTGAGTTAATCTTTCTAGGGCGGTCCCATAAAGAAAATAAGTTGCCTGGATGGGGCTTAAGCGATAGAATAACATAAGTTTGCATTAGCAGAACACCATTTTTGGAACTTGTCCAGATCCGACTAAAGTTTGTATTGGGCAGAGGAAGATTAATATTGAAGACACAGCTTAACGTCATCTGCACGGTATTTATGAAAATGGTAGAAAGTAAAGGCCCGAGATGACTTCCTTGAGCGACTCCAGATGTAGCTCGGACTAGGCATTAGAATACATCTTTAAAAAGGACGCGTTGGGTTCTTCCAGAAAGATAACTGGAAATCCACCTAAGAAATCCCAAAAGATCGAGTTTTCTCAAAAGGAGTGAGTGGTTTCCAGAGTCAAATACTTTACTAAGTCAGTGTAGATGACATCTGTTCGAAGGCCATTTTGGAAGCCATTAAACACAAATGATGTCAGCTCCAACAAGTTGGTGGTAGTGGAGCGACGCCTAATAAAAACATGCTGGCATGGAGAAATGATTGAGCTACAGAGGTGTTGCAGATGAGGAGTAAAAATTTTTTTAAATAGCTTTGGTATTGCTGACAATTTAGAGATGCCTCTATAATTGGTAGCATCAGATTTTTTCCCTTTTTTATGCAGGGGAATTATAAAGGATTCCTTCCACATATGGGGAAATATCGACGTTTCCAGAGATAAGGTGAAAAGCTTTGAAAGAGGTTTGCACAATGACTCGGCGCCATTCTTTAGCACACAGCCTCCATCGGCACCTAGTGAAAGTACTGGTTTTCCTTCAAAGGATCAAAAAATAAGATTGTCAAAATGAATTTTATATATATAAGGCTGATCAAAAGTAGTACAAACGAACGTTGAAAACGTTGTTGCCTGATCCGTATTCACAGAACAATTTTCAAACAAGAGCAAGAAGATACCTGTTTCCGCTTTGTGATTACAAAATTGTAAAACTTCTTTAGATCAACAGCGAATATGATTTCTATAACATTCGGCGTCATGCACGGTGAAGTTCGACCGAGGTACTGAGTACGTTAAAAACGTTAACATGCAGCCAGTTCTTTTAAATTTGTTTAAAAGTCAATTTTAAATATGTATACGATGTATAAGGCGCCTTGTAAACCAATGGGGATTGTCGTTAACGGACGGATATTAAAGTCAGTCTTACGAAAGAAGCGAGTTCTATCAGCTTCGCTATGAGATTTAACCAAGGCCATTGTTTCGATTGAAACCTCAAGCGTAGAATTATATAGATCTTTAGGGGTCACCAAAGGCAGGGCTCTGGAAAGGATGATTCCATATGGATCAGACACAAAACATAAGTTGAAGCCGACCTATAGAATTTTTGACATGGTTAATTTGACCTAAAGACATGTCAAACATGCCCAAGAGGTGTAGCGTAATCGCCATTTAACCAAGGGAGTTCTGGTATGTTAAAGTCACCCAGAACCACCAGCTGGTCGCTATCGGACATAAGATTGAAAACCGACTGGATAGCAGACAAATGATGCCAGTAAGTAGGGGGTTCGGATGAAGGCGGTATATATGAACAGGTAGTAAACAGCGATTGATCGGACAAAGTGATCTAAACGCAAAGAAATTCTAAGTTACCAAACTCTTGCAACTTGACCTCTTCAGAAGGGAAAGAGGAGTCTACTGAGATTAGTACTCCTCCGCCTCTTTGGAGAGGTCGGTCGCGTCTAAAAGTGGTGTACCTATCTGGGAAAACTTCGGAGCTAAGGATTTCAATTAACGCTTTTAACCAGGTTTCAGTAAAGACAAAAACCTGAGATGCAAAGGAAAGGGTATCTGAGTATAGCCTAGGGAGCTCGCTACGCAGGCCCTAGTTTTATGATAGGTAAGAGCAATGCAATTTCGTATTTTTTTGTGGACCTTGACTCGCACAGGCTTGGTATTCTTTTTTATACCCTTGCAGAGGGTATTATAATTTTGATCAGAAGTGTGCAACGCAGTGAAGGAGACATCCGTCTGTCTGTCCGTTTGTCTGTTTCTACTCAAACTAGTCTCGCAGTTTTTGAGCTATCGTCTTGAAACTTTGCACACACCCTTCTTTCCTTTGCACGCAGTATATAACTCGGAACGGTCGGGATCGGCCGACTATATCCTATAGCTGCCATATATCTGATTGATCGGAAATGCTATAACTTCCATGTTATTGAAGATAGAAACTTGAAATTTGCACAGATTGACTATAAGGGGAATCTAAGCCGGAATTTAGGCCGATCTGGAAAATTTCATACGGATCGGCCGACTATATCCTATAGCTGCCATATGATTGATCGGAAATGCTATAACTTCCATGTTATTGAAGATAGAAACTTGAAATTTGCACAGATTGACTATTAGGGGAATTTAGGCCGATCTGAAATTTTATACGGTCGGCCGACTATACCCTGCCATATAACTGATTGATCGGAAATGCTGAAACTTCAATGTTATTAAAAATAGAAACTTGAAATTTGCACAGATTTTTTTTGTGGGAATCTAAGCCGACCTAGAAAATTTCATACGGATCGGCCGACTATATCATATAGTTGCTATATAACTGAACGATCGGAAATGTCACAACTTTCGTGTTTTTGGGCGTAGAAGCGTCGGACTTCTTTAAAAATTCATTTTATACGAATCTAAGCTTGTTTTGAATGTTTTTGTAAAGATCGGCTAACTATATCCGATATTAACTATATCTTTAATCAATAGAAGCCTTTTCGTAGAGCTATACGGGTTTCGTACGATTTTACAATTTTGTTTTATATTATTAATATTTTATTTATTTTTAACATTTGATGTTTCCTGCACTCTTTGTAGTGCGGCCAGCTTCTGTGCCCTCTGTGGCACTGTCGGTTCCTTGGCCAGCTTGATGTGCGTGGCGTTGCCGGTGCTGGGTTGGCACAGGCTATTGCTCCTTCTGGTTGCACGTCGCAACGCAATGTGGTGAGAATAGTAGTCCCTCGCAGTCAGCAGGACATCTCTTCTTTAGTTTCGGCAGTACTGCTGGTATGTGGATAGGTTTTAGTTTTAACAAGTTCTTTATTTGATTATTATTATCTGGCAAGTTAGAGTGATAGGCTTCTTTTTTAACCCGTAGGGTCTCTATAAGATGGTCAAGCTCAGTTTGCTTCTTCTGGGCTGTAGACCATGCAGGCGGTGGCGATTGATTGTATATAAGCCCCTTTGCTTGGCTGTTCTTTAATTTATTTTGTGGTTTATACCACCGCGTTTCTTGCCCATTGCTCAACTCTACTCCTGTCCTTGGTCTTGCAAGACCGCTGTCACGGTTTATTTAATAATATCCTTTGTAGTGTAAAATCCAATGGTTTAGTTTGGTGATCTTTATTTAGGAGCAACATGTACGTGTCGCTCCAATTGTTGGACAATATCTCCTGAGTCTAAAATCATTAAAGCTATGCTTAGACTAAGCCGAGTAGCTGCGCTGCCGGTAAAGCCTGCAGCGGAGCGGCTGCATTATGTGTATTGTTATATATTGGCGGAAGGGATGTGTTATGCGCGCTCTTTGTTATGTATGTAAAAATGCGACGGCCAGCGAGAAAACGCGTGGATCTTAAGTTCATAGCGCATATATGTGATCATGTTACACATGCACTTGAATTGGAATGTGCAACAAAGTGTCACAGTGTATTCGTATATATAAATTATGTATTATTTGGTGCTGTATATAAGTACAGTAGGGACTCGATAAGTGAGCATAGTACCTCCTAGTACCTCCTTTTGAAAAATAACGTAACTATGTGAAGTTATTTTATGTTATATATTTTAGTATTATAAAATGTAAAAATATAAGATGTTAATTAAAATTATAATAATTGTTTTTTTTTGTTATTTGTATTTTTATGTAAATTATTATATACACTACTGGCCAAATAATAAGTACATAGATATAGTGTTTTTTTGTTTCAATATAACTCGATTAATATTGAATGAACCTGTGCCAATTTTTTTACATTGAAGGGTTACAGCGTAACACAATTTTTAAAACTAAAATGAAATGAAGGGATCTTGCGAGTATTTAATACTGAGCTTAAATTTCTGCTGGATGAGCGATTTCGGTCTGGCCAAAATAATAAGTACACCTGTTTATTTGATAAATTTTAAAGGATTTAAGGTAGGATTGGGTCAAGGTATGTTATTTTTATTATTTCCTTGCATATTCACGTATATCCCAGAAAGAAATATTCTATAGATGGGCAAAAAAAACATTGTACTGAAGAAGAAAGAAAAATTGCTTTAAAGCTGCAAATAGAAGGAAAAAGTCTCCGGGAAATTGTTAAAAGCCATGGACGATCAGTATGTTTTGTCCAGAATTCTTTGAAATTCAAGATTCAAACCGAAACTCGAGGTCGGAAGAAAAAATCCTCTCAAACGACGGACACCCGAATCCAAAGTCTCGCAAAGAAGGATCCCTTCATGTCTTCCAAGGCTTTTGCCGCTCATATTGATAATGAAATATCGTCAATATCGGTTCGTTGTAGACTGAATAGGAGAGGTCTATAAGGACGCATAGCCAGGAAAGTTCATTTACTTCGAGGGAATAATTTAAAGATGAGGCAAGATCTTTTTGGTAACGAATCCAGAAGACATGTACGACGCCCCAAAGGCAAGGAATTCGAAGCCCGGTACACAAAAAAGACCGTTAATGTCGAGTTTTTTCTATTTTTATTTTATTTAAGTCAAGCATATTTCTTGCTCTTTTTTTTTTTCGCGGTTCCCACTGCATACGTACAGCCCACCTCCCGCCCAACTGACCGAGGAGCGCTGCCGTTTATCATACGGCTCGATCGCGGGGATAGATCCGAGACGAGGAATAAGTATTTTAAAAAAGTTACGAGGAAGAGTTACATTGTTGGTCTCTTAAGTAGAAAAGAATAGAGGATTTCATGCAAGAGTTCTGTGAAATGATTTGATAGAAGTTATTGTAGTCAGAACATAGTACCCTGAAAGGGTCATGCTGGGCATATGTTGACCTAGAAAAGTTAAGAAATAAGGATAAGAAAGTTCGAGAGACCCTAAAAGGAACGTTAAATTTTAACAGACTTAGAAGGTTCTGGCTGTCGATTTCACCATTAATAAGGTTATTGATGAAAACTACACCCAGCATAGTCCTACGGTTTAGTAGGGATGGTAAGTTTATTAAAAGTAGTCTGCTATGATAAGACGGGAGTTGGATACTCCAGACGCATAAACCGTATTCAAGAATCGGACGAACTAAAGATATGTAAAGAGATCTTTTAATGAAACCAAGCACACCCTTGGCTTTATTAACCATTGCCAATATATGGTCGGTAAATATAAGCTTGAAGTCTAATAGGACACCTAGGTCGTTAACCTGAGTTAATCTTTCTAGGGCGGTCCCATAGAGAAAATAAGTTGCCTGGATGGGGCTTAAGCGATAGAATGACATAAGTTTGCATTTTGACCCATTGAGTTTTAAGTTATTAGCAGAACACCAATTTTGGAACTTGTTCAGATCGGACTGAAGTTTGTATTGGGCAGAGGAAGATTTATACTGAAGACACAGCTTAACGTCATCTGCGTACATAAGTACACGAGAGTTCGGTAAAGCAAAAGGCAAGTCATTTATAAAAATGGTAAAAAGTAAAGGGCCGAGATGACTTCCTTGAGGGACTCCAGATGTAGCTCGGACTAGGCAGGAGAATACATCATTAAAAAGGACGCGTTGGGTTCTTCCAGAAAGATAACTGGAAATCCACGTAAGAAGGTTAACAGGAAACCCCAAAAGATCGAGTTTTTTCAAAAGGAGTGAGTGGTTTACAGAGTCAAATGCTTTACTAAAATCAGTGTAGATGACATCTGTTTAAAGGCCATTTTGGAAGCCATCCATTACAAATGATGTCAGCTCCAACAAGTTGGTGGAGCGAAGCCTAATAAAACCATGCTGGAGAAATTATTGATCTACAGAGGTGTTGCAGATGAGAAGTAATAAGTTTTTCAAATAGCTTTGGAATTGCTGACAAATCAGATATGCCTCTATAATTGGTAGCATCAGATTTTTTCTCTTTTTTATGCAGGGGAATAAAGGATTCCTTCAACATATGGGGAAATATCGACGTTTCCAGAGATAAGGTGAAAAGCTTTGAAAGAGGTTTGCACAATGATTCTTTAGCACACAGCCACAAACTACGCTCGGAAAGAGATGGACCAAAAATAAGATTGGCTGAATGAATTTCATATATGTAGGGCTGATCAGAAATAGTACAAGGTGAATACGTTGTTTGAAAAAATTTTGCGAATAGATCTGCAAGAGATCTGTATTCGCAAAAGAATTTTCAGACGAGAGCAAGGAAGGAGAAGATACATGTTTCCGCTTTGTGTTTACGAAATTATAAAACAGCTTCGGGTCCTGCGTGAACTGAACCCGACAACGGCGAATATAATCTCTATAACATTTAGCGTTATGCACGGTGAAGTTCGACCGAACTACTAAGTACCTTGAAAAAGTTAGATTGCAGCCGGTTCTTTTATATTTGATTAAAAGTCTATTTTTGACATGTTTAAGATTATTTAGGCTCTTTGTAAACCAAGGGGGGTTGTCTTTAACGGACGCATACTTCCATGGCACACAAGAGTCAAAACAACTATTCAAACTCCTATAAAAATATTCTAAGGCGATATTTATATCGTTGCATGCCAAAAGATCAGACCAATCATAGGAAAGAATTAAGTTATTGAGCTTTTTAAAGTCAGCCTTACTAAAGCAGCGAACTCTATTACCTACGCTATGAGGTTTAACTAAGGCAATGGTTTCGATTGAAACCTCAAGCGTAGGATGATATGAATCTTCTGGGGTCACCAAAGGCAGGGCTCTGGAAAGGGTGATTCCATCTGGATCAGACACAAAACATAAGTCTAGAAGCCAACCTAAAGAATTTCTCTGACATGGTTAATTTGACCTAAAGACATGTCAAACATGCCCGCAGTAAAATCATGGTGTGAAGGAAGTGATAAAGCTGTAACGTTATCGATATTTGACCAAGTGAGTTCTGGTATATTAAACCCAGAACCAACAGCTGGTCGCCATCGGACATACGATTGAAAACCGACTGGATAGCAGACAAATGCTGTCAGTAAGTAGGCGGTTCGGATGAAGGCGGTATATATGAAGAGGTAATAAACAGCGATTGATCGGACAAAGTGATCTTAACGCAAATAAATTCTAAATTACCAAACTCTTGCAACTTGACCTCTTCAGAATGGAAAGAGGAGTCTACTAAGATTAGTACTCCTCCGCCTCTTTGGAGAGGTCGGTGGCGTCTGAAAGTGGTGTACCTGTCTGGGAAAACTTCGGAGCTAAGGATCTCCGGCTTTAACCAGGTTTCACTAAAGACAATAACCTGATATGCAAAGGAAAATCTATCAGAGAATAGCCTAGGGAGCTTAATACGAAGGCCCCTAGTATTCTGATAGGTAAGAGAACATCTAAGCTTGTTATGAATGTTTTTGTAAAGATCGGCTAACTATATCCGATATTTACCATATCTTTAAGCAATATAAGCCGTTATTTACCTGCAATGGTATATAAACTTTATGCTTGTTAATTAATTTATAGTCGCAACTATTTAAAAAAAAAGTCATTACATCAACCCTTGCCGAAAACAGCAAGCATGAAAACAGTGGATCAGGTGGTCAGAAAATTAGAAAGTTTTTCGGGACACCGGACGTAGCAGGCACCGAAAGATCGACGTGGAAAGTAACGGGGCTCGAAGTACACGTATAGAAACAGTACAAATTTGCTGCAATTTTACGTTTTCAAGGGACTCAGTACATCGGTCGAACTTCACCGTGCATAACGCAGAATGTTATAGAAATCAAATTCGCGTTGTCGTGTTCAGTTTACTTAGGATTTGAAGTAGTTTTATAATTTTGTGAACACATAGCGGAAACAGGTATCTTCACCTCCCTTGCTCTTATTTGAAAATTCTTCTGTCAATCAGGCCATTATTTCACCTTGTACTGCTTCTCAGCCTTATACAAGGTGTGTTCGAAAGTGAACAGGACTTTTTGGATCTAGCTCCCTCTAGTGGCGCCATCTATATGCAACTGGTGCGTTAGAATCTGCTATCCCTTATCGACTTCCAGTAAAATTTTTATAACATTTCATCAATTGTAAGTGAGGTTATTGTGTTTTAAGTGTCAGTATGTTTTTGTCATCGGTCCGAAAATGAGCTTCGAACAAAGAGCCAACATTAAATTTTGTTTTAAAATTGGTACAACTTTTATTCATTCTATTGATGAAACAAGTTAAGGCGATGGTTGCCTATCCCGTAGCAGAGTGCTCGAGTGGTTTCAACGTTTTCAAAGAGGTCGTGAGAACATAAATGAAAATCCGTGATCACCGAAAATTCCATCGAAACTGTGAGGGAATTCATAAAAAATCAGGCGTAGTCATCATTGAAATTCATGGAAATAGAATTGAACATCTCCAAAACATCGATTTATCGCATTTTGACCGAACATTTGGGCTTACAAAAGGTGTGTGCACGGTTTGTTCCGCACAAATTGTCTGAAGTCCAAAAATTGCTCAGAATTCAACATTCGAAGGACATCATTAAAGAGGCAAAAAGAGACCCGAACTTCCTTTACAAGATTTTGACTGGTGACGAAACGTGGTGTTTTCAACATGATCCTGAAACGAAACGCCAGAGTGATGAATGAAAGGCACCGGACGAGCCGAAACCCAAAAAATAGCGCCTGGAGAAGTCAAAAGTGAAGACAATGCTGATTTGTTTTTATGATTCCAAGGGTATTGTCCACAAAGAATTTATTCCACTTGGTCAAAACGTTAATGCGGTATTCTACCTTGGAGTTTTGAAGTGTTTGGTGCGCCGTATTCGACGTATTCGTTCGGCTCGAATATCGCGAAGATGGAATTTGGCGTTTGTTGCACGATAATGCGCCGTTTCATCGATTGACGCTTGTGACCGACTATTTGACCAAAAATAAATTTTTAAACATCAACCGCTTTCCATATTCACCTGATATGGCACCGTGCGACTTCTACCTTATCGGAAAAATGCATTTGCCGATGAAAGGCAATCGTTCGTCTGGAGGCCTCGACGTCTGGAGGCCATTCAAAAGGCATGCACCGGCATACTAGCGGCCATACCGGGCAACGAGCTAAAATACTCGTTCGATATGCTTTTAAACCGTGCGAAAAGCTGTATTAAAGCAGAAGGAGACTATTTAGAATAAAATAAATTGATTTTGCCGAAAAAACTATTTGTTTTGTCTTTTTGTTAAAAGTTCTGTTTACTTTGAAACGCACCTTGTATATTTGAAATTCATTTTGTCAATCTTATTATACCCTTTCATAGGGTATTATAATTTTGCTCAGAAGTGTGCAACGCAGTGAAGGAGACATCCTGGACCCCATAAAGTATATATATTCTGGATCAGGATCACCTCCTGAGTCGATATAAGCATGTCCGTTTGTCCGTCGGTCCGTCCATCTGTTTCTACGCGAACTAGTCTCTGAGTTTTTGAGACTTTGACTTTGCACACACCCTTCTTTCCTTTGCACGCAGTATATATGTCGGAACGGCCGGGATCGCCCGACTATATCCTATAGCTGCCGTATAACTGAACGACCGCAAATGCCACAACTTGCGTGTTTTCTTTTAAAATTCTTTTATACGAATCTAAGCTTGTTTTGGATGTTTTTGTAAAGATCGGCTAACTATATCCGATATTTACTATATCTTTAATCAATAGAAGCCGCTATTTAACTTCAAGGGTATATAAGCTTCGGCTCCTTCCGAAGTTAGTTTTCCATTCTCGTTTTTAGTCCAGTTTGTTATCGGATCTTTTGAAGGTTAAACCGGTACTTTCACGAGTTCCCGATGAAGTACCATGCTGTGTGCTAAAGAATTGCGCCGAGTCATTGTGCAAACCTTTTTCAAAGCTTTTCACCTTATCTCTGGAAACGTCGATATTTCCCCTTATGTGGAAGGAATCCTTTATAATTCCCCTGCATAAAGAGGAAAAAATCTGATGCTACCAACTATAGAGGCATCTCTAAATTGTCAGCAATTCCAAAGCTATTTGAAAAAATGTTTACTCCTCATCTGCAACATCTCTGTATCTCAATTATTTCTCCATGCCAGCATGGTTTTATTAGGCGTCGCTCCACCACCACCATCTCGTTGGAGCTGACATAATTTGTGATTGATGTCTTCCAAAATGGCCTTCAAACCGACGTCATCTACACTGACTTTTGTAAAGCATTTGACTCTGTAAACCACTCACTCCTTTTGAGAAAACTCGATCTTTTGGGATTTCCCGTTAACCTTCTTACGTAGATTTCCAGTTATCTTTCTGAAAGAACCTAACGCGTCCTTTTTAATGATGTATTCTCCTGCCTAGTCCGAGCTACATCTGGAGTCCTTCAAGGAAGTCATCTCGGCCCTTATTTTTAAAATTTTTATAAATGACTTGCCTCTTGCTTTATCAAACTCTCGTGTACTTATGTACGCAGATGACGTTAAGCTGTGTCTTCAATATTAATCTTCCTCTGCCCAATACAAACTGCAGTCTGATCTGGACAAGTTCCAAAAATGGTGTTCTCCAAATGACTTAAAACTTGATGGGTCAAAATGCAAACTTATGTCATTCTATCAATTAAGCCCTATACAGGCCACCTATTTTCTCTCTGGGACCGCCAATATGGGGTTCATCAAGACAGTATTGAATCTGTACACTTTCTTCTTTTTTGCTTTTAGGGCTCTAAGCTCGAATGCAAGTATCCAATTCCCGTCTTATCGTAGTGGACTCCTCTTAATAAACTTACCATTGTTACTGAACCGTACGACTATACTGGGTGTAGTTTTCATCAATAACCTTATAAATGGTGAAATCGACAGTCCGCAGCTATTAGGTTTGGTCATTTTGGTCAGAAGTGTGCAACGTAGTGAAGGCGACATCCAGGACCCCATAAAGTATATATATTCTGGATCAGGATCACCTCCTGAGTCGATATAAGCATGTACGTCTGTCCGTCTGTCTGTTTCTACGCAAACTAGTCTCTCAGTTTTTGAGCTATGGTCTTGAAACTTCGCACACACCCTTCTTTCCTTTGCACGCAGTATATAAGTCGGAACGGCGGGGATCGACCGACTATATCCTGTAGCTGCCATATAACTGAACGATCGGAAATGCCACAACTTCCGTGTTTTTGAGTGTAGAGTGTTCTTTTAAAATCCATTTTACATGAATCTAAGCTTGTTATGTATGTTTTTGTAAGGATCGGCTAACTATATCCGATATTTACTATATTTTAACTGCAAGGGTATATAAACGTCTGCTCCGTCCGAAATTAGCTTTCCATTCTCGTTTTAATAGCTTTAATCATGAATAATAGCTTATGCTTATATCTTCTTGTTCATAAAGACCTAGTGTGCATGGCCGGCTTTGGATCTCCGAGTGCTCTTATGGCACGTTTTTTTTGTCTATGATATTAAATAATTAACAACAGTTTTGTTTTTTATCATAATCTTTTATTCATAAATACCAAGAAATAATAGATATTTTTTCCTTTATTGCTTGTACTGTTATATAGATCCATTATTACGCCAAGATGTTGGATGTACACCCGTCGTATCCGCAATGTCTGATGCACCTTCAGTTGAAATTTTGCCGATGCCTCAAAAAAATAAAAGCAAGAAGTATGTACAGATATATTATGAATTTAAGAAAGTATCTTTGCATTCAAATTTTCAATTAACACTAGTCGCCAATCGGCCGACTATATGCTATAACTGCCATGTAACTGAATGACCGGGAATATTCTAACTTCCATGTTTTTAAAGATAGACGATTTAGGGCCTCTTTTATGGAAATCGGACCCTATCTGATAAATTCCATTTGGAATCTATTCCATCTATCTGAAAAATTTTATTTGGATTGGGCGACTGTATCAATTAGCTGCCATATAACCACAACCTTCGTGTTTTTGGGTTTAGAAGCGTCGGACTTCTTTTAAATCCATTTTATATGAATCTAAGCTTGTTAAGAATATTTTTGTAAGGATCGGCTAACTATATCCGATATTTGCTTATCTTGAAGCAATAGAAGCCGCTATTTAACTGCAAGGGTATATAAACTTTGGCTTTGTTTATTAGCTTTGCATTCTCGTTATGCCTAATATACGCAAGAATTATGCTTGATATGAAAAATATACAGATATTAAAGCTTTTAAAAATTATTGTTTTGTTTTATCCTGTAGCTAGGTCTATTTAAAAGAAAAAAAAATATTTCAAACCAAAAATTCATTTACCCCAGGAGCTACATTTGAAATGCCGCTAGATTATTATATTATTACGCATTATTACATTTTTTAACACTGTCAGAACCACTTTTTGAAACATTTTTTTCCAAACCATTTCAATGACTATAATAAATTTTCAAAATAAAACTAAGATCGGGCTATTTTTAAAAAAGTTATAAATGCTTTTAATAGTTTCAATCATTTACGCTCGTGTGGCGAATTCGCGCGACTCCCACTGCATACGTACAGTTTATACGTACGTTTTTATGTACGGTTCGAATGGCGGGGATAGATCCGAGACGAGGAATAAGTACGTCTGTCCGTCTGTCTGTTTCTACGCAAACTAGTCTCTCAGTTTTTGAGCTAGGTCTTGAAACTTCGCACTCACCCTTCTTTCCTCTGCACGCAGTATATAAGTCCTAAGATCGGGCTATTTTTAAAAAAGTTATAAATGCTTTTAATAGTTTCAATCATTTACGCTCGTGTGGCGAATTCGCGCGACTCCCACTGCATACGTACAGTTTATACGTACGTTTTTATGTACGGTTCGAATGGCGGGGATAGATCCGAGACGAGGAATAAGTAATTTATAGAGTTCTGTAAAATAATTGGATAGAGGTTATTGTAGTCAGAACATAATACCCTGAAAGGGTCATGCTGGGCATAGAAAAGAGGGGAAAGAAAGTTCGAGAGACCCTAAAAGGAACGTTAAACTTTAACAAACCTAATAGGTGCTGCCTGTCGATTTCACCATTTAAAAGGTTATTGATGAAAACTACACCCAGCATAGTCGTACGTACGGTTTAGTAACGATGGTTAGTTTATTAAGAGGAGTCCACTACGATAAGACGGGAATTGGATACTTGCATCCGAGCTTAGACCCCTAAAAGCAAAAAAGGAGAAAGTTCTTCTGTAACAGATTCTATGCTGTCTCGATAGGGACTCCAGACGCATAAACCGTATTCAAGAACCGGACGAACTAAAGATATGTAAAGAATTGTAGTAGTATAAGGGTCATTAAATTCTTTTGACCATCTTTTAATGAAGCCAAGCACACCCTTGGCTTGGCCTATCACCCTTGGTGATAGGATAACCATTGCCGATATATGGTCGGTAAATTTAAGCTTGAAGTCTAATAAGACACCTAGGTCGTTAACCTGAGTGATTCTTTCTTGGGCGGTCCCATAGAGAAATTGAGTGGCCTGGATAGGGCTTAAGCGATGGAATGACGTAAGTTTGCATTTTGACCCATTAAGTTTTGTCATTTGGAGAAAACCATTTTGGAATTTTCCTATCGTTTAGTTATATGGCAGCTATAGGATATAGGATATAGGCACAAAGTGTGTTTTTTTAACGAACGGAGATTTCCACTTCACCCAAATGTCAAAAACAATATTCAAACTCCTGTTCTAAGGCGATATTTGTATCATTGCATGCCAAAAGATCAGACCAATCAGAGAAAAGAATTAAGTTATTGAGCTTTTGAAAGTCAAAATAACGAAAGTACCAAATTCCAGAGATTTACCTTAGACATTTAACTATTTAAAAACATGTAAAATCATGGTAAAGCTGTATTGTTATCTATGTTTGTTTATGTGTTAAGTCCCCTTTTCAGAAGGGAAAGAGGAGTCTACTGTGATAGGATTAGATATTAGATATAATAAGATGTTAAGATATTAGTTTTTTTAGGAAGAAAGGGTATGTCAGCTGGTCTAGCTTTATGCAGTTTGACTACCAAAGGCTTGCTATTTTTTTTTTCCCTTCCTCGGCTGAAGTTTTTGAACGTATATGAACACTGGCCAAAAGTCAGGCAAACAAACCGTTTCAAACATCGACAAAGGCACACATATATTGAAGGATGATGTGCGCCTCGAGAGGGAAAATTAAAATTTAATGTTGTCCTCCACCTTAATTACGGCTTTTGTTTTGGCTTTAATATAAGCCGAGATATCGATCTCTGAGCTATCAGGGGCAAGCCGTGAAACTAATATTTGTTTCGTTGGTGGAACAACCTTTAGGGGCTTTGGTATTGCAGCTTGTAAAACTATGGTATACAGGCGTATGTAGCAATAGGGGCTGTGGCGTCACTGGTAGTGGATGCCATAGGGGACAAATCAAAAAGTTGCACACGATCACTGACGCATTCGGAATCCGAATTCTTATCAGCCCTGACTTGGAGCTTTCAATTCATTAAATCCGTTCCTTGTGTGCCGCATGAACGCTCTCATTTCGCTCTGCACGGCACGACAGTCACTGCAACAACAGTGCAAGCCAGAGCTCCGAAACACTCCGTTCGAAACTGAGGCCGTGAAACCTGCACATTTTTCATGTACCATGTTGTTACACAGCCAACAGGGGAGGCTTGGCTGGGATGCAGTTATAGTCTTGTTGCAAGACTTAATAGTGCAGACTACTTTAAATTCAATTTTTTTTATTTCAATTTTTTTAATGCCTTAAACCACTGTACCAAATGAAAAATAATAACAAGATAGCGGTTTGTAGGTTTGGTACAAGAATAAGGCTTGGGTTAGTCTTAGAGAAAGGGATGTCTAAACGGGAATAGAGAAAAAGAGCAACAACAAATAGTAAAAGCAAAGCACACCTATGCTTGGATTAAAATTAATAAACAATTAATTTACTACCAAATTTATCACTGCACACGCGTAAGCAAGACGGAAATTGTTTAATTGTTGTAAATAATTTATAAATCTGAATTTTATGTATCTCAAACGCCGGTTTGATCTTAAGATAAGCAAAAGATTTTAATAAACGCAGGGCGCACAAAAAAAAATACGTCCGTTCGCTTTAAAAAGACAGAAGAAAGTTGTTACTGATATCGACTTTAAAATGTTGAAGTTGGTAAATTATTATGTACTTATTATTAATAAATGTACCTTTGTGTTATTTTCTTTTTCAGAATTTCCATAGTGTCTACTAAAAATGTTGTAGAGTGTACAGACGCTTCGTCCTCATGTAAGTAACTTTAAAATTCCCGTTCCTTTTTAAGTATGACTATATTACAGTTAAGCTATTGCGCACAGGGTTTTAAAATTTTGATCAGAAGTCTGCAACGCATTTCTGGATCAGGATCACCTCCTTAGTCAATATATGTAAGAGTGTCCGTCGGCCCGTCTGTCTGATTTTACGCAACTAGTATCTAAAAAACTCGCAAGACAAAAGCGAATTTTTTTTTTTAATATATAGAAATATTAATTATACAATTTTATGAAATTTCAAACCCTATATGGGGGTACTTATTAATGTCGATAACAGATTCAAATTTGAAGTCTTATTTTGGGAAGAATTGGAAGCTATTTTCGTACAGAGTCAATTCTCATAAAAACATTCATAACCAGCTTAGATCATATAAAAGTCTGACTCTTCCACTCCCAAAAACAAGTACACACAAAAAAAGTTTTGTCATTTCAGATCGTTTAGATCTGGAAAAGGCGGTAGCTACAAAACGGCAGAAGGCCGTAAGCAGCGAGGCGTGCAAACGAAAAAAAGTCACATGCGGATGTGATTTAGAGGGTGGAGATCCTGGCAGCAAGAGTTAAGGAACACCTTGGTCATCAAAAGGGCCTTTAATTCAGCGATCTAGTCTTAAATCCTGGAGGCTCTGTTACCTTGAATAGCTACCTCGAGAATAGCTACCTACCTGACCATAGCTACCTCGGCAAAAGAATCCTGCTTCTCGACACCAACCAACTTCGGGCCGCTCTTGTGGTACATGAAGTACGATTTATCTTTAAAAACAAGAAAATTATTGCACTTCCAATCGTCCAGTGCAAAGTTTAAAGACAATAGATTAAAGGCAGACGGATTATATCCTTACATTGATATCTCGGATTATATCAAATCCAAAAAAAAAAAACGGCTTTAAGGTGGAGGACAACACTAAATATAAATTTTCCCTCTCGGGGCGCACATAATCTTTTAAGATGTTTGCCTGTGTCGATGTTTGAGACGGTGTGTTCGCTTGGCTTCTGGCCAGAGTGCAGATTCGTTGAAGAACATCAGCCGAGAAATGTAAAAAGAAGAACCTTGTCTTGATCAATTGCTGTTTATTACCTGTTCTTATATACCGCCTTCATCCGAATCGCCTACGTAGTGGCATCATTTGTCTGCTATTCAGTCGGTTTTATCTTATGTCCGCTAGCGACCAGTTCGTGGTTCTGGGTGACTTTAACATACCAGAACTCACTTGATCAAACATCGTTAACGTTACAGCTTTATAGCTTTCGACACACCACGATTTTACTGCTGGCATGCTAAACATGACTTTAGGTCAACTTAATCATGTCAAAAATTCTTTAGGTCCAAATTGTCATCAATTCCAAAGCACTTTGAAAAATTATTACTCCTCATCTGCAACACCTCTGCAGCTTAATCTTTTCTCCATGCCAGCATGGTTTTATTAGGCGTCGCTCCACCACCACCAATTTGTTGGAGTTAACATCATATGTGATTGGTGGCTTCCAAAATGGCCTTCAAACAGATGTCATCTACACTGACTATAGTAAAGCATTTGACTCTGTAAACCACTCACTCCTTTTAAGAAAACTCGATCTTTTGGGATTTCCTGTTAACCTTCTTACGTGGATTTCCAGTTATCTTTCTGGAAGAACCCAACGCGTCCTTTTTAATGATGGGAGGACAATATCCTGCCTAGTCCGATCTACATCTGGAGTCCCTCAAGGAAGTCATCTCGGCCCTTTACTTTTTACCATTTTTATAAATGACTTGCTTCTTGCTTTATCGAACTCTCGTGTACTTATGTACGCAGATGACGTTAAGCTGTGTCTTCAATATTAATCTTCCTCTGCCCAATACAAACTTCAGTCCGATCTGGACAAGTTCCAAAAATGGTGTTCTGCAAATGACTTAAAACTTCATAGGTCAAAATGCAAACTTATGTCATTCTATCACTTAAGCCCTATCCAGGCCACTTATTTTCTCTCTGGGACTGCCCTAGACAGATTAACTCAGGTTAACGACCTAGGTGTACTATTAGAATTCGAGCTTAAATTTATTAACCATATATTGGCAATGGTTAATAAACCCAAGGGTGTGCTTGGCTTCATTAAAAGATGGTCAAAGGAATGTAATGACCCTTATATAACTAAAACTCTTTACATATCGTTAGTTCGTCCGATTTTTGAATACGGTTCATGTGTCTGGAGTCCCCAATATGGGGTTCATCAAGTCCGCATTAAATCTGTACAGAAGAACTTTTTGCTTTTTTCTCTCAGTGGTCCAAACTGGGATGCAAGTATCCAACTCCCGGTTAGGTCTGTTAAAATTTAACTTTCCCTTCTGGTCTTTTAAACTTTCATTCCCTTTCTTCTTAGGTCAACATATGGACAGCATGACCCTTTCAGGGTATTATGTTCAGACTACAACAACCTATATCTAATTATTTCTCAGAACTCTGGCACGAAATCTTCTATTCTTTCCTACTTAGAGAGCAATAATGTAACTCTTCCTCGTGACCTTTTTAAAATACTTATTCCTCGTCTCGGATTGATTGCCGATTGATCGTTCGAGCCGTACGATAAACGGCAGTGCCCCTCGTCGGTTGGGCGGGAGGTGGACTGCATCTATAGGATATAGTCAGCCGATCCGTATAAAATTTTCCAGATCGGCTCAGATTCCCACAAAAGAGAATCTGTGCAAATTTCAAGTTACTTTCTTCAATATGGAAGTTATAGCATTTCCAATCAATCAGTTTTTTTTCAGCTATAGGATATAGTCGGCCGATCCCGGCCGTTCCGACTTATATACCGCGTGCAAAGGAAAGAAGGCTATGTACAAAACTGAGAGACTAGTTCGCGTAGAAACAGACAGACGGACAGACTGACATGCTTATATCGACTCAGGAGGTGATCCTGATCCAGAATATGTATACTTTATGAGGTCCTGGATATATACAATACAATATATACAACAAAAATTTAATAATCAATATAAATGGAAAACGTGCTACCCATCCATTAATGCATTTGGATACGAATAATAAAGATAGTTCAATTCAATTATTTTTCCCCCGAAAGAATGTAGGGCGTGGTAGAAATATACCAATGAATTTTCCTATTAATTTTTTCTCTTGGCATTCTGTTTTACTTAAATCACTTGTACACTCAGCTTTATTTCTAAGCAATAGAAACCGCAGTTTAACTGAAAGGGTAAAAAAATTACGCCTCCGTCCGAAGTTAGCTTCCACTTAATAAAACTAAAACTAATTGGAGTCTCCTTTTGGTATCATTGTTCAAAGTTTAAATTTTTCATATCGTTTTTATTTGTTTACAGCGGATCTTGTCGACGATGCTAAAACTAATATGGAAAAAATTGAAAAAGTTACCGCGCATGAAAAAGTGTCCACAGTTAACATACAGCAAAAGCCTGTCTCCAATACTCAGAATATTTTACAAGCTGCATTGGAAGAAGAGATCGTTGTGGAAAAAGGTTCTATTTCAGACCTACAGCGGCCTAATATTAATTCGTCATTGTCAGAGTTAGAACAAGAGAGTATAATTGAAACTGCCCCAGTAATTCCCGTAGAGGTTAAATCTAATATGAACACCTGTCTAGATATCTCTCAGACAATAGAAATATTAGAAACCCCCCCTATACATGCGATTTTTAATAATAACCCGAAAGTCAAACCAACGCAAGGCAGTGTTCCTAACACAATTGATAAAATATCGATGGAAACCAATGAAGCACTTTTGGAATCAGCAGAGCCTACATCATCTAAGGATACTTTATCTGTTTTGGTTGATTTTGATTTGTCATTAGAGACACAGTCGCAAGATATTACGGTGGACCTTACACAAAACCTTTCTAAATCGAAAGACAAGGCAGAGGTTGAGCATGAGGCGGAGAAACACCAACCTACAGAGCCTACTGGTAAATTTGAAACTGAAGAAAAAGTTTCGATACCAATTATCAACTACAATGAAGGTCAGTGGTCTCCAAGTAATCCAAGCGGCAAAAAACAATACGATCGTGATCAACTATTACTTTTACGAGAGGCAAAGGCATCTCGTGTTCAGCCCGAAGTAAAAAATGCGTCTATACTTCCACAACCAAATTTAATGCCTTCATTTATACGAAATAACAATAATAACAAACGAGTTCAGTCAATGGTTGGTCTAATTGGTAATCGCAGTTCTGAGTCTGGAGGTAATTACATTGGAAAACAAGTATCGATGTCTGGAGTACTGGCAAATGGTGGAAGAAACAGTATGAAAGGCATGATTCATGTTAATCTATCCCTAAATCAGGATGTAAAATTAAATGAAACCGAAAACGCGTGGCGACCACGACTTTTAAATAAGTCAGATGGAGACAGTAACTTAAAAGACAGTCAAGAAAAGGAAGAATTAGTACGCCGAGTGCGTGGTATTTTAAACAAGCTTACGCCTGAAAGGTTCGACACGCTTGTTGAGGAAATTATCAAGTTGAAAATTGATACTCCTGATAAGATGGATGAAGTGATTGTACTGGTATTTGAAAAAGCTATCGATGAGCCAAATTTTTCAGTTTCTTATGCCAGGCTGTGCCACCGTCTTATTTCGGAGGTAAAAGCTCGAGCTGAGCGTATGGAAAGCGGAACCAAATCTAATTTGCAACACTTTCGTAATGCTTTATTGGATAAGACCGAAAGAGAATTTACTCAGAATGTTTCTCAGAGCACTGCAAAAGAAAAAAAGCTACAACCAATTGTAGATAAAATTAAAAAATGTAACGATGGAAATGAAAAGGCTGAGCTTGAGGCTCTGCTTGAGGAGGAGGAACGAAAAATACGTCGCCGCTCGGGAGGTACGGTTCGCTTCATTGGAGAGCTCTTCAAAATATCCATGTTAACAGGAAAAATTATATACTCTTGCATTGATACACTGCTTAATCCCCATAGTGAAGATATGCTTGAATGTCTTTGTAAACTGCTTACTACAGTTGGTTCAAAGTTTGAGCAGACTCCAGTTAACTCCAAAGATCCGACTCGGTGTTATTCACTTGAGAAGTCTATATCCAGAATGCAGGCAATCGCATCTAAAACTGATAAAGATGGAACTAAGGTCAGCTCCAGAGTGCGTTTCATGCTTCAAGATGTTATTGATTTACGCAAAAACAAATGGCAGTCAACGCGCAATGAAGCACCTAAAACTATGGGCCAAATCGAAAAGGAGGCAAAAAATGAACAGCTCTCTGTACAGTATTTCGGGAGCTTGTCGGGATCTACTCCGGTCGCCTCACATAGTGGACCTAATAAAAGAGAAGATAGAGGAAATCCTCGATTTGGTGACTCCCGCTCCGGGGGAGGCTATTCTGGCAGTCACAGTCAACGTGGTGACAGTGGCAACCTAAGACACCAGCAGCAAAACAATGATGGTGGCAGGAGCTCTGGTGGGTCTGGGCATTCTAATGGAAATAATGATGACAACACCTGGCATGTACAAACAAGCAAAGGCAGTCGATCCCAAGCAGTAGACAGTAACAAATTGGAGGGACTGGTAAGAATATTTTATTACTTATAATCGACGAATTTTCGCAAACAAACTGTTAATGACACCGCAACAATTAATTGTACCAAATCACAAAAATCACAACAACACCAAAAATTACGCATATACACCGACTATTAACTTAAAAAAAAATATCAAAATTCATTACTTAACTCTTACGTAAACTATTAAAATACCCCTTGCAGAGGGTATTATAATTTTGGTCAGAAGTGTGCAACGCAGTTAGGAGACATCTAGTACCCCATGAAGCATATACATATGTTCTGCATAAGTCGATATAAGCATGTCCGTCTGTCTCTCTATTTCTACGCGAACTAGTCTCTCAGTTTTTGAGCTATTGTCTTGAAACTTTGCACAGAGATTTCTTTCCTTTGCACGCAGTATAAAAGTCGGAACGGACGGGATCGTCCGCCTATATCCCGTAGCTGCCATATAACTGAGCGATCGGAAATGCTATAACTTCCATTTTTAATGATAGAATCTTGAAATATACAGTTTTTTTTATGGGAATCCAAGCCGATCTGGAAAATATACAGATCGCCCGACTATATGCCATATAACTGTACGATCGGAAATGCCACAACTTTTGTCTTTTTGGGTGTAGAAGCGGAGTTTTAAAATCCATTTTATATGAACCTAAGTTTGTTATGAATGTCGTAAGGATCGGCCAATTGTATCCGATATTTTGTATATGTTTAAGCCGCTGTGTAACTGCAAGGGTATTCCATTGTTTTTTGTTCTATTTTTTTTTAATCTCAGTGGAAACAGTGGCTCGGTTTTTTACAAAAATTATGTAATTGTTTTCAACCAAACTTAAGGCAAATTATTTATTTTTCTTTATCATTAAACTATTATTGTGAAATTGCAGTCGAAACTTTCAGATCAAAACTTGGAGACAAAAAAAATGGGCGGGCTAACGCAATTTATTTGGAACAACAACCCATCAAGACAATCTTCTGCACCAACATCCACGCCAACAAATCCTTTCGCTGTGCTATCATCCCTGATTGACAAAAATAACACGGGTAGGGAACGAGATCGCGAACGTAGTGGACCAAGAAATAAAGGTTCATACAATAAAGGATCTATGGAAAGGGAAAGATATGATAGAGGTAATAAAATAATTTGAACTACTATGATAAATAAATATGATAATAAATAAATGGTGCATTTCAAAAAAGGTATATCCTCCAGAACTGGATCTTCTCAAGGTTCCAGAGAGAATTCGTCGTCCCGTAATGGTCAGCAGGTTCGCAATTTAATAAATACTACGGTTCCAAAGTCGTCTAGTCAAACAAAATACACACCACAAGCACCACCCTCAAGACAAACTGGAAAGGTGAGTAAAAATAAACTGAAAAGGTGGAAATAATACTAATAGTGTGAAAGTAGAAAGTCTCTCATTTCATAAAGAGGCAATACTATTTAAAACCATTTGTGCATAAGATTATAAAAATCAGTTTGGTATATACTAAGCAGTGCATAATACCCATGAAACCCATATGAATCCCAGGGAAAATTTCTTTCCTTACGGAGAATCCCACAGAAAACATACTCATGTTATACTCACGTCATAAAAAACTTTATGAATGACTGCGTGATTTTCACATAAATATCCTTTGAATATGCGAAATTAACTAACATTAGAACTAATGAATGCGCATTTATACCCTAATACCCATTTTAATACCCTTGCAGAGAGTATTATAATTTTGGTAAGATTCTGAATCAGGATCATCTCCTGAGTCGATATAAGCATGTTCGTCTGTCTGACTGGTTCTACCCAAACTAGTGTCAGTTTTTGAGCTTTTGTCTTATAAAATTTGCACGCAGGATATAAGTCGGAACAGCCAGGATGAGCCGACTATATACTATTTCGCGTGGCTCCCACTGCATACGTACAACTTACCTCCTGAAAACTACACCCAGCATAGTCCTACGGTTTAGTTTTGCTACGATAAGACGGGAATTGGATACTTGCATCCGAGCTTAGACCCCTAAAAGCAAAAACGGAGAAAGTTCTTCTGTACAGATTCAATGCGGTCTTGATGAACCCCATATTGGGGACTCCAGACACATGAACCGTATTCAAGAATCGCACGAACTTAAGATATGTAAAGAGTTTTAGTTATATAAGGGTCATTAAATTCCTTTGACCATCTTTTAATGAAGCCAAGTATGGCTTTATTAACCATTGCCGCTATATGGTTGGTAAATTTAAGCTATAAGTCTAATAGGACACCTAGGTCGTTAACCTGAGTCCCATAGAGAAAATAAGTGGCCTGGATAGGGCTTAATCGATAGAATGACATAAGTTTGCATTTTGACCCATTAAGTTTTAAGTCATTTGCAGAACACCATTTTTGGAACTTGTCCAGATCATACTGAAGTTTTGGTAACTTAGAATTTCTTTGCGTTAAGATCACTTTGTCCGATCAATCGCAGAGGAAGATTAATATTGAAGACACAGCTTAACGTCATCTGCGTACATAAGTACACGAGAGTTCGATAAAGCAAAAGGCACGTTATTTATAAAAATGGTAAAAAGTAAAGCCCCGAGATGACTTCCTTAAGGGACTCCAGATGTAGCTCGGACTAGGCAGGAGAATACCTCATTGGGTTCATCCCAAAAGATCGAGTGTTCTCAAAAGGAGTGAATGGTTTACAGGGTCGAATGCTTTACTAAAGTCAGTGTAGATGACATCTGTTCGAAGGCCATTTTGGAAGCCATCAATCATAAATGATCTCAGCTCCAACTAGTTGGTGGTGGTGAAGCGTCGCCTAATAAAACCCTGCTGGCATGGAGAAATGATGGAGCTACAGAGGTGTTGCAGATGAGAAGTAATAATATATACAGTTGGCAGTATCGGATTTTCCCTATTTTTTAAAGAGAGGAATTATGAAAGATTTTTTCCACTTTTCGATTTTTTCAGAGATAAGTTGAAAAGTTGTAAAAGACGTTTGCCCAATGACTCCATCGGCACCTAGTGAAAGTACTGGTTTTCCTTCAAAGTATCAAAAAATAAGATTGTCAAAATTAATTTTATATATATAAGTCTGATCAAAAGTAGTACAAACGAACGTTGAAAACGTTGTTGCCTGATCCGTATTCACAGAACAATTTTCAAACAAGAGCAAGAAGATACCTGTTTCCGCTTTGTGATTACAAAATTGTAAAACTTCTTTAGATCAACGGCGAATATGATTTCTATAACATTCGGCGTCATGCACGGTGAAGTTCGACCGAGGTACTGAGTACGTTAAAAACGTTAACATGCAGCCAGTTCTTTTGAATTTGTTTAAAAGTCAATTTTAAATATGTATACGATGTATAAGGCGCCTTGTAAACCAATGGGGATTGTCGTTAACGGACGGATATTAAAGTCAGTCTTACGAAAGAAGCGAGTTCTATCAGCTTCGCTATGAGATTTAACCAAGGCCATGGTTTCGATTGAAACCTCAAGCGTCGAATGATATAGATCTTTAGGGGTCACCAAAGGCAGGGCTCTGGAAAGGATGATTCCATATGGATCAGACAAGGGAGTTCTGGTATGTTAAAGTCACCCAGAACCACCAGCTGGTCGCTATCGGACATAAGATTGAAAACCGACTGGATAGCAGACAAATGATGCCAGTAAGTAGGCGGTTCGGATGAAGGCGGTATATATGTATGAACAGGTAATAAACAGCTAAGGATTCCAATAAACGCTTTTAACCAGGTTTCACTAAAGACAAGAACCTCAGATCCAAAGGAAAGGATATCTGAGTATAGCCTAGGGAGCTCTCTACGCAGGCCCTAGTTTTATAATATGTAAGAGCAAGGAAATTTCGTATTTTTTTTTGGGGACTTTGACTCGCACAGGCTTGGTATTCTTTTTTATACCCTTGCAGAGGGTATTATAATTTTGATCAGAAGTGTGCAACGCAGTGAAGGAGACATCCAGGACCCCATAAAGTATATATATTCTGGATCAGGATCACCTCCTGAGTCGATATAAGCATGTCCGTCTGTCCGTCTGTCTGTTTCTACGCAAACTAGTCTCTCAGTTTTTAAGCTATCGTCTTGAAACTTTGCACACACCCTTCTTTCCTTTGCACGCAGTATATAAGTCGGAACGGCCGGGATCGGCCGACTATATCCTATAGCTGCCATATGATTGATCGGAAATGCTATAACTTCCATGTTATTGAAGATAGAAACTTGAAATTTGCACAAATTCCCTTTTATGGGAATCTAAGCCGGAATCTGGAAAATTTCATACGGATCGGCCGACTATATCCTATAGCTTCCATATAACTGAACGATCGGAAACGCAACAACTTGCGTGTTTTTGGGCGTAGAAGCGTCGGACTTCTTTTAAAATTTATTTTATGCGAATCTAAGCTTGTTATGAATTTTTTTGTAAAGATCGGCTAACTATATCCGATATTTAGTATATCTTTAATCAATAGAAGCTGCTATTTAACTGCAAGGGTATATAAGCTTCGGCTCCGTCCGAAGTTAGCTTTCCATTCTCGTTTACAGCTTCTAACGTTTATTTTGCAGGCGTCTGATGTCATTTTCATTTTTATACCCTTGCAGAGGGTATTATAATTTTGGTCAGAAGTGTGAAACGCAGTGAAGGAGACATCCAGGACCCCATAAAGTATATATATTCTGGATCAGGATCACCTCCTGAGTCGATATAAGCATGTCCGTCTGTCCGTCTGTCCGTCTGTCTGTTTCTACGCAAACTAGTCTCTCAGTTTTTAAGCTATCGTCTTGAAACTTTGCACACACCCTTCTTTCCTTTGCACGCAGTATATAAGTCGGAACGGCCGGGATCGGCCGACTATATCCTAAAGCTGCTATATAACAGAACGATCGAAAATTCTATAACTTCCACGTTTTTAAAGATAGAATCTTGAAATTTGCACAGATTCACTACTAGGGGAATTTGGGCCGATCTGAAATTTCATAAGGTCGGCCGACTATATCATGCCATATAACTGATTGATCGGAAATGCTGAAACTTCAATGTTATTGAAGATAGAAACTTGAAGTTTGCACAGATTTTTTTGTGGGAATCTAAGCCGGTCTAGAAAATTTCATACGGATCGGTCGACCATATCATATAGTTGCTATATAACTGAACGATCGGAAATGCCACAACTTTCGTGTTTTTGGGCGTAGAAGCGTCGGACTTCTTTAAAAATTCATTTTATACGAATCTAAGCTTGTTATGAATGTTTTTATAAGGATCGGCCAAGGATCCGATATTTACTATATCTTTAATCAATAGAAGTCGCTATTTAACTGCAAGGGTATATAAGCTTCGGCTCCGTCCGAAGTTAGCTTTCCATTCTAGTTTTTTTTCGCGGGTCCCACTGCATACGTACAGCTCACCTTCCTCCTAACTGAGCCAAGCACACCCTTGTCTTTATTAACCATTGCCGATATATGGTCGGTAAATTTAAGCCGTAGAACCCACTGGAACCCGTAGAGGTTCCACAGGCCGTCGGTATAAGTACAACAATTTTTTGGCGGCTCGGTGCGTGTAAAGTGTACCAGGTTCGAGTCCAAGTAGAGACTCAATCTTTTTATTTAAATATTTGTATCTTTTCAGTTTTTTTTAATATTATTTGTGACTTCTCTAGTTTCTATATATTTAGGTGACTGTTTAATGTCATATATTTAATAATATCCTTTGTAGTGTAAAACACAATGGTTTAGTTTGGTGATACTTATTTAGGAGCAATAAGTACGTGTCGCTCCAATTGTTGGACAATATCTCCTGAGTTAAAAATCATTAAGGCTATGCTTAGGCTAAGCCGAGTAGCTGAGCTGCCGGTAAAGCCAGCAGCGGAGCGGCTGCATTATGCATGTTGTTATATATTGGCGGAAGGGATGTGTTATGCGCGCTCTTTGTTATATATGTAAAAATGCGACGGACAGCGAGAAAACGCGTGGTCAGCACTTTAAGTTCATAGCGCATATATGTGACCATGTTACACAAGCACTAGAATTGGGATGTGCAACATAGTGTCACAGTGTATTCATACATATAAATTATGTAGAGATTCGATAATTGCGCATAGAACAATATTAAAAAATACATAATAAGAAAAGATTTTGGTCTCTACTGGCAAAACCTTTTTAAATGTTTTTCAGTGACTGCTGGAACCCGCTTTCTAGTTTTATAATGCAAGCGGGTTCTATTGCTAAGAATGAGAGGACCTGTGAGTAAAAGGGAGGCGAAAATACATGTATAAAGTATTTTCACAGGTGTCTATTTATAGACAATAATAGCGGATTCTACGGCTAAATGGCAGGCCCTGTGAGTGAAAATGAGGCAAAATCTTTAAATAGGCGATAGCCTGCCTACGTGGTAAACGAATATTTTTTAATAAATCAGACCCTGTATATTTTTTTTTTATTATTTTTTTTTTTTAATTCAAAATTTTTAATTTAATTTTAAATTAAAAAAAAAAAACATTTATTTTGAAAAAGAGTTTATAAAATATTTGCATTTTTCGCTGAGGTAAACACTTAATTAAACAATTTTTATTTGACAAAAAATAAAAGCAGTGTGTCTATATGGTTCGTTCGGCTACCATATCGGCAAGTCGTAAAATCATCGAAATTTAGAAACAAAAATCAATCATACATATGTATGTACAAACTTTTATTTACGCACACTAATAAGCACTTCTAAAAATAGAATCAGGTGCTTGTGCGTTCCTTCCTTACCTACAAGCTCAACGAAAAAATGGGTCAGTTTTAGGCCCAGATGTCCCATTTATGTACTGTATAATCATTGGTAAGAGTTTGGTAAGAGACTCTTTTAGGCTTTGGGATAAAATCTTTAAAAAAAAAAGCAAAAAGAGAAAACACAAAAAGTATAGCAAAGCTGAGCTATGCTTGAATTGAAATAGCTTAAAATGCTACTGTGATTGGTTTATCAACGGGATCCCAAAGTGGGCGTCAGGTGTAACAAACTTTTTTGCCGATTTTGTTCGCTGCTAGCTCACAGAGATTGTAGAATCGTTCCACGGAATTTATAGCTTCGACGTGATTGCTAAAGCCCAGAAATAACACCGTGTTTGTTCCTTGCTTTGCCGGGTGGTGGCACCCCTTTCGGTTGCTTTCATGGGTCTGAGTTGACAAGTGGCTGCGCGTTAGCTCACACGTGTTCGTTCCGATGGCGGGACTAGTCTGTAGTGAACGCGTCGTGGCAAGGCTGCTTGCTAATTATGTAGCCGCCAAACTCGACACCCCCACCCTGGGCTTCTTACGGTGTTGCTTGGTTGGGTCGTCCTTGGTGACTTCTCCGATGTATCCTCATTTTGCTTCTTGAATGCCGTCTCGATGGTTTCCGTGGTTCCTGGTTTCCTCGCTGGGGATCGCAACGCACTGCACTCACTTGATCTTTCACTTTTCTGGACGCGCTTAGGGCTTTCGTCTGTCTTCTGAATTACGGGACATTCTGTCCCACCTCCGTCGGCGCCCTTTTCCTTTTTCCCATGCTGTCTTGGGTAATCATCTCCTCAAAAGTTACATGGCAGCTATAGCAGCTCCAGTTGAGCATAAAATCTTATAAAGCGAATTTCAAGATTCAATCTTTCAAAAGATGGAAGTTATTTCACATTTGATCGTTGATCCTGGCTGTTTCAACGTTTATACTGCGTGCAAAGAAAAGAAAAAATGTGTACAACGTTTGAAGTCGATAGCTTCAAAACTGGGAGACTAGTTCGCGTAGATACAAAGAGACAGAAGGCCAGACGGACATGCTTATATCGACTCAGGGGGTGATCCTGATTCGAATACACTGCATAGGGTCGGAAATTAAAAAAGTCTAGTTTCTTCGGGGGAAACAATCTGCTTAACGTACTCATCCGCAAAAACTTGGAAGAGCACTGTGGGTAACAAGCAACCTTCTCGCAAATTCCAGGAAATCCCTCTGCCAATCTCTACCGTCCCACGATTCGGAAATCCGGAAATCAAAACTTAAATGTTTTCTTAGGTTATCTGTTGCAGTACACTCTGCCTAAATTGAACACATTGCTTAAATAAGCATATTAGTGGAGTTTTCTGATTTGGAATCGAAGCGCACGGAGTCCAAAACAGCTTGGTGCGAATCCCTTAATTTTTTTCATAATTGGGTAATGGTAAGATGCACAAGTTGGTAGTAGTAATTACCAGTAAGTTTCAAAATATTAACATTATGCACTTTGTTTTAATTATTTATAAAGTTAAAAATAAATTTAAACGAGAATGGAATGGAAAGCCGATCTTTACAAAAACATTCATAACAAGCTTAGATTCGTATAAAATGAATTTTAAAAGAAGTCTGACGCTTCTACGCCCAAAAACACGCAAGTTGTTGCATTTCCGATCGTTCAGTTATATGGCAGCTTTAGGATATAGTCGGCCGATCCCGGCCGTTCCGACTTATATACTGCGTGCAAAGGAAAGAAGGGTGTGTGCAAAGTTTCAAGACGATAGCTTAAAAACTGAGAGACTAGTTTGCGTAGAAACAGACAGACGGACAGACGGACCGACGGACATGCTTATATCGACTCAGGAGGTGATCCTGATCCAGAATATATATACTTTATGGGGTCCTGGATGTCTCCTTCACTGCGTTGCACACTTCTGACCAAAATTATAATACCCTCTGCAAGGGTATAAAAATGAAAATGACATCAGACGCCTGCAAAATAAACGTTAGAAGCTGTAAACGAGAATGGAAAGCTAACTTCGGACGGAGCCGAAGCTTATATACCCTTGCAGTTAAATAGCAGCTTCTATTGATTAAAGATATACTAAATATCGGATATAGTTAGCCGATCTTTACAAAAAAATTCATAACAAGCTTAGATTCGCATAAAATAAATTTTAAAAGAAGTCCGACGCTTCTACGCCCAAAAACACGCAAGTTGTTACGTTTCCGATCGTTCAGTTATATGGCAGCTCCGACTTATATACTGCGTGCAAAAGAAAGAAGGGTGTGTGCAAAGTTTCAAGACGATAGCTCAAAAACTGAGAGACTAGTTTGCGTAGAAACAGACAGACGGACAGACGGACCGACGGACAGACGGACAGACGGACATGCTTATATCGACTCAGGAGGTGATCCTGATCCAGAATATATATACTTTATGGGGTCCTGGATGTCTCCTTCACTGCGTTGCACACTTCTGACCAAAATTATAATACCCTCTGCAAGGGTATAAAAAAGAGTTATTCTTATAATCTTGATCAAATTGTTGAAAAATAAGTTTTGAAAATTTTTAATCATTTAAAGGATTGTTTTTTTTTAACATTAAAAGAATTTTTTAAATTTTTAAGAGTTAATATAAAAATGGAAACTTTGAGCTAACGAATATTCAAATTGATGTAATTTTATATAACGATTTCCTCGGTATTTAAAATAACGTTTTTTATACGACTTTAGTCATAAAGTGTACTGTATAGTAATTTGTTTAAAGCTTCCAATAAATCTTATGTCTTTTCCGCAGGTACACTCTTCTTTGGGCGGCTCAAATACTAGCTCATGTGGACTCCTTCGTGGTACCGAACAACTTCCAATTGTGGGAGCTTCTATTACTTTGGCACAAGACCGATCTGTCGCCCCTGTGGCAGTTTTTAATGAGGCGAGCGAAACCGACCTTAAGCTAATCAAATCCATTGTTTCAGAAATGATTGAACTTGCTGCGGTTTCTAAAGCAGTAACGCCGACGGTTGTTCAATGTATGAAACACATCCCTGAAGGACTACGATGTAGCTTTTTATATTACATATTAACCGACTATTTGCATTTAGCGAATGTGGGCAAACAGTATAGGCGTTATTTAGCTATTACTGTGGTTCTACTAATAAAGCAGAATTACATCTCTGTGGATCATTTTAGACTGGCGTATAACGAATTTAGCGAGTACGCGAACGATTTAATATTTGATATTCCAGAGCTATGGTTATATGTTCTTCAATTTACTGGTAAAAAAATATAAAAAAAAAATATTTTGTTCCCACTGGCTTAATGCATCTTTTTTATAGGGCCCTTAATTGTTCAAAATATTTTAACGGTATCCGACCTATGGAGTAAAAAACTTAAAGACAATAGTTCTTCAACCGTGGCTAAGAAGTTCCTCAAAACATATTTGTCATATTGCACACAAGAAGTTGGACCTAATTTTACTCGTACCATGTGGGCCAAGTTTAAAATGCAATGGTCCGATTTTATGCCTGAAAATGAAGTTAATCAATTTATTGAATCCAATGTAAGTTCCTTGCAATCAAAATTTATGCAAATTGGGTAAATTTTTTACAACTTTTTATAGGGATTAGAATATGTTGAAAATGAATTGAAATCACCAGTGTTTACCCAAAGGGAATCCGCAGAGAAGCATGTTAAAAATGTGATAGAACATATTGAACATTTGCTTAAGGAAGGAACAACAGCAGATAGCATAATCGATTATAGTAACGTAAGTGAGATTTAAAGATTTAAAAAAGATACATACTAATATATGCTCTTTCCAAAAAAAACAGGGAAATATTATGGTGGTTGACAAGTTGTTTATTAGGGGCTTAACCAAAACTTTAAGCAATTTTTCAATTATTTACAAAGAAAACAGTTACAAACTGGACTCGGAAACCTTCCAGAAGTTTTGTATTCCAGTTTTACAGAGATACATTGATTCCAATGAAGATCATCAATTGGAATGTTTATATGCAATGCAACTACTAGTACACAGCTTGGAGCATCCCAGAGGTAAAAAAAAATATTACTTTTACTTTTTTATTTGTTTATATATTGGTTCCAGGCTTGTTAAGTGAACTTATTGGCGAGCTGTACGACGTTTATGTTGTGCAAAAGGAATCGCTGTACAAATGGCGAGATTCCAAGGATCAGTCGGCTGGAAAGGGTATAATTTATATTAATATAATTTATTAAAATATATTATTGATATTATTTTATTTATTTCACAGGAGTTGCTGTAAAGAGTCTTAATCCGTTTTTTAACTCATTAATTAATGATGAAGGAAACTGAAAAAATTAAATTCTTGGCAACGAAAGAGGATTAAACACGACAAAAAAAATTAAGCATACGTTTAATATTTGTAAGAAAATTCTTAAAATCGAAAGCTGTTGTGCATAGTGCGCTCAGTTACCGCAAATATAGATTTCTATATAGATTGAGTGATTGCATAGGAATAGAAATATCATATGCAACTAAAAAAATGGAAAAAGCTATTGTATAATAAAGCGAAACTAATGATACTAAATGTTAAATACTCCTAGTATTGTTTTGGTATGAAAGGGTTCAGTTTTTAAGGAACGAGTACCATTTCAGGCAAATGATAACTTTATAGTGGTGAGGAGTGTAGTTAATGTTGTGCAAGTTTCGTAGCAGTCAACCTCTTTTATTTGTGGCAGAGGGCAAGTGCCGAAGTACGCGTTGGTTCGCGTACCTATATGTAAGTAAGATCAAGGAGTTTTTATACATAGCGAGCTAGGAAGGTTGCTAGTACAATTACGGTAGATGCGGGATATGTGCAGGCCACCCGGCTCCTACCAATCAGTGTTAGAAGACAATTAACTATCTAGGACTATACCCAAGGAAACTAAAATCCCTTTGAGAGAACCGATAGAAAATTGAGCAATGACAAGCTGGGAATACCGATGTTGGTTAGGTTACAAGATTTTTGGCATTTGTTGGGTGATAAACGAAACAAAAACACGAATGGAAAGCTAACTTCGACCGAAGCCGAAGGGTATATACCCTTACAGTTACATTTCCTATGGATTAGTTATGGCAACTTTGGGATATAGTCGGCCAATCCGTATCTTCTATCTTTTGAAACACTGAAGTTATAGCATTGCCGATCGTTCAATTATGTGGCAGCTATAGGATATAGTTGACCGACCCCCGTCGTTCTGACTTATATACTGCGTGCAATGGAAAGAAGGGTGTGTGCAAAGTTTTAAGTCGATAGCTCAAAAACTGAGAGCGTTGCACACTTCTGACCATAATTATACACTCTGCAAGAGTATATCAAGTTTAGAATCATATACAACAAAAATGGAAAGCCAACTTCGGACGGAGCCGAAGTTTATATGCCCTTGCAGTTACTAGGGGCTTTTCTATCTTAAACATAAAGCAAATATCGGATATAGTTACCTGATCTTTACAAAAACATTCATAACAAGCTAAGATTTATACAAAATTTATTTTAAAAGTAATCCGATGCTTCTACACA